>JBAMJR010000358.1:1332500-1932500 GCA_038501785.1 Myoxocephalus aenaeus | reverse complement strand
CAATGTCTTTAATATATCATTTGGATTTCATGTCAGATCAAATCAACATTGAGAATTGAGGTTATACATTTAAACAAATAGAAAAAAGAAACACTCTCTAGGATACTGCTGAAGAAGAAGGAGTTGTTGAAAGGAGAGGCTGGAAAATGTCGGAGAAAATGTATTAAAGTGTGACCTTTCCCATTGCATTAGAATGTTTCTTAATGTTTGTTTTTCATCTCGCCGGCTCGCACTGACTCATATGTCAGAGCCCTTCTGCCTCTCCCACTTCCACCTGCAGCCAAATGGAGCAGAGCAGCAGACATAGGGAAGGAGAATAAGCACAGAGAAAGATCATCCAAAATCAACAACAAACTACAAACTAATGTGGGATGAGCGGGGTTTTCTTCTCTATAGTAACCTACATTAACAGCGAGCGGGAGGCTTCTGTTCCTCTGTGCAATGCGCCGGTGTCTTGCTTTACCAAGTGAGCTGAGTTATCAGGTGACTTTCACCCTGAGGTCAGAGTATAGAACCTTGAGGTCAGAGTATAGAACCCTGAGATAAGAGAACCCTGAGATCAGAGTATAGAACCTTGAGGTCAGAGCATAGAACCTTGAGGTCAGAGTATAGAACCTTGAGGTCAGAGTATAGAACCCTGAGATAAGAGAACCCTGAGATCAGAGCATAGAACCTTAAGGTCAGAGCATAGAACCCTGAGATCAGATCATCCATATTTCTTCACTTGCTAGCTGCTGGCTGGTCCTGGTGCTCGTCTTCATTTTGGAACTAGTTGATGCTCAATCTCATCCTCAACTTAACCACCACACAAAGTAGGTGGTTAAGTCCCCAGTATATAAAAATAAAAGCCTTGTATTGTTCATACCATCAACTTATATAACTCACTACTATTTCTGTGTGTGTGCACTTTTCCCTCCTCAAAATCAAATGTAGTTTTGACCCCTTGAAGTCAGCAGTGGCATCTATAAAGAACATGTAAAGCACACAGGGCATGAACGAGTCCCGTCCCTCCTGTGTCGCCCCGTCTCCTCTCTGTTCTGATCAGACACATTTCTTCTATTTGTTTCTCTCGGCTAAGATGAGAGCCGTCCTGACGCCGTCTCTCTTCTCTGTTCCTCTTCCAGATTGAAATCCGGGAAAGCATGGATCCAAGATTTGGAATCCAGCGGTTCCATTGAGAACCAAACCTCCTCTCCCTCCCTCCCTCCCTCCATCCTGCTCCTGCTCCTCCTCTCCTCTCCGAAGCTCTTCAGGTTAAACCCTCGATATAGAACTGAAGTGGGATAAACGAACAAAGGCCGACTCAGTCAGCTGGAAGAGGAAATATGACCATCAGCTTTATCAAACTCTGGGATGAAATCATTCAGAGCTCACAGCGTTTCTGTCTCATAGCGCGGGTATAAGAAAGGTTATGAAGTTATTGATAATGATGCTGTGCAGTGAAAATACACATTTTTATTGAGTGGGAAAAAATAGCTATTTCCAGCTTTAAAAGTAACATTATAAAGTGCGTACGTGAAAGCACAAAGGTGCTACTTCTGACAACACAAAAAGAGAAAAAAAAGATGATTTTGTACAGCCACAGAGTCCTTTTGAACGTCTTTTACAGGCTAATTTTCCACTGCTCTTTGTATAAGTCTGATCCCAGGAAGTACAAAAATAAAACATGTATATAAATTTGATGTTTTTATGTAAACAGTGTAAAAAGAAACACGTTGAAGCATTTTTTTTTTTTTTCGTACTTGAGACATCCCTGTGAGCTGTGGAATAGTAAAACCTGTTTCATTGTCAAGTCGTGATGGAAAAGAAAAGGTGTTGTCCTTTAACCGCTGCGTGTAACTTTGAGCCGCCCGCCATCCTACGCTTGGCGTGACACTCAGAAAGACACGGGCTGAGAGGTGGCCCTCAACTGTCTCAATAATCAGTTTTTTTTAAGTACATTTGTGGCACTACTTAAGAAGGAAAGTTACATGAAACATTGACTTCTGGTTTTCACAGGAACGGCGGCCGCCTGGTTGAAAGTCTGGTGTGTTTAAACTTTAGACTCATCTGTCCACTTCCACCCTCCCTACCTGTAGTGTTTCATGCTACACCACCTGTACTGGCCCACGATTATGTGGATTACATATGTATGGATTAAGTGGGTTATCTATGAATTACAGTGCATTACTTATTGTAGGTATAGCTACGAAGAGTGTATGAGAACCGCCTGTTCTACGAGTAGATTGCTCCAATTCAGAGACTTTGAAATGTAGTTTTTTTTCTTCAAATTTGATCTTTTGGTGCATCTCCGCTCCACTCGCATCACAGCCAATACACCACATACACAATAATGGCGAGGCAGGAAATGGTGCTGTTTTTCTGTGACTAAAGCCAGTGTGGTTGTGTTGCTGTCCCTAGGTGTCCGTCTGATGAAGCTCAATCTGAAAACGGGCCAATGGAATTTCAAATGAAAACGTAAAGGTGTAAGATACGAGATTTGGAGCATTACGGTTGCCTCTCAGCGGCTCTCAACATGGCTGCCTCTTAGCCGGTGGCTCGTAGCTAGCAACGCTAACAGTATGGACTATGGCAAACGAGCTGACCGTGAACGTGAATGTGCAGAAAAATCAAGGAGAAGCTTTGGAGAGGGAAACTTACTTTATTCTGGCTCAGATAAACATATACAGTAGCTGATGCTATGTTTATGCTGCAAATGTCGTATATTGCTCCTTTTAAATTGGGAAAAATATCTAATTTGAAAAATATATGGATTACAAATGATTTCAAATTCATTTATTTGGTTTTTAAAGTTAACTTTGTTTCAACTATTTTTTTTTCTCAAATTCTGATCAACACAAAGAAAATATCTCGTACACTCATTTGTTTCTCCAGCTTTCCCACGCTGCACATACAATGAAAAGCAATGCTGAGGTCAAACTGGCAGTACTGAGTTAATGGCGATGTTTACATGTGTGTTTTACTGAACATTTACCAATCGATTAGTTTAATGGTGTTCTCAGGCGGACTTCTTTTCTTGCAATTTGGAGAAATTTGCTAGCTCACGTTAGCATAAATAGATAGCATAACTATACACATGCATTACGGGACCATGCATATTTCTTAAATCAGTGCAACATATTTTGACATTTTAGGTTTGACCCCTGACTTTCGATGTCAGTGCTTTTCAGTGTGTTTCTTTCCTACATGGTTTTATTTCCATTGCTCTGCTGTAGTGATGTTATTCTCTGTGGTTTTTGGGGTGCTGTGACGTTTCTCATACTGAAAGAAAGGACATGTTTACTGGAGGGTTCAGCATGGCAGCCAGCGTCAGACACCACCTTATCACCATTGGTGTTGTTGTTGTTGTGTGAAAAAGAAAAAGAATAAATTGATTTACTATTATTAGTGTTGTCTTCCCTGCCTGACAGTCGTTTCCATTTTGATATTATATTACTTATCTTTACATTATCTTAAGAGTTCTGAGAGTTTAATTAGCCAAAGCAGTTCAAATTAGTTGGAACCCAAAGGACCAACTCAGCATTACATTTGTATGATCAATATTACACTTGCTGGATGACCTGGTCCATGCATGAAGTATATTTCATTTCCCATTGTTCACATTGTACAATGAACCTGGTAAATGGACCTGTACTTGTATTGTGCTTTTAATCTTCCGACCACTCAAAGCGCTTTAACACTACTTGTCATCATTCACCCATTCACACACTGATGGGAGGGGCTAAAATGCCTGTAGGTGTGAATGTGTGTGTGTGAATGGTTGTCTGTCTCTATACGTGCTCTGAGATGAACTGCCCAATGTCAGCTGGCATCGGCTCCAGCGACCCTGAATAGGATAAGCGGTTTGGATAATGGAATGGAAGATCACTGCAGCCGACGGGTTTGAAAAGGTGCAACTTTTACTTTGAAGGCGAGCTGTCTCTTGTTTCCGACTCTTGACTTCCTTGACTCAATTTTCTTCATGAAAGTTGGATAAATGGAACAAGCTGACGCTTTGATGACTGGAATAGCATTGCACGTGTTCATTCAATGGACAATAACCGAGACAACGCATGAACAACGTTTCGGCAGCATCGGCTAACGAACAATGAACTCACACATATCAGAATACATTTGCACAAATAGAACAATGAAATTAGGCAATAGTCCTAAACTGACATTGTTCATTATACAATGTGAATACACAGACCTGAGTCATCAATAATAACTTCATGTTAGTACTGAAACATTTGATCCAGTCATTTATAATATATACAAAATCTATTAATCTATACTTATTGATTGCATAATTCATTGCAAAATAGTCAGGTTGACTATAGGACGCCTATCAACTTGACAGATTTGACATTTGCAGTATTGTAATATTGGCATTTAAAGATATTTTCTGATAATATCATAAAGACTTAGGGACCATCTTGTGATTGGACCACACCAGCTGCTCATTTAGCCAGTAAAGCCCCAGACATTTTTCTCAAAAATTCCGAATGCTTTGCATACTCATACTAAATACAGAATATCTCCTCTACAAGGGCTATTTGAATAATTTCAAAAGGTATAATATACAGAAAACACTTATGAGACCAGTTAAGAGGTTAATATAGCAGTATATGTGTTACTGGTTTATTAGTTGATGATAGAACACAGGAAAGAATAAATAAATAAATAAAATAGCACTATATGTTAACAGTATCTCTGCAAAGTTTGACTTTGATTAAGTGAAGTTAAATATTTTGTGTTATTAATTTAGTGCAGATTTTGTGAAGGTCGGGTTCGCTGATTGAAAGCAAAAATGCCCTAACTTTCTTCCTGGACCTTGGACGCCTCTGGTTCCACAACAGGTGCTCAAGCAGATGCACCAATACATACCAAGCAAGTATCGTTTCTTCCATAAGTAAGTCATATTTCAGTTTTTTTATCTGGGAAAAAATGCAATGTGGTTGATTTCTTGCGGAGGCTTTGTCTGACAGTGGTTCTGATGCAATTGCCGGATTCTGTAGGTCGTAAGCTTTCCAGAAAGGTGCGCCAATCATGTGTGGCATCAAGCTAGGGATATAAAAATTGATATGTTCATAACTTGGGGAGCTTTCTCAAGTCACTTTCAAGTACTTTGAGTCATATTTATGGTTTATGTAAATATTTATGGTTGAATTGTGTTATACAATTGTAAAATGGACTTATATGCTCTTGTAAGGCTTTGCAGTTGTTGTTTTTTGCTATGTCACATCAGTAGCTTTGGTATTGATTAACGAGGACTTGGAGAGTGAGGAAGACCTCCTGATGAAGAATTCTGTCCCCAAAATTTTTTGGGGGCACCTGGGGTTTAAAGTACAGTAAAGTAAAGTACAGTAAAGTATGTAAAGTAGGGGGCCAATGCCCCATCCCCAAGACATACAGAGAGTTGTGGCTCTCAGTGAGCCCTGTTTGGGTGCTGTAACCCTATTTCAATAATTCTAACTATATTTGGGCTTGATTTGTTGTAGGACAAGCATTACACTGGCAATTGTCGCTACTTCATAATCAGGAAGTCATCTGACAAAATCAGCTATCATAAACACAGCTGCAATGCTGTTGTGCTGCTTGTTCAATAGTTTACAAAATAATTTCATATGCGTTCATTCTTGAAAGAATATTGAAAAACAGGCTGTGGGCTGTGAAAGACACTGTGTGCTCTCCGGTTTAGTGTGGATGTATTGTGAGAGGACCGATTCCTTTGATTCTAGCTCTGTAGAAGTAGCATGTACGCAAGTACATACACATACATACCATTGAAACAGACAGCATAAAGAGGAGAAGAGTTAGGATCCCACAGCAATGGGCCACGTACTGTTGCTATGTACACAGTATCAATGACCACGTTGACATGTAACCCAGACCTCTTGGAAACATCTCCTGGCACACCACACATCTCTCCACCCTCTTTGAGCTGGTTAGCCCACGCTAGCTGATGCTATATATAGCCATGACAGAGGGGCTAAAAGATGGCAGTGTGTCTGTCTGTCTTCACAACTCTAGGACACTACTCAGTTGAGCATCCAGGGGGCTAGGTGGGGCTACACACACACACACACACACACACACACACACACACACGCTCTCACTCTCACGCACTCAAGGAGGTCAAAGGTCAAAATATGAAAACGACAAGAGCATTTTTTTCTTTCAATACAAAATGTCTCTATGTTGTCCGACCCATTAAACCAATGAGGGCGGGCCAGAACACATCATGTGATACAGTTCAACAGCACCACCAACTACAGCCTCCAAAATGATCACACAATTGAATCGCCACCTCTCTTATTGTCAGATTTTACTGTAATTTTATCTCGGTGTACCTAATAAACTGGCTACTGGTGTCTTTTACATACAGCTTAATTCAGACGCAACTATGGAAACTAAACATATAAATACATAGCTAATTATATATTTAACCCTGTAGGCAAAGAAGAGAGAAGAGATCCTTGTGGAGGCATCAGTAAGTCCTCCAGGTCCTCTGACTAGTTTTCAGTCTGACCAGGTGTTTGTGAGACTCTGAGACATACACAACAATCTTTTTAAAATTTGACTTGCAGACAGTCTGTCTTTGTAGGTCGCCGGCTCTGGGGGACTTAAGGCCATATGGAGCGGTGGGAATGAAGACTTCCACATGCTGACAGGCCTCAGACCAGGCCATCTGCTCTCTGACCGCTCCTCCAGTCAGACAAGCTGTCGTCTCCTCATCCTCACCAACATACCTGTTTCACTCACTCACTCACTCACTCACTTCAACTTTGACCTCACACCGGAAATAAAAAATGTATATATGAATAAATAATATAAAATGACCTGTTGTTTTTCAACCTTTTTGACCCAGCACATTTTCTACAATAAAAAAATCACGCAGCACACCAACAACCAAAAAAGTTACAAAATGTCACATTGTAGCATAACACAGCATGTATGCTAGGTCATTATTGCGCTACCTACTGGCATGGAAGAGTATGTAATTACTCCAGCCAGACACTACATTGCAGGCTCAGACTCTCAACAATGGAAAATTGTTTGCGGCAACTAAATAATATTTCTTTGGACCGATTAAGTGAATTGGACATTTTCCCACGGCACACCTGTGCTTTCCAGCGGCACAACCACTGATCTCGGTCATTCTCGGCGTATGGGCTTTCCAAGCTTTCAGATCAGTTTCCGGAACAGAATTGCTCGCCATCCAATGGCTGAAAATGTAATTCTTCTCCAAATGTCAAGAGTTTAAAACACAGAATCACAGCATGGATTTGTCTCTGGCGTTCCTCGAGGTCTTGGTGTCTTTAATGAGGTATTTTTGATTATTTCTATCGATTCTCGAGGGGTGAAAAAAAGTGACTAACGAAGACATAGAACACTCTCAGCAGGAGTGAACCTGTCTGTCATGTTTCATCTTGTTCTTCTCTGCGTTACTCAACTGTAGCTCAATGCTTCTCTCTCGTGGAGAAAGACAATAGTGATGCTCCTTTAGATTACTAAAGTGGACCAAGAGGAAATCTGAATGAATAAATGTAAAAAAAAGGGCTTTATTATGTAAAAAGTGTTTCCTCTCTCCAGCTCTCTGACTTTAATTATATCCATAATAAAAGTTATTGAGGGAAAGGAAGCCCAATTCCGCCAGTAAAAGAAAAAGATAGTCATAATTTATCATCCTTTCCATTCAGTCACATGAGGCATCTTTTTGTTTTGCCTGAGGTTTTTATACTCTAGTCTTTGGAGAAAAGGCATTTCATTTCATTTTTTTATGATATAAAATGAAACACTCCAGGTAAAAGCATTGGGGCTATTTTTCTTCCATAACATATCTTCAATCAGACTACTTGAAAGAAAACATCAATTATACACATTTAGGTGTTTACTTTATTAATTTGTCTATAGACGTCTGTAGATTTATCCGAAATTTACCAAAAGTTACTGTTAGATGATGCCTAATTTGCATATTTAAACATAACATTTCAGAAAACTTGTTTGAGAAAACAATCGACCTAATGTACAGTAAGTAACCAACTGGGGAAGTTTCACGCCGATGTTTTATTTTATTAACCATATTTACCTGTATGTCATTTTACAAAACACATCTTTAAAGGCCGTTCTCTCCAAATTAGTTAGTTTTTCTCATTCCGAGCCCGAAATCTCCACTTCAGTCGCTCTTACATCCACCATACCTTCCACTGTCATTCCTACATCGTATAATGGAAAGAACGATTATCTTAATGGATGTGATCGACTGGGGAAGTTTCATATATCTATTAGTTTGAATAAAGTGAAATGTAGGTTTTTAAACATATCCTGGTATGAACAGACCAGCAGCTCACGTACTGTATGCATTCTCAGTGCTCGCTGTAGTCCTGACAATAAATAATGTGCACAACAGATCAGATTTCTACCACAGTAATGAAGTCGCACGGTAAAAAGTGAAACACCATTTCCTGCTGGGACGTGTGCAAAACATACGAGTGGAGTCTCTCAAAATGACCGATCACAATGGCAGTTTTTCAAAATACATTACCATCATGATTACTTTATTATCAAAATGCATTACATCTCTTGCTTCTTTAAACCTTTTGGGGGGGGGGGGGGGGGGGGGGGACAATTTAAATAGTTACTACTATGTGTATCTGTGTAAAAATAAAACAAAACCGACAGAGCGAAACAAAAAGAATGCAGCGTATTTTTTTTTTTTTTGGGAGGAACCCAGGCAGAGACCCAAAGATCAGCTTTAACCATCTGACAAAGTTGGTCACCCGGACGCTAAAAACAAACATCATGCGGTAAATTCAGTGTACTGTGTGTCTATATCACATTTCTTTCTATACAAGCACACATAATCATACATATTGTCCTAGTGTATCTTTTAGGCGTCATTTCTTTCATTTTAAGGTGCTGGTTAATTTTGGGTCACAACTCTTTTTTAGTCGATCCGTCAAACATTCATGTAACACGAGTCCCCTTCTGTGTTGGTGGGTTGGTGGGTGTAGTGGTCGGTCCTTGAAGTTTTCCACATCCGGTCCAAAATAAAAAGTCTCGGAGGGCGGAGAGGGAGACTGTCAGCTTAACGCCGGTCAGTTTGTGAAAAAAGGAAAAGGGGGAGCAGCTCTCAGGAGAACATAGCAGCTGGTTTTGTTCATAGATCGTTTAAACAATCCGAACACTCAGAGATCTTCCCTGGTTTTCCTTGGTGTCCGACGGAATGCAAGGATTGGTCAGAAAAACACACTCATACATACACGTGTGTGTGTGTGTGTGTGTGTGTGTGTGTGTGTGTGTGTGTGTGTGTGTGTGTGTGTGTGTGTGTGTATATATTTTTTTTTCTAAAGAAACTATGCAGGATAAAAACAGTCAATCCAAACATCTTTAACTTTGAAATAAAGTTGTGTTGTATCGTCCACCTCTGATTGGCTCCTGCATCCCGTCACTATAATATATGATTCATATGAATCTGAAGACAAATGCAACGGATATCAACTGATGTAATGACAAGATGAATGCAGCCATATGTGGGGAACTTAACTGGATTTCAAATTTATTGAAAAAACAAAAACAAAAAACAAGAATGCAGCACCATGAATCATAAGACCTGTATGTCTCATGTACAATATCAGAGGTCTACAAGTAGTCCCAATGTGAAATCAAACAGTCCAGTGAGGGTGAGAGAACAGAAGAGAACCGAAACTAAAAACGGAACAACAACGGAGACCCGAGAACGAGAGAGAGACAGAGAGAAAGAGAGACCGAGAGGGAGAGAAAGAGATAGAGGAAAAAAGGGTCTGTTTTCATGTTTGGTGAGAGAACAGGAAGCTGGAATCATATGGAATGATGGTTTCCAGGGAGACCCCGCCCTCCCCGCCTCTCTAATGCATCTTTAGAACGGATGATTAACATGCTGCTTGGATCGTTCCCCCACTCCCTCCAAATCAAACACTTATTTACTGCAGCACAGACTCGGCCACTCGCCAAATCAAAAAAAAAAACATAACGTCGAGAAAAATAAAACAACTCTTGCTTTCAGTTACATATGCGTCTCAGCATTTATCCAACCTGGGTACCGTGGCGACAGGTACGGCTTTTTTGTATAACTTTGTACAGACATTTTGTGTGGAAGTTTTTACTTTCCGACATTATAGAGCCTGTTTGCACAGTCCGGCACATGAGGAAACACTGGGGACAATTTCAAGTTACACGTGATTTCTTGTGATTTTTTTTTTTTTGTTGTCGTCGTTTTTTTCAGAATGTGTCGACCAAATCGCTGTTTCCACTGATTCCGTAATGATGTCCAAAGTCAATGATTAGCTTTGTGCAGAATGTGGTCATTTGTTTTCTTTTTTTCTGAAAATAAAGAAAGAAAAGAAAGAAAAGAAATCCGTAAAGAAGTCCTTGCTCCTCTTAGGTCTGTCTGTACATTTTTTTCCCCCTCCCCAAACTCCCTGAGCCCCATTTCACCGCAGCTTTCGGGGTCGAGGAGGTACGCAGCTTCATACACACTCACACTCACACATACACACACACACACACACACACACACACACACACACACACACACACAGTCCTAAAAGCTTCCTGACTGTGTCCTTACTCCGGGTCCCTGGAGGGGCGAGTGCTGGAACTGGCTGAGGCTCGTCCCTCTCTGTGGGTAGTGTGTGGGTCCGCTGGCCGGCAGCAGCCTGGAGCCCGCCTGCAGCGCCGCCTGGCCCGGGCTGCCCGACTTCAGGCTGCGAGACGCCTGCGGCTGACTCCCTCTGGAGGCCTGGGCGCCCGAGTCTGTATTAGTCTGCCCGTGAGGCCTGGGGCTGGGCGACCCCGCCAAGCAGCCGCTGTTCAAAAGGCTGGCTTTTAAGTGGCTGCTGCCGTAGCCGTGGCCTCCCTCCGCGCTGCCGCTCTGCTGGTGGAGAGAGCCCGCGGGCGGCCGGGAGTCCGAGGAGGAGGTGGAGGAGGTCGGGGTGGGGGTGCGACTT
The DNA here is from genome assembly GCA_038501785.1 of Myoxocephalus aenaeus. NCBI lineage: Eukaryota > Metazoa > Chordata > Actinopteri > Perciformes > Cottidae > Myoxocephalus > Myoxocephalus aenaeus. The sequence goes on along the minus strand of JBAMJR010000358.1, from coordinate 1,921,530 downwards.
GGGTAGGAGGATGGAGGGTGGTCCTGGGACACGTGGCGTGGGTAGAAGCTCTGGCCTGATGAGGGACTGTAGGAACCCCGGAATGGAGAGTTGGAGGTCTGCTGGAGGAACGACGGGCTGTCTGTCTGCCGGTGGCTCTCTGATGACTGAACACACACAACACGCACTCAATATTTTGTGTGGCACGTTTTCTAAGGCTACAACTCTCAGACGGGACAATATCATGGTAGCGACCTGTCAATCACAGTAGCCCCGCCCTAAAGCATACCCTGCTTTATGGTCTATCTGACTCTAAATTACCATAATGTACTAAATGAACAGCTGTTGAAGAAGACTTGAAACTCGAGGTTGAGGCATAAACTCATGTTTACAATGTTTACTGAGGTAATAAATCAAGAGAGAAGTAGAGTCATTGTCTCATAGACTTCTATACAACCAGAGGAGTCGCCCCCTGATGGCCATTAGAGAGAATGCAGCTTTAAGACCCTTCCTCATTGGCTTAACTTTTCAGTCTGTAGGTGAGATACCAAATCCAAATGAAAATGCAGCCAAAACGTATTGAAGATATGATCATTGAAAACCAACTGGCCTCATTAACAATGAGTCTGAATGAAGTGTCCAAATAACACGGAAATAGACACTGAACGAGGCCAATGGTCCTCAGGTCGCCTGTATGTTAATATCAGTAGAAAGCACTTTGTCTGGATACTGGTGGTTGGGGAACAGGTGATAGAAATGGTTTGAACAGGCTACCTGGTGCGAGTACACAGAGGGACTGTATCTGTGTGGACTCTTCATGGGAGAAGCCATGGACGCTGCCTGCACCTCATACCGGTCTGAGAACACAGAAAACATCACGCGGGAGGTTATAGCACAACATCAATAGCTGGAGGTTCATTTCCATCTATAGTTATTTTAATGTAGGGATCACTGAGGTTTCAAACGTCGTCATACCAGATTCCTTCTCTGTGGAGCCGTCACTTCTCTTGTAAATCTGCTCCATCTTGATGTTTCTCAGCACTCGCTCCAGAACGCCCTGACCTTCCCGTAGACGTTCAACAGTAGTGGGGACCATCCTGGGAAGAAACACAAACCCAACGGTTATTTGGAAACTCAGATCGGGACAACATTTTTAAATCATGCTCCAATTAAACCGTTTCCTCGAAACAGACCCTGTGGAAAACATTCTGAGTTCCTCAGCGTAACGAGGAAGCCATGATTGATTCATGCGAGACAAAGAGTCACGTGACACAAATTTCGGTGAACTGCAGGCGGTTGAACACAATGCATTAATAAGGAAGTGGTTCTCAAACTTCTTTTGTCACGCCCCACTTTGGAGGAAGAAAAATGTTCACGCCCCAACAGAAATGGAACAAAACAGCCCGTGCTGAATTTTTTATTGAAATACATTTTTGTGACTCCTCCATCTGTGCTTTTATAAATAGAATAAAGAAAATTGCAATCCCTTTCAAGTAAACCAGATTGCTCCATCAGACAAAAACAAATAAAATGTGCAATCACTTTGTTAGATCATTGTAAATAAAGTTCTAATCAGTGCAAAAAATAACTAATATTTAGCAAAAAAATAAAATAGCTTATTGTTTTTCACTGAATATCTAAAGATAATAACAATAAAGTGTAACCTGTGAAAAACTAAACAAAACAAGTTCTCACGGAGATTGGCTTTTGGCAAACCGCCAAGAATCGGCGAGTCGCACAAGCGTAACGCGTTAACAGCGTAACGTAAACATTTATACAAAAGTACAGGCATTTCGCCATGTATTTATTAATGACTTAGTTGTATGTCCGTGTACTTTGTACTTTTATAATATGTGAAGTTCTCAATAAAGGTCTTGAATTCAAGAAATTCGGCATTTCCCCCCTGCGCCCCACCTGTAATGCCTCCGCGCCCCACTAGATGGACGCGCCCCACAGTTTGAGAACCACTGCATTAAGGAAAGGTTTCAGTAAAAATAAAAGGCCACAGAGAATAACACTGATGGAGATGAGAGGGTTAAGAACTCCCAGGTGATGAGTCGTACACTGAGTGCTTCTCACCACTGGTTGTTGCTGTCCTGGTGTCTGGGCTGCAGGGACGAGCTCTGGTGGTCTGGAGGACTGACCTCCTCTATCTGCGGGACGGAGGAGGAGTGTGCCGAGGAGGAGAAGGAGGAGCTGTGCGGGGAGGCCATCGACTGCATCTGCTGATGGCAGTGGGGGTGGTGGGAGTCCTGGCTGTAGTGGGAGCAGGGCCGGGTGGGGGTGCCGCCCAGCGACAGGCCGCCGGCCGGCTCAGAGTCGCGGCCGCCGCCCTGCTTCCTCTTGCGGTACTCCAGCAAAGACACCTGAGGCAGCAGAGGGAAGGACAGGCGCCATTAAATACCCCCTGATGGAGGACTGACGCACAAACACACACCACGTCATTCACTCTGATGCCCGGGGCCGCTGACTGAGTCACATCATTCAACCAAAAGCTGCACTGAGTGATGGGCAGACGGCATGCACCACACCAGAGAGGACTCACCTGGAAACAACTGTTCAATACGACAAAAAGGAAAGAAAGAAAAAAAAGACACAAAGAAAACCACACCGTAATCACCATGGAAATCACCGTTGACATGAAAATGACACTGTGTGCATCTCTACTGTCGTTCCATTCCGCTAACACGCTCGTAGTCATGAGGCCTGTGCCGTGGATCACGTCGCGTGTTCTGGATGCACGGTTAGTAACATTTGACGACAGAGCAGGCAACTTTGAACGCACCACGCCATGATGCAACCACGCCGAAACAACAGCTACACAAACACTCACTCACACACCTCCAGTATTGACAATGAGAATGCGAGCACTCATCCAGCGTAATGTCGTCATGACAGAGAGAAGGCTTGTGAGAACAGAGAGGAGGAGGAGGGGAGAGGGGAGGGGGATGAAAGAGGCAGCGGGGCGGGATGATGACCACACAGTCAGATACCGATGACCTCGTCTGAAGCGCTGCAGAAGCAGAACATGACGTATAGGGGAGGCTGCAGAAGGCAGCTGGGGAAGTCAGGGTCTGAAATTCCAGATGTTTAGATGCCATTTTATTCTTCCGGGTTACGATGCATGAACCTGCGTATCGACCGATAACGGTGCGTTAATAACAAAAACAATATAAATATAGCATTTTTACTGTGATGTGATTTCTAACATTGTTGTATAGCCTGGCTCAGGTTAAACCTTTTGCAAAAAGATAAAGGGAATTCAATGTCTAAGAACTTTTTTCCTTTGGATCTAGATTTTTCATTGCTAAACGTAGCTAATTTGCAGACATGTTGCTAGCTCTGGCTAACGTCACACCCTCTTCTAGCACCGGTTTGATCGGTACCGAGCGAGTGCCACCTGTTGTTGTTCCCAACTAGCGTAAAGGAGCTGAGAAATGACGGGATATCAGATCGGTTCACAGACTCGCAGAAACCCAATCCAGCATTTTAAGCTGTCTCAGTATTTCTGATGCTGGCGTTTAGAACTCCATCTGAAATAACCACCAAGCACCACATATCGAAGATGCCTTCAGTGGAGACATTACTTTGACTGTCCTGCTAGACTCGCCCCAGCTGGGAATACAGTATTTGTCTGCTGTTAAACCGTCTAAGAGCCACCACCCTCCTCACACATCAGGTCGAGCCAAAGCTACATACTCCTGAGACGATATACCTGGCGCTAACAAAAACACACTAATGCTACTGTAGCGCTAATAATATAACTGACTGAAAAGAAACTCGTTGAACTCATTTTGAACTTGTGTCCAGTGCTATTGTACTAAACCAGTTTCCCAATAATGTAGGGAATGACGGGTCGATTCAGGGCTGAAAAATAACCTTAAATCTGGCTCGATTTCACTGTTGTCCAATTGTCACACAGGATGTGACGATATAATATCCGTCAGTTTGAAAATGAATCTGAACCCCTAATCAGGGCTCAACAATAAATGTCACTGCGGCCGGTGAATCTAGCGACTCAGAGAGTTAAACACGTTGGGCGTTTCTGGGGCTGATGATGGAGCCATCTCACTTCCTTCTACTCTGTTAATCGCCTCGCATGCCGAGTCCTTCAATTCTTTAGTTGGACGGATAGAGGATGTGGGCGAAACTTCAGATTACCAAAATGATGATTAAACACAACAATTAACTTGGTCTTTGATAACTGCTATAGGCGAAAGTAAAAATGTATTTTGGGAAGGTAATTCATTTTTTTTTAGCGAGTGAGTCTTTAATATCGTGCACCTTGTAAGGAGGATTGATATTTGAAATATCTAGGGGGTATCTATGGAAGAGCTGTACTTTATTTTCATGTTTTGTTGCAATATCTTAGCCTCACATGTCTGACTTGTGACGAGTTTGGATTTGCAGGACTGTGACGTGAATTAGCTGCATTAACGCGTTCGCTCAGTTTAACGTTACATTTGCCGGGTGACTGCCGACTCGTATTACTGGGAATCATCCCTCATCTCCCCTGAGCCCCTTGTGGTAATGCATGTATTGTAGCCTTGCTTGTAGTAGAGGTGGATGGATGAGATGGAGCAAAGAGACTGTGGGCTTCAACCTCCACACTGGCAAGACGACTCGTGAACCGTCGGCCTCTCGTGTCGAAGGCGATGGATGAACCGTTACACGCTTCAATGGATTGGACTGGAATGGCAGAATAACGTAAAACTGCTGCTCAAAACTATAGTCGGAATTCAATGCAGGTCGGGTGGAAGGGGAGGGGGGCGGAGCTGTCGGAGCATGGGGTGGTGTTGTATGCAGATGCAAAGAAACAATATTTACATGCACACTTCTAAAGATGTAGTTGTAGGGAGAATATTCACCATATTTTGTACTGGCTTGTATTCACTTCTTACAGCTATAGCCTGGTAATCTGGCTTCCCTGTCAGCAGACTAATGGTATGCTGGTTGGCCCTCTGCCTTGGAAGAAAAGTGGAAGAGAGACTTGGCAAAAAGTTTCAAGGAGCAGCGAGGGGGGAGGGGGAGGAGGGAGGGGAGGAAGGGTCAAAGCTACAGAGTCGAAATCATTTCAGATAGAAACATAAAATGGTTAAATATGTTTTTTTTTCTTTTCTTTTTTTAAAATGCCTGTTGCTTTTGGATTTGACCACCTGACACAAAATGGACCAATTGATATATTTAAGACAAAGCCAAGGAGCAAACACAGAGCAAGGGGAAAAAGCACATCATGAGGTTTGGCTTTTCAGTTGGCACATAACACACTCAAAGTCATTCGTGCTGAAGAAGAACAGATGAAACGCTGATTTTTAAAAAGAAAAGAAATTTCACATTATCCTCATTAACATGTGGAGAACTTGCCTTCTTCTTTTGCGGTGGGTTGCTGGTGTGAGGAGGCGTGCCACTGTCCGGGTAGCCTCCTCCATAGTGAGGCTCGCCATAGGGCGACGTGGAGCCGGGGCCCGCGTCTCCCAGTGGCCCCTGGCCGCTTATGGAGCTGTGGAAGGACTCCGCTGGGGAAAAGCCACCTTCGGACTGGGAGAGGTGGCGGTCAGTGGCGACGGGGTTGCCCAGGTTTGCGTTGAGGGGCGAGCAGGTGTATATGAGGTTAAACTCTGTCCTGAAGGCCTGGTCCCTGTTTTGGGAGGCGAGGTCTGAGGAAGGACAGGACGCGGGGTTCAGGGAGCTGGTCCCTACAGATAATGGACCCTGGGAGTCGTGGCCTGAAGGGCCTCCAGAGAGGGAAAAGTCATCCGAGGTCAGTGCCACCGGGCTCTCCAAGCTGGAGGGGAGGGACAGGTCGGGGAACTGAGGACGAGAGATATCAAAGTCCGTCTGAAGACACGGCTGGAGAAACGGAGAAAGAGAGAGCGTACAAAATGAACGAGAGAACGTCGAGTAGTTAATAGCGTTTAACTGTTTGCATCCACAATTAGGAGTTAGTGTCAGCGAGACTGTACCTCAGGAGAGATGGACTCTGGCCGGTGAACAGGAGACGCCTCAGGGGACGATATGTTCTAGAGAGCAAAAAGACAAAGCTCTTAGAAACCTCATATTGTCAAACACACAGGGCGTGTCCCAAATACTCAGTCTGCCCCGTTAGATTAACAGCAAAGTGACTTTCCCCGGTATGCTATTAGCTGTTTTCCCCGCTGTGTTTAATCCAGAATGAAGATTGAATTACGTCAATCTGTCAGAAAGGCAATTTCCATACAAACAGTTTATCTTCGAGGATTAACAATATCCCAGATATGATGTTGAGTAGTTAAAAGCACTAAATATACTCCAGGGGATGTTGAATTAGCTGACCGGACTTTCTGAGCGCCAGCGTATTTTCTTCTGAGCGCTCCACATCATTTTGTGCTGCTGCTCCGAGAGCTTCAAGTTAAAAATCTCTGAACTTTTTCAGAAAAACTCAGATGATGTCACTATCCAAGCTTGTTTTGGCCGTAACTTATAAATGAACGAAAAGCCCGTTCAGCAGCAGACCGGCAGGGCGGACACTGAATGTTGCTGGTGAGTGTTGTGATTTTATAACCGGCCGCCTTCTTTCGCCTTGCGAGAACGTTACGGCCGTCAGACTGAGCGGCGACACGGCATGAAGCAGACATCCTCTGGTTGGTGCTCATGGGGGGGGAAAAAACTATGGAAAACAAATGTATAGTAGCAACTACTCTGCCTGTTCATTCCATAAAAAGGCTCATGTGTAGCGGCTAGACTGACTGACAACAGGGACCAGAGCATCCAGGTGAATCTAAGTGCGTTCATGTGCCCTCACCTCGAATTGCAGCGGCGTGTTGCAGCGGCTGGCGGGCAGCGAGGGCATGGGCGAGTAGACCAGGCCGTTGGGCAGCAGGGAGCCGCAGGGGTTGTAGAGCGACGGGTGGAGGGAGTCCTCCGGGAGCGGCGGCGTGATGGGCGACAGCGGGCGAAGCAGGTGGTCCGAGGGAGCCGGCGTCGTCTCCGACGCGTACTTGGAACGCCGCTTCTTAAACGGTGCGTTGAGATCTGGGATTTTACAAACATAAAATGTGGGAACAACACAAGTGAGTTGGACTGAACAGGAGAAAGTACACTTCTAGTATCAAGACATTATAGAAACACAAGACGAGAGACATGCTTCTAATCTGGACTGCACCCTTCACTTAGTTGTACTTTTAATAATAATAATAATACCACCCAGTTGCTTAGTTCTGATCTAACGTCCTTTCTTCCTCCAGCTTTGGTGCTTTCAGAACAAATACATCATCCAGACGGAGGTGGGGATGTACGTACCGCTGGACAGAGGGTTGGGGGTGGACCTGCTACTGGTACTTTGCTGGGAGGACGTGGACTCTGTGCCGTCCTCCACACTGGCTGGACAGCTCTCATCCTCCACCTGCTTTATCCATCTCTGCATGAAAACAACAGTAATGTCGGGTTTGTTTGTTTAGTTCATTAAGCTTAACCCAACAGCTCAGAAAAGTCTGTTTGGGATAGAATTTAACATATTACAAGGTGATTGGATGTCACAAGTATTAACGTTTTGGTTTTTATAGACAGGCAGAATATATTTCATGACCAATTTAGGGTACAATGATTGTAAAAACAAGAACCTGAAATTCTTCTGACTGGTCATTTTTCACCACAAGACATTTTAAAGGGTTAGTTTGAGTGTTTTGAAATTGTCTTGTATGACGTTAATAAGCGTACAGTAGATTGAGTTTAAAGAAACAGACAGGAGCGCCAGCACGACTGCAAATCAATGTAATGCTGTGGACGTATTTTAGACAGCTCCATCAGTTCAAGTGTAGGCTTTATTTAGAATATTTATTCATCCATGCTCTCGCCAAGCCATCAGACTTCATTGACCAAAACTGGAATTGTACCTTGCAGAACACAGGGGGGTAATACCTCGCAGCATGTCTCACCTTCTTGTAGCAGCCGTAAGTGCCGTCCATTTGGAGCGGGCGGGGCCGGTGTCTCTCGGGGTTGAAGGGCGAGCCGAAGCGGACGTAGTGTCTGGGCGTGGTGCAGATGAGCGACGTGTGCGAGAGGCCCGGCAGCATGTTGAGGGTAGTGGCCAGCACCGTGGGGTCCGTGGTTATCCGCAGCGGGCGCTCCACGGGCACCTCTTGCTGGACCTTCTCCCCTCCAGGGACCTTGTCATTCAACCACTCCGTCACCAGGTACTGAGAACAAAGACACAGCAATGATTAACTCTGCATTTGCAAGAGCAATTGCATTTCCTACACGGTCGAATGTCCTCTAACCTTCTTGGTCTTGGGGTAACGCAAGTTCCCTCTATTTATACAATTTAGACCATGGCCGTCTCCGTCTAGGAGATGGCCCCCCAGACTGCTCTCTCCGTGGCCGTGTTCAGAACCATACGGGCCCTGAGATCCCTCCTCGTCCAGACAGGCGCCCTGGTCAGCTGACGACGGCGTCGCTGCCATCGCTGCCGCCGCGGCCGCTGCCGCTGCCGCTTGCTGGGCGAGTGCTTGGCGCTGGCGCCGGGCTCGCTGGGACGAACTTGACCGGTAGCGGGAGATCCGACTTTTGGGCCGAGGCTTGGTTGGTCGTGCGGGTTTCGGGGGTGCAATGGGAGCAGGCAGGTTGGGTAATGAGGTCTTTTCTTCAGTAGACGGCGGGTCCTGAAAGAGAACGAAGGACAAAAAAAAATTATTTATAAAAGAAGAAAGAAAAAAAAGATGAACGGATGTGGATGGAACATCCGGGTTTTGCTCACTGACCATCACATAGCTAGCGCGTCGTGTGCTGACCCCCACTCCAGCAGTGTGGGGTGTGGGAGTGTTCCCTGCAGGGTTTCCCGCCCCGTCCTCACTTTCCACACCCTCCTCCTTGACTTCTGCTCCTCCCACTCTCTTGCGCCTCCTTTCCAGGTTGTTACACGTCTACGTGAGCGGGCACAGACACAGGAGGTTAGACGGGCAGAGAGTTATCGGTAAACTTTTTCTTTTGTACTGATGTATTGTGCTGGAATCTGAAACTAATGTTGCAGAGAACAGAAATGCTAGGTTAGTGTAACAGCTGTACTGGGACAATAGTTCAAAGTCTTACTCTTTTACTGGAGATGGCGACCCCGTTTTCATCCACCTCTCCTTCCTCTCCCTCTTCCATGTTCAGCTCATCCAGCAGTCTCTCCTAATAGAGGAAAACATGCTTCATTAATATTTTTAAAACAGCATCGTTAGAATTTTCAAATTCCTTTGTTTTAGGGGTTGTAGAATGCAGAGTAGAGTGGACGCTAGGTGTAAACGTAGCAAAAGATAAGCGTTTTAAACCGGAAACGTAGTAGGGGGGATGTATCCTAAGTTTGACAAACACACACACACCTCTGCGTCACTGGTCCCCTGCAGTTCTTTGGCCTCCTGGTGCTGGTTCAGGGTCTGGTTGCCGTCCCCGGCGAGGCCGCTCTCCAGCTCTCTCCTGCGGGCTTTTCTTCGCCGGGTCTCGGCGCCCGCCATTGCGGAGGTCGGCGGCAGGGAGGGAACGCTGAGCAAGCTCTCCTTGGGGCTCAGGTTGTGCTTCTGCACCGGGCAGTTCTGGTTGCCCTTATGGCAGGCACAGTCCACTTTGTAATTACTGGGGGATTGTTGAGCGAGAGAGAGAGAGAGAATTACACTGGAGGACGGAACATAAGACATCTTGAAGCAGCAAACCGAAAGAAAACTAGTATCCGCTTCAATCCTGATACCAGCATGTGTTTCTAGACAGAACATGAACCATCACCACTTATACTTGAAAGTTGTACAGATAGTTGGATTTGACCCGTGTTACTTTTTATGGTAAAGTGCTTTCTAGTGGCTGGGTGAAAGGCATGTGGAAAGACGGCTAAGGGTTTATAGGAGCAGTACTGACCAGCTATTGAACTCGTAGTCAAATCCAATGGTGACTTCAGCGTCCTTTGTGATTTGACCGATGGCGTAGATACAGAGATGGATCATGCCCTCAGCAATCATGTGCCGGACCTGGAGGAGGGAACAGACGTGTGAGTTGTCTTAGCGAAAAGAGTCAACGATAGTAGCCTGACAGAGCTCAAAGCTACACAGAAAAGCACTGAGATTGTTGGCTGACCTCGGCGTTGGGTGTACAGGACCTCCTGATGAAGCGTGCGTCATTTCCAAAGGTCCTCGCATCGACACACATCTCTACGTCATTAAACTTAGAGTAGAACAGCACAAAGGGGTAGGGTCTGGGAAAAGACAAGACAGTGGCATCAACACTGGGATCTCTGTGAGTGTCTTTGCACCCAAACATCGAAAAGCATGACGCAGAGAAAACCCAATAACACAAAGACCGTGATCTTACTTTTTGAAGAAGTGCCCGTTGACTTCAAACTGCTGTTTGAGCATGACCTTGCCCCGATATTCAATGATGAGCGTGTCTGGTTCCAGGTTCTTGGCTGCGCGTAGGATCTTCCTGTGTTTCTGCACACGTGTTACCCGCCCCAACTGGAGCTGCGAACGGCACAATTGTGACTGGTTATTGTCCATGCAGGCAGGGCACAGAAGTGGGCAATATATGGAATATATTCAATGTACTGACGACTATTCTACGTGGGATGTAGAAAATTATCATATCGTAAGCATCAAGCGCAAATATTAATGAATTAACACATGTTGAGGTTGGTGACGAAGACGCTAAAAGTGATGTTCCCATGAGGCAATTTCAACTAGATTCATTGAGTTAGTCCGCAGGTCTGTTAATAATATATAAATACATTTCAAATGAATGAATATTAAATAAATCTAATGAATAAAAAAAAAAAATGTCAAACTACCGCCTACATATTTTTTCTTTTCAGAGAAAAATTGAACTTTAAATTTTGTGAATCATTTATTAAACTTTATAAAAAATACATTTTCAAAACTCCACTCTGAATTCAAAATGAAAGTACATCATGTCAGTGTTCAGATTAGTTTTACCAGAATAATCACGCTGGTATGAACAGGTGCACCAAAGGGTTTAATCAAACACATTTTAGAGACAATATGAAGATATAGAGATATACATTGTGTCATCGCGTAAAAGTATCGAGGTGTTATTAAAAGCCGTATTACCCAAGATACGGTGAGCAGGGCAGTATCTTTTTGCAGGTATGCAAAAAAGGTCAGTTGTTCATATCATGTGTTGTTATAACCTTAATGATTACATAGCATGTTTTGCAATGGTACCGTTTGTTGCACATGCACACATTGCGAAATACAAGCTGAATCAATAAAGAGTCTGGTTCAGGACTTGGGCTGACCTGCATCTGTGAGCCCAGCACAGTGTTGTTACAGGCCAGCTCAGTGCGGTTGATGGTGTCCATGGCGTCGACCGAGGCGTGGATCTGTGTGGTGGAAGGGGACGCCGCTGTGCCGCTCTCCGCCTTTGAGACGGGGGTGCTGGCGGCGCGGTGTAGCTGGAGGAGTGTCTGGACGTCGGCGCTGTACTGGTTGGCCAGAGACTCCTCGTACTGGTCCGTCCACTGGCGGATCCTGCTCTCCCATCCCTCTGCCGTGTTCTCATCCAGCACGCTGGCCTCCGTTGTTGAGTTCTAGACAGAGGACGAGACGGAGCGGGTTGAAGCACGAGTTTTTCAGGTTCATACTTGTACTTTGGGTTTCTACTATAACCCGTTTTCGTGCTTCAATGTACTTTTTTTTCCTCATACTGTCCGTCATAATGTACCAGTATTCACTCTCCGTCTGAAACGTTCTGTTTTAGCGCCTGTCTCTTTAAGACCCCCTCCTGGAAATGCCCAGTCTGTTCTGATTGGTCGGAGTTTCCGGATCTTCCGCATCTGTGCTCTCAGCGTCTCTGCACCGTCATTGTAGGCAGGGAATGACTGTAACGGCACTCTAGCCGCACTTTCTACATACATATAGTATCGTGGTGACATCACAAGCTCAAGGAAGTCCTGATGGCTCGTTTAAAGGAACAGTCTCTGAGCCGTGTGTGTGTTTCTCTCCGTGGATTGAGCCTTTTGATTCTTTCAAGGTATTTATATAGCAGCAAGACCGGCTTTAGAATTAAAAAAAGACGCGGACATCTGACTTTCTACAAGATGGGACCTTTAACATAAACGTCAGGTAACTCCAATCCTCACCTTCATCCTCATGGACTTCCTAGAACCCTCTCTGAAAGCCTGAGAAGGAAAATGAACCCATATCAATACATGGACATGTTCAGCAGCAACTGTTCTGCAATCAATAACAACATTGAGGTAATCTCAATGTGGCGAGCTTGTAGCAATATAATAACAGCTCTATATTGGGCTTTGATCTTATAATTTCCTTTAGTCTGTCAATAGATTTGTTTTTGCCAGAGTCATCCTGGTCCAGCCTGCTTCCAACAGTTTGCGTACCTTGACCTTCTTGCCCTTCTGCGTTCCGCGAGCCTTCTCTGTGCTCTTCTTTCTCTTTTTGGACTTGCTCCGTTTGACTCGGTTGACGGTGAGTTTGATGCTGGTGGGCGTATGCTGCGTGGCGGTGTAGGAGATCGTGGAGGGCGACACCTCTTCGTCACCACTCTCGGTGGCGCTGCTCTCGCCGGCTACAAAGCGACAACAAAACAGTCATCAGATAGCACTTCACAGACGACCATGGGGAAATTATTTAACCAAGAGAAGAAGAAAAACATAGTACCGGAGACATTTTCGGGTTTTCTGTGTTGGCCTTCTGCTCCTTTCCTCCTGTCGAGTCCCCTGAAACACAGAAAAGGCAATAAAGCACATCAGCGCATAAATGGGCCATAATTCAATTGGAAAACATGAAATCAAATCATTGTAACAAAAGCACATGGCATGGTTGAATAAAAATATCCAAACAAACAACTTTGCTTCACAGACTCATAGCGCTTTCACAATCCAACCTTTAGTCTGTATTAATCGAGCTCTGGTCCGGTTCTTTAAGCAGTTGTGAACACAGTAAGCACCACAATAACCGGTCCCAGACTGCTTGCGTGTCACCGGTTCTTCTCAGACCGTATCCGGGCTAAACTTAGTGCAGTTTGATTGCAGTGAGAACACGACAGGTTAGCGCGAGTGGGAGAGGACTGACTTGGACTTCTGTTTGCTGGACATCTGGGCCGAAGACAACATCCAGAATGTGCTAAATAAAGTCTACAGAAATAGTGACGTTTATTAGGGCATTCAAGATAAAACTGGAGAAGGGATTCTAGCGACAGCAGATCCATGACAAGTCAAAGGGAAAACACTTTTGACAGCAATATTTCAAAGTCCGAGATTCCCTCCATAAACGCCCCTCGGCTAATTCATTTCTTGTATCTTAAATCCTTCCACTGTGAAACCCAACCAGACTAAATAGAAAACAAACCTAAAGTATCAATTTCATTCTGACAGATGAGAAAGTCGTTCAAGTTTGAGGAGTGACCAAATCTAGATTTGAGTGAGAGATTTTAATTGGATCACACAGCTAACAAATAGAGTGACATGATTACTCCATACTTCTTATTAGGATTTTATGACATTCTTTACTGTGGCTACAGACATTTTGAGTTTGACAATAAATAAAGTTTTGTATCCAATAAAAGAAAATCGTGATCATGTTGATGCTGCTACATTCTCAACACAGTGGGGTAACTGGGTCCTAACGAAGAGCAGTGAATGTCATTTGAAAGTCGCCGTGGTCGTAAACGGAGCCCTGATCGGGAGTATTGTTAAAAAAACACTGGATATATAAAAAACACACAATGTATGACATTTTAACTTAAAATAACAACTAGGCTTTCAAAATGTCCCGGCTGCTCTGTTCTCTCTCATGCATTTGAAGAACACGCTCCAGGATCCGGGGGTCCCTCACCTGCAGTTGTCGCACTTGATGAGCAGGCCGTCCGGCGTCAGGCTGCAGTGACACCAGCGGTCCCCGGCCCCGTCCTCCTCTGAGGAGCTGTCGCTGTCGGCAGAGTTGTCCTCGGTGGCGTCGTGGTAGCGGGAGCTGCGTACCACGCCGTTGAGGTCCATGCGGGGAATGATGGTTTGGGAGAGCGGGGAGGCGGGTGGGGTAGGGGGAGGGGGCGCGCCATAGTTGTGATCCTGACAACACACAACGGAAGACTGTTGCATCTTCAAACAACGTGGGTGTTCAGGCACAAAAAAAAAAGGGAAACGGAAAATGGAGACGAATGAAAATGAGGGCAAAAAAAAAACAAAAAAAAAACACAGGTAACAGTACAGCTGTTAACAGAATTAGCTTGTGGTTACAGAGTCTAATAGTAGGACAGACATCCGTGTCTTCAATCGGACGAGAACCACTGCCAACCCTTAGTTTTAGTCTGTTCTATAGAACTTGAAGTGATTAGAAAACCAGAAAAGACTGGAGAGATTAAAATGAGTTATTATTTTAGCTTTTTAAATTGTTATACTTGTCTATCTTTGAGTAATACATATTTCGTAGAATAAAGACATGCTATGATCAGAATTGATGATTGGAGAAGAACTGTATGAACTCACAGCATATGGTAGTCCCCGATACCCATGACCCTGTGCGCTGCCACAGCTGTGGTTGTTGTAGTTTTTTTCATTCACGGCAGGGCTTGCTTCAACTGACTCAGGGCTGGGGGGGGGGGAAATATTACTTATATTATTATTCTGAGGGAAAAAAAAGTAACATAATATGTCTAAAACAGTTCATATTTGCCACTGTGACTGTTTTGTAAATAATGGTCTCAATAAAATACATCAGTCGGTCAGTAGATGGCGCCACAAACCTGAGGTCGCTTTCCAGCCTGAGCGAGCAGATTTTTTAGGAGATGAAATGTGGGAGGCCATTATGTTATGCAACTCCTTTTGCCCTTTAGCTGAGGTCCGGCCAGACGGTGCAGAACCTTGCCCCATCCCTCCCCTTTTGCCCTCAAAATCTGGAACATTTAAAAATGTCAAAAGAATCCAAATGTCATTTAAAACCCTGGGTTTTGTATATCTAAGTGGAGACGGTGTATCTCATCACGTGATGGAATCGAGCCTCCTGGCGTTTGGAGGAAACTAGAGGGAGCCTGTGAGCAGGGCTGGAAGGGAGAGAGAGAGACCGACGACATTCCACGTAACCTCAGTCACGTAAGCAGGCTCACCGATAGAGAAGTGGCAACTGTGCTTACTTCGGCTGTCTGTGGACATTTCCTCAGACGCGACTCAACACGACTGAGGGCTGAAGTGGAGATAACATGGTACAAGTCTCCCTCCTTTACACGGAGGGAGGGCTAGACGACAGAGCCGTGCATCCATAGGGGCGCCCCAAAATGAGAAAAATATTATGTATTACTTTTACTTGCATTTACTTACACAATTTGAACAGTATTATTATGAAATAACAACATAGCCTTTTAAACGGGCCCTATTTTCTGGGTTGCCTGCAGCATCACACTAATCGAGTTAAGGTCAGTTAGTTCCACCTTAAATCCATTAGGGAGCGGTGGAAAGACTACTTATGCGTGTGTCTAACAATGCAGCATCATTTTGTCTTTATCCATGTTTCTATCAACATAATTATGCCTCATTTATTTGCTTGCCTTTTGTCGCTTTAAGAGCCTCTGTGTTGTTTTAAAAGTACTAGACAATGTAGTATAAGGGCGTCCTGAATGATGCCTCTACTTGTATTCATATTCTCTCTTCCTTTATTATAGTTTCTGCATGCTTATAAATGATAAATGATTAATTCCATGGTAGTTTTAATCTTATATTCTGTTGAAAATCAGATGAAAAATACAATAAAAATATCGCAATTACAGTGATATTTTATTAATATGCACGGTCCCTACAAAATACACAATTTGTAGGGACAAGTGTATGAACACAATGATTGGTGAAACCTTTATTATTATTATTATTATCATCAACAACTATTTGTTCCGTCACTATATTTGGCATGAGAAATAGCTGCGCAGGCCAGTTACACACTGCACCCAGTGCGCCTATTCAATATCACACAACAGGAAGTGATGGCTTCAAATGAAGTTACAACAGCCTTACTAGTTCTCTGGTGATATGAAGATTAAAGTGAGGCTGGAAGCAAAACGTCAGTAGCCGTCCTTGTGTTTATCGTCCAGCCTGGACAGGAGTCAGTGTTACATTGCTTTGTTTTAGACGCTTCTAAACTCGTGGGCAACCGGCCCAACTGAAGCATCTTTCCTTTATTTCTGTCTGGTAAAGATTAGTCTTTGGCACATCCCATCTCTTTGGGTCTCTCCGACAGACTTTGTGGAGAGGATAGAAAATTGCTGACAAGATATTGGACGGAAGCATATTTATCACAACCCACGGTGCTACAGTACAGAGCAACGTGTACAAATAGGAGGGGCTCAGCGACGTCACATGGACGTATTGTGTTGATTTTGGAAAAAGAAAGTACTTTGTTCCTGAAGGGAATAACTTTGTCCTCCTTAAAAACCACTGGAGGTTACTGACACCAAACCTCCAATGGAATGGAAAAGGAAAGCCCCTAATACGCATTGCCATAATTCTGGCCATTGATTACTTGTGGCTGTTTTTTGTATGTCTTTTTAAAAATTGTACAATAAAGAACACACACAGAAGCACACAAACAAAGCGCCCAGCAGATTCATATCTAGAACTCCCAAGAACAGTCGACAGCAATATTATCACTTTTGGGTATCGATGATATTTTGTTTCCACCAACCCGACTGCTAAAAGCAAAAAAAAAAAAAAAAAAAACAAGAACAGAGTTCATGAGGGTCAGTAACATGAGTGGTCAGACAGTCACGTAGGTGATTAACAAACCCCCAGATTAATCATCATCATCATCATCTTCAGCACTGAATTACACATGAAGACGAGAGTGAACACACCGTTGTTGTTCATGGTTAAGCTCCACTGTATTTACATATGGGCGCATGCACAACTATGTACACACGGTAGGTCAAAGGTCATGGTGGAAAATTTCTGAGTCTGATTCAACATTGGCCTTTGTTTGCTATTTCCAGTCATTTCCTGTTATTAATAGCACCTGCATTGCAGCAGCTATTCAGGTGGAGTAGATGATCAGGTTAAACGGGAGGTTTGTTTACAGCCTGAGGGACTTGTTCTATTTGAGCAATGTCGGCGAGGCCACAGACAGCAGCAAGTCAAGTTGGGGGGGTAAGAGGTTAGTCAACGGATGGGCAAAACCCCCCAAAAATAAAAGGCCCAGGTTGTAAACACACGGAATTGTTCTTTTAGATGAGGGCACTTTAGCCAGTACTTACTCTGATCCAGCAGCCATATCTGAGTAAGACGTTTCAGGTGTGGTGACTCCCAGCGCGATTACTATGCTCATGACGTCCGGCACAGCGACGAGTGGGACAGGGGGAAGAGGGGGGAGGAGGGGGGGGGTGGGGAGGAGGGGAGGGACAGGATGGGATGGGATGGGGGAGGGGGAGAGGCGAAGGGGGGGAATTACAGGGTCCCAACTACAGCGACGGACCACTCCAGAGGTGGGGCGCCGCCGAGCCGTAGCCCACGGCTCACGGTCATGGGGGGCCTGAGGAGAGAGAGAGAGAGAGAGAGAGAGAGAGAGAGAGAGAGAGCAACACCATCAGTTACTCACTGACACAGCCTGGACCTGAGACGGACCAACTACTGCTACATGACTCATGTGTGTCATGTGATATGACGGATGAAATAAATAAATAAATAAATAAAAGAAACTGCACTGTGCGATCGATACATCTAGGATTGATGCCTCCGACAGATGGGTGATTAATGTCATCTCTATTTACATTTCACATTTAGTGAATGGTTGATTACATTTTGAATAAATATTAGTTGAGCTTTAAAAAAAAAGAAAAGACAAACTTAAAAAAAAACAATTAAACAAACACAACACCATGACAGAGTGTGAGCACCCCGATAATCAGAATCCGAGAATGAGGCTGTTGATCTCCACTCCCAATTTGTTCCATGCAGGGGTACTTTGTTGTTGTTTTTAGTCTCTGTGCTTTTGAGTTTTCCATACATGCTACCTTTAAAAGGGTAAACCATATGCTCCAATTAGGGGGTCAGCCTTTAGTAGGAGTGTGTTAATTGGATCAGAAAGCATGCTGTGGTCTCAGTTAAGAGACCTCCCAGCGTCTGGGAGGATGAGGTGAGGAGTCTTTATCTGGTTTCTGCCACTTTGGTTTTAATCCAACAATCAAACTATTAAAATGCACACGGACTATGGGTGCATTGTGGACAATCCCTCGGGGCGGCTCTACTCCCTCGTCCTCTCATGTTGGGACAGTGACTCACTGTCGTCTCTCCAAGTACAGACGTTTGGGCTGGACCTTGCTGGTTGGCAGCAGATCTCTATGCAGCACCATAACACTGACGTCAAAACTGTTACTTCTTCTTCTTCACACTCATTTGAGTGGATTTTTGGAACGTTCTGGCCAGATTGTACACACTGTGCCTATGAATGTAAAATTTAAAATAAATGTTTATATGTCAAGAGATAATTAAATACACACGTAATATAACTGCATTCCATTTGATGTTTCATTAGATTTTGTACTTGCCATACCAGGAAAAGCACAGGTGTAATTAATTGAGCAATACCAGGGGCATGGGAACTAACATACATGGAATGCAGTCGTTCCTCTCCTGTGCATTTCCTGCTACGACATGTCAAATGTCTTCGATGAACAAATGCGATTAGTCAATAGCGTTATTCAACTATTTCCACATGCTGCATAACTTTAAATCAAACAGACACATTAGATAACCACCAGTCAGACACGCTTCAGGTACTGACTGGAAAATGACTCGACAGAAAATGAAGACCTGATCAAAAATGGAAGCACTGTCCCACGTATAAACAGGACTCCTTCACTAGAGGTCACAACAGCTGTTGAACAGTGACACAGGGAAACCATCCGCACACGCCTAATGAAGAGCCAAATTTGCTGACTCATGTTGACAATGAAGGATTTGATGTAAGAAGCAGCATAGAGCTTTCACACGCCTGCTTCTAAAAACGATAAATGCATATGGACATGGTCCGATGGGCCCGTCTCTCATCCACACAGAGGCTTCTAGTGTGGAGGTGGAGGGGAGGAGGGTGCTATTCAAAGAGCAGAAAAACAACCATGGGCTTTACAGCTCTGCTCACGTCCAGCCTCCCCGTTAGGATGCACTAACGCAGGGAACCAGCAGGAGGAGCCCTCCTCCCAGACGCCTGGAGGGGTGAGTCATCCGACTTGAGGCCCAGCCCTCTCATCATGTGACCACACTCTGCTGAAACACTGACCCACACTCTAGTCGCTCTCTCTCTCTCTCTCTTCCTCCCTATCCTCCCCGCCTCCTCGCTCGCCCAGTCAGACTGCAGAGCCAGAGACAGAAGCCACGGCTGCAGAAACGGCTACGAACCCTCCCAGAGGTTCACACGCCGGGGAGCGGAATCGGCTTCTAGCGAGGTCCCCGGAAAACACAGAACTGATCTTCAACCACATAACATGTTAAAACACAACCCCCGACAATAAAAACATAGGCTGGTTTACTAGTAGAGAGCCACAGCAACAGGACGCGTGACATTTCTGTAACGGTCCCCTGGCTACAGCGACTGCGCTCCAGCACCAGGGCGACCGCAGCCAGGCTGGGGACTTCCAATAATGTCAAGGTCAGTTCAGCTGGGCTCACTGGCAAACAGAGAATGTCAACCCCATCCAGCTGGACACACACACACACACACACACACACACACACACACACACACACACACACACACACACACGAAATGTCAGCTAGCTTATGGTCACAGAAGTGGGACATTGTGGCCTCAACAGAGACATACAGGTGAGGACATAAGGAGACTCATACTAGCAGGCAGGAAAGCATTAGATGTGGTTGTTCAAGGGCTCTTTAATGACTCATTAGGTAAGTTGAGAAGAGGACGGGGCATGAATGGTTAACGGGAGTTTGTAACGTACTTAGACATGATGGCATGCATGCGAGTCCCATGGTGCCCTGATCCAGAACCTTATCAAACCCTGCTGCCTCTTTATTGTCTCTGTGATTGCTGCCTCACAGAAATAGCTACCTCACTCCTAGCTAACTCACAAAAGGGAGTCACTCTTTGGGCCTCTTCCAAAAAAGAACCAGACGGTGAACTAGGGAGGTAAATTCCATACGAAGAAGGAAAGCCTTTCTTTACCTCACTGCCCCCTCCCCCTCCTCTTCCTCCCTCCCTCCCTTGTTCGTTCCTCTGGCCATGAATACCGGGCTCAAATTACCAGCAGGCTCAACAAAGTCTTTTCACTTCCACTAGAACAGAGGCCATTTTGGAGACAAGTCCAAGGGGGAGGGACATACACACAAAATGAACAGCAAGAGGAGACTCTTTCTCTTTCATCATCTTTCACATAACTCTCTCTCCCTTCTCCCGTTTCCCCCCCCTAACACACCAGTGTTCCCACATTGTTAAATACTGGCTGGCGGGCACAGACGCTCCTAAAAATAAACTATTTGATTATCCTTTGATATCTAAATGTACATCTGGGCTACTAAAGCGAGGACGAAACAAATCCAACCGTGAGAGCCAGTGCACAGCAGTACAAAAAGGTAAAAACATACAATATGCCACACCTCGTTTGAGCAGATCTCAACACAGCAAGTTTGGTAAACACACTGAAGGACTGAAAACAGACCAGTCATGCAAATGCAGAGACAGTAGCTATAGAACGTGTCGCCCACTCCATGGACTCAATATTACACTGACGTACATACACTCACCTAAAGGGTTATTAGGAACACCTGTTCAATTTCTCATTAATGCAATTATCTAATCAACCAATCACATGGCAGTTGCTTCAATGCATTTAGGGGTGTGGTCCTGGTCAAGACAATCTCCTGAACTCCAAACTGAATGTCAGAATGGGAAAGAAAGGTGATTTAAGCAATTTTGAGCGTGGCATGGTTGTTGGTGCCAGACGGGCCGGTCTGAGTATTTCACAATCTGCTCAGTTACTGGGATTTTCACGCACAACCATTTCTAGGGTTTACAAAGAATGGCGTGAAAAGGGAAAAACATCCAGTATGCGGCAGTCCTGTGGGCGAAAATGCCTTGTTGATGCTAGAGGTCAGAGGAGAATGGGCCGACTGATTCAAGCTGATAGAAGAGCAACTTTGACTGAAATAACCACTCGTTACAACCGAGGTATGCAGCAAAGCATTTGTGAAGCCACAACACGCACAACCTTGAGGCGGATGGGCTACAACAGCAGAAGACCCCACCGGGTACCACTCATCTCCACTACAAATAGGAAAAAGAGGCTACAATTTGCAAGAGCTCACCAAAATTGGACAGTTGAAGACTGGAAAAATGTTGCCTGGTCTGATGAGTCTCGATTTCTGTTGAGACGTTCAGATGGTAGAGTCAGAATTTGGCGTAAACAGAATGAGAACATGGATCCATCATGCCTTGTTACCACTGTGCAGGCTGGTGGTGGTGGTGTAATGGTGTGGGGGATGTTTTCTTGGCACACTTTAGGCCCCTTAGTGCCAATTGGGCATCGTTTAAATGCCACGGCCTACCTGAGCATTGTTTCTGACCATGTCCATCCCTTTATGGCAACCATGTACCCATCCTCTGATGGCTACTTCCAGCAGGATAATGCACCATGTCACAAAGCTCCAATCATTTCAAATTGGTTTCTTGAACATGACAATGAGTTCACTGTACTAAAATGGCCCCCACAGTCACCAGATCTCAACCCAATAGAGCATCTTTGGGATGTGGTGGAACGGGAGCTTCGTGCCCTGGATGTGCATCCCACAAATCTCCATCAACTGCAAGATGCTATCCTATCAATATGGGCCAACATTTCTAAAGAATGCTTTCAGCACCTTGTTGAATCAATGCCACGTAGAATTATGGCAGCTCTGAAGGCGAAAGGGGGTCAAACACAGTATTAGTATGGTGTTCCTAATAATCCTTTAGGTGAGTGTATGATGCAGATGATACTGAATCGAAAAACTACTCCTTTACTTTACAAATTGCTATTTAAGTGTAAAAATCATCCACTATATAAAACATTCCTGCATGTGTCCAAAGTCTGTAAACTGCTTTTAGTATGAATTCCACAACGCAACGTGTTGCTTTTGCTCCTAAGATAAAAAATATAAAGCTTACAGTTTTGTGACACAATGACTAAACATTATAATGATTAGTCAAATGTTAAGTCTGACTACGCTCTTCGGAGTGACCGTGTGGAGATATTCTCATCAACATTTTTTATCCACAGTTTTCAAACTAATGCACTTTTCAAATTGCAAGATCTGAAATTTAGCCACAGCTTGTGTTCTAAACAAGTTTTAGGAAGCAGGTGTTGCTGATCAAAATGATGCCCGTCTCTAGGTGACATTACTTCACTTGCAGATTGGTAAATGTGTGAGGAAGTTGTTAAACCTTTAAGTATGATATGTTTTCATATCATACTTAAAGGTGTTTTTTTTTTTTTTTAAAAAGGTGCTACATTTGAAATTCAGATCATTAATATAGCGCCAACCAACTATATATCAAGACAGAGGAGTAATGTCTCCCTGAGCAGAGAATAAAGTCGCCCTCCCTGTGTGTGTGTTGTTAGAGTTACTTTGTGCTGTGTGGCCCAACTGCTAAGCTAATGGCTCTCATAGGACCATTACAGCTGATAACGCCGCCCCGACTGACGGCGTTGTCATGGAAGCGTAGCACCCGCCCTCCAGTTGCCCCTCAGGTTAACACTGTTAGCTCTGTCAGCGCTGTTGCCTTTGCTTGCACTGTTTGTGCTGTTAGCACCATTTGCTGCTAGCCGCATGCTCAGCCGTCGCCATGTTGAGCCATGTAAACGCTATTCCTCAATAATATTTAATCTAGCACCTTTAAGCTTAAAAAGACAAATTCAGCAAGGACCTTTGAGATTTGAGGCTGTCGAGTAGCTTGTCCAGTTCCGTAATCAGTCAGATGTTATACCACTTCCATTTTACGCACCATAACTCAACAACTACAATATGTAGCTCTTCACAACAATACCACACCATCATACAAAACAGAGCCCTTTTGTGTATAACTGCACACAACATCCTCATGATTAGGAAAACCTGCTGCAGTCTGCAATAGAACTGAACTTCAGATTAGAGAACCCATACATGAAGCTAAAAACACCTTAATGCACTTGAACCCTCACAATAACTCTTGCAGTTTAGCTGGACCTCCACTCACACTCTTATGAAGTTGGCAGACAAATAAAAAGGAAGGAGCATGAACATGAGCACACTTATTCACAATGAGCGTGTGGGGCAGTTCTGTTCAAAGTAAGGTAAAGGGATTGACAAAAGGCAGCTTGTCCCTCAATAACTTCTAATTTTGTCTGACCTTATTGTGCATCTGGAGATTAAGATGGATGCTTAAACGTTTGACTACAGTACCCTATGTTCACTTTAAAGGAATACTCTTACCCACTTACTTGCAAAGCATGAGATTAGAAGATCAACCCCAGCCAGTAACCGGTTAGCTTAGTTTCGTCTTGGCCGATAAAGAGGTATGTACCAATGCGACGGTGGAAACACACTGCTTTCCTTGCGGCATGATTCTGTAATTCCAAATCTCACGAATCCAGCTGTGTAGCAAGGTAATGTGATCGTTGCAGACATGGAGGAGGAGGCATCCCAACCAAATGAGCAAATCACGCAGTCAAAGTCTTTTGTTATTATTGGTACACTCTAAAATACTGATTAGAGGGATTTTTATAATTCACCGACTGAAGTCCGGCTGGTATTTATTTAAACCTGTAACACTTCAAATGAATGTTCTCAGGAGCCTTAAAGCTTCCATTCTGAAAGAATTTGAGCTTTCCTGTGTTTTGTTTTTAATGGAAGATCCAACTAAAATAATGATTAAATAATCGTGAGGATATACTGTATGGCTATTTTTAAACCGGAAATTGAATTGACTGTATCGTGTTGCATACTGTGATATAAAATTACAGAAACCGCGATAGAAGATTTTGCCCATATTGCCCACCCCGAGTTTAGCAGAGCATAAAGACCTGATGGAACATGGGCACCACATATTAAGGCTGACTCTTTAACGTCTCTCTCTCTCTCTCTCTCTCTCTCTCTCTCTCAACAACTATAAACAGCTAGCCTCTCTCTCGCTATTCTTTTAAAGCTGCATTTTTTGCCATTTTTGTAGAAAAGAACACTGAACGCTGAACCATTGGTTTATAAAGTCATAGCTAGCATGTTCAGTGTGTTCTACTGTTCTAATGGAAACAGAGTTGACCCTCCTGCCACAGGGGCACCAGCCCAGGACCTTTGCCAAGATTTGAGTACTGTTCGAAGTTATAAAAAAAGCTTGATTAAAATGATCTGCCTCCAAGTTTCATAGTGGACATATTACACAGAGGATTACTGCACAGACAAAATCACGGCGTTACCACAGTGAGATAGCAGAGTTGTGTTTATGATCAAGTCCTGCCGGTCTTACTGTAGCATGGTCCAAATACTGTATCAGAAGCTTTTACATACCGAGGAGAATGATAAGATCCCAGGAAAACAATGGAAACAGGCAACGCAAGGTTTTCTGTGAGAACAAAACTCCATTACACAATACACAAAAACAAATCACATGTTTGGGACGGGTGGCTGCCCAAACGCTCCAGGGATCAACGACCACATCTATCAGAGGATAGTTGAAATGCAGGCTTGCCTTGTCATCTTGATTATGAGCTCACACGTTCATTAAATGTTTTGAGCACCAGCTAACATTAAAAACATATCACACCCTTTACAATATTACAATAACAAACTGTTTCTTTACTTCATGCCACTGAGTTTAAGTAACGTTATTTGCCACAAATAAAAACAACAACAACAATAGTACAGATAAGCTCATAAGAGAGACAAAGATATTATGCTTTATAAAAAAAAAAAAAGGTATGCATCTGATTGGTTGGCCAGGATGGTGTCAATCAATGCAATGCAACATGGCTTCAAGGAGAGCGCTAGAAGGGGTTACACATAGCCTACATGAAGAGCGTGTCCGTCCTCTCAGTGTCCACCTGTGCCTCATAAAACCTCCACAACACATCCAGTCCAGTGAGATTACACCAGCCCCCTCAGTCTGCCCCCGCACACATGCTTGCTGTAGGAAGGATATGAATATATCTGCCGTTGCTCAGCGCTGCGCAGGTCGAGCTGCACTCTGAGCTATAGCAGGAGGAAATTGAAGATGAAAAACGGTCAAATCAATGGAGCCTTGCCTCTAAGACAAACGGGATTATGTGGCCAGGGGAAAAAGCAAGGCTCATTATAGATCTGATTTCACACTCATTTTCACAACACATTTGCAATATCACCCCTCCTCCCCCAATGGAAAACATACAGCTGGAAAACAAGATCATAGTGTGCGAATATGAAACGGTGGCCTTTAGTTTAGGTATTTATATCAACTCTATTATTTTACTATTTGTAGAAGGCCTGGCCGATAAAACCATAATGATATACTGCGATAGACAATTCAATAGCAAAGAGACAATTATGTCATGGAATGTTCAATAGTTTCACTTGAATGCAAAACAGCCAGAAAAACACACATATTCCTTGATGATGCGACGAGAGGCACGCGCAACAGCCAATCATGTAACGGCTGTTCTGCTGCACCGTCGACATGTGGCAATGCAACAGAAACAGTGTGACGGGATCAAATGAGTGCAAACAGTGAGGGAATTGATAAGAAAATCTGGGCTTGTTTTCCTCCTAAGCCTGACCAATAGCAGAGAACTGGTGTGTGTGTAAATTGTGCAGGGAAAACCGTCCTAACCGGGATCCGGAATACAACTAAAGTTATTTTCAACACCGTAGCTGCTTCCTCCCTTTGGAGTACGCAGTCTGCAACATCTCAAGAAACCAGGTGGTTATCAATGACATGAGACAATTTATCTGGATAATTTTTTTGGGCTATACCGCCCCCCCGACCTAATGTATTGGATTTCCGCCACTGTAACCGGAGCTCTTTTGGCCTATGACAGACGTGCATCGACATCGGACAAATGAAGCGCGGGACTGGATTAAGAGCGGCAGACGATCACCGCCCCGCGACATCTTCAGACCACTTAGCCGGAGCTGTCGCTGCACTACCGTTTAGTTGGTTTGTTTCTTTTTCTTGTGGAACATCTGCATTTTGCTGTGCAAACCTGTGTTTACAATGACAATAAATGAACCTTGAATCCATGTTAATTTTCTACATTCCAATGTGATTCACAAAAGACTCCATTGTCATGTTGACATGTGAACAACCAAGGAGAGAGAGAAAAAAAATAGCGAGAGGCGCAAGCACCAAACCCCAATGCTATTACAACAGCGCTTCAATCACGACCGTATCCAAGTTGTCCACAACTCTCTCTGAACCAGGCTTACTGAAACCATTATGCAATGCAATGGAACAAACAACTTCTCACTACAGCAACCCAATCAGAGGCCTCTACCACGATTGTGTCAACCAACTGTCCATGCAACTGCACAAAACTATAAAACAACTAAGCTTAGTCTGGGCAGGATGGAAGCGTAAAGGAATGACGTATGAGGGAATGATGCAAACATCTGGCAGCACATAAAGAGATGTAGACTTTACTTCAAGGTTGAGATATTATCGCCACTGACTCTGGAGGCGATGCGGCTGTTGTCATGTGGGAGCGCAGTGTGGCCAGCCATTAACAAAGCAATGTCCAGCTGCCTGAATGGACCGGGACCAGACCGGGGATGAGAGACACACAATAGAGAACAAAGGCCAAGTAGGTGCTATGAGAGGTGGTGGTGGGGGTGGGGGGGGGGGGGTGGCCAGTCGACAGCAGGGCCAGCAGGACACAAAATCAATCATCTGTTTCAGGGCAAACAAGCCAACCACTGTCGGTTTGAGGCTCAGTAACCTAGAGGAGGGGAGGGGAATAAAAAAGAAAGGACTATGCAAAAATGCTGCTGCCTGTTTGACTACCTCTTTCTGATTCGCTTCTGTTTCCCCTTTCCCTTTAAAGTGAAGCTGGACGCAGGCCGCATCGATGAGTGAACCGACCCGTATCATATTTACATACCATGTACATTTTTTTGCCGACAATTACGGCAAAATCTTCACTGTTGAGGACCTGAGATGAACAGGTTACATTTAACAGAGCTGTTTTGATCCGAGTATCTGAAATGCCTTCTGTGTAGCTGCTGGATCGGGTATCGTCTACGCACTGATCCTATACGGCGTTAACATATCCCCTATTAGCTCATTTACGCAACACAGCAGGGAAGACGCGCGTCGCTTGCGACCCAACCTCTACATCCAACCTGATGGCTACTGCACATGTGCTAAAGAGTATGACACAGGTGTGGTTAAACACTGGTGTGCTTTATTATTTCCCCCCCCCATGATAAAATTGGTACATTGTGAACAACAAATCTGTGTTGAAATTGGCAGGAGGGGAGCTAGTTAACGTTTGGCTGTTAGCAGCCGGCGAGCAGCACAGTGTGAAGTTACACTACAATGCGTTAAAGCTCTATTCAGTAGTTTTGAACAAAGGTATATAATGACGCTAGCATGATGTGTTCAAGCGTAACTTGAACACATCATGCTAGCGTAAGCAAGAAATTGCAAAGAAGGAGATGTTTTCACAGCAATATAAAATAGATAGAGGGGGAATTTTAAAACACTGGTATTGAATTGCTACTTGGTATCACTGGGAAGGATCGTAACATCTCTAATATTTTAAGAGCTTTTGAGGATAAGCCATGTCTACTCTCAAATGAGGGGAGGGATGTTTTCTAAGTAGGGTTCTCACAGAGGACACGAAGGCCAAATCAGCCATCTTGATGTTAGATGAGCTCATGCTCTGGCATAACATAAACCAGAGACACCCTCTGTCTCTCACACGTGATCTCACTGCATGACAAATACATTTACATGACATTTCCATTTCCTCTTTTGGACGGTCGTATCCAGAGCGACACGAGGGCTTGCCCTGGCTCCGCCTCAAGAAAACATTTGCGGCACGATGCAAGATTGCGAGGTGTCACACAGAGTCAAATCACTGCAGCCATTTTGAAATGCTGGAGGACTTTAATTGTCCCACTCACTGGTTTCACTATCGATATGAATCCTAAAAACCTCCGTCCTCAACGTTCTGAGGGAAAGTGTGTTTGTGTGTGTGTGTGTGTGTGTGTGAATAATACATTAAAAAACTCCCACCTCCCTCTGCCCAACGGGAACTATTTGCTCAAGGTGACAGAACAAAGCTCTTGTGAACTGGGAAAAAAACCTGGCACCGGTGGTTCGTTTCCTATTTTGTTTTTAGCACTGCTGCTGTGCATTACAAAACAGGGCAGCTGTGAGCGGGTTGCTGTCGAGTGGCTTGACTTTGGTGCAAACGCTCTCTTGGTTGTTTTTCTTCTGCCCTGCTCCTTATTTTCTCTCTTTTTCTCTCTCTCTCTCTCTCTCTCTCTCTCTCTCTCTCTCTCTCTCTCTCTTTCTCCCCCCCCCCCCCCGACAACACCCTCTGAGCAAACACACTTGGAAATCTGCTTGTAGATTTTGCAACCTGGGTTTCACCTCATACAAAGTATTTTAATCATTTAATCATTATTTGGTCTCCTTGGTTAGGCTGCATGAGAAGAAGAAAGAGACCAGCAGGACCAGGGAAAAAAGGGTGGGAAAGGAAAGAGAGAGGAGGGTTAATGTGGTGAAGCCTAAAATGTCTGCCTGCAGTTCTAAAGGTGGACGGACAACTCGGAATATTTGTGAGATTTTTTTTTTTCTCCCCTGCTACACGATCGACCAAGTATCACAAGAAAGGCAGCGTGACAGTGAGAGAAGGAAAAGGAAATGAAGGACAAAACATAAGGGTGCAATAAAACAAGAGAGAGAGGGAGAGCGAGAGATGATTACGTAGATTGCCTGCCTGCCTCACCCCCCTTTCGGCCTTGTTTTTTTTTTTTTTTTTTTCTCTCCCTGAGCCTCCTCCTCCTCCTCCATTATTCTCCCAAGAAGCATCGCTTCTCGGCACGAAACAGAATTAACCAGCACAGCCCTCTGCAACACCGCTCCCCCAACGCAGAAGGAAATGCTGCGCCCCATTGGAGCAGCTCCAGAGCTCCTGCACCAATAGGAACGCTCCGGTGAGGCAGGCGTCGGAGCGACTTGTTTTTAACCCCATTGTGCAAGACGACGAGCCGCACACAACACACGGGCAGCTGCAGAGGGGAAGACGCAGAGAGAGGGGAAGGTGGATGGAAAGGCAGGAAGTATCTCATGGCAGACTCTCGCACAACAGAAGGAATCGTGGAAAAAAATTACATGAAATAATTCTAAAAAGCATAACTTTTTTTAATGTAAGACTATTTTAAATATATATGTGTATAGGTGTGACAAATATCTTCATATTTCTATACAAGACTCAAGGCTTGACTTGCTATATGCAAATAAAATGCAGTGTGCTTGAACTACCTTCTAGAGCCAAAATGCACACAAGTGCTTCTCACTGTTGTGAGTTTGATATTTCTGCTTCCATAGAAGTGTAGATCCACAACACTGGCTTGGTGGACTTGGTCACAACACATGCACACTCCATTAACATATCAATAGCTACACCTGCCCTCCATGTAATGATAGAGTAGCATCAGCATGCAAATGGTGCTAAAAGGACAGCCCCCCCCTCCTCAATTCCTATTCCTGACAGCAACACCCCTTGCTCCCTCTTCTCCAACAGTCTGCATTGAGACAGAATCCTGTCTTCTTCTTTTGGAAAAGGGCCAATATCCTGCTTCACTCCGTCTTGTACAAGCACACACACACACACACAAGGGTTTAAATTCTGTACGCAGTAAGATCCACACTCATCGGAACGCAGCGCTCACACATCCTAAATGTGTTTTCAAGGGCAAGTCACCCAACAATTACATTTCTTGGATTGTAACCGCTATGTGAACGTGAAGGAGACTTTATTTCCTCAGTAAACAAGAACAAAAACTGGGCCAGGCTAACCTTGCATGTGTGCACATTCCTCAGATCCCCAACATTTCAGAGGCCAACAATGGCAAAGATTAAGACGGGTTTGTCCTGCAGACAGACCGACACACACTGCTGCTCTTTCACCAATTGTTGTAACTCAACACCCCCAACACATGTATCTCACATAGTCGGAAGCTGCTCGAGAGGCCTGGAAAAAACCCAACATGGCGGGTCAGTCTGAGGCAGAGCAGCAACATGCAGCAGAGCAATTCATTCGTAGCTTTCCCAGGGTGGTGGGGTGAGTTAAGAAGGCACGCCAGGGTCAGGGGAAATGCTGGAGGAGCTCGTGTTTCCGATGGGTTCCGAGAGGCCAGGTTTGCTAGCTGCAACCCACACAGTCTATTAAAAGATGTGAAACATATTCAGAGAATGTCAGTCGCAACCAATCAAAACAAGGCTCAGCGCGCTGCAATCTGGCTTCCAACAGGCATCGGGAGGATCAATCCAAATACTTGGTGCTGGCTGAACGGCCCCAGCAGGGCACAGGTGTAATCTCTGTACTCATGGAGCAAGGTCGACGACTGCTCGGGAAAAACACACGGTTACTTTTAACCACACAGCGACTTTAAACAACAAATACAAGTGGATTTTTTTAAACCATGTTTTATTGTAATGTACTGAATTAGTGAGTGATTTCAGTGAGCAATCAAGCACCTAAATATGACTGTGACCGATTCACCCTGACACCAGGTTTTATAATATCAAAACATTCAATCCAGTATTTTTTTTTTTTTTTGCGGACCTGAAGTTACGACAGGTCCGCCACAAATATCACTGCAGAGAGATCGTCACACATCCGGTGACACATTAATTGACCTAACATGAATTGCCTCAGACCGAGCAAAAATAAGGCTTTTCTCTCTGTGTGCTTGCCGTGTCCAGTGTCCGGACTCCGGGGCGCAGCACAATGCGTGGTGCAGCCGAGTGGAGCACAGCTACTCAGGCGACGGCTAGGGCAGCCATTAGTGCTCAGGAAACCGCGGGGTCCTGATGAATATAATATCCTCACAAAAAACATACTACACGCGGGACAAGACGCTTTTGAATCTCTCAGCCATTTCCCCCATATCACTTGTCAGCTCGCAGTTCTGTTTATTTCGTTTAACCTGGAAATGATTAGCAACCACACTGAAAGAGACATGGCATAGCTTCCTGAAGACCAGCTCTGGGTTCCTGAAATCCACCCAGTAGCGGTGAAGTTGGGAATGTAGCTTTCTCTCATACTGAAGAAAATACCCGAATGGTCTTTATAAACATAACAGCTGCGAGGTCTCTAACTTGGTCGAAACTTGTGACTGCTGCATTCCGACTCGACAAGGCTACTCGCCCTTACTCACACGTTGAGATAAAAATGGAGGCTAAAAAAGGAAACAAGAGCTCCCCTCTAAAATACCACTCATTTCTCTTAACCGCCACCGAGGCTGGGGGTTGGTAGGTGGGGGAGGTGAAGAAGAGCAAGTCACTACCCAACAGATCTGGTTTTCTGATTGCTGGATAACGCGCGCGCTCGCTCACACTCACACACTCTCTCTCTCTCACACACACACACACACACGGAAGGAAAAACATGGGGAAAAAACAACAAGCACAAATAGAGGAAACACAACCGAGCTTTCAGCTTGATTCACACGCCTGAGCGCAGTTAGGAATGTTGCCAAAGAGAAATGCATTAACATGATGTAGCCAAACACCACCATGATACAGACACCATATTTTTCATAAAACTAAACGTTCTAGTCCAGAAATCCGCTGCAATAGCTTGCAATACGTTGTCACACACATAGCTAACGTTGAAGGTGCACACAATGTGTGCTAAAGCACTGGCTCAGAATAAGGACAAAATCAACTGGAGAACATCCAAAAAGTTAGCTTAAAGGCTAGTATAGCATTTGTTGCCTATGGCTTGTCTGCTAACGTTAACCAACACAGCAGCTGGTTGCTTGGCTAACAGGAGTCGCAAATAATTATCAAATTGCAAGTTGTGTCATTGATAACTTTTACAAAATTCGACAGTTTTTTGGTCCCCGAACAACATTTAACACGTTGGTGTCAAAAGAGTAGTGCCAAATACGTGTTTTGGGTCGAACAAAACAAGTTTGCATATTACCTTACGCGGTCGGATTCTTAACTTCCTTGCCCAAGAGCTGGAATGCAGGTCCAGATATTCTATCAATTCTACATAATAACAATGCAAAAAACGCAAATGGAGTACCTATGCTGTGCTGCTGGTGTTGTTTTGACTTTGTAACGTGAGGGAATGTTAAGCCTCTGCGGAAACACATTATAGAAACTTGCTTAAAGCCAAGGTATATTTATTAAACGGTTCTTCAATACGACGTCAATGTGTAGCTTTGTGGGCTCTGGGCAAAACACAATATATATCATTGGTAGTGCAGTTAACTGTAAAGCCATAGACATGTATTACTAGATCATTCCTGGTATGGATACTGAGATAAAAACTGAACTGAGGGCACCCTTAGTGGACTAAACGTTACACGAGTCAAACTCCTGGAAACTTGCATAATGGTGTTGAGACCTTTGGGGACACGGTTGCTTGATGTTGTGTTATAACGGTCGCTTTTATAAAACTAGTAATGTGGTGAATGCACAGAATAACAAGCTAGCTACCAAAAAACAACACGAGGAGCTGATCAAAAAGTCATGGGAGATCAGTCCAGACACAGCTAAGAGCAGCCCTGCAAGGCAGACCATCAACATGGGAGCCTTTCAGTCAGCCCAGCAAGTCACTTTAAAGTGGAAAGATCGCGGAGGCAACCAACTTGTTCTAATAAACTTAAGTGGACGCTAAGTAGTTAGCCAAGTTGGTTAACGTTAGCTTCATGGCTATGTTTGGTTTACTGAAAACATGGATCAGTACGTGTCTTTTACTTATGTTAACAGTTGAGTTACAGCCTGAATCTATAAAGGGTGATATTAACAATTAACACGAATTAAAAGTACTCACCTAAAGAGGCATTCCAAACTTGAATAAGCGAGGCAAACGCATGTACAGTGGGTCCTTAGAGTATCCCAACATCAAATCCAAACAGACCAGTAGGCCTGTAGGTCGGCCTCGGAGTCTCCTGTATCCTTTGCCCTTAAAAGTAGCTCCCTCTCCAGGGGTAGGAAACAAACTTCTCAGTGTCTCCCACGCATAGACGGAAAGTTAAATTCCGTCCTGTTCAGGTGCACTGCATCCATTGAGTGTCTATTATAGATCCCCGGTGGTTAAATCCATGTATTTGAGTGTATTGTATATACTGTCGCTATTTATAATGGGGTATATGCTGCTGTATGTGATACAGGGCTCTGATTCTGTCTCGGGTCCTTACATTCGCAGAAGCGCCCATCCCCCTCCTCACCGGCATCGACCGCGGGTCCCAGCGAAACTGACACACAACCACGCCACGGGGTTTCCCTGGCGACAGTGCAGGGGCTCTCTGCTTGGGCGGCCCTTGCTGCGATGTCCCGCCTCTCGCCAATGATTCGTCAGCAATGTGTCAGTCACGCGAGCGACCCATGTAAGTCTTAGGTAAATTACAGCATCGATTTTTTTCTTCTTCTCCGCCAACTACGTCAAACGGGGCGGGCCCTGCTTAGAGGAGGGGTGCGAAATTTCAGTTCCATTATGATATGTGTGTGCTGTTGGCGTACAAGGAGCAGCGCAAGAGAGAGTGGCTGGATTCCGGGGACAATTTGACACCCAACAAAGGATCTGTACCTTCAAAGGTTCCGGGAAATGCTCGTTATTAGATTAACATGCCATGGAATTCATTTGAATTCGTTAGTGGGATTAATGCTTTTTATTTATAGGGTTTATTCATCTATTTAACGTCGAAGGAGCTTTCATAGATAGGAGCAAGCTTTTAGCTACACGGGGTCTCTGGGGCCCAGTTCCAGGGACACCAGAGGCAGGGTTAGCCCACTGGGTCAGCCCCACCTACCGGTTTGTCAGTTGAGAGGAGGATGAGGTGTCGCTCTGGTAGCATCTGGTGAGGGGCTGGACCCGGTTGGACAGGGAAATTGACCAGGGCTCCTGGGTTGCATCTACTTATTACTGGTCCCTCCTACTTCTGTTCCCGCTGCCGAAATCATTCTATTCCCACACTTTGCAGACACTGAAAACGTGACCGACACAACGAAAATACCTCAGCAGCTGCTCAATAAAAAAAATATTCCTGGGAGTTGTATCCCAAGAACGGGCGTGGAAAAAAACGAGCGTAGCCGTTGCTGTGATAAGTTAGATAGAGAATTGACACGCATTTCGTACCCTCGTTTCCTGTTAAAGTGTTAAAGTCACTCGCTTTTTCGCTACTGTTCACTGGATTTACAAACGTTTTTCAACAGATACAAGTAAATACTTTTTGAACGTTTATAAACGTTAGTCGCAGCGACGCGATTGGTTTCTTGTCCCGTCATGTGACTTGTGTGGGGCGACTGTGATTGGCTGCGGTGATAAACGCCAACGTCATTTGTTGCACAGGTCTTACAAGCGACGAAATTAGGCAGCAGAATAATGCAATTGTTGCAGCTGTGGGGCTTCAATAGTACAACAGATGAAGACTCAGAGCTTCATTAATCATTACGAGGAGACACTGTGTGTGGATACATAGGCTGAGGTGATGTAGCCCAAGTAAACAGTGATACGGATGGACTATAATTAGCTCCCTCGTACAACGTCAGCTCTCCCTTGATGAGATGGACGTGCCGACAGACCATGCAAATGGTAGCATGGAATGATAACATGTAATAAGCCCAACCAGGTAGTTTTCCATTTTAAATAGGTGTCAACACAGTCGAGTCATTATAAAAAGGCTAACATCTAAGGTTTCGCCCCAGAGCCGCCGATAAGCTCGATATAAGGGAAACGACTTCCTGTTTCATGCTAGCAGTCACGCTAAGTATCCTCGTTCGTCACTTTTTTTGTATCATGTTCTCGGCTGGTTTTTCTTTAAAAAAAAAAACACGACCACCAGTTAATTCCCACGGAACCTCATGAGGTTGATAACTGAGGGACATCAGCCGGACTCCCGCGGCAGGCAGCGGCCATAACTCACAACACTGCCATTGTTATTGCGGTGAAAAGGCGATGTCATATGGCCGGTCCTATAACTGCAATATGGCTGCCTCAACCCTTCCCCCACATCGCGCTCACTGCCAGCAGATCTCTCGTATGCATTGTGTGTGTGTGTGTGTATGTGTGTGTGTGTTGGAGGAAAAAACACGATTCAAGATGCTTGTTCCTTAATCTGGAGGCATGTTTAATTGTCTCCATAGTCTGAAGCACTCACACAAATGACTATAACATAAGAGGTATCAAAGTTTGGACATGTTACTCAAATTGACATAACTTTGGGATTTCGACGGTCTGTTCAAATGTACATTTCATATTGCGTGCATGCCACTGCCAGTTTTTTTTTTTTTTTAAGATTTTTGTTACAAATAAAATCTTTGACAATAAGCTAAGACTTCTGGGAGAGGCAGCTCATGCCCACAAATATTTGTTAGTGAGAACATAGACACACAACAGCTCACACATCCTTCTGTGTGTATTAAGATTATTAGTGCGCACCACTATTCACCAGGTCCATAACAATTGTTATACACACAATTATCTGTCCAGCTGGAAATTGACCAACTTCAAAAGTGTAAACTATCCACCACAGGCAGTCAGAGTGCATACAGTTGGGCCTCACACACCTTTACTACATGACATTGTTGCTCCACAACTTCTCGCCCACCGTCAAATTCTACCAATAAGTCCAAAAGAAAAAAAAAGAAAAGTAGATTTCTTTTTACACAAAGAAAAACAATATAACAAAATCCAGTAACTGTGCATACTGTTTAGGATGGCACACCACAGATTATACATTATATGGCCCCGAACAGGCATAATGTATACAAAATATAGCCGTTTATCAATAATGAGTAATGTTATTGATTCTATAGGAGAGGGGTCTTTGGGAGAATAGTTGCATACACACAAAATCATTTAAACGTCAAAAATGAGTGTTCACGTAATATGAGTTAATAAGTTACTCTTCACTCAGGAGTAGTGAATCAAACGGGTAAATACTACATCTGCTATGGCTATAATTATAATTACATTATGCATTACTCTACAATACACTGCGCCTGGAATAAGCATGACTACGATATTGGTCCGCCACCAAAAATACGTGATTTTACTTTGCCATATCTGAAACTGGACGACAGACTAGATGTGTTTGAAGCTTGATTAAGAATCTAATCTCAAGACTCTCTAAGTAGGTGGCCTGTTTGAAAAAGAGAACAAAATTCAACTGCCTTCGCCTCGTTCCCCTGTGAACAACTGGTCCCACCCCTCCTGCTCTTAACGGCCGACTAAGCGGCTCAGACAAAGAATGAAAGGGAAACAAATGGCTGAGGGTGTGTGTTTTCTGGTGTTGGGACATGTCTTGTTTTCCCTTGTTCTTTAGGTCTTTTTTTTTTCTTTTTTTTTTTTTAAAGGTTGTTACAAGCTTGCATGCCAAGACTCTCCCTGCCGCTGGGAAACGCTGCCCTCTGCTGGATGCACTGTGGCACTGCAGAGCAATGCCTTCTCCCACAGTGGGGATGAGCCCCTCAGAGCAGCTTCAGACTCCCAGTGACGTTGTTCACCATCTCCTCCTCGCCCATTATGGCCAACACAGTGCGGGACCCAGCCTCCACCTGCCGAAGACAAGAGGGGTTGGAATCGTGTTGAGATTGTCTTCATGTCACACCACTAGGCAACACGGACACGACATCTGTTTAACTAGATATATTAGTATCAATAATTTGACTACATGTGTCTCCAAAATACATTCAAGCACAAGACAACTTTAAAAATGGCTTGTTTCCCTCACCTGGGTCATCCCTGCATCCTGGACCAGGTAAGTGGGCAGGCTGAGGCTCATGGCCAGGGCTTGCAGCTCCAGTAGATGAGCCACGTTGGTGCCCTGGACCACCACCTTCTTGGCTCTGTAACAACACAATGCACATTTATTTTTCATCTATAATGTTAGTTTGAATTAATTAAACTATATTATAAATGCTGAAAAGCGATGTATAAAAAAATAAATGTATATATCAGCAATTAAACGTTTGACTGAACTGAGCAATTCTACAGAGCCCAGCGTGGAGAGCCCAGAACACAGACACAGATGGTGGACCGATGATTGTAAAAGAAAAAATGTAGCACAGCTATCCTGACACAGTTGAAGGACAGCATTCTCTTCATAAATTTAAGAGACTAGACGGTGAAATGCGTGAACACTTAAGGAACTGAAGCATTAGTGGAGTAAGATTTCTCCTGACAGCGGCAGTAGAACTGAGATGAACTGCGATGTCGCCCGGGCGGACAGCAACAGGAGGTCAGACTGTTGAGCCCACATGTTGCATCCTGAATCTGAGTGTTGCGTGGCGATAGAGTGCAGGACAGCGGTGAGACAGACTCTTGGTTTGCATCGGTGATGCTTTGTGCTCAAACGTAGTCGACATTGCTGGAACAATGTTTCTCCGATGGTCAACTTCTAATGATAGGACGCCAGCCATATTATCTGCCGGAGAAGTTCCCAGTGTTTTGGTTGCTTCCGTTTTAAATTCCTCCGGTTGCAAATTGACAAAATGCATCACAGAATGCACGGATGTTTTGTTTTTCTTGTGTAGCATGAAGGGACTGCAACTGTATTTCCTGGTGCGTTGTACAATAACAATAAAATAATCTTCCCCTTCAGATATGAACACTCACTTTTCATGCCATATTTGTACCATGGTCTTTAAAAAAATATATAAAATGATCAAATGGCAAAGATTCAGAAGACATGAAGAACCATGGTATGGTCACTAAAAGTTGAAATCACAAAGATTTACACAATCTTTACTGTTTACATAGACAGTGCAAACCACTAGTGGTTGTTTAAATTACAGGTTACATCACAAATGCACAACTTCTCGACCAACATACTGTGCAGGCCTTACCCACTGTGGTCCCACTTCCAGGCCATCTCCCTCCAGCTGTTCTTCTCCTGTAGAGCCTGGTACAAACCCACAGCAGCATGGCCAACCTGGGCTGCCACCTGCACACACACACACACACACACACACACACACACACACACACACACACACACACACACACACACACACACACACAGCACCGAGTTCACGCCTAAGCAGCAATCTGTCAGTTTTCAGCCGTACTGAAAACGGCCTTTATGTGCTTCTGGTGACCAAGATCAAATAAAGTTGCTTACTTAACTTTAAAAAGATCACTTTAAACTACTCCCACTCAGAGCAAGGAGCTCAGAACCTGGTAGGTATCAATTATTGGAAGAACGTGGAAAATTACAGACCAACACAAATTACAGACATGCTTGGTGAAATAACAGAACACTGATAGCAGCTTTCCTTCACTGTCAAACCAGAGATAGTGGTGTCAATCACCACTATCTCTGGTTATCTCTATGTAGTCATTCATTAAAGCCATTGTTAAATATAAGGAAACATTCTTGAAGATGGGTCGTGCATTTGAATGCAGCCTATATCCCACACAGTCCACATTGGACTTACCTTTCCAACACCCATGGCAAGGTCCATGTTCACCACGAAGACCATCTTGAACATGAGGTCATCGTCTCCCTCCTCCTGAGGGTCGAAGCAGACCAAAAGAGACACTGAGATTTGGCTTTGGACAAACTCCACGAGGTCTTAAGTACCAAGGTGTACCTGTGGGGACTAAGGCTAGCTTATGGGCACCTCATTCTCCAGCTTGTTGAAGTAGTACATTGCCGCCTCCTCGGCAGACACGTTCCGTGTGTGTAGAAGTGCCTGTGGTGAAAAACAATGAAAAAAGATCAGCGCG
Organism: Myoxocephalus aenaeus; assembly: GCA_038501785.1. NCBI lineage: Eukaryota > Metazoa > Chordata > Actinopteri > Perciformes > Cottidae > Myoxocephalus > Myoxocephalus aenaeus. The sequence goes on along the minus strand of JBAMJR010000358.1, from coordinate 1,882,686 downwards.
GTGAAGGATAGCCTGCCATTCATTTGGGCTGATAAACTAAGCAATGAGAGAACAACTAAAACATTGAGTCAAATTCCTTGGATGTGCATGCATACTTTACCAATAAAGCTATTTCTGATATTGGTATTTGGTTCAATCACACTGCTCTGTTAACACCAAATTATTATTTGGGGGTATTCAACTATTAGTGGTTGTGAGCGGTTGGATGTAACAGCAATAAACCAAGTATGTCTTTTTCCTAAATAATTAAAGAAAAGCCTGGTCTGTTCAGCAAAACGAAACACGCATAACGATATGTTGCTATGGTGATGCAGTAAAATCTATGAATTAAAATAATTTGTGTCATTGATTTGATAGCTACAAGTATAGTAATGATATACATGCAGCTATAAAATGCCTCTTTTGTTTCAGAGAAGCTTCCAGGCCTTATTGTAAGTCAATCCTGGGAGAAACTGTCCCGCGGACAGTTAGCATGAACAATTGAATTTGAATGTATTTGATCGTGAGATAATATTCTCCATGTAACAGCGGTGAATCGGAAGGTTTAGCATGAAAGCTGTCATGTAATGCTGTGTTCCCATTATATAGCATTGATCATTGAAGGCCAGCAATGGGGTCATTCACAATGTAAAAATGACACACGCCATTGTCACTCTAAAATGTAATTAGCAGTGTGAATGAATCCCTACCAGAGAGCTATGGTTATATTATAGGCAGTGTTTAAAAAAACACAGTGTTCATTAAATGAGGGTGTAACTGATGACATTTGGCTGACATGAAGTAACCACGTTCATATTCTTTTCAGCCACTTTCAGACATTTATATTGACCATAAAGCCAGCGATAGCACAGTACAAATGCAACATCCCCAGTCCTAATGATCATTTAATGTTGATGGAAATGTGGCCTAAATGCTGGAACCGGTTGCCCACCGTGACAGTACAGTCCTCACCTGTTTGGCTGCCTCTTCTGGGATGTCCAGCTCTCTCAGCTGCTGCAGAAACACAGGGTTGACATCCTGAGAGCCGGAGTCCGGGCCCGACTGCTCTGTTGGCTCCATTCTTGACTGAAATGAAGAAACACAGTAACTCGGAAGGCCATTCCTCACTACTGAGCCACATCCAACAGGATACCGTTTGCCATCTTAGACTAAAAAGGACAAATATACTTCGGGATTTGTATTTATTTCGTTTGTATATCAATGAGGGTCCAGATTGAAACATGCTCAGCGTTATTCCTCAGGCTCGTATTATTAGACAGCTCCCAGGCTGCATGCCTCCGGAGAGCATCCCTGGTTCTCTGGAACATTACAAGCCCATGAACAAACTGTAGCACGGAGCCCGAAACTACCCACGTTAAAGCGGGCTTCTATACACGAATAATACATACTGCTGCTAACTGGAACGATGTGTTAGTTTTTACACAATTAATTGAATCGCATCATCATTTCGTAAAACGTCGTACGTTGCTTCTCCAAGCAAGGCCGTATCAACAATGTAATGGAGTGTGACATGACGTTCTCTTCAATTGGGAGAAGTCGATATGGAGATAATAATATTAATATTAAAAATAACACAGCTAGACGGCCACAAAGTGTAACAAAACAGGTTAACGTCAGACGATGTGTAACGCTAGCTGATAGCTAGCTAACGGTGGTCCTGTTAGTTACAGATCATTCACGTTAGCATCGCGAACAAAGCAGCTAACGTTAGCAACGCGAGCCTTCGTTTAGGCTAATACACTTTCCCCCGTAAGAATACAAATCCCAAGCTGAACCACCACCTGAACGGAACCGCTGTCCGGCCCGTTAATGAGGGCCACGGCAGCCGTCCGTACTCAACAGCCTTTGCCACAACAGGAGCTAGCATTAGCATTAGCCGCTACCGCTAACAAGACTAGCCTCGGCCCAGCAAGTTGCCCGTAGTTACCCGTTCTGCGCAGCTAGCTTGACAGCTGGGACGACGATGGAGTTTTCCCCACGGCTTCTGGAAGTCCGAATTTGCACCTGCGACGGACACAATTTCTGGTTCAATGTGAAATTACATTCAGTGGGATTCCCGACTGTGCCGTCTTCAGCGTTACTCCATTTTGGACCCTCGCGTTTGTTGGCACAGGACGCTGCCTCTCGTCGAGTGTGGTGTTGCAGATTTTCTGGCGGTATTAAAAAATGTAGCGATGACATGCGGATGCATAATGCAGATGTGCCCGAGTCACCGCTGTTGTAAACGCGAGAAGACGTTTTTATGATCTCATCCAAAACTATGGGCGATTTATTTGTAATGCTTTTACATTTTTTTATTACTGAAACCCACAATGACAATTAATTCCAGTCTTTTAACATGTGGACAGAATACGTTTGGCTTGTTATCCCGTCGTTGCAGCGGAGTACCGCTCGGTAGTCATTAGGAGGACGCAGTGGGTGGATTTGTGAAACAAACATTGGTTGTCTTAATCTCAGCGTCCTGGTCTCCATGGTAACCTCAGCCGCATGAACACGCGTGGCATCAGATAATCTGGGCCCAGACATTACACACCACCAGATGCATCCTATCAATACAGCTGGACACGAGAACCTCTTGATTAACTCAATGAGAACAAAAGCAAGGAATCATTTTAGGAATACTTTATTACATCAGCATGTGAGAATTTGCACCTTCTCTTATTAAACAGGTTAAAACACTACAGTTACATTTTTAAGTCAGTATGTACAATGATATTAACACACAAAAGAAGACACATCCTTAAAACTGCTCCTTGCAGAGCCTGCTCTACATCGCCAAATTTATACAGCCTAACGACAGTTATAGTTCTCCCTCAAATGGCTTGTCTTCATCATGACCGAGCTCCCACGCCTCTCTTCAACCGACAGTGTAAGACAGAACAAACCATCTGTTCACACGAGTCATTAGTTTCTTGTGTGTTAAGTAACGTAGTAATAAACCTAAGGGCTACATTCTCATCTCTTTTTGGTCACTGATTCCTGGGGCTGGGGATCAAACCTCATGACGTTTTAAGTACAGACCACACTGTGTCCGCAGCACTGACTTGAGCGTTGACAAACTGCATCAAAGTTGGCGTCTCTGTCAATTTGGCTTTCCCATGACATCCACTCTGCGATGCGTAACCTAAATATGAACCTAAATGAAGCCCTAACCCCAACCCACAGAGGGAAGTGCTATGGGAAACTATTGGTGGAGGGTTAATAGATCCAGCATCAACTAATGTCCAACCATACCCAGCCCTATTAACCCCAGAGGAAGCCACGTGCGTCTCGGTTCATTTAAATAAAAGAAACATAAGCCAACGTTAGCTCATGTAGACAAGATCTCGGCGCTCGAACTGAAAGCGGAGCAGTGTGACAACACTGAACCAGTAGTAGGTAATCAATACATAACCTGTATCAATACAGATCTCCAGCATGTGAAGCAGTGCCACCTTGTGTTCAAAACCAGAACTGTGCACCGACCATGATGTCAATACCAACAACAACAAAAACAAACTAAAACAAGTACCATCACCTCGGCTTGGAGTGGAACAAGGAGAACCATGATTTCAAGACACTGTTTAAAACCTAAAAGGAATGTTTAAAAACGTACAAAATAGAATTGCTGACACAATAAAACACTGCGGTGTGCACTAGGATTCCACTCCGCTCAGTTTCTTTATGGAAGGATTTTTTTTTTGCTTGTTCCTCTAACATCTTTCCAGTGACTTGTACATTATAGAAACATGAATAAGTATAAAAGCTGGAAAATAAAAACAAGGTAAACTGTCACTCCGTCGGGGGGTTTAAGTACCAAATACAACGCTCCAACGAGCAGGCTCCGATTTCTCACACGAAGGAAAGAAAATAAAAAGAACTAGAAAAGTCTGTACCGCCGCAGATGAAGCGTCCAGCAGGTGTGAGTGTAACTGAGGGCGGGTTGAAGTGAACACAGGAGCGTCGGTGTCTGGTGCAGCACAGCAGGCTGAGGTAGAGAGTGACGTATTAAACTCTCGGGGATTGGCTTAAAGAAAAAAGGGGCTGAAAACTATTTAGTGTCCATTTCAGAGACAACATTGAAGCTCAGGTGTCGTGAATGCTGCCAACTTTAACATCTAAAATATAACGACCAGTAAAACTTTGTACGAGGAACCCGAAATGTGACAGTACGAGGTGTAGATTGACAACCAGGGCAATATGGATATCTGCACACACACACACATCACCATACACACACACACACACACACACACGAAGAAATGACTTCTGACCATACAGCAGTGAGAAGCACACAAGGCATAAGAGGTACCGCTTCATAAAATGGACTCAGAGGGGAAACGGTGGAATCAGTCTTCAGATCAGATCAGCTGACTGTAGACCAGCTGGAATAGCTGCTACGTTGTGTAGAGATTAAAACGCCACACTTTTTTTTCTCCCTCCAAGTGTCTCTTCATAAAGTTAACGCAGGGACAGCAGGCATCTTTGTTCAGATTTGTTCCGTGTCCATGTGCTGCCCCTGCTGCTTCGAGGGTCCGGACTGAAGTCACAGATGGATCCACAGTCAACACCAACGGTAACTTCTGATCCTCGCCGTTTCTCCAAAAGCCCCACGGCTCCTTCGCTCCGACCCTTCCTCCTGAAAAAAGGAAGGGTTTGTCGCTCTCCTGCGTTTCAGTTCAGCCTTGCAGGGCGCACATCTGTTGCTCCGCCTCCCTCTCCCCGGCCCACGCTGTCGGCTGCAGCTCTGGTGGGTGCTGTCGTCTGTCACAAGTCCGTGACTTTATTCTCCACGGCGGCCGCGATCTGCTGCAGCCGGTAGCCGAGCTGCATCTTCTGGGCCGTGGGGTCCTCCTCCAGCGCCGTGATGATCTGGAGAGAGAGAGATGACAAACACATAGGATGCATTATTCCCATCAGCAGAAATGTACTGAAAGATTAAAATAAAATAAAAAACACACACATTACCAATATTTTTTTAAACTGACAGAAAAAAAAAGTAGTAGTTGTATTTTCCTTTTAAAATGAGTTTTCCTTTTCCAAACTGTGGATTGAAAGATAGATCCTAAATAAATCAAATCAAATAAATATATTGACTATCATCTGAAAAACTCAAGGCTGTCCCGCCTGACCAACCTTCATTTCAGTAGTTTTAGCTTCAACTATATGGCCTAATGTTCTTCATTTTTTAAGATTAAAGTTGTGAATTCTGGAGAAAGAAACTGGTATTCTCTGAAATAATGCCAAACCGAGCTAACGCCAGCTGCCATCTGAATGTTGTTGCTCCAAAAATAGTTACTACAGTAAACTCTGAGCAAGCCCCTAAAAAGACACATATACAGCGGGTAAAATAAGTACTGACCACGTCGCCATTCTCCTCAGTAAACACATTTCTAAAGGTGCTATGGACATGACATTTTCACCTGATGTTGGTAACAACCCAAGTAGTCCACACATACCAAGAAAACCAAACAAATAAGTTCAGAAATTAAGTTATGTGTAATAAAATGAAATGAAACGGAAAAATTATTGAACACGCCTACTGAAATTAATTTAGTAATCCTGATGGAGAAACTAGTCTCATGCATTGCTCAGGTGTGATTTTGGCTCATTCTTCCACACAAACAAACAGTCATCAAAGCTTCCGTGGGCCTTTTCTATGAACTCTGATCTTTATTTCTTTCCATTCCATGTTCTATTGGAAGTCAGCTGATTCCTGTCTAGAAGCTTTATTTTCCTTCTCTGAAACAAATTGAGTTTCCTCGGCCGAGTGTTTGGGATCATTGTCTTGCTGAGATGTCCACCCTCGTTTCTGCCATCATCATCCTGATGATGGCAGCAGATTTTTATCAAAAGTGTCTCGGTACATTTTCCCATTCATCCTTCCTTCAATGATTGTTTGTCAGAGCCGTATGCTGAACAACAGTCCCACACCATGATGCTCCCAGTTCCTCCTAACATGGTTTATTATGACATCCAAAGAGTTATATTGTAGTCTCCTCACCGACATATTGAGGAATTTACTTTTGATATCTACCACCGAGCTTCAGAATTCAGTGTAAACACAAATGAGTGCTGGAAGCAAGCCGTCGTTGATCAGACGTTACCGTGCACATCGTCACGCTGTCGGGTCAGACTGAGCGGTAAACACACCTGGTCGTAGTACTTGTTGATGTACTTGTAAAGCTCGTGCAGTGCGACCAGATAGTTCAGCTCTCCGGAGTAGTTCTGAAACACAAAGCATGCTGGTTAGACGTCCACCTCTGCGTCCGAGCTCTGCTCTCCTCGGAGGCGGCCGCTCTCGCTCACCCTGGACAGCTCGGCCAGAGCAGAGTTCATCTCCTGGTCGCTGGCGGAGATGGTCTGCCTGATGTCAGCATAGTACCTGCAACGGAGGAAAGTATGGTCAGCTTCACATGACCGACTAGAAACACTTCCATGAGACGATGAAAGCATATTTCATATTAAAGCATGAGAGAGCTTCAATGAAAGTAGAGAAAATGAGCCAGTAACCTTCTATATAATTATAAACATACTTATAATGCGTTATAATCTACTTATAGTATAATTGTATTAAATAATCATAGGCACTTCTTAACATTCAGAATGTTTTATAATAATAACCATCCCATATTATAAAGCATTTCATGACTAATAAGTTAAAGTATCATAATACTTCATGTTTCATAGTCAGAAATGTTTTTGTTGCAAGGATCATACTGTATTAAAATCTACATAGTTTTAATACATTCTAATCTTTTTACAATGCAGTATAATCACTGTTGTAATACATTATAATGTGATTATGAGTTACTATAAGTGGTTATTGTTTGCTTTGAGTAAAGTGAAACTGTATTTTAAGTTTTGAATTATATTTTTCACACTTTACTTAAAGCAAACGGCCATTTAGAGTAACGTATAATCCCATTATAAAGCATTATAACAGTGATTATGATGCATTATGAAAAGATTGAAAAGTATTACAACTATGAGGATTATAATTAACTATGATCATTGCAAAAACGTATTATGATTCTTCCCCTTGATAGTCATTAAAACATACTTTATAGTGTGTTATGATTGTTGTAAAACATAATTATTATTTATGAGTGCTTATAGCTATACAGTGTTAGTCAGATTATAATGCATCATACATTTGTTAATAATGCATTATATACATGGGTCTCATAGAAAGTGTTACCAATTAACATTTGACCAAAGTGCTTTTTTTATACAATCACTACTTCATTCAATGTATAATAGAGCAATGCATAACAGATAATTACATTAAAAAAAAGCAGAAATAATATTTGCTGTAGGTCACATTATTAAAGGAGCTTTAATTCACTCTGAACCCACCTTTCTACCATCTGCTTGTAGCGGGGGATGTCTCTGGCATACAGCAGCTTGTTGATGGGAGAGTCCTGGTCAGAAAGACAAGAGGGAATGAGAACCAAAGAGGCGGAGGGCAGAGTCAAGAAACATCTTTTACAGCCTCAACGTCGCCTTCTCGTCTTCAATCATTTGTGCATTTAAAAAAGAACCCCAAACGGCTATCTGCACTAATCAACCCTCTTTGCTTCGCTCCCATCCAGCCTCACCCGTCCCAGCTTGTGCTCGGCGATGGTGCACGAGTCCATGAAGGTCTGGGAGATGACCGACAGCACGGCGTCCACGTGGTCCGACGCCTGGACGTCAAAGATGAACTGAGGGTTCTTCACAATGTTGATCCAGAAACGCAGAGGGAGACTGGAGAAGCAGAGGAAACGTTAGCGCCGCTTACTTGCTGTGGTTGGAATTCATTATTTCAAAACATGAAATACAATTGATCCTTCAGTAAAAGCAGATCCCATATCTCTTTGAACCCTTCACATTCCTGGACATATCCATCCTCATCTCTTTCCTCGCGTGTCCACGCTGTACCTGTTGGTCTTCCATATGTGTATCGTCTCCGGGTCGGAGATGCCGTGTTTTGCCGCCTGGTCGTCCAGCAGGTCGAAGAAGTATTTGACGGCCAGCGGGACGGGACGACTGGTGCTGAGGATCACCGTGAACAGATCGTCTACAAACTTCTGCAGCGTCCCCTGAAGAACGAGGAGGAGGAGGAGGAGGAGGAGGAAGGAGAGTCAAAAGGGTTCGGTGTGCAACAATGTACACATTACAGGAAAGGAGGAGTGGGTCAATGTGTTCACTGTGGGCAGCATGAGGCCGGCTGTCGAGTGTCGCTATATACCGGTAGTGACGACGACAACGACATATTGATATCATCTTAATAATGCACATATGTTAACAGTGTGTAAATAACCCAGTGACTCTAACATTATGGTTACAGAGTCCATACACTTCTGTTCTGACTGTAATTCCCTTGACAAAATAAAAACGCACATTAAACAAAACCCGTTCTCACTCCCAACTATTTGAATACATGCCGCTCAGCGACTCAAACCGAGGCGACCTCCAACGACCGTCAGCCAGCCAATGAAAACGCATCGGTGTCATTATTAGACGGTCAGAGCAACTGACGTAGAATACAGAGGGAGACGTTTTGCATTAGGCGGGGAGGCTGGAAGGGTCAAACTAACAGGAGACTTTCGTTTGTGTCGCGTGTGAATCAAAGTCAACATGTTTAGTTCACTTTAATCATGTTAATTAACTGAGTACTTAACTAACGCCAGCTCTGTAACAAACAGAACAAAAACCTATTTGAACCCAAAACAACACTCTTTTTCCTAATCAAGTACTTTTGTTAAAAACTGAATGTTGAGAAGAAACTGTAGGCATGTAACGAGCGGAAACTGTACATTTCCTGTGAACATAGAAGTTTATTTTGAAAAGTTATTTTGAAAAAAGGGTATTACACATGTAACGAGCGAAAACTGACATGTGCCAAACTGACGCCAGAGGGGACGCTAGGGCGTCATAGTTCAACGCGTAGGGCCACTGACCAAGTGGTGCTATTTGACGTGTTGGGAGTAAGGATGTGTTAATAACAAAGTTAAAGGTGAATTTGAATAGTCAAATTATTATAGATTTTTTTGTTTTCAAATTTATTTTGGCCACGATAATTGCGTAGTAAAAATCTGATATCATGACAGCATTGTTTTCCATGAATAAGTCATATAATGGTAATTACGTAGCAATGTTTAAAACAGAAACTAGGCTACAATACATTTTCGGAAACATACTATATTACAAATATCAGGATTATATAATCATTATAATTGCAAAACCTTTCACCAGCTCTTGGTATGGAATGGATTTAACAGTGTTGGATCATTTCTGCAACACGTCAAAAGAATTTAACAATTAAACTTGACAGCTATCTGGAAACATGCGAGTGACATGCACTCGCATGTTTCCAGATAGCTGTCAAGTGTAATTGTTAAATTAAATGAAAAAATGTGTGCGCACGTGTGTGTGTGCGTGCGTGCGTACCTTCATGGACAGCAGGCGGGTCAGGTAGATCTCCGGGATGGCCTTGGCCCTCTCTCTCTCCCTCAGGCTGCCTCGGCGGTGTTTGGGCAGCTCAGGCTCCTCGCTGGCTTTCACCAGATGCCACAGCCTCACGCCGCCTTCATCTGCATCTTCCAGCATCGGAGTCTCTGCACAGGTCAATGAACCAAAAGCTTAACTTAGTACAGCTCACTGACTGAGTGGTGCTCTGCTCACCGTCTGATACACAAAAAGCTCACCATCTTCATGGTTGATTACTCAAAAACTATTATGAGAATATACTCAGAAATATCAATAAAAACATTTGAGTGAAAATTGGATTACAAAAACTCTATTTGAAGTACAATTGTTTTGTATTTTGATGTTTGTTTGAACGATTGGATCAGCCTTTCAAAGGCTGATCCAATCCATTCAGCCTTTCAAAGCCTGGGTCAGACGATCCATAGTCATACACATCAAAGGTTCAAGTACGGCATGTTCAATCATTTCTGCTGCCTAGATTTACTTTACAAACTATGAGTATAAGAGAATAATGGACATCGCTGTTTGCTGTGTGTCTCTATTAATCAGACAGAAGGGAAGGACAGAAGGGTGAGTGTATTGTTTGTTTTTTAAACAGTAGACTTGTGTTGTTGTCATTCAGCCTGTCTGAGGTTATCGTCAAGGTGCTGCTCCGATGGACAGCGAGTCTTACTTTAACATCTTTTAATAGGATAATATTTATCACAAAGGCTATATATCAGGATGTATTGAGAGAAATCAAGCAATTATATTTAGAATCAGACATTCAGCACCCCCATATTGCCTGAATGGAATGATCCTTTGTTTCATAAGCAACATTGTGAAGGTGTGACTGCCTTATGGACGTCCGCTCCGGCTCCTTAGATCGCTTCGTTGAATAGTCGACTATTCAGGGTCACCGGCAGATGTCACTGTTCAAGTCGTACACGTGGAGAGGCGGTCGGTTACGATTCTGATGGTTTTTAGTTGGCAGTTTGATCACGTGAGGAGATTTATAATGTACAATAAACGCTGTTCCCACGTTAACTCACTCTCTCCTGCCACGTAGTCGTGGTTGTCATGGTGAATGTGTTTGGAGTGGCGAGGGACCAGCGCTACCGTCGCACCGTCTGGGACCTGATGAACAACACAAAGTATACAGTTGTAATATATATTAAACCACAAACCCTCCCTTTTCGGGTGTTAAATAGTGTTAGTGGAGCGTGACCTCTGACCTTGTAGTGCTGCAGTGTGTTGAGGCGTTTCCAGTTGCCCTGAACCACTGACGTCAAGTCCTCGTCGGACAGAATGAGATGACCGGCAACACCAGAGCGCCACTCTGAACGACAGACAGCAGCCAGAAGGTCAGCACACAGTGTGTAAACCCTTAAAGTCTCACTAACTGGAATATATTCACGATGGAATATGTGCGCACACACACTGGCAGGTGCTTTTCCAGTATTTATTCCTGCTGCTGTTTGGGTTATTTCGGTATTAACAGCACACGTTCATCATTTAACGTGGTGAAAGGCCCATGAATGGGCTGTCCTTGTATTTATTTTTGTTGTCCAGCAGGGGGCACCACAGCTCAACAAATGGAACAGAGACGCTTGAAGGCAAGTGAACCAATTCATAACTTCTCTCATTTAACTAAACATTCAGATGTATAAGTAGGAACAAAATAAAGGTTAAATGGATTTAAATGGCCAGAGTGTAGGATTCAGGGGGATGTATTAGCAGAAATGGAATATATATATCATTACTATGTTTTCATTGGTGTGTAATCACCTGAATCTATGAAACACAGGCTCTACAGAGCCTTTCAGGTTTCGACGTTACCTGAAAACCACTGTGGTTGTCTACACGCCTGGAAACGGAGGGGTCAGTGTATTCGGCTGGTTGCAATCTGCAACCTCACCACTAGAGGCCACTAAATCCTACACGCTGCTCCCTTCCAGCGTGAGGCATGTGACGCTGCGTGTACGGACTCTTACCCAGGTCCAACGTGTCGGCGTGGGGTCGGTGGGAGAAGGAGGTGCCCTTGTACACCTGGTCCAGCAGCTTCTCTTTCACCTGTGTGATGGTGTCACAGTCCAGCACTTTGGAGGGCAGCGGCTGGCTCTCGTTCACTCCGCCGCCCTGCACCAAAACATTCAGAGTCTGTGGGAAAAGAGGGAAAAGAGGGGTGAGAGGATGGAATAAGGAAACTTCCTGAAGGTCGCGGCGGCAGTCTGGGAATCTTTAATTAGACGCAAACGATCATTTGGTCCGAACTCAGCGGGCTCCTCACCAGGGTCTTGTACTCCACGTCCTCTCGCAGCAGGCGGTTGTCATTGAGGGTGTACTTGGCCTTGCCGGTCACAGCGTCCACCGGCCCTTTATCGACCTGGTGCTTTATGGCCCTGAACAGCATGTAGAGAGACTCCCCCGCTGAGTCCTGCACAAACACACACACACACACACACACACACACACACACACACACACACAAACACACACAGAAGTCAATTAGCACTGGCCCAACACTCTACAGGAGACAACGAAGGTCTCAAATGACGGGGACATTCTTTAAATCAGTGACTTTGTGCTGAAGAGGTTGAAAAGTTTACATTCTAAAAAAGAAAAATCTATGGAGGAAGTTAAATTCTTTAACGACTGCTACTCATCACAATTGATTTATAATGCCATTCCCTCTGCATGGGAACATTTCTGGAGAAATCTTCCCTCGGCACTTCACAGATGTCAGTACTTTAACCTTTGGACTGCACGCTCATCTGCTATTTAAAAGTTGCACTGGGAAATGACTCAAGGGATGCATCATTACTTTTTAAACACTATAAATACAGTGACCTTATGGTTTCTTCAAGAACTATCATACACATGTAATTAACCTGGTTCATCTTTATTTTATTTTATTATTATTATTAACAATTGCACTACGCCAAGTGAACTGATGGACTAACTTGGACTTAATCTGCGAAAGTTGTGGTAAAAAAATTAGACCAAACATTTCCATGGATGTCTTTGAGCCACGACAAAGGCCAAACAGTGTCCTGCAACAGACTGGATGAGGCTTGTTTTTAGCCTGGTCAATAGCAGGAAATGCCTTCTGCTACTGAACCAGGCGTTGATCTCTTGCAGCTCCTACCGACAACAATTACTGACAGTAAAAAAAACTATAACTTAATAATAGGTTTAAAAAAATGAGCACAGAAAATATCAGGCTGAGTCCAGTAGAATGCAAAATTAGCCGTGGACAGACGGACAGATGCACACAAACACAACAGAACGCATGATCTCCTCACAGAGTTACACCTGGTGGATAAAAAGATGCAACAGAAACTGGGCTTATAGGGAATGGTCACTGTATGGAAAGGAGATGTATTGAACTACGGATAGACTATAGATAAGAAGAGTACAATGTCATGTATCTTTAATGTCATGCAGTTTTATATATATATATATATATATATATATATATTATAAATATGAAACTACAGCAGCTTAGCACAACAACTGGAAACAGGAGAAAACAGCTAGCAGCTAGCCTGGCTCTGTTCAACGGTAACACTAATGGTCCCATTCTATTTAGTGTGCCAGTCATTTCAGTGAGCCAGCATGCACACAAGGTCCTGACTCATCTAAATGGAACAGGGCCTGAATAAATGTTATCAATTACACCTGTGTTTAACCTGCAATGGCATTCTGTTAGAAACCAAATAGGACATTGGCGCCACAGAATTATTTATTTTCCTTGGCAATTATTATGTTTTAGGTATCCTATTATCAAATGTTTACGTCTGGCTCCACCCCCTGTTTAGAATGTTACTAAAATAACTTAACATTTCTGACAGATTAATTTGTTATGGTGACTGACCCTGACGAAAGCATAGAGGCAGATGGACATCCAGTTGGTCAGCAGCTTCTCCACCACCGTCTCCGTTCTGCAGAGAACAAACACACAGTTCTAATCCCTGCCGGGCATCTTTCAAACACCTTTGACCTATGACCTCTCCTTCTTACCGTCGCAGCATCAGTTTGGGGTTCTTGGCCACGTACTGCTCCACCAGGTCGTTGAGGAGGGTCTTGAGGATGTCGGTGAAGTACTCCAGTTTCCCGTGCAGCGACACCGTCAGCAGGGAGGCCACGTAGGCCCGGTCTCTGGGAGAGAAAGTCCGCTGGCTCTCCAGAGTGTGAATGAACTGAGAGCAAAAAGAGACGAGCGGCAGTTTATCCCCGTGTTCGAAACGTCGGCGGCATTCTTAAAGTCTCGCGAGGCCGTCGGTGGCGGCGACTACCTTGGTGAGGAAGAGTTTACTGTTGAGCAGGTTGGACAGCTGCACCAGGCCCTGCTCCACCGTTTGCCTCCGACACTCCTGGACGTCCAGGTCTCGTCTCAGAGGAGACTCCCGGTGGCCGGGGAAGAAGATGCGCTCGGCGTACCTCCGGTAGTCAAGGAAAGGGATGCCGGAGCCCACCAGGTCGCTGGACACGTCCATCATCTCAGTCATCAAATCTGGAGGAGGAGGAGGTGAAAGATCAGGAGGTGTAGCTACAAGCCCTTTTGTGTTTGGCCTCTACTACATGGTATATTCAAAGTGTGTGCTGGGAACTGTGTTGAGAGGTCGGAGCTGGTAAATATTGACACTGGCTGGCTAAAATTAAACTCCTCTGCAGCAGCCGTGTGGGATGAGGGGAACATTTCATCCGGGAGGCGTGATGTAATGGGATAATCACAGTGTGGCCGGTGCAAAAACAAAGCGGATCTGTCGGCCTCGGCAAACTAAAACAAACTTTTCTCGTTCTTCCGTCACTGGCCCTCCTCTCCAAACCCCGCCTCTCGCTCTCCTTCCTAGCGGCTCTCTTTTACCTGTGAACTCTTTCTTGCAGCGGTCTCTCACGCTGGTTTCCAGGTTCTCCAGCTGGATCTGGACCTTCTTGTAGTCTCTCAGAGCCTGCTTACTCTTTCTCCTGACGACAGAGACAGGAGCAGAGGGTCAGGCGGGGATAGAGAACAGAGGAAAAGCAATACCCGTTTCACACTGGCTTAGTGGGAAGCCAGTGAGATTGTGAAAAAGGTTGACTCGAGTCATTTGACCCAACAAACCCCCACCAGCAAGGATCAGGGTTAATCGCAGGGGTCAGATTGGAGACACTGCCTGATTAGGTAACAACCCAAAAGTGACTACCCTGATCCTGCTGTTCCCATAATGCTCTGGGAGATGTAAACAGGAAGTATGTGTCACTAATTCAATGAGTTTTTGTTTAAGGGGCTCATGATGGACTCATGATTTCTTAGCATTAAGACTTCTGTTGCCTACTTTACATTGTTAATTATTTTTTGTTCCGTGCTGTGTGTAAAGCGTTCGCCTGGATATTCATGATTCTATCCAGGCAGCTGGAAAGTTTTATTTTTCTCTTTTTATTCACCCCCGTGGCCACAAATGGAGAGGAAAAACCTTTAACACACACTGATCTGATCTTGTTCATTCAGTGTTTCTTGTTTGACTAAAATGTTTTCTTTTTATGCATTAAAGATGGCACCATAGAAAAACTTATGCTGTGATTTGGTATCCAAGACTTTTGGAGATTTCTAAAATAATTGCATTTTTTTCCCGCAATTGGATGGCGAGGACTTCTGGTGTGGAAACGGCTCAGAAACCCTTTCATTATCAATATTGTTTGGAAAGCCACACACGCGGCTGTAGCTCAGGGGGATGAGTGGTCGTCCCGCAACCACAAGGTAGCCGGCTCGATCTCCAGTCCCCCCCATAGCGCACATGTCGAAGTGTCCCGAGCAAGACACTGAACCCCAAATTGCTCCCCGGGCGCCCACTGCCCCCCAAGATACCAAGGATGGGTTAAATGCATAGAATACATTTCATGCATGTATGTACTATGACAAATAAAAAGGATTCTTCTTCTAAAAGCTCTGAATGCTCTGGGTCTCTAGGTTGTGATCATTCTAAAGATCATAACGGGTCATTTTGACAGTGATGTCAGTAGTCTCATTCCAATGAAATGGCTACTATGAAGAGGGACATCTTCACACATGAATATAACTGAGCTCATTGGATCCATAAGAGTTTCCGCTTTCCAGTCAAAATTTAAGCAATTTAAAGAATGTTTAAAGACCCCAGTATGCAGAAATGTATAAATACACCATTTTAGAAAGGGCGAAAAGAACAGTTATACTGCATGCAAAAAACTGCATGTGATGACCATAAAGTGGGCGTGTCTGTAAAGGAGAGACTCATGGGAACCATCAAATCCATTTTCATTCTCATATGTTGAGGTGGGAGGTCACGGGAACCCTGTGAATATGGTGATGCCAGTTCTTCCCTCACCAAAAATATGGAGCAATACTTAACCCCCTTCCCGACAAGCTAGCAGGACGTTGTTGGTACCAGTGGATTCATATGATACCAGTATCTTCTGTTGGATCACTAACAGGTTAACTGACTTATAAATGGATCAGATTATGTGTCCTTCTTCTTTTTCTACACTCAGCTACAAGGGGAACACGCACAGAAACACACGGTCCCCACACTGACCTGTAAATGAGCACGATGATGAGGACGATGAGGGCTACGATGGACGCCCCGACCCCAACTCCAATCTGAGCCTCCAGGGGGAAGGTGGACAGGCTGAGGTTGTCATACTGAACCTTTCCCAGGGAGAAGTTCAGGTTGCCCATTTGGACCTGAAACACACACACACAGCAGTGTCCTCACACAGTCCTTGACATGGCACATGCTCAAGAAGACGTAAAGGTTTTTCCAAAGTGAAAAGCAGACTCACTGTGAATTCAGGCAGGTTGTCGGAGCCCTCGCGCCTCTTGCCGTTGGGTCCTGGTGGCGGCTGCTGAGGCGGCGGCTCGCAGTACAGATGGTTCTTGGTCAGCGTCTTAACGGCACACACACCCTCCCCAACCAACACCACCACCTCGTCCTTAGTGATGGCCAGGTCCAGGTTTTCCCCCTGAGAGCAGACGGAGACGGAACTTCTAGTTTATCTTTTACTTTCACTTTTACAAAAAAAGATTTGAAAGTAGACAATATGGATTCAGTTGTTTACTGACATATTTCTCTGTGAAGACTGCTCTTATAAAAGTTTGATTCACTATAATAAGCTACTGTTCTGACAGACACCACAGCTGAGACCGAAGCCTGTAGTCACTAGTGGTGCAACGGTCATCGAACTCAGGCATCAGTCATGGATTGGCGCAGCACAAAAGAAAAAAGGTGAGAAAATATAACTTTTAGATCCCCGATAAGTTTTATTGACACCAATACGAAATGTCGATCATCGATGATCCATATTAACAGATATTGATCCCTTTGTTGTTTGATTACAGCAGCTGGTCTACAAGGATCCAGGCTATTTATTTTGTCACCGTCCCAAAAATCATTTCAACCGCTCTGAAGTCCGGAAACCATCAAAAATTCTAAATATTATCCTTTTACTTTGTTATAGCAATTTTCTATATTTTAAATTATCTTCTTAAAAAAATAAAAGAAACAAAAGATTGTATTTTTATGGACTAAAACAAATCTTGTCATTAGTAGTTTTAAATTCCTCTTGAATATCTATTTATGTTGTTGTGAAAATATCTATTATTCAAGTTTCTCACCAACACTACATTTTACCAGATTACATGTGAACACATCAAGATAATGTTAACGCCCAATACTCATTTTCTCTGAACAGAGCCTGAACACATAATAAAACACTGATTGGTTGTTTACAATGTAACATTATCAGAGCTCAGAGATAAATGAATAAATGATGTCCTGATATCATATTTTACTGAATGTTACCGGTCAACAATCGCCAGTAAAACTGTATTTCACACTGCGATGGTTAAAGTTAAACTGTGTAATTAATCCTCGATGCACATGCGTGCCGAACCGTGAGCGGGGATCCGTACGGATCACGGATCCACAGCGGTCCGTTACACCACTAGTAGTCAGTAGACCACGATGACCCAGCACTGAGTTAAAGCACTTGCTCGAGCCTATGTTCACACTTTTCTATGTTTTTCAGTCAGATAGTTAGATTGTGTCACTGTTGTCATTCGGTCTGATGACAAACACTTTGGTCAAGAGGGAAATATCTGACTAAATGGAATTCAATTTGGTGCAAACAAACACTCATGGTCACCAGAGGATGAATCTGCGATGAGTTTGTGGCATATGTATAAGTTGACATGACAAGTCCATGACTGGACACCTCTTACACTAGAATACCCAGCATCCTCAGATGGATTTTCATGATAACGTGCTGCATCAGCACCAACAATAATACGACTTAGAAACGCCATCTGTCGCAACTTAAAGAAAATCTAAATGCTTCTCTTCCTAAAACCACTACTCCCAGAGCGCCTCTCCTCTGACCTCCAGCTGGATGAAGCTTCCTGGGTTGTAGCGGTAGGCCTTCAGAGGGTCCTGCTGGTTCAGGGGCCGCAGGACGGGGTTGGGCTCGTAGCTGAAGGTCTGCGAGTTCAGACTGCTGAAGTCGAAGCGCAGGTTGTCCAGCAGGAACTCCGCGGTGACCTTTGACCCCCGGAAGGAGGCGTCCACCATAGGAGAGCGGCAGAGGATCAGGGAGGAGGAGTTCACCTCACAGCGCTCCGTGAACTGGTGAGACAGGGAGAGAGCGGAAAAATACTTTTAGTAGATGAAGAAACTTATTTTCTTTTTTAGAAAATACCAGTGCAGCGCGCTCACGGACCTGTTTGACGGAGCAGAGCGGGTCCCGAGGACAAATAGGCTCAGGGACCATCCTCGCTGACCTCCGCAGACTTCTCTCCAGACTCCTCTTCCTCCTCCCCCGCTTCCTTCTTTTATTCTGGCTGATGGACCCGAAGGGAGAGGCGGTCACCACCATCCGGGGCTCCTGCACCACGTCCAGGTCGTGGCCCGACACGTAGATCAGCCGACCACCGCTAAACAAGACAGAGCACTCCAGTAAATTCCCACGGCACTTTTGGCACCCAACAACTTCCTAAGTAGAGGAACGAGCGGCGAAGGTTTGCGAGATGGAGGTCGGACTCACTCCAGGAAGCTCTTTGCCGGCGTGGCGTGGGTGATGTTGGGGTTGTGGGTGTAGCGGTAGGCAATGGTGTGGAGGTGCCGGACGCTGCTGCCGTAGTGCAGGGTGACCCGCTGGTCTCCGGTCTTATTACTGCTGCCCGTCACACACTGAACACTGGAAGTCTGCACCTCTGACACACTGAGGAGAGACACATTACATAATGATGAGATTCTTCAGGGGCCCCCTGGCACATGGAGGTTAAAAGGTCACACTGACTGAAGACGTCTTTATGGTGACGCAGAGAAATAGCAGAAATTGGAGCTTCAGTAAAGCCAACTTTGAATCAACAACAGACAATCATTTAACCAATAAATGTTGACTGTGTGTGTGTGTGTGTGTGTGTGTGTGTGTGTGTGTGTGTGTGTGTGTGTGTGTCTTACATGTTACAGTTCACCCCTCCCACAGTGATGGCGAGGTCAGATGGACGTCCCGTCAGCAGGTTTCGTCCGATTATCGTCAGGGTGGTCCCTCCGGCTTTGGGCCCCCTTTCAGGAGACACCCCCATCACAAATGGGTCCTGAGCGGAAGGAGAGGGCAAACGATTATTTAATTTATGCTTTCGCTATTTACTAATTCAACAACGCAACACCCTACAGTATTCTACCAGAACTAAATGTATAATAAAGTACCTGGTAGCTGAAAGTCTGGCTGGACTCTCCAAACTCTCCTCCGCTCACTTTTACGGACATTTGGCCCACCTTCTCTCCACCACTGGCTTTGGTTCTGCACACAATCCTGGAAGACAGACATAGTTGTTCTTAATAACACAGAGTTCAGCATACATCCTGGAAATGTTTAGTTAAGCTGATAAGGGCCCTTTATGACCCTTTAGTGAGGAGCCTTATCATTTCTTTGTTAAGATAAGATAAGACAAGACACTTTAATTATCCAGAGGGAAATTGTCATGAATCAGTTGCAGTGTAAAGCGGAAGGAGTGCAAATAAAACAAAATGTAAATAAGATTATCAATAAATTGCAAAAATCTCTTGTACACATTGTCAGAAGTGTAAATAGTTTAAAGTAAACCGCATGTTCACATGTTGTAATGAGTGAATAATCAGTCAACACAAAGTACAGCTGAGGCTGATTGTTGGACAAATTCACATTTTGACCTTAAATATATAAAATATGATCTAAGTTTCTCTCTGTCAGTAGCCTTTTGAAAACTGGGTCTGTAGATGAGTCACTAAACCAAGTTATATATAAAGTTCTGTGGATCAACAAATTGTTGCAGGTCATCTTTCTAAGCAGTTCCTCACTTTAATCCCTTGAAGTATTTTGGTTTTATCTCCATTTATTTGTTTTACTTTTTAATTAGGGTTTTTAAGACAAAAAGACACCAACAAACCCAGATGCCTTTGAGTATGTTTTGTAGTCTATGCTCAATTCACAGCTCTTCCATGCTCATTCGGTGTGTACCTGGAGGAGACTTCGTAGAGGCTGGGGATGACAGTGCAGGGAATATCGGCTACTGACACCGAGTGGAGGATGTCCTCAGCCTTCTGGCCCAGGTTGGAGCCTGAGATGGTCACCATGGTGCCGCCTTCCAACAGACCAGAGAGTGGCTCAATCTGAGGGAAGTCAGGGGTAAGCATCATTTAATTAGAAACTTTCTGGATGTCTCTCTCCAGTAATAAGTGCCAATCATGACAGTGACTACTTCAAATATTTTATGAAAATAAAGAGTAAAGAGGTCAAAGGTCAGTACTCACGGAGTGGATGACGGGGGCGGGGCATGTCTGCTGTACGGGTTCGCTACACGAGGCTGAATACAAGCAGCTGGCCTGAGCGCCGCCACACCACACACAACCGTACTTGTGGTCGGCTGTGTGGCAGCGGCTGCAGTCAGAGCGGCCCACGGCGCAGTTGTACAGAGTCACTGAGGGCAGAGCAGACAGAGGAGCATCAGTTAGTGTGCAAGTGCGTTAACATTAAGTGTCTTCGGAGAGAAGACTCCCGGAGGATAATAGTAGTATGCTGAGTGGATAATAAAATTAACTTGATCTCACCGTATAGATCAGGAGAGCTATCGACATGGAAGGTGTCCCTCCGCTTCACGTACACCATG
Organism: Myoxocephalus aenaeus; assembly: GCA_038501785.1. Taxonomy (NCBI): domain Eukaryota; kingdom Metazoa; phylum Chordata; class Actinopteri; order Perciformes; family Cottidae; genus Myoxocephalus; species Myoxocephalus aenaeus. The sequence goes on along the minus strand of JBAMJR010000358.1, from coordinate 1,862,090 downwards.
GCATTGTATTCTTCCACTAGAGCAGAATAGGTGTACTGGACAAAAGATGTTTCATTTTAAGTATCTCAACCATTTAAGGCCAATGCCTAACTTCAACCATTAGAGGACAATGATGGACGTCAACCACGAGAGGCCAATAGGTTCGTTGGCGATGAGCCAGTTCTGCGCAGAATCGATCGCCGGCGATCACCGCGCAATGCATGTCGGTTAGATTTGTGTCCGACTTGGTCCCGACTTGCTCTGACGTCATGCACACGTGGTCAACGCTAATCTCACGAGAGCGAGGCGGCCGCCGATTTTAGAGCCAGGCGCCGCAGTAGCTCTCCACCGACTGCGTGGCCCAGTGCATGATGGGAAATGCCTGGCTGTCGCCACATCAGAGAGCTGATTGGCTCTTATATCTGACAGCAAACACTACATGTGTTGTAGGAAATTCTTATTTTATGTGTAGTTTTTGTCAACGCCTCCTGCTGCTCCCGCCTGCTCTCGTCTGGATTCCAGGCGAGGCGCAGCTCTTTCAAACGAGCCTAATGCCTAACCTCAACCACTGGAGGCCAATGCCTAACCTCAACCACTGGAGGCCAATGCCTAACCTCAACCACTGGAGGCCAATGCCTAACCTCAACCACTGGAGGCCAATGCCTAACCTCAACCATTGGAGGTCAATGCCTAACCTCAACCATTGGAGGTCAATGCCTAACCTTACCCACTGGAGGTCAATGCCTAACCTCACCCACTGGAGGTCAATGCCTAACCTCAACCATTGGAGGTCAATGCCTAACCTCACCCATTGGAGGTCAATGCCTAACCTTACCCACTGGAGGTCAATGCCTAACCTTACCCACTGGAGGTCAATGCCTAACCTCACCCACTGGAGGTCAATGCCTAACCTCAACCACTGTAGGCCAATGCCTAACCTCAACCACTGGAGGTCAATGCCTAACCTCAACCACTGGAGGTCAATGCCTAACCTCAACCACTGGAGGTCAATGCCTTACCTTAACCATTGGAGGTCATTGCCTAACCCAACAGTAAATTCTACCCAAGACGGAAATCGTAAGGGTTGCCACTTTGTTCTTGTGTTTACATTTACATACCTGGTGTAGTTGACAGGTGATGTCGAAGTTTGATGGATTCATGTCATCAGTCTCAACGTAGGCGTCCACCACCACCGTCTGCCCCTCAATGACCAGCACACACTCGTAGTCCAGATCCGTATCCTGAACACACAAAGAGAGTTTGGTGAAGGGATCACCGGCCAGGCAGGTGGAATCATCCTTGACATGCATGTGTAGAGGCTGAGAGAGAGAGAGAGAGAGAGAGAGGCTGAGAGAGAGAGAGAGAGAGAGAGGCTGAGAGAGAGAGAGAGAGAGAGGCTGAGAGAGAGAGAGAGAGAGAGAGAGGCTGAGAGAGAGGCTGAGAGAGAGAGAGAGGCTGAGAGAGAGAGAGAGGCTGAGAGAGAGAGAGAGGCTGAGAGAGAGAGAGAGGCTGAGAGAGAGAGAGAGGCTGAGAGAGAGAGAGAGGCTGAGAGAGAGAGAGAGGCTGAGAGAGAGAGAGAGGCTGAGAGAGAGAGAGAGAGAGAGGCTGAGAGAGAGAGGCTGAGAGAGAGAGAGAGAGAGAGACTGAGAGAGAGAGAGACTGAGAGAGAGAGAGACTGAGAGAGAGAGAGGCTGAGAGAGAGAGAGGCTGAGAGAGAGAGAGAGAGAGAGAGAGAGAGAGAGAGAGAGAGAGAGAGAGAGAGAGAGAGAGAGAGAGAGAGAGAGAGAGAGAGAGAGAGAGAGAGAGAGAGAGAGAGAGAGAGAGAGAGAGAGAGAGAGAGAGAGAGAGAGAGTACCTGGTAGAGGTGCAGGTTGCGGGCCAGTAAGGTGATCTTCCTCTCCACCCTGACAGGGAGTAGTGATGAACCCTGGACCTTCTCCACGCAGGGACAAGCTGAAGAACCCCAGCTGACATAGGAGCCCTCATCGCCCTATAAACACACGCAAAGTATAAAACACACAAGACCCCCCTTTCTCACTCACTGGTTCTGTTTACATGCACGCACAGCATTTCCTCTGATCCAGTGAGGCAGCACAGTGATGCTGCGGATCGAACACTTACTGTTTACATGAACGTGTCATTTAAAAAAAAAAGAGCACAGCTGTGTGCCAATGTTGATTTTCTTAATCACCAGACGGCGCCGAAGTTACACATTAAGAAATTCTTCCTCACATTAATGCTTTACTGCACTTAGCTGGAGAAAGTTGTCTTAAAGGGAAACTCAACTGGTTTTACACAGTTGGGAAGTACTAGAAAGAAGAAGAAGAAGAAGAAGAAATTATCCTTTATTAATCCCCTTGGGGAAATTCTTCTCTGCATTTGACCCATCCTTGGTTAAGGAGCAGTGGGCTGCCCTGTGCGGCGCCCGGGGAGCAGCTAGGGGTTAGGTGTCTTGCTCAGGGACACTTCGACTACTGCAAATGTTAAGGTGTCAAAAGCCTACGTTTCTCCAGATGGAGCTGTGTGAGGTTAATACATGTCCTCAAGTGATGTCACTAGAGTCAGCATCGGTCGTGGCTGGAGAAGAGTTTAAAAAAGTGTGGGAACGATTGTGTGAATGTAACCGTCATCTCGCTTTGATTCACTCTAAACACACACAATAGAACACCTCCAAAGTGAGTTTAAAAAAAATAATATGGAGCTGGAAATGTGAAAAAAAACTGAAAACAGCGGCACCAGCTGGCACTGGAGCAGCTGTTTTTCTTGGGAGCAAAACAAGGAAAAGAACGCAGGTGTCAGACGGTAGAGGAGCAGCAGGGAACCAAGGGCAGGAGTACAGAGTCGAGTGAGGAGCCGGGAGGGCTGGGAGGTCGCTGAAGTTTTGAGAAAAAGAAGAAGTGGTGGGAGAAGGAGGAGGGCGGCTGAACTCACCGGGAGGAAGGCGTCAGCTGGATCATACTGGTAGTCCAGCTCTGAGTCAGTATCCAGCAGGTGGGGGTATGAGTGGGGGGCGTGGTCGACCTCGCCGTCACCCGACAACACGGTGGAAGCGGAAAATGTGGCGGTGTCGTTTTCTGACTGGATGGCGCTTTCGGCGCGGACGTCCTCTTCGTCTTCGCCTTTTGGCCCGAGGAGCACCTCGGGGTCGCTGCCTGGGATCCCTGCCTCGGTCTGGGAGTCTTGTGTGGGCATCAGGGTGGGGGTCTGGGTCAGGTCCAGGTAGAGAGGGGGCTCGGAGTAGCCGGGTTCGCCCACGGGGAAGGGTGTGGGCAGGGAGAAGCCAGACGAGGCCTGGGTGGGAGGCTCCGGCAGGCTCAGAGCTCCCTCGGCCTCCTCGGTGTCGCTCGCGGGCGACTCCGTCACCACGTCCAAGGGGGAGGAATCTGGTCCGTGGGGCGGGACGATCAAAGGCACCACAGGGTCCAGATCTCCACTCAGACCGTCAGCCACGGTGGCGGTCACCAACTCCGTGGCTACCATGACGACAGTAGGTGTGGCCGCGGCCCCTTCTGTGCCAACAAAAAGCTCTCCCGCTTCGGTCTCCTCTTCCTTCCAGGTGGTGACCTTTGGGGACGGAGGTGCAGTGGGTGCCGGTGTGGTGGATGGCGGGATGCTGGCCGGCTGAGGAGGCAGGGTGGTTTCAGGGCCGGTGGTGGTCGCGGGTGCAGTGGTGGGTGCGGGAACGGTGGTTGGCTCCTGAGTGGTTGCCACAGTGACAGAGGCTGCGGTTGTCGTTGTCGTAGCGATAGTTGTCGTCGCGGCGATGGTTGTCGTGGTTGCGGGGGTGGTTGTGGTGGTTGGTGGCATGGTGCTGGTTGTCAGAGCAGCGGTCGTGGTAGTGGCTGTGGTGATGACTTTAATGGGTTTGGTTGTGGGAGGAGCCGAGGTGGGGAGTTTAAACTGGGGGAGGGAGGAGGGGGGGAGGACATGAGAGGGTGAGACAGAAATAAAAAAACACTAATGACGAAGGGAAATAAAAAAAAAAAAAACATAACTGAACTTAAATGTGATGTTAAAACCGTTGATCTGGTGTTAATGTTGCTTATGACACATGACTTCTGTTCCAAATAAATGCTTGTATTGGCATATGAGGCACAACGAAACATGGATGTTCACTGATTAATGTATGCAAATGTACATAAACCATTCATTTACTCACCAGGTTCTCATGAATCACAACTACTCAACCAATCAATGCAAGCCCACCAACAGATTTTAGGGCTTTTATTTTGAAAAAAACATCATGAATGAACCCGTACCCGAAGCTTTCTGTTTGTTCGATACCGTTTTATCTCAGAACTTAAATGAGTGACTGTGTTGTGAGAGAATGTGTATTAAAGGTATAATTGATGTTTTCCTGAAAGGCGAGCTGTGTGTGGAGGTGATGAGTCCAGACAATGCTTTCACGCCAATTCCTCTGATCTACAAGGAAAACTTAACTTTCTTAACAATGTAACCCTTTGGCTCGTGTGCGATCGACTTACAATACGACACTTTCCCAAAATTGTCCACTAAGAGTGCAAATGTCTTAATATGGTGCATCAGCTGTGATCGAGTAGATAACACTTGTCTTTTCAATGCGACTTGTGATCAGAAGTCAGCTGTGTCCATATGCGTGTCCAAACTTGACACTTCAATGCGACCTGTGAAACAGCGGATAACCACATCATTTCCTGTAAATTCTTCACGATAAAAGTCCTTATTTTTGCTGTTTACGCTTCAACCCTGCAGTATTAGTAGAATTGTTTTATTGAACAATAGCCACTTAAAAAAAAGCATGTTTAATTTCTTATAAATTCTTCACAATAAAAGTCCCCTGTTACTTTGTTAGCTAAAATATTTTATTTTGAAGCAGCAAAATCAGGGAATGTTTTCCTCATCAGTAACTTAACAGGATTCAGACCTCTCTTCCCTTTGCTCTCCTCTGGAGATGAACTCCCATGTGTGGGGGAAGATGAAGGAGACCTACCGGTGGTCCATTCATCAACCGTAACCCGGCATGTGGTCTGGCTGATCGGGTGCCAATACGAGCTAAGATCCGATCTCGAAGCGTACAGACTTCACAGTTATTCGTCTTGACATGATCGGAGGACAAAGGGCGCACAGAAAGGACTCGCTTCTTCAGCGGGACTTACGTGTTGGTTGTAGATGATCACCCCCTCCTCACAGGTGGGCTTGTGGGTGCACAGGTGCTGGTGAACGCACCAGTTACAGCCCCATCGGCTCAGAGCGCAACCGCGGCAACTGCGCGCAGAAACGACAGGATTTACAGATCAGAGACATGAAAATAACTTAAACAATAAGTTACAGAGAGGTGAAAAAGTACGAAGCGAAAGGTGGAGTGAGCTCTGTTAGAAGTATTGGTGGCTTTTTATCTCGAAGTGGGAGAGGACAAATAGAGATACAGATACTGTAGCGTGTGCCACACAGTAATCCAATTGTGGCCCCAGTGGTAAAAAAAAAAAAAAAAAAGGTCAGTGATCTAATTTAATTTAATTTCTTATCAGGACTGAGGACGGAGAGAGAGAGGCTGATAGAGCGAGCATGTGTGGAAACACAGAGGAGGTCATTGGACGTTCAGAAGGCGCAGCACTTTGATCAGGACTCGGTAACCACATTGACCTCAAGTCATCAAAACAGAGCAGCTTCTGTCTCTAAATGTCTCTTCACTTTCTGTCACAGTATATTGTGAGTTGTCCCCACCAGCAGCGGACCCGGTGTACTGTGAACTGGGTTGTAAACACAGTACTGATATGAATATGTGGATGGAATTCACGACAGTGCTCAACACAGAGCTATTTCAATTTCATGTTATGGATCCAGTCGGGTTGGAATATGCTTTTGAGCCTCCTGAAAGTTGACTTGTTATTTGGGGATTTTAGCTACATCAGATTAAGGAAAGAGACGAACACATTTGTTCTTAAATGGCACATGCAAGTAACCAGTCACCAAATTTTCGTGCACCAAGACTTTTTCTCTCGAGCGCTTCAGACCTGTGAACCACCTACGTACATAAACTGCTCAAAGGAGAAGACTTAAAGGGAACTTCTGTTTTTCATTCCTGCTTGGTGTCATGTTTTTGTGACTCCATTTTAAAAACGGGTCCAGTATTGAGGGAGAACGCTGCAATGTAATCGCTCTGCACTCCTCACCGTCAATGTACGGCCAATACACACACAAACGCTTGTTGTTGCCACTGACAGACTCAGATTGTTACTCTAAGTGTCTGACGACAGAGAAATAAAACCTTTACGCTAAATGAGTTTCTGTTCACTATTTTACTTGCTTTTAGCCAATTTAGATTCCCTCACTCCAACAGCTGCCTCAGGGTCTTAATGCAAGTCTGTGTCCACATGGCATCAGCCGCTGTATCTGACAGGACTATCACCCCTTGTATAATGTCCTGTCCATCTGCATTGCCGTCACATCCGCTTGACCTCATCCCATCTCTGGGCCGCTTCACTTTATAAAACATGTCAAAATGATTGTCCTGTGTTTCGGTCCACTCTGATACCATGCAGCTGTATTCTTTTATTCCTAATTGTTTCAGGTCCCCCAATACGACCTCTGACACGGCTACATTTGTTATGTTGATGACACATTTCCCTAAAAGAGCGGAACAGGTAGGCTTGTGAAGCCATTTCGGAGTGTGAGAAGAAGTGAGGAGTAATAAAGACAGACGGGGGAGCTGATGGAGGGACGGCAGATTGAACAGGGTGCACAATTCAAAACAACGGACTCGGAGAGAGGACTTGATACACTTAGGTGTGCAATGAGCAGAGCAGAGCGGGAAGGAGACAGGCGGAGCAGATAAATCACGGTTAACTCACGGCACGCTGCCAGACAGCTGCTTCACAGCCGTGCAGTCGTAGAAGGTGAAATCCCTCGCGGTGACGGTGACGGCGCCAAAGCGAAGAGACAGGGGCACTGTGACAAAGTCTGAGGAGCACAAAACACAGAGAGAAAGGCAGAGTGAGGAAGGGCTGGAAACCACACCGCGTTTCACCCGAGCACAGCAGGAAATATTCTGCCGGGGGTATTTCGGAAAGTCTGGGAGGAGTGTGATATCGTTCTGAAAACAGCGTGGGAGAAGGTTTGGTCTAGAAACACAGGTATAATAGGAGCCATGTGCAGCCTCCATCCGGCAGGGCTCAGAGGCTTCTGTCAAACACCGGCTCCAACCACAACACGTTTTAAAGCTGCATGGGTACACTTGATACCACAGGACATCGTTAATGTATCAAACAGTCAGATGATCAGACACTTGTCATGCTTACTTTCAGGATCATACTTCTTTTTGGGGTTTCTACTCAAACATGTTTTCAAGCTGTAATGCTCAAAAAGCACTTTATTTTTCTCATACTGTCAGAATACGCCTGTATTCCCCCTCAGTCTGAAACGCGCCCGTCTCTTTAAGACCCCATCCTGAAAAGCTGCCACTGTCTTCCCAGTTTATGCTCGGAGCTCTCGCACAATCAGAATTATTAGAAGTTGAAATAAGGAAGTCGGTTTGTAAACTATGTTTACTACACAGTTTGGGTAATATAAAAAAAAATAATTACCGGTCGCCTCCAGTCCATGTGACTTTGATCATCTTTACATTATCGGCTTATCGTACAATATTTGGACACGCGCTCAATATTGACCATTGTGTTTACGTTTACATAAGTACTTATGTTTTATCTTATACATACATTATGCCAGAAGAAACAACTTGCTTTTTTCTACCATTTTAAGATTTGGCCATTGTGCAGACATTGCACACTTTTGTTAACGAAGCCCAAGAGTCCATTTTATTCATTGTTTTGGCTAAGTAGTTTTATGTTATCCATGTTTTTTTATTATTACTTTCTTTTTCTTTATATATCGTTAGGGCTGTGCGGTATACCGGTTTCGGCTTTCCGTACGGTATGAATTTTTCATATACCGTCATACCGGTCGCCGCGCTTTGGCAGGCAACAACATTTAACATTCTCAGACTCAGATTGACTTATGGTTTCAAAGGAATGACATCGACAAAATGCATTCTGGGTATAAAGCCCGCCACTTAGCCGCACCGGAAGAGACTTCTTCCTGCACATGAAGAGTGTCCTCTTCCGGTGCGGCTAAGTGGGCGGGCTTTACCCAGAATGCATTTTGTCGATGTCATTTCTTTGAAACCATAAGTCAACCTCTATCCGTGAGAGGTAAGCAGCTCAGACCGCTGGACACGCAGCTGTGACTGTAAACATTAAATGTTGCTGCCTGCCGAAGAATGACAATAGTCGTCACGGCTGCGCATGCGCCACCAGTATGAAGGGATACGAGTTAACTACATTCCCCTGGGTCCTAAATCCCGCCATGTTTAGCTTCCTAACACAACCTATGTACCAACGTACAAACAGCTGCTGGCCAGTTGCGAGCGAGTGGTGAATAACGATGGCGGGCAGTCCTTTTCGGCGTCAATAAATTAATGTTTATTCGAAGAAAAAAAAATACCGTGATATACCGTGAAACCGCCAGAATCCTACAAAATACCGTGATATGGATTTTTGGCCATACTGCCCAGCCCTATATATCGTCCATCAAAATGAGTTCTTGTGACAGGCTGCACAGTTAAAAACGGTCCAAAAGAGAAGCTTCGTTAAAAAGACAGCAGTCAGGTGAGAATCTGATCTTCATTTTTAAAGCAACAGCTGCCCTTTTTTTGTTATTAAATAAGCGCTAGCACTAACCCTCTTTAAGTAAAGGTAAGCCACAGCTAGATCCTTAAATGAGCCTGTGTGTGTGTCCACATCGCCGTAACCCCCCTCCCCTCCCCCGGCTGATTCTTCCTGAGCCTGCACCCTGAGAACTACAACAAGCTGCACGATTCAGGAATGCAGGCATGGGAGCCTGTGTGTGTGTGTGTGTGTGTGTGTGTGTGTGTGTGTGTGTGTGTGTGTGTGTGTGTGTGTGTGTGTGTGTGTGTGTGTGTGTGTGCGTGTGTCGCATGTGAATGTTTTGGTAGAGGCTTCAGTTTTTATTAACAAGCCCCTTAAATCTTCTTTCATCACTGCCACTGACTCACTACAACAACAGCACTCCAAACTATCACCCAAACCAGGAAAACCAAGGCACATATCAAAGCACAGAATCCCTCGATGACATACATTTTTGGGGAGTTGTATGCTTTAAAAAACAGATTACTCCCTGCTGTGTAAGCTGGATAGATTGGGTTAGCCTACATTCGTGGACGCAGGGATTGAACTGCCTATGTGTATGCTCTGCCTGGGCATGAAAACACACACACAAAGATTAATCTCATTACTGAATGCAGCCAAATCCTCCTGTCTCAAAGTTGAACAGTTCAAACCAGTAATTAAACGCCAGCTTCATCGGTTTTGTTCCAGAAACAACGAACGTCTGAGAAGCGCTCACCCTGTCCCGGAGGCACCCTGGGTACTTGGCTGGTGTCGGGAGAATGGCAGGTGACCCCGGTTTCGGTGACAACGGCAGAACTCTGGCTGTCCTGGAAGACGCAGGAGTAGGACTCGCCTTTCTCTAACACTGGGAGGCCGGCGACGGACAGAGACACCTGGCGAAACACAAAAAGCATAAACAGCAATTCAAACTCCTATTTGATCAGTTCAGACAGAGCTACTGTACATGGACACATGTATGTACAATTGGAGCCCAGGTGGCTACTCAGACATCATGTTTTTGGGAATATTGTTTGGATTTGGAATATTCTTGACTTTCCGTCGGGGAACTGAAACCTCTGAACCCCCCCTATGGTCTTGCCAAAGCCGCAGGACTCCTTTGACAAAAATAGTAATTTGACCTCACAGAACTCTGCATTACTGAGTCCACACCTGTGCTGTTACAGAGGACACAGAAGGTCATGACGACAGCGAGGGATTCAATTGTCTGAAAGCAGAAATCGGATCTGCTCACTTGTAAATGTCAGCGTGGAATGATTTGATCTGAAGACCAAAATGGATTCGCTCGCTGCAGGAGCATAAATCATACTGATCAAACTTCTTATTTTGGCTCCACCGTCCCTCCTCATTCATGTAGTGTTTGTGCTCTCCAGCTCCAAGATACCGCCTGTCAATCAGAGCGTATAGAGCGCAATCGAGTCCCGCCCACACCGGAGGAGAAAACAATTCATCACTCTCCATTGACTTTGCATTGTGTGAAGGTGCCTCCATGTCACTTTTGTCTAAAAGGCTCTGTGTGGCGAGACGCATTACCAACACGTTTAAGAATCTGGAACAAAGTTTTTAGAAGCTTTTTAGAAGCTGCTGAACTGAAGACTGAGCCTTTAAGAGGACAAAAGAGAAGCATCAGCAGGGCGAATGGGAAAACTGTGGCTCCTGACTCTCGTTACGTGTGCAGCAAACATATATCGGTTTTAGGATAACGATATTTCTGTAAGTTAAGCTAAAGCCTTTTGACAGTATGCTACATGTTTTACAGTGGAATGTGGATACATCATGAAGCTGAGCAGTATTATGTTACCAAGTGCCTAAGCTAAATAGAGTAGCTCGCTAAGGGCCACAAATCAACACAAGTCTCCCATCAGTGTATGAATTGTTGTGATTGGGTGAATGAGATGTAGTGTTAAAGTGCTTTGAGTGATGATGATGATGATGATGATGATGATGAGACAAGGTAGCTCTTAACCGATTCCATTCAGTTCCATTAGTAACTCTAAGAGTATCCTATTTTTCCCCAGATCTTAGTTCCAGATTTCTTTTAATAAATAAAAATGACTTTTTTATTGTATTCATGATTTGTGTCCTTCAGGGATACATTTTCATAACAATTTCCAAAAGCTCAAGGTGATCAAATTTCTTAGACATGCACACACTTGTATGCGTGCGCATTTCCTTCACGTATCTCGAGAACGTTCTTCCGATAGAGATATATATATATATATATAAAATATGAATTCTTGGTTTGGTACTTGATCTGTTTGTACAGTTTTGTGGTTAACCTCTTTTCTACAAATGCGAGTACTGGTATCAGTGCATCTCTAACATTTACAGTCCCAGAGAAGTATGCATGTGATCCCAACTGGTTTAACTCACACCCAACCAGTATACTTGGACTTAAGAGACAAAATGTTCTTGAGTCGTCCTCTCCCATGATGCAACAGTGTGTGTGTGTGCGTGCGTGCGTGTTTTTGCCTCTGCTGCTATCCACAGGCACCATCTTCAACACAGATGACAGATACTGTAACTTCTCTCCTGCACCAGGACATGACAGGACAAGGCTCTGATCACTATCTTCTCTCTCGCTCTCAAACAAACACACACACACACACACACACACACACACACACACACACACACACACACACACACACACACGATCTTCCAGCTGATAAGGGACTCCTTGATGAGGTGATATTGTGTTTTGGTATGTGAGGAGACTGTTATTATAGGGGGACTTTGTGTATTACTAAATATTCTTGGAAAAGGCCTGTAGGTGCTTGAGGTTGACGTTTTATCTGCAGAAAATCAGAAAAGATGCTTTTCCTCATCCTCCCTGAGATCCTTTGCAGATGTGTCAGACGTGTGCCCGGACGAGCGGATGCACGTCTAGAGTTCGGTTGCAGACTCACCGTCCGGCTCTCCTCCCTGCTGACGTTGGAGGGGTTGAGGTCCTGGACGGCCAGACACTGCTGCTCCATGTCGAAGCTCCACAGCCACTGACCTGGCTGCTTCCCACGGGAACACTCAGACTGCAACACACACCTGCAAGGGAAAACTCACGATTACGTCACTGTGTCACAAGTTCAGCTCTCCTTGTCTGTCTCTCAAACTCTAAAAAACAGCCATTTAGACGCGAAGCATGAAAATGGCCTTGTGTGTGTGTGTGTGTGTGTGTGTGTGTGTGTACTGAAAATCCATAAATCATAATGTGATTGTAAAACTGCACACCAGCTCCTTCCTGGACTGTAACCGTCTTTTTTTTAAATAAATAGCAGAGGGGTCTGGTTTCTGCTTCGAAAACTATCAAATGTAAGGAGTGTGAGACAAGTTGAGAAAAATAAACTTGAACTAGGAAACAGATTCCAAACAAGGAAACTTTAGAAACGAGACTGTTATGAAGGCAAGAAGAACGGAAGGATGTGAGGCTGGCAAGAGAGGAGCAGAGGGAAACATCCAGGTGAGAGGGAGGGGGAGGCCGGGTGGTGAGAGGAGGAGACGCAGATGGGACGGAGAGGAAGATTTCTTTCATCAGGCTCAAACGCAACCCCACCGGGGTTTTTTTTTTTTTTTTTTAAACATGACTTGGCAAAAACACTTTGAAAACTAACAAGAGTGCCAGCAGCTGAAACAACACTTACAACTTTTTATTACAGCAAAATTTAAAATATAAAAAAAATGGAACATTTCAGATTACCGTGAGCAGCTGATCTCTAATGTATTTTATATTGAACAATTCAGTCAATGCTGCTGATAAATCTGTCAAACCTTTGATAATAATATAAGTCTTCTTCTTAGAAATAAAAAACCATTAAGCAATAAGAGTTCAGTTAGTTTTTTTTTATTACACCCAAGTGATTCTGCAGCTCCAGCTTCACATGGTCGGGTATGACCAGTAGCTTACAGCGGCTAATGCTAGCTAGTTGCTAGTTTTAGCAAACTTCAGACAGACGTTGCAGCCGAAGTGACAGAACACTGTTCTACTTGTTACGCTACGTCTTAGCAATTAGCATTATCTGTAATTATTATTTGTAATCATAGTTACATTGACTGGCTTCGATCAGCAAACATTTTAGTTTAGAAATGTTTAGTATTATTCAGTGACTTTATATGGAGACACTTTGACACTTTTCCCATGTTTCAACTGAGGGAGGGGCGAGCGCTGGAAAAAGGAAACGTTGCAGACAAATGCCTTCAAAATGTTCTTGTAATTTAATTTAATTTCAGCCACACTTTTCTAGGATGCTAGATTAGGACTTGGTTGATCTCACCTTCCCTGCAGGACACACCAGCCACAGTAGGGGTCGTGGGCCAGCAGGCAGGAGTGGCAGTCTGGGTGCTGCTGGCATTCAGCCACGGGCCTCTTCTGCAGCTGGAACCAGGACAACACAATTCATGATCAGTCGTGCAAATACCGTGCGCACTAAGCTCCCAGAAATCTGATTAAAAAGAATAGGTGGCCCACTTTTTCCAGTGGAACAATGCATAATGAAAATATGGTCATTAGAATAATCCTGACGACAGGCTGCTATTTGGGGCAGAAACCAGGGTGCTTGAATTATTTCTCTTTAGCTGAACAACTACATGACAGGATGGATGCGTCGAGAACACAAAGCATGAAATGAGGCTATAAGAGTGCACATTGTGTGCGTGTGATTGTGCGTGTGTGTGTGTGTGTGTACCATGTTCTGAGTCATGATGAAGAGATGTTCCTCTTTCTGGTCCAGGATGAGGTCCGAACTGATGGCTGTGTTCTGCTGAATGGATATGACGGAGTACTCCTCCACTTCGCCCTTTGGTCCCAGGAACACCTGAGGAAATGTACACACACATGAATGTTGGGGTTATGAAATGATGTAATAGACAAAGATGCACTTAGCTGCAATGCAAAATGTGAAGTCTTTACGGTTCTTAAATTAGAACCGTAAAGACGCCGGCTATAGTAAGAATTGTATTTGACCGTGTTGGACTATTGTCTGTGTTCAAGCCACCACGGACAAGAAGTCCTATTATTATTATGGATGGCTATAATGGAAGCACATTAGCTACTGAGCATGCATGTCAAAGATCCATCTCCATGACGGTTTATGAAGACCTTGTGAAATGTTGTCACGTTTTGAAAAGTGGATGTCGCAAACGGTTGTTTTGTCAAAAGTTTCAGAACAATGGGAGGAAGAAGCTCAAGGAACTCAAAAAGTACTCAGATTTAGAATTGCACTCATTTAACATGTTCAGACTCGCTGTGGACGCTTTAAAGAAAGGTTCTAAATTGATGCAGGAAAATAAGAATTTAGTGTTAAAAGAAATGCAACCAGGTTAGAAATTCTGCATCATAGTATAATCAGATAGATCCGGATAGTCGGAGCCGAGAAACAACCGGAAACATCAGGAGGCCTTGGTGAGCCGTCTGAGATTGTGCAGGCTTTTAAAAGTCCGGCGCTGCAGTAATGTGGGTTAATACGGGAGAGCAGCCCGGCCAACCGGTCCACATCAGGCCTTTGATGTTATTTACAGGAGCCTGAACATCAGCTTCATTCCATCTAATGTCATTAGTGAGATACTCCACTGTGAAGGGAACTCTGCTGGAAGAAAGACGGCAATCGTCCTAATGGGAGGATCCAGGAAGTGTGGATTCCCTCATCTGCCCTGGATATCACTATGTGTGTGTGTGTGTGTGTGTGTGTGTGTGTGTGTGTGTGTGTGTGTGTGTGTGTGTGTGTGGAGGCTGTGATAAATGTGATATGGTGATACGGGCCAGGACGATGCCAGGCTAATCCAAGTCCTCCAGGTATGTGGAGGATTTGAGGTCAGCTATGAAGTCTGACACTCTTTGATCTCACAGCTCCTCAAAGACAGACTGTCCAAGCTTCAATATTTGTCCATTCAGACGACAGCAAATTACTGAAAACACAAAATATGTAAGATAAGATGTAAAACATAAACACCGATCGTCATGGGAGGAGTGGGAAGTGTAAGACAGATTTGAACTGGAAGCCATTGCACAAACCCTCTTTCTTCCCCACATGAGCTGAGCTGACAAAACAAACATTGAGAGGCAGAATCCTCACTGGTCAGCGACGCGTCTTCACGCAACCGTTCATGAGACTGATGAGGTTTCAGGAATTATACTGGCTGCTGTGTCTTGAACTCCAGCTTAACTTCATTTAGCCCTCTAGCTATTCCCAGTAGCTAACGGCAATGAGCCCACTGTGCACCATGTTTACCTGCCAGAGGCCGGAGGTCAACAACACTGGGAAGGGGTCGAAACATAAGATTAGATTTGGTTACAAGCAACAGGGAAATTTAAGGGAACGTGATATGAATCAGTTAAAAACACGTATCCATCCTTTAGGAACAAAATCCTTAGGCCGAGTGTAGACTGAACAAAACGGAAAGGATACCAGTGATTATTTTAGAAGAACTGTAGGAAAAACAACATATCATTAAAAAAAAATTTAATATTTTTTCTTTTCTTTTACAGACAAATATTATTTCTTTGCAATGTTTTAGCATAAATATGCCTTTCCAATTCCACTCAAATTGTGTGGCGACCGTCAAGGAAGGCTTTCCTGTTGCAACATGGCGATGCCAGCGTCAGTGTCTGAACGGGAGCCAACGTGACTCGACTTGACTCGACTGAAAAGAACATACCGGAGGCTCCGTGATTTAGTGTGTGAACCAGAGACATCACAGAGACACCAAACCAAAGAGGAGAGCTGTTTGAAGAGCGTCTGAAGGGATGGAACAACAACAACAAGCGTGAAGCCATTTCAAACAGTGAATGTTTAGTGTCAGCACAGTTCAGACAGGTGGTCCGTAATGATCCACAAACAAATATCCCCCACTGTATAATGTAACACATCCTGTCCCTCTGCGCTGTCCTAGATGGCACGAAGAGGGAATTTCATAATAAAAAGAATGACGACGGTGGATTTTGTCCCGCATCACTTCCACTGAAATCCTGTTAACAAGTGATCCCTTCAGGGCCAGTATGAACAGGAGGAATAATTAGGCTACAGCAACAAAAGACTATTTGAGGTAGATTAAAATAATGTGAGTCAGACATCTGACGTCGTCGTCCTCATGATGCGCTCAGACAGAACACACGAATGGGATGATCTTGTGATCAACAAAACAAACATCTAAAATCGGTTCATCCTTTAGTTCAGGTGGACCCCTTTGAGCCAAATTTGCAGAAATGTCCTTCATGTGTTCCTGGAGATGTCGCGCTCACGAGAATGGAACAGACGGATGGAAAACTCAACAAGATAGCAATGAGGCCTTGAAAGATAGAGGCCGGGAGGAAAAGTCAAAAAGAAGCTGCCACGCAAATGCACAGACAAAACATTTGGCGCGGGGCAAACAGCCGGTTGACAGATAACGGAGAGGCCAATGTGGCCGGTGACGCGCCTCTGTCTCTTGCTAGCTTACAGCGCAGACGTGCACAGATGGTGCAAGTGAGCCGGCGGCCATTACCGCACAAATGACACAAAGGAGAAACTTCACTTTGCCTTCTGTCCGAACATACCCTTCTACAAAGAGACATAAAGGTTGATTCATTTTGGTCACTTTAATTATGACGGCCACTAGAGGGCACAGGCTGACTGTAAACGAATGGAGAAATGAATGAATGAATGAATGAATGAAAGAAAGACAACAGAGGAATAACAACTTTGTTCCGGTGATAAATTCTCTTCCGCTCAAAGGAAAGAAAGAATGAAAGAGCTCGCTTAAAACGTTGTTCTCTCTGCACGACGACACCTGAAGCTGACTTACTTCTTTCACACATCAGGTGACCGGTTGCGGGTGCTGCCACACAGTTTGAATTGAATGTCCACTGTTGGTGGCTGCAGTCAATGCCTGACAATGCGTCCCATTAATGACAGTGACGCTGCGGTTCTGACCGGTAACCAACGCTCCATCATTCTGAATGAGTCTCTCTGTTGGGATGTGTGTGTGTGTGTGTGTGTGTGTGTGTGTGTGTGTGTGTGTGTGTGTGTGTCTGCCAGTCAGCGGTGACGGCGCACAACTCGAGTACGGAGCGCCGCACTCTCGCTGTGGAGCCGGCCCCGGCTCTGCGTGCCGTTAGCTGTGCAGAAACACGTTAATGGCTGTCATTGTGCCACTTCTGCATGTGCAGGCGGAGGGGGGGGGGGGGGGAGGGGGGGGGGGGGGGGGGGGGGCACAAAGAGCCGGCTGTGTGTGGAGGAGAGTTCTCCATCAGTAAACTCCTCGTATCAAGAGGCCTCCCACAACCTCCCGGCCCCAACGGGCCTCGAGCTTAGTCCCCTTATTAATAATCAATATAAAATATGAAATGAATATCCTGTATTCTGTGATCAACAAGACCAACCCTGGTGTGCTAAATTGCTTTTACACACACACACACACACACACGCTCAGCTGACGTCGTCTCTTCAATAACACATATGCCTGTTCTCCCCTTTGCTTTTTCTTCACCGTCAGGACGTTCCTTGTGTCTCCTTAGCTTCACTCTGACCGCCGTCTGAACCCACAGAGACGCTGCCGTACACGACCCCACCGGGACGCTACCCCCCTCCCAGCATTCATCTGCGACACCTTGGAAATCAAACCGACGGCCTCGGCGAAGACAACGTGTCCCTTCAGAGGAGCTTCACGCGATCCGGCCACGGAGCCGAGCGCTCGCAGGCAAAACTGAAGGGTTCGGACATTTCCAGTGAGCGGCACCCTCTCTGAAGCAGAATGAGCTTCTGTTACACAAGGAGAGGGTCGAATTTACTACTTCCTGTCCTCCATTCTGCCGCTAAGCCACTACATGTGAATACTGTTCACCCTCTTGGCATAATTTGGGTTGGTGTCAACAAAAACTGAATCTGATGAGCTTAAAAAAAGATTAAATGTACATTTAATGAAACTAGGTGTATCATAGTGGGGGGGAATAACTAAAAAACAAAAAAAAGTAATATAGAGTAATATATTTGATACATTTATACATACCAGTGGTTAGTATTAAATGATCATCATCTTGCTTATTTTCAGGTTCATACTTGTACTTTGGGTTTCTACTGGAACATGTTTTCATGCTTTAATGTTCAAAAAACACTATTCTTCTCATTCTGACTGTCTGGATATACCTGTATTCACCCTCTGTCTGAAACGCGTTTTAGCGCCCGCCTCTTTCAGAAAAAGCCCTCTCTCCTCAGATTGGTCAAGTCAATATTTCCTTAATCGTGAACAAATAAATCAAGAATTCTTCACAGGTGAGTGAAGTGTGTGTTCATATCTAGTGAGCCACAATGCGCATTATTAATAATCCAACAACCAATGCTGGATTACCAACCAGGCAAAGGGGCCACAGCTCCTCTCTGCCCTTGGGGCCCCTCAACAGGTTCATCAGGCCACGGTGACAGAACTTGTTTGGAACCAGTCAAGACAAAAAAAAAAAGTCTCCTAGCTTTTTGCTGGTAAAATTGATCAAACATAAATGGAACTACTTTCCTTATTTTTACAAGCAGGTAAGCAGATGAACATGTAAATGTTTTATACTCGTTTAAAAAATACAACCATGCTACATTAACTATAAAGACCTTATGACTCATCAATCTATAAACCAGATATTTTGAAATCTTTTTAATAGCTATGGGTCACCAGAGGCACTGATCTACAAGGCACGCACAGATGTTTTTGGAGATCTATGTTCTCATCATTTGAGTTAGTACAATGGTGAAAGTGAAGATGCTCCAGGACTGAGATTATTTCTGGAGTGCTGAGCTCAGCCTGGCTGCCCCTACACACCGAGACTATTTTAGACCTCCACTGGTCGGCACATGAACAGAGAGCAGCCTCTGGAGCTGAACCGAGTTGAGTCGAGTTGGCTGTCTGCTGGGGTGCCTACCAAGTCTGTGCAGGGATTTCTCAAACACCCAACACATGTTACCCAAATAGGGTCGGAGCTCAAAATGATGACACAAGTTGCAGAGTATGCCAGACTATTACTTCATATTATTTCCAGCAATAACAGCAGAATCTCTGCATAACATCACAGTAAGCGCATATTCAAAGAACAGCTTGTTGGCGATTTTGTGTGTGTGTGTGTGTGTGTGTGTGTGTGTGTGTGTGTGTGTGTGTGTGTGTGTGTGTGTGTGTGTCTCTTAAAATCAGGACCCCACGTTACCTTGTGCAGGTTCCCCTTGGAGTCTCCCAGGAAGGCGATGGTGTGTCCCGGCCTCACGCTGACAGCCACGGCGGTGAGGCGGGCGGACGGGCTGTCCAATATGGTCTCCGCCTCCACGGGCCTCCTGCTGGCCATCGGGCTGGGGGTGTGGTCAGAGCCGCAGGGGTACGTGTCCAGAGTGTTCTAGTGGCGGGGACACGGGGGGAGAGGAGAATCACGTCAGGTAACATGGAGATTAGACGACATACCTGCAGGTGAAACGTAAACGACAACTGCTTGTTTTGTGCAAAAAGAAGCCCATCAAGGGATATGTTGTTCCTTTTCTCAGCTTGGAAGCCCGTTATCAAAAATAAAACAGCTGTGTTCCTATTGTGGTCAGTAAAATCCCAGCAGAATATATCGTGGATTGGTTTGGGACCAAGCTCTCTGGATTCCAGAGACTTCAACACTCGCTGCTTGAAAGCGTACAATTTGTTTTTGCTTCCACAGTCTGGCAGCAGGGAGTCTTTGCTCTGGCGGCGGGGGTTGTTGTTCTTCGTTCGGGGAGATTAATTTTTTTTCCCCACAACAACGTTTGAAAGCGGGGGTCGCTGCTTCATTATCGGTCATCTCGACAATAGGAAGTAAAGGCAATGAACCTGAGAGCTCTGGCTGCTGAAGGCTCCTTGTTTTGATGGATTGCGCGTGGTTGGCTGGTTGGCGCGTCGTTATGAATGGACTCCTTATTTGGCCTGTTCCTGAGAAATAGAGACCGCTGATACGCAGCACAAAACTGTCTAATATTAAGCTTGGTTGTAATAACATAGCTGTCCAAGTAGATATATGTATTGATTAAGTTAACCATGGGGAGTGAAGGACCGTTTAGTAGTCCACATTATGAGAACCCAACCATTAGAGGAAAACAAGCAGGGGTGACTGCATGCTAAGAATAACCCCAAACATGATGACTACTAAAATAGTTATGAAGTTATGTTGTCCGGTCTATGAGCATGGCCTGCAAGCTTAAAGACTGCTCTGGCTGATGAGAGCCTGTGATTACACTGTATTATTACAATGCTTTGACGTATACTCTATTCTGATTGGTCAATTGTGGCATTTTACGGTCCGTTATTCCTTTACAACAAACCGCTGCTATGAATAACAGACCGTTGCTATGGAAGTAGGTCTGATCGCCGTACCATCGACTGGATATAAGAACACAGATCGGATCAGCACAAAAGATAAAAGATAGCAAATATAACTTTTTTGTGATAACGGCTCATAATTCATCTCTAATATCTATTTGTGTTGCTGTGAATATGTTGCTCCTTCAAACTACTGGATTTACTAGCAGATTACATGTGAACACATCATTGTAACTATAATTCACCTTCACCCAATATTAATTTTCCCTGAACAGAGCCTGAACGCATCATAATGTAAGCGAACAGAACCTTTGTTTGTTTGCCGTTAGCGGTGCTGCTAACGTTACTAGCTCTCCTGTCAATTTAAACACTGACTGGTTGTTTACAATGTAACATTATCAGAGACTAGAACATCATAAATGATGATTGTCCACTGATATTCAGTAACGACAGTCAGTAAAAACATTTACTGCGTTTCACATGCGTGTCGAACCGCAAGGTGGGATCCGTACGGAACACGGTTCCACAGCGGTCCGTGACACCACAAGTTTGAAACCTTGAGTTTACCCTTTTGGCCATCTTCATCCTGTTTTTTTACAACCAGAAGTGACTCGAGAGGGTGGAGCTAAGTACGACTGAATAGGACTGAAAACTGTGAAAGGTTTTAAGTTCTAAGACAAAAAACTGGACAACACCCAGACGGACAACGCCACGGTAGTGGTGGGAGTCGCCCCCTGTTGGCCATTAGAAAGAATGCAAGTTTAAGACTTACCATTGGCTTTACTTTTCACAACCAGAGGTCGCCGCCTGCTCCATAAACAACAAGGTTACTTATTTGTTTGCCAATAGAATCAGTTTTAAATCAATTACATTATTTTTTTTGTATAATTCTTTGTCTCAAATTATTGATTTCTTTAGTGAGTAGCGGAGTAATAAACGGGATATCAAGCAGGTCATGAAGACCTTTTCCGCAAAGGACCGGCTCGCTGTCCATTATCCCTTACATGACACATACAAGCTGCAATCATCTGGGCATTTACCACAAACACTGAGGGTAGTAATAACCCCGGGTAAGATGTTGCTAAAGTTGCATTTTGGCCTAAAGTCCTAAACCTCATCTTCAATAACAAAGCATGTTCCCCTCAGCTTAGAGCTCGCGTGGGAGTCTGTCCCTGGTGCAGATGGATCGTTCCAGCAAACACTGGACGGAGGATGAAGCTGCTTTGGTTTTGTTTGCGGACAAAGATCCAATTGAGATTTGACATCTTAATGACACTGTAAATCTCTCCACGCTGTTTCCCCTCGAGCCATGTGGTTTGATTTGTTCCCCCCCTTGTTTTCATATTTACATTCACACACACATATTCATATCTGACTGCTTTCCTTTTCTTTCACTTTTTCCCTGTGTCTCTTTATGTCTTTTTCTCCTTCAGAGCCTCGTCCCCGGCTGGTGTGTCTTTGTCCGTCCTTGTCAGGGCTTGTTAAACATTACCCTCAACCCCACCCCACTAAGTACGGCTATGCCGCAGATCGATCTCTCCCCGACCAGCAATATTATTAAATTACGCTGCCCGCACTACCTTCTCCCGAGAGCCAATCTGTTGTACGCGGCTGCACAGGCTGAGGGGTCAGAGCTGTGATAATGGAGGAGGATGTCAAACTCGGCCACGCCGTCCATCCAAATCCCATGTTTACGTGCAGTAAACACCTTAATGCACATGCAAATGGGTCAATCTAATTAAACCCCGTCTCCACAGCATTACTGTTGTCTGTTAAAAAACATGTCTGATACAAATGACTGGACTGGAGTAGGACAGCCCTGCATGCCATCAGATGCAGCTGGAGGCTTTTATTCAATATAGTCATCACAGAAAAACAAGAGATCTGCGTCACCAGGTGTGTCACTGCTGTATTGTGTGATTGATTGACTACAGGCCACAATTAGCATATCTGTAATGATTCATAATAAAAAATAAAAATGAATTAACTTCTATTATGTTTTATTAATTCAATATTAGTAACAAATAGATGAAATGTGTCAACTGGAGATAAAAAGCTGCCGTTATTCATAAATAAGTAATACAGAGCTCTCTTCTTCAAGGCTTTCTCTGGAATATGTGGTCAAACTAAACGTAAGGTGATGAAGTGCATTTACGGTGCACTAGATTATGGAACCATGTCACGCAGAGCGGAGCGTGTTACTTCCATCCTCCCCGCTTTCCCTCACCAGGACTCTACTGGTATTTAGCCTAGCTTAGAACGTAAACAAGATGCACGTGTATTACGCGTGTTGCGTTCAGGGGCAGCGGTTCAGAATGGACAGCACAGTGGCACAGAATTGTTACAGGCGATCATAACATTGAGAATTGCGTTTTCTGCATTGAGTCATAATATTTCAAGAAAGAATCGCGATGCATCTAAGAATTTACAGCTGTAATCGCAACTTTAGCATGTATTTAGGTTTCAAGTCTATTTAAAAAAAATTATGATTACCGTACTTTTCGGGTTATAAGCCGCTACTGCCTTCGGTCAGTGTCCCCGACAGCTCCCCGCTGTAGCCAGCTGGGGTTCCTGCTAGCGCTCCGTCACTTCCCCGCTAACTTCCGCTAGCTCCCTGAAAACCACCGAAGGTAGCGGGACCAGGCTCGACACCCGACTTGGGCAGAGGGGACGCGGGCAGTAGCAGCAGCGGGCAGTAGCAGCAGCAGTGGCCGGTAGCAGCAGAAGCGCTATCTAGCAGCGCTAGCTAGCAGCGCTACTAGCTTGCTACAGCGGGGACACTGATCAGCCGTAGGAGCGGCTTATAACCCGAAAAGTACGGTATGTGTGGAAATGAGTTTGGTGCCAACTAATATTTATTTTGTACCAGTTGAGCTACAGCAATGCAGTCAGCTGTGTGTGTAGTTACAATAGCTGTTTGCCAAACACACTGTCCAAAACAATAAAAGTAAGCAAACTGTGTCTCACTTGTGGCTCCTACCAGCTGGGGGCCGGTTAGGAGTACTGAGGAGTCAGCAGTCAATCAATGGCGGAATCAAACTGGCAATTAAATGTGTTTTGAGGATGTGTGCGTCACTGCAACCACGAGAGGTCCTTGAGCATAAGTGAACACCAATAACTTTATGCAGTTTGGTGCAGCGGAATGCAAAGTGACCCATGGACAGACTCAGAGATGCACACACAATGACCAATGTCATTATCTCCTGGCGGGGGATTACAAAAACAGTTCTCTAAAAAAAGACAAAAAAGGAATTGGACAACATATACTTCTATAAAAAGAACAATGAAAAGCTATATTGGGTTATTTGACTGACTGGTTCACGCTTTTCATTCAGAGAAAGACACACTCCAATGTGAAACGGCTCCGGGGGAATGTGTGGAAAAAGGTATTTCTTATACGACACTAGGCCACTGTTATTCTTGTAGGCAGTCATTCTTAGCATGCATGCTGTTTTTCAGTAACACCCTGTGACAGACATACAATTACACACAGTGACACATGGGAGTGGAGCAGTTCACCGCTGTGCGGTTTCCCTGGAGAAAGTGATGGTTAAGTGCCTTGCTCAGGTCTCTCTCAGTGGTCATTTGTCTGAACCACATACATTCTAGGACATATTTTCTATTTTAGTCAAATCAATTATGTATTGGTGCTCATTTGTTTGCACTCGATTGTTAGTAAGCAACCACAGAAACAAGCAAAGTGTTGAACTCACCTCTGGCAGGTTGGCACAGTTGGATTTGACTTCATACTCGATGTAGGCCGCCTCCAGTCCTGATTCTCTACCCATCTGTTTGTAGCACAGGTCTCTGGTGGAGTTAATCCTGCTGTCCACGTCTTTGAGGTTAAACATACAGAGGGCAGAGTCCTCGCTGGGCCGAGTCGATGGGTGGAGGGTGGAGAAGACACCGAGGAGAACTTCTGAGCCTTGACTCGCCGTGCCGTCCTCGGTGAGGCCGAGCTGGACGGCCTGCAAGAGGTTGTAAATTTTCCCTGCCCCGGAACGACACGTCAAGGGCACTTCCACGTACGAGTAATAAGCCGGGTCGTCCAAGCATACGCGAGAGACGTAGGTGCGGTACTCCCGTGACTGTGACTTTAGGTCCCGCCTGTAGAAGAGGAAGTACACATGCTGACGGTGGGCGAATGACGCTACAAAATGATGGTCGTATTCCGAGAGACGGCCCGCCACGGCCAACTTGGCGGTCTCCTCGTAAGAAAAGATGGGCGTCTTGGCAAGGTTTCGTGTGGAAATAGGTGGGTGGCTGCTGGTGTAACCCCGCCCCACAAACAGTACTGGCTGCCTGTCAGGATGAGGGCGAACCACGAGTCCCACGGTGCTAACGTTGGGGTGGTTAGCTGCTACGTATTGAGTATCCACGGGCCTCTCTGTAGAGAAACGTACGTCATCCACAGAATTCAGATTACGTTTCTGGCAGATTCCTTGGTTGACACTCCCGCAGGTGATGAGTTCCATGGAGTACGGGTCAACAAGTAGGAGCTTGTTGTGGTTGCTTGTGAGCCTGGCCTGAGGGCAGTTGCTCTCTGTTACAGGAGGCAAACACTCCCGACTGTCTGTGACAGGTCCGGTGTTCGCCTCAAGTTCAAGTTGGAGGAACCGATCCAACTGGAACAGGCGATCCCGGGCCCCGACGTAGACCCGACTCACGCTGGGGTCGGGATGCAGGGCCAAGTGCTCAAACAGAGTGTCGTTCCGGATAAAGGTGGGGTAAAGGCTGGAGTCTGATCCTTGGGCAACACCACTAGGTAATGAGGTGAGGGGCCAGCCGGCGGCGAGCAGCAGGAGCGACAGCAGCGCCTGGACTGCTGACCCTGAAAGACGACGCGCCATCCCCGGAGGCATGGCAGCAGAGCTGATGGACAGAAGACGGGACAAGTTGTCAGGAGTCGTCAAACGTTTCGGTGCGACAGACCTCCACACAGATACATTATGCCATGGATCCCCATATGATCACACATGTAGATCCAGAAACCTTTTTTTGGTCATGTCTGTACTGTATTAAGTGGATTAGCTGAAGTCATTTAGTCTAAAATTCAGACAGTTTCAAGTGAATTATACTAAAACAGTTTGTGACCATCTGTATTTAAAAGAAAAATGTTCTGCACAGGCGCTCTAGCAGGGAGCCATGGACCAGTACTACCTCACCAGATACAAACAGTGGGATGAATCACTGTCACGCCCACAACAATAGGATACCGTTTCTAAACTGAGGTACCGAGGGTCACCTGTATGCGAGGCCGTCTTACCTCCCACATGTGCTGTGTTCTTATAACTGTGGCAACTAGCTTCCTAATGCTGGGATCGGGATCAGACCCCTCCCTGCTGAATAACTGTTTCCATTGATGATTGCACATGTTGGAGTAACACATTAGAAAAGCTGGATGGAATGGCCAAAATGTTTTTCCGCTAGCTTGAGGATGTTTTCTCATATGTCAATAAACAGATGATGCGCTAAATGGGGTGTGGAAATGTCTTTGCCAAATGCTCGTCTTCGTCTCCGGAAAACAGGAAACAACTAGCTTTTTGCGATCGTAGACGGTTAGATGGTTTGCAAACTCTACTTCTTCTACTCTGTTTTCTGGTGGAATACATCCATGCATAAAGCATAGCCTATAAAGGCCAACTTCTGAATAAATTACAATGAGAGTTTGTTCACACCAAAGTTGATGGAAACTGGCCTATATTTTCAATATATCAAAAGCTCAGTTAAAATTCCCTTGACAAATTAATTGAAACACATATTTGTCATTAGGCAATCACAAAGCCATGAACTCTGGCAGACTACTAGTGGACTCCAACCAATCATAACATAGATTGATGAGCGGGAATAAAATCGCCAGAGAACTACATTGTTTACCTGGCAGCATCAACATCATCAGTGCCCTTTTGCTTCACCATTTTGTATGCACACGGTTATGCTCGGAAAAGTGTCCTGTGCTCTTACTAGTCGAACACATACAACACCGTATTGGAGAAATGGTCGAAATAGGCAAGACATGGGTGGGTGGGCTAGGACAGATGTTAACAGATTGATAATATCTGGTAGAGAGTAAATCACAAAAGCCAAAGTCACTTTGAAGTTGGGTAGATTAAGCCCATAAACTCTGAGATATGAAACACAAACGATGGATCTACTTTGACCCTGGCCTAGCTGGACCAGGCAGCAAGTTTGCAACATGTTCATGAATCGTCAGTGAGAACAGGAACATGACCAGAACTAAAATGCAACAAGGTTTCATTTTTCCCCTTTGGTCCGGACCAAATGAACCCAGCTACAGGTGTGAAAGCACCCTGAAGCATAACAAACTATCGGAGACCTCTGAACCATTGACTCCTCACCATTTGTTTCCAGTGGTGTTCTACAGAGGCATGTCACCTCTTGACCTCCCAGCTGCTCAGGTTTAAAAGCACATACTTCTGGACGCAACCTGCAACACAAAAGGAGAGGGAATATACATGAGTATACTCTGTACCAGGGGTTCTCAAAGTTGTGATGACTGAATGCCATGGTGCCACGCAGCCAGTAGCTTTTTCCCTTCACTGACGAATAAACTGGACACACACTGCACTGTGACAGGATATATACGGTTGGAGGTCGAAAGAGACATTGTTGTAGAGTTTTACAAAGGGTTTTCTTTTCTTTTTCAAGCCGAGAAAGCTGACATACACACGGCAACTCACAGCAAAACAATCCAGATTGATAACTAGCATGACAGGTAAGAGGACAAATATGTATTTGCATGTATTTTAATGTTACTTGTATAGTTACTGGTATATTGTAATACCCAAGGCTAGGACGCTAGCACACCCAGTGCGATTTACAGCAGCAAACGCAGAGATGACAAACCTCACCCTGAAGGACATTATCACAGAGATGTTTAAAAACCTTGTTTTTTGTGTGGCATCCCTGCAGTCCACTAAGAGTCGTGGGAAGCTCATACACATTGAAATTCCTGTCAGACCTACGTCTGACTGGATACATCCGTTTTTTTGCGTGTAAAAAGGCCTCAGCAGAGGCCAAGTCAAGTAGTGTCAGTCCAAGAGGCCTTTCAGTGCCACACACACACACCAAGTATACAATCCTCCCTCATTGCTAGGATACAAGGTACAAAACCATCTGGTTTCAGAGCCCCTGCCAGAAAAACAAGTTGCCATGAGGTAAAAGGCGCGGGCATGAGAAGCTTGAGAAGGGGTTGAGTTCCCTTGTTTGAGCTCTTGTATTGGTGATTTCATTACAGAAATACTGTAATACTTAGCAGTCACTTATGAACGCAAATTCTCCCTTTCTTCTCCATATACAGTAAAGCCTCCTCTTTCCCGCTCATTATCTCCCTCTTTCTTTCCATCCACCTCTCCTCCTCCATCGCTGGCACAGAAGCAGGATTATCTCCTGCGAGTTCAGGCGGATCTCCAGTGGGTTTTATTCAAACGGGGAAGTGGAGGGGGGGGGGGGGGCTGAAAAAGACACTATTCAACCCACTGAACAGGCCTGCAACAAGTGTACACACAAACACACACACACACACACACACACACACCTCTTTTGCTGCCACACTAGAGGCATTAGAAAGCTTGCTTTGTTGGCGGCGATCTCCTGTATGTGGGAACGAGGGTAAAGACCTGGCAAGAGGCCAAGTATGGAGTGAAAGGGAAGAAACAACTATTTACTAGAGCACAATCATTAGGACCATTCTTATCTATAGAATTTCCACCAAATGCGATTTAAATCTAAAACTCCTCAGCAGGCGCTTTCCTTGCCAGTGTTTGTTTTTCCACCCACTGACATGCTTAATGTAATCTACCTCCCAGTCCCATAACACGCAGAGCACAGAGGTCACGCAGACTGATGGATGCCTCCAGTGACCGAACCCCAAAATCATCAGATCTAAAACCAGAAGACAGACTCGCTCCTTTGACCCCCAAAAGGAGGGGGCGGGGTTTCAGTACTTCGCAAAAAAATAGCTGCTTCTCTGTGGCCCCCGGAGCCTGAACTCTGTAGTCAACGTGTCACGGCGCTTTACAGCCGTGTGCAGATAATCCTGAGAAAGCAGCGGTCCAGAGCTTAACGGAGCCGAGACAGGAATGACAAGCATGTTAACTCATAGAAGCCCTCGTTCGACAAATATACACCGCTTCTCCTGTTTCCTCCGCTCAGAAACGCTGTCGGGATTTGGAGCACGGGGTCATTTCCTTCAAAAGCACTGAAAACGTAACGGGCCAAAGGAGTCCTCTTCTATCCCAATTTACTATTTGCTGAAAGCTGCAAATCAAATAGCCAAAAACTGCAGTAAACTGGACTGCCATCGCTGCGAGCTGATCCCACTTTCCTGCAGTGAATAATCAAATCAGGCTGAACTTCATTCAGGGTTTCAGACATACGAGAACAAGAGAATGGACCTGTGATTCGATTCTCTTACGTTAAAAATCACATTTCGCCTGAGAGTGGAAGTCTTTTTTTTTATTTTGGTCGTGACTTAAGTAAGCCAAAATGTATCAGTTTGATGAGGAGGAAATGTGTGCTGGCCTGTAATTACTTTATCTGTTCCTTTACTTTTAGATAATGGACTCCATCTTGTTCCAGCCCTGTCTGCAGAGACAGTAAGTTGACTCATTTCACAGGATAAAGTAGGTTTTCAAACAAAAAACAAAAAGGACAGTTTGACAAATACAACATGTCTATGTAACATGTATTTTATAAATATGCCACACACACACACACACACACACACACACACACACACTCCATCATCCAATCAGAGGACTGTAGAGACTGCTTTGACTTCCTAACTAGCACCAATGTATTGATAAAAGGACACGCAGTTGGCCTGAAGCAGAGGGACCGGACCAGCGGAGAAGAATCCCAATACGACAAACTAAAGTTGACCAACCTCAACCCAACACCAGTGGACTGGAGCCTGAGCTGCAGCCAAAAGACTGCACAACACCATCAGGCATTCCTGAGAGGCACATTCAATTGAGCCATCATCCGCTTCATTGAGTCCAGCCTTTCATTCATTTTCAATTCAGCCATCCTATATTCTGGAGGAGACAGAGAGGCAACTGCAGGGAGGAGGAGGGACAGAGCGGTCTGAAGTGAAAGAGCTGGCAAAGTGACATTAGTGGACAGAAACAGGGTTTCAGGGAGACAATGATGAAAGGGGAAGACGGGGGGCGAGACGGAGAAGGTGGGGGAAACGACGAGCGAAATCGCCACAAACAAGTGCTCGCAGGCCTCAGTGCTCACTGGGTACTGATGGAATGTGACTAATGATAATAAGAGAGAGAGAGAGAGAGAGAAAACTCATTCCAGTGTCTACTCATAATGCTCCATTCAGCAGCCTCATTCTCAGTACGAGGGGGAGGGGAAAATAAAACACGTTTCTAATTAGTGACACGATTGGGAACATAAACACAGAAACGTGCACAAGCACACACACACACACACACACACGGCTGTCATGAGAAGTCCCTCCTCTGTACACTTTATATATACACACACACACACACACACACACACACACACACACACACACACACACACACACACACACACACACACACACACACACACACACCTTGACTGAGTGCAGCCATCTGCAGTCAGTCATTGCCCTTAGAGCAACAAACCGTGTTTACAAAGTGCTTTAGTGGCTGTGAGAACCTGCGGGGTTCGATTACACAAACACCGGCCGCCAGCTTCCTCCTGCGTCTCCGCAACACAACTGCTACTGCCGCGGCGTACGGGCTGTGTAAACCGTGAGGGGCGACCCCGTAACACCCAGCGGGGAGGGACAGCGCGTCCCGCTACAGACGCCCGAGGGCGGTTCAGGGACGGGAGGCTCCTGACCACTTAATTAAGACAACAGTCATAGGGCTGAACATTGTCAGCCATTCAAAATCTAATCGTTTTTGGGAAATGCGGCTGACAATAGGGGCTGGGCGGAGAAAATGAAAGATTCTTAAAATACCTCGATAGCAATATTGTTAATTAGGACGTACAGACAACACAGTTAGAAAGTCCGAAAATGACATCACTTTACAGTCATGTAAAGTTTTGACGAGAGCCAGGATGGACACACCCCCTTTACTTCCCTGTAAAGGGGGTGTGTCCATCTAGACTCGAGGGCGAACAAACAAAATGAACTGAAGAATCAAAAAACACAAGTGTAACTCAGATATGAACATAGACTGTAAAAAACAATCTCCACAATGACACAGAGGGATTGTAATCATCTGCAAACTCATATCTCATATTCATAAACTACTGTATTGTCTTTGTACAAGCCCTGTAAAGAAACAAGTCAAGTACTCCATGTATTATAAAGAAACAAAAGGTTGAATATCCTGTAAACTATTTGATTATGATCAAAATATTTAGATTTTTAAGACCAAAAACATTGAATATAGCAATACACTTCAACTGATTTCTTTTCAGGAGTCTCAATATGTCCACCGCAGGCAGTACAAGGCTCTGCTCCTGTGCTGGTTTTTCTTTAAACTCCATCTAATGACGATGTAAAAGTACCTCTTGAAACTTTAACAAGCTTGTGCAGAAGCAGCGCTGGTTACTGGTCTCTGCGTTAGTCGGCCTGCTGGTGCTGGAGCTGGACAGCCCGGCTTGGCTCGCCGACAACAAGTTATTTATAGAGAAACCCTGACAATCGCCGCCCCATCTACAAGAACACATTCCTCCTCGGCTGATGAACTTCAGACAGAGCGGGCGAGGGGGAGGGAGGGATCATCATCCTGCGCTCTCTTCCGGAAAACGGCCTTCCAGAAATGAAGACATAAAAAGTCCCTTGGTTCCCCTCATCGGGTCCTTTTAAGGGATGCGGTCCCTGCGTGCCCGACAGTGGGCTCCTCTGGACACGTTTCAGTGGACACGTGTCCCTGCAGAGGAGCTGGGTGGGTGAAGGAAGTTCCCATGGTTGTTACATTTTTATGGCCCTCAAGAAATCACCCTGGGGTGACAGAGGTTGAGCCTGGATACAAGACGGCCGGATCCCAACGTCACCCGAAGGCCTGGACCCCTGAACCCTCATGGATTTACTGACGTCACCTGGTGAATGGTTGACTGTGAGAGACTGTGAGGGCCTGAAATGATGTGAATATTAAATGGAGCAGCGCTTTGCTGCAACATATCACGTTACCAAGACCACGTCAAAAAATATTGTGTACAATTGTGGGTATTTTATTTGATCGTTTTTACTCCCTAACCCTTCCTCACGAGATGAGGTCATTTCAAATAATCTACTTACTCATTTATTTACCATTTTTAGATCCACGTCGACTGTGATATTTTGTTTAAATGAACTCAACTTTCTTTCAGAACAAGTCAGAAATGAATTCGGAAAACAAGATTATTTGATATTCATACTACATAAATCCCAAAGTGGATTTCTCTCCATCTTCTTCTTCAAAGTTAAACTTTTACTTTAAATAATAGCTAATCGCTGACTCATCATCCCAGTCAATAGTCAAACCAAGACAAGACGGTTCTACCAGCTAAAGTCTGTAAATAAAATAAAAAAATGAAATATGATTTTACAGTTCCAGCACAATAAACCTATGCCTATTACAACACATTCACTTAAGCAAACAGGGCAAGAAGAAGAAGAAGAAGAAGTGAGCAACAACTCAAAGCTACGCTGCAACAGTCCGTGGAGTCCCATCAACATGATAAAGGGGATAAAGCATGTCTGTGGTGGAATTAGACGTTACGGGGGCATAAATGAGAGCAAGTAGCGAGTCATCAGGGCTATCATAAACAGTCACAGCTGGCAGACAGGAAAGCCATTAAAGTCGGTGGAGTTTATCTGGGTCGTAACTCAGATGCAGACAGGTGCGGCTGGCAGTGCACACACACACACACACACACACACACATCGCAGAGCGCCAGCGATAACTTTAGAACGCACTCGAGCGGAGAAGCAATAATGCTTGAAGGGTAAGTTATAACTCACATGGACAATACTGTACAACCTGCAACACCCGCGTGTTCAATTCCTGGCCAGGGACATTGTTTCCATGTCACCTGTCTCATCTTCACTGAATCTCACAAAGGCCAAACGTAGATTAACTGTGAAAGCTACGGCTGCTAGTGAACATATTGTTTTTGTCACACTTGCTCAAACTGTCACTATAGCAGCCTGACAGTATATAGTGCACGAGACCGATGTGAAGACATCCGGGTCCTCTGCCTCCTTTTTGTGCTCCCGATGGATTTTTCTAATATTACTGCGTTTAAAACAATTCATGTATTTTAGCTGAGACTGGTTTACATGAATACTTTCTATGGGCGGTTGGGTTTCTGTCCTGGTTGGTGTTGCAGGTGCGTAAAGTACACGTGCGTGGCTTTAACCCCCTGCACCGCACTGGGTTCGGCAAAGTATAGAGTGGCGAGTGTGTGCTGAACCCTGGTGTATAATTCCATTGTCCGGGGCAGTCACTGGGGATGGTAGCTGTCCAATGGGACGCACACAAAAACACAGAAGAGAAAGGGCGGGGCTACAGAGCGAGACAGAGACCTGCACACACAGGCTATCATTACCACGCTCACACACACACACTCTTGGACGCTGCATTTAACCACTTAGAGGTCTGAGTGGCTCAAAGAGTTCCAAGATGACAGCCTTCACTCCCACTGGGTCATTCGCCAGAGGCCAGATGTCATAAGAGTCCGAATGAGCTCTGTATGTAAGAAGTGGGCGTAGTCACCGTGACGTCATCCATTACTTTGTTGACTACCGTTTTGAAGCCTCTGGTTTGGGATTTTTTGCAGTCGCCATCTTGTTTTTTTTTGGAGCCACGAGAAGCGACCGTATTTGGACGAGAGGGTGGAGTGAGTAGCAATGCCCCTCCCTCGCCAGCAGGAGGACGGAGAACGGTAGCAGCGGAAAGCTCCAGAACTCGGCGCCACAGTGAGGAATCGGTGAAGTCTCGCAGTGAATAGCTCTGCTGTTCCACCGGGAGCTCCGGTGGGCCGGAGCAGATCTCATCCAGAAGCTAATTAGCCAAACACGACCTTTGACATTGGTCTGCTCGGTCCCGCCCACCGCAGACTGGCTACAAGCCTGCCTTGAAGCTCGGGCCAAGTGGACTTCCACACTGTCGGCCATCTTGTGCCTGCACAAGTGGACATGGGAGGACCAGCTGGCTTGTATCTGCTACAGACAGCTCTGCAGCTTTGGTGTTGAAAAAAATATTCCATTTGTTTCTTTTCTTCGCTTTCTATTGGTGGAAGAAATGTTACCCGAGCCCTGTAAACTGTGCAGACACTGTCCTTTGGAAACCACAGCTTTTGTTTAAAAAACGTCCCAAAACTGATGGGGTGAAATACTTTTTTCTTCCAGGTATTACTGGATAGAAATCTGTAGACATCTTTGTGGTCATGCTCATGTAGACCGTACAAAGTTGCCGTCTAGCACCGACGTTAACGAGAGTCAATGTGAGCGTGTGAGTGTGTGCACGAGCCTGTGTCGGTGCACATCTGTGCTTTCATGAGGCAATGCCTTCACAGGAAAATTATAGCTTGTGTTTTGACATGCTGATTATGGCGGGGACAACTATGCACACATCATCAGAAAGAATGCAGAAGGGAGGACAAGAGCTATTTTTTGCCTTTTTTTTTTTTTAAATCACCAAGTTACGCAGCACAGTAACGGGCCGACAGGCATCTGGACACATGGTTGGAAATACAGCACTTACAGTAGGAGTGAACGCATGAATGACAACGTGGTGAGCTGGATGAGAGGGGAGGATACACAACATGCCGAGTTGGGATGTTTAAAAAGGTGAAAAGCATGGGTAAAACAACATTAGACTAAACTATTCATATGCACCACCACCTGTATTTCTGAATAGCCACAAATACAACCATTAACAGTATGTCAACAGTTAGAGTATTCAAGACTTTCATGGTCAGAATCAGGCTCCCATTGAAAAACATCTCATTGCTGACATATACTGTAGATTAAAAACACATTAAAACAGAAGTCCAGGGTTAATGCTAGTTTTTTCCCTGCCATATAGAACTACCAGACATGTGTTTTAAATAGCCATATAATAGCCTACATTTAAACAGCAATAAAACACAAACGTGAAAACCTAATCAACATTTGAATGCTGCGAATGTCTATTCATTATGTTTGAAGCTGGTATTTCAGCACAGTTGCAGATAAAGATCAGGCTACAGTTATATTATTAATATTAAACTATTCATAGAATTAGATTCCAGTGGTGGCTGTGAAGATTTGTTGCCGACTCGAGTGATCCAAACATTTCCAATAACTCCAGAGGCTTGTTAAGTCTAAACGTCAACATTTATTGAAAATACTACATGTTTTTATCTAACGAAATATTGTGCTTCAATCCATATTTGTTGGTGTTTAGCCTTTCTAACGCAACATTTTCATTCTAGTCAAAAAACTAATTTGCTGCTTACAAAGAAAGGAACGCACTGAAGTATATTCATTAAAGAAAGAAACTCATTAATCCGACGATGAATCACTTTATTCAAAATGAGTACTTTATTCTTAGGATTTTTTTTTATTTCATAATATGACAACAGACATTGCTTCATTCACAAAACTAAACAAAAGCTTTGAATATAAAAACGTAAATGTAAAAAAAATGCAGCCCTAAAAACAACGCTTCTTACTTTTGGTGCGAGCAATGAGCGATTTGAGGAAAACACTATTCCACCCTGTGGCAGCCACAGCTTTACACCTAATTACAGTCTATTAAGGCCGCAACATGCATCAAGTGTACTAGATTGTACGACTTGTTGTCAGACTACCTTCCAAAAGCCGGCTGTCAGAGCCTCCTCTTGGCTGCATCACAGTGATGAAATTGAAGAAATGGGGATAACGGTCTCTCCTCCTCAAAGGCATGCGCAGTGTCACTCAGTCGTGCACAAGAACAGTGACAGAGGAACTTATGTGAAGAATGACGCTGATTTGACAAACACTTCTTTGAAGCATGCTGCGGCCTTTGGGCGAGCAACGAGAGCACAGCGACAACCAGACGGTTTCCAATTCACTTTTCAGTCAGAGGACGCACACTAATTGTCTAGGAAGTCAAAGTGAAACAGGAGTAGGAAGTAGCTGTACAAACTGGAATGGATTTTTACGACACACATTTCAGGTTTTTTTTTTTTTATGATTACCTTCAATGATCATAAAGTATTCACATTATTCGGAGAACACCTGGTCTACGCTCTCGCACCGGATCTCCCCCCCCCCCCCAGCCAGGCCTGGTTCACCTCCACCTGCGCTTCTCTCCGCCTCACCAGAACCAGCGCTGCTTTCAGGGCTCGTAATTCAGCGGCTCCAACCTCACTCTGACAGTCTTATCTTTTGTTTGATGTGGTGCTTGAGTGAATGAATAAAGCCAGAAGCTGCTCAATATTCATGACTCTAGTCACAGGAGACGGGACCAGACAGACACACACACACACACACACACACACACACACACACCCCTCAAGCCTTGACAGCTTGTTAATGCTACTTGCAGTACAGGATTTTATGCCGTCAGCACAATGCTGACTCCGAGAATCAAAACCAACAGTGCAGCAGCGAAACGAAGCGCGATTGGTGCAAGTTTCCTAGCAACAGAGCTGGAGACCGTTTCCCAGTAAGATCCACATTAAAAACTACTCTTTCCTGTCTCTTCCTGTGTGTGTGGAGCTCAAGAGCCAGTCAGCACACACTCCAAACACCAGCCCAAACTCTCTCAAATCATTTTTAATGATGCTCACTCAGACAGTGCTGTAGTCATAGTGAAACTATTCAACGGAGCGCTTGTCTCGGCTGTTTCAGAGTCCAACACAAAACAGTTTGGGGAACTCCTGTAAGATCACTGAGCCTATTGTCTCCAAATTTGGCTTGGATGCCCGAACTTAAAAGATAGCTAAGATCGAAGGAGGCATTTATGTGGCAAAATCCTGCAAATGTGTAAATCCTGTCAAAAGGTGACACGGTGTTATTTAATCATCCAACATCAGGATACCACACTACACTGATTGTAGATGGCGCTGTAATCATTTATAGGCAATCCATGGCTCTAAGAAATGCAACCGACCTTTCCTTAGCCCCGCCCCTTTTTGCTTTGTGCTTGGAACGTCGGTCAACTTCCCTTTTCCTGTTATCCTTAGACATGCCACGCCTGTTCAAAGCTAACATTGCTATGTCAGTTACATCACAATAGAGTCAAAATCGTCACGGACATGTTACGCCGTTACAGATACTACGAGCAACTGTCATTTTGTGCTAATTTTGGCTTTCTCTGTGGACAAAAGTGAGAGTGTTTAGGAGCACCAGAGTTCCTATAATGTTAATGGCGGCCGGCCCGAGGGGCCAACTGCAGGTAGAAGAGAGGCGAGATCTGGGTCTGTACCAGGCGGTAACCTCCGGTTCAGCTGAGTGATGCGGAAGTGTTTAAACACCTGCATTCTCTCTATTGACCATCAGGGGGCGACTCCTCTGGTTGTATAGAAGTCTATGAGAAAATGACTACTCGCTCTTGATTTATTCCCTCAGTAAACATTGTAAACATGAGTTCATGGTCTCAATCTGTAGTTTCAAGTCTTCTTCAATACAACATGATGTTCATTTAGTAAATGATGGTCCATTTAGAGTCAGATAGAGCTGAAAGCAGGCTATGCTTTAGGGCGGGCTTACTGTGATTGACAGGTCGCTGCCGCTACCAGAGATGTATACGCCATCTCTACGTCACTGCTCTGCATGCCAAAACTGGTAACAGTACAAATATTGGCTTGATTGCAATTAATATTGTACAAACATTCATAATTACCAAAACTTCAAGCCCGTCATGTCCTGTTTTTAAGATATGTTGATTTACATTTCACTGAGTGTGAAAAGTGGAAATGAAGCAGAGGAAGCTTCATAACTGAATCATCGTTTTCAGGGATAAT
Organism: Myoxocephalus aenaeus; assembly: GCA_038501785.1. NCBI lineage: Eukaryota > Metazoa > Chordata > Actinopteri > Perciformes > Cottidae > Myoxocephalus > Myoxocephalus aenaeus. Next base: position 1,825,197 of record JBAMJR010000358.1, on the reverse strand, counting down.
AATTGTACATGCTTAAAAATATCTATTCCTCTTTCCACATGTGGAGACAGCTCTGGGATTATTTCAGCCAGACATCGAGTAAAAAGAAAAGCTAAAAACCACAAATACACAAACGCAACATCATATTGAGTGAAGTGCACGAGAGTGAGGTCAAAAGGCTGTGTGTCGGGGATTATCCTTTCTGGCAGCATTACTGGGTCCTTTTAAATGATTCCAACTTATTCTTAATTATCGTTGTCATTTTTTAATGTTGCTCTACACAGTAAGGAGATTTCAGCTTGACAATTATCTGAGATTATCCACCGTCTGGCACTAGAAAGCTGCATATTCAAAAGTATTTCATTTGCTCATGAAAGCAAAACAATATCTACTTTGTATGTACAACTGACTCTTTATAAATGATCTGTCAGGTAGAAGCACACCGACACAGATCTCCGGACACTGCTATCATCATTCACTATACACTGTGTCACTGAGGCGTTAATATTTAAGATGCAAGACCCAAAAAGCTGACAGAACATGGCTGTCCCGTTAAAAACCATTACATCATCAATCACTTCTTCACTCAGAATATTAATACGTTTCTAAGGTTATTTCTCAGTGGAATTAACAGATATTTACAGATGTGACCGTTTGCATCAGTGTCTGAACTGCCTTGAGGTTTTTTAAACTGCTGGTAATAAAAAGAAAATCTTCAGACGCAGCTCTGGTAATATGCGATAGGAACTTCTAATTTCTGCCATCCTCGAGACTATTATCAGTTGGTCGTGGTGGAAACTTTGCACAAAGAGAATATGGAGGAAAGTACCACTACGGCACACATGAACCCAGACACACGGACATGGCAGGTCTTGTCTCAGAAGTTCATTTCAATACTTCTCACTCAACACTAACTATGGGGTGTGGAAGCTTAAAGGAGGTCGCCGGTTCTGTTACTTTGATTAGTTCATGGGAGATTGGTACCTCTGGTTTTACACCACATCTCCAATAATATTCTCGATGTAATGACCAGTTGGAATAAAAATAATGTACAGTCGCAAGCAAAATTCAAGCTAATAAAAAAGCTAAATCTTCGCCACACGATAGCAGGTGGGCTACGAGATAGCATTTTGACGAGGGGTACATCGATAGAGGTTTGAGCAAGGTACCTGTACAGATGGCAGTTTCTTCGTCAAAACTCGTATTGACGCTTCATCACGGAGCACTGAAGCCTGTATGAAAAGAACTGAACCCCGATAGGATTTCATTGGGATTCAGGGCCTCCGCTCTCCACACATTTCCAGAAATAATTACTGCTTTGGTGATCTAGAATAGCCGCCTCGTTCATTATTTTATTCTTTTAGACATTGAGTTACGGCCGTCAGCACGTTTTGTGAGGCCACAGTGACCTTGACCTTTGACCACCAAATTCTACTCAGTTCATCCTCGAGTCCAGGTGGACGTTTGTCGGCAAATTTGAAGACATTTCAACCAAACGTGAACGTTGGACTGTGAACAAACAATATGTGAACCGAAATGCCTCTACATGAAGAAGAACTGAACACCTTTTAGGTTCTGGGAGCCAGATGAGCCGTGCTGCTGCGAGGCCGAGCTCAGTGAAGGATTAGCCTCCACCGGTCCTCTGAAACACTGAACCTCCTGACATGGTACCGACACAATGCCCCCCCTCCCTCCCAGCACCATAATCCTCTTTCCTTTACAACACTGGGCTTTTTTCCCCTTCTTCTAAGCGGCTGTTAGCTGTGGCAACCTGAGGATAATATTAAAAAAGGCAGTGTTCTTGAAGGACGACCCGTAGAGGTGATTTTAGAAAAGCATGGATAGTGTGCTCTTGGGGAGGGGAAGGGCAGACACACACACACACACACACACACACATATATATAAAGACTCCCTTTCTGTGCCTGCCTGAGCAATAACAAGGGCAGTGCAGAGAGAGTGAAGGGTAAATGTTAGTGGGACTGCTGTGTTGTCTGGTCCTCTCTGAATGCCGTGTGTGTGTAAAACACACCGACCGAACAAAGAGCCTCTTTGTGGGTCCGTGCCGCTAATGCTGCTTTTCCATAGTGTTGCCTTAATAAAACATTGGGGTGTGCATGTTGCTTGTGGAGCCTAGCTTGTTGCATAACATAAAAAAGGTGAGAGTGAAGTCGTAAAACAGATTGAGGGCCACTGCTGGAGCTCTTTTCACCGGACTGCAGTGTGGTGTGCAGTAAAAATATATAAATAAATAAATGAATGAATGAGCTTCTCCGACACAGCGTCAGAATGAAAAACAGCAACATGAAGGGCTTCGGAGGCTCCCGTAGCCACGAGTCGGCTAATGGGATGATACATGGGTTCATAACCAAGACAAACGTAGAATCAAGCGCTCACACAGTCGGAGTCGCTGGGGGGCTAAACTAAAAAGAACCAATTATTTCTGAACAGATCTGTTCAGCGAAAAATAACTCTGCTTGCTCTCGCTGCCGATTCCCTCTAAAAGCAACACCGTTTCCTAGAATGCTGAGCAAACAAAGACAATGATATCTGGCCATGACGGATTTTTTTAGGATTGGCAATACTCTAAAATAAGTCAGATAAGTCCAGTCATTCCATTGTTTTCCTTCTTTATAATAAAACAAGTCATAGTCCACCAAACATCCACTGAGGACACGTGGGGATAATCTCCACTCCAAACACATCCCTGTTGACTCTTCACCAGGCTCTGGTAAACGCCGTGGATTCCTCTTGGAGATGAGCGTCGCTGTGCTGTCCACTGTTGGGGTCAACAAAGTAACGTACGGCGGAATTTAACAGACAGGATATAAGACGTGGTCACAGTGACCTCATCCATTGCTATGAGGACCACATCATTTTGAAACCAGAAGTGAGACGAGAGGGCGGAGCTAAGTACAACTGAACAAGACATTTTTAGAAGACCAACATTTTTTTACAATTAACTTTCATGAACTAAAAACACACTGAGAAAGGGTTCAAGTAACTAAGATCAAAACACAAACCACCCCCAAACTGGACAACGCCCTGGTCAATCACAAGGTAGCCCCGCCCTAAAGCATACCCTGCTTTGTCATGCTCCATTGAAGAAGACTTGAAACTATTTATTGAGACCATAAAATCATGTTTACAATGTTTCCCGTAAAAGTCGGGTTACAAGCCGCAACTACCTTCGGTCAGTGTCTCCGTTAGCTCCCCGCTGTAGCCAGCTAGCGCTTCCGCTAGCGCTAGCTAGCTTGCGCTGCTAGCTTGCTACAGCCAGGACACCCACCGGAGGTAGAAGCGGCTTGTAACCCGACTTCTACGGTACTAAGGGAATAAATCAAGAGAGGAGTAATTTTCTCATAGACTTCTATACAACCAGAGGAGTCGCCCACTAATGGACATTAGAGAGAATGCAGCTTTAAGGCTCTTCAGCATTGGGTCCACTTTTCAGACAAGGATTTTGCCCAAACCCTTTTTGCCAACGCTTTTCAGAGCAAAACTGGCATAGGAACACACGCCCGAGGCGATCTGGTACCTCGCACCACTTGATCTGTACAGACTGCAATAACCTTGAGCTTCTGTGATTTGATTACCTGCTACAGAAACAGTAATGTAGTAGTTACTTTCATTTCAAATTGAAGTTCCCTACTAATGAGGAATGAGGAATGTATTATTTATTACCTTTTTTTTTTAATGATAGCCAATTATGGAGCTCAGGAGGGGGATTCTCAATAGCTGCTTACGATGCAGATGTACTTAATATTTCTGCATAAGTCATGGGGGAGGGTAGACAGAGTGTGTGTGTGTGTGTGTGTGTGTGTGTGTGTGTGTGTGTGTGTGTGTGTGTGTGTGTGTGTGTGTGTGTGTGTGTGTGTTCGCGCTAACTATCTGTGCAACTTCATATCGTTAGTATAACGTGTGTGAGTGTAGGCCACAATGTGTCACATGACCTAATGTAACGCCATGACAACTGCAGCGAGTTACCTTTCAGGGCGATGCCGCCTGAGAACCGTGCCGCTGTCGGAAGCTGCGAGTAATCCCTCAAAACAAACCTGCTCTGCCACAGCGGACCACCCTGAAGGCGGACTTGCCATCGTGGTTTTGGGCCACCCTCGGTGAGCGCGCCCCACGCAGCCGCCGCTGGCTGCAGCAAAGCATGCTGGTCCGACAGAACTGACACCCAGAAGAACGTCATGGAAAGGAGATGTGAAATTAAAAAAAGGTATACGTCTGAGTCGAGGTTACTCTCACCTCAGACATTTAATATATAAGCTGCTGAAGGACACGAACATCAGGCCGGTTATTAGGCTGAGAGGAACGAATCAGAATCAGAAACTATTTATTAGCCAGGAATGTTTTCACAAACGAGGAATTTTTTGAGGCGGAAGGTGCATACATTGGACATGGGACATTAGACGAGACAAACAACAATCAACAATCAACGACAACAACAGTGCAATGGGTATTAAAATAAGTGTAAGATAAGAAAGTGCTCAGTCAACAGATACGTTAATGTGAGTGTACGTTAAAGTGACATGTGTGTTTAAGTTAAAGTGTATGTTAAAGTGACGAGTGTTTAAGTTAAAAGTGTATGTTAGTGGCATGAGTGTTTAAATATGAAGTGTGCAGAGGAGTGACCGGTAAGGAGAAAGAAAGAGAAAAAAGAAAAATGAAAAAGAATAAAAGAATGAACGCATTGTTGTGGGGAGACGTCATTGTGATACCAGACATTAGATGGTGGCCGCGTGTCTCCACTCTCAATAGGATTGCGGGTACCGTGTCCTCACTGAATGTGACGCAATCTGTTTGAAAGCATAATTTTTTTATTGGAGTGTCCGAATGTTTGAGCTGAACTTTAGTCGTATGAAATGTCGTTTCTATTTATTCTCGACGCTCGCTTTGAGAGCGCTGCAGTGGACGAGGAAGGGCTGATCCATGAAGTTAAATATACACAAGAGTAGCCTTGACCGTCGCTAACATCAACCTTGCTGTTGGCTGTATTATATGTTATATTTCCAGTAAATGTCACAATATAAAAAGGTGTCACCCATCTTATAAATGTTCTGGTCTCGTTATCGGTCTCGCCGGGTTGAAATTTAGACCAAATCATGCAGCTTCACCAGGAACTCCTTCAGCTCAGACTCCAGCAGCGACCAACCAGCCGCTGGCAGACCCAGATCCGGCTTCCTACTCGGGTCACGAGAGAACCAGAACTGTGAAGGGCAGACGGTCAGACCAGCTGAAGTAGAATTAGGTTTTCTAAAGGGAATCAAACACTATCACCTTTGTTCACAGGTCAGACACAAAATGAAGGTTCCTTGTAGCAGCTTTTAATAAAATATTGTATTCCTACATCTTACTGCTGCCACTGTATTGCATTACTGACTCACCTCTTCACTCTGTCTGGACTGCTGGCAGCACCGATGCAGGAATGCCTCACCCCGACCCCCGTGCTCTTTTCTTCACTCTCTCACCATAAATAGTGCAGCATCTCCGAAGCAGTCGGTATTCAAATTTAAATGCTCACAGAGGGAACATTTCCCTCTTTGCTGCGGCCTCACACCTCCAACTGGGAATATACAGTTAAATCTGTGTGCCGCGGCGCGCTTTTAAAAGAGGGGAACCAGAAGGGATGGGCTTTAAATTATTTCTGTTGCACTAGACAATAGGGAACGTAAAAATGTAAAAAGGGGTCTCGAAGATTTATCTTGGTCTTAAAAGATCATGACTTTTGTTCCTCTGAGAAGCACACAGTGGAGCAGCCCGTTTTAGCTGCGGCTGAATATACACAATAACGTCAGTGTGTGTGTGCTGCTTGTTGCATGGTGATATTATTTGGATTTTGGTGGTTCTTGCCAGTTTCTGGGTGGAGGTTGAGCCATGATGTTTCGGTGGATATTTTCAGCTGTGTGGTGGTTTAAAAAGGTTGTTCACAGGGCATTCATCAAATGTGAGGTTTGAGGAATGAAAGGCTTTCATTTGGAAGCAGCAGAGGTGCTTTGACACTCTTTTAAAGGGCAGCTGACTTTGACAAGCTTACAATGTATGCAACGTTTAAAAAAAAAAGTTGTGCAAATGGAACTGTGCGTACAAAACTGCTGCTACAAGGAACCTCCATGTTGTGATGATTTTGTCTCTTTTGGACTAAGTGGTAGTGTTTCTGAGCACCAGAGTCCCTTTAGAAAACCTCTCACTTTACTGCAGCAGGGTCTGACAGTCAGTCCTGGTTCTGGTTCTGCCCCCCCTCCCTCCAGCGGGCCCAGCAGTACGTCCTGGGTCTCCAGCAGCGTGGTGTCGATGTGTCCGGGTCTGGACTGTTTTTTTCCTGGTGGCCCCGCTGGAGTCTGAGCTGAAGGAGTTTCTGGTGAACTTTCATGATTTCGCAAGAATCCGACAAGCATTAAAAAGAAAAACGATAAAGAAATCTCTCCTGTGGTCTTGTTTAGTTATAGGTCATATTGAGGATTGCGAATGAATTGAGACAGTTTCAAAACTAGTTAAAAGTTCCTCTGGTAACTTTACACATTGTCTCAACACAAGATTTAGTCACTCCTGAGCTCTGAATGTATTGAAAACTGAAAAAAACTGACATGCAGAAAACAGCTCTTTATTATACTGTATGTAGGATTTATGTCTATACAAAACTGCGTTCTGTTATGTCGCAAAAAATATAAACATTTAAACATCTTTAATCTCGTATTTATCAATATGCAATTTGCACAGTATCCTGTTAACTTGTTTAAAAAAAAAAAAACTGCAATTTAAAACTGCAGGCAATTAAACTGTGTGAATTAAGTCGGCTGTGAAATCATCCCAGCCGGTGCCGTTTTATTACCCGGTTTTACAACCGCTGCCGTGCATCATGGGTATGTGCTGTGCAACGTTGCACATGCAGCATCGATGTTGCAAACCCTCTAATAGATGTGGTATGAATACTAGGCACAGGAATTTGAGATAAAACATGACAAACTTATGCATCTCAGATGTTTTGCTTATCAAAGAATGGGAAAATATGTAAATACTCTAAATACTTGAGGAAGTGAAAGATATCAGTCCTGGAAACGGAGCATCATTACTGGGATCTGCATCCAAAACCTTTTAAACAATACCCGGTCCCAGACACATGGGGGATAAATGGAGGAAAAAAGTAATGTGTTGGCTGTAAATAACACTTCATGCCGGAGTAGTGTGTGTGTGTGTGTGTGTGTGTGTGTGTGTGTGTGTGTGTGTGTGTGTGTGTGTGTGTGTGTGTGTGTGTGTGTGTGTGCATTTGCCGGATGGTAAAGAAATTCGCAGTCAAGTCTCACACCTCCACTCTAACAGTCTCATTCATCATTGTGCTCCAGACAGCACAAGGGTCACCCCCCCCCCACACACACACACACACACACACTACGGGCAGGCAGGGGATAACGGCGCCCAGCGCCTCTGCTCTGAATTCCCCCAAAGCATCATTCACATCTAAACAAGGTCTGAGTGACCTGACCTTGGGAGGCAGGCAGCACTTTGCTTTCATCCGGCCAGGAGGCAGGAACGCAGGTAGATCAACAAGCACACAGTCCAGAGAGGCTGCCAACCGCTATTTTCACCGATATCACCAAAACATTTGGTAAGAAAATAAATAAAAGAGCTGAAGAAAACCAATCAGACCTGATCCACTGTGTTGCACCGCTGATGGGACGAGGTTAGCCGCTGGTCACAGGTAGCGACAAGACGTGGAGTTCCCCAGGTGTGAGCCACGATGGCAGGAGAGGGTGGCACTCAATGGTGACAGGGGACCTTTTGGATAGAAGAGACAAAACATTTCCATCAGTCTCACAGCTACAAAACAACAGGTGAAAACCCTTAAGATAATCGGCACCGTGAATGAGGGAGAGGGTAGAGACTGGCACACTGTAAACAATCTGTCCATTCTACCTGATCTATTTATCCATGAAAAGCATCGACAGAGCCACAGCCTGTCAGCACAACTACTGTTCTGTTGGACCGTGTTTTTTCACAGAGATAGTTAGCACTAAACGATATTATTGTCATTTTAGACCATTTCATGCCACTGATATAATATAATATATATGTGCGCCCTTTCAAAGATCAATGAACTTTGAATTCTTAATATCCAGACATTGTAAGGGAAAAATAAGGTCATGTCCATATATCGTACGATAAGATAAGATTTACCTGTAGATATATTGTACCCCAATAAACAGAAGTTACAATACCTCAACATAGTATATGGACATACGAGAAGAACTTCTACAGGACATACAATACAATATTTGGTTGTAAATAACACTCGTTTGTATGTTTTCAGTGCAGGCGCATTTTAAAACTCAGTTTTCCCATCTCTATCAAATAGGGTTGGCTAACAGAAACCAAAACAGTTCAAACTAAAACAGAACGTTAGAACTGTTTGTTATTGCAGATCTGTTGGATTACACTGCATTAGTTTTGGCTTTGTGGACCTAATAAACTGGCAACTTTTACCCACAGGGCTAAATACAAAACGTGTTTATACTCTGTTAGCAGAAACATCCTATTAGTCATGAGGGTTAAACGGTTAAAAACGGGAACACGGCTACAGTTGTTCCCTTGTGATGGAAGCAGGCTGCACTGTCCTGTCTTAACTGGATAGAAATAGTCCCGGTATCTCCTTACCAGACACAAAATGACAAAATTGACATCAACATTCATATACACTACCCAAAATGGTGTGGTGTTACTTTAAAACTTCTAAGTACTGATGTGAACAGCTACCGTCCAGCATTCAGCTGCCCCTATGACACCAGTGTAGAAAAACCATTGTTGGTAATGGGATCAATGAGATTACACTGTGTCAGGTACACAGCTGCCCGGGCACTGATAAGCTGTGTGTGTGTGTGTGTGTGTGTGTCACAACCGCCGACACACACTCACACACACACGTTATGACAGGCCGCCTCCTCCCAGCCCCGGGAGGTAACACCCCCCCCCTTTCCACTTTGAGAAAAAGATCCATAACGTGCCCGTCTCATGGAGCTATATCTGGAGCGGCTGCTGGTGCACCTCACCCCCTCCATCTGCATGTAATGGCGCTCCCAGTGAATTCCCAGAGCGACCAGTCCAAACCAAATTTAAGACGAGAGGATGCATGTGGGGGATGATTGGGAGCCCAGACAGATCCCAGGTTTGATTTATGACTCATCCCAACCGTCGTGGTGCAATCAAAACGCACCAGTGGTCCCATTCTGCATCCACTTCCTCCTCCTCTCTCTCTCTCTACTACCCCCCCCCCCCCCCCCCCCCCCCCCCCCCTCTTGGTGGCAGGGCAAAGGACGGTGGGAAAAAAAGGAGTGTGTGTTTGTGTGTGTTGGGGGTTGGTTGGTACTGTGTCTCTCTTCTGTTCCAATACAAGGGATGAAGAGCTACATGAAAAAAACAATAGGTACCCTCCCAGCCCCCATCAGTGTGTGTGTGTGTGTGTGTGTGTGTGTGTGTGTGTGTGTGTGTGTGTGTGTGTGTGTGTGTGTGTGTGTGTGTGTGTGTGTGTGTGTGAGAGACTAAAGTCTTACAACCTAACTAGATTGTTTTAATTTTTTAAAGACGCATAACTTTTGTTTTAGAACCCCTAAGACGGAGACGTTTTGAAACACGAAGCAGGCGTTTAAGTGACGTTGGTGGCTTAGTGGATCTTTTTGTTTTATCTACGCTTGTTCACAAATGAACTGTATAGAACAAAGCTTCCACGCTGCTCTCCTACATGACAGGGGACTTCCAGTGTGAGAACAACCAAACGGAGGGGAAACGAGTGAGATGACCAAAGCTTTGACCCTTAATGTAGTAAAACTTTGATTTAAAAACGGTGTAGCCTTCTTCTGCCCATCCAGGTTCAGAGTGTACACCTTCACTCTGGCAGGTTGCAACAGGATAATCACTGGGCAGATTTGCCGGTGTGTTTCTGGCCGACAAACGCACAGTCAGACAACAATAGACCTCCAGCCACCATACAACCACACCCTGACTGCCATGGACTGTGAACAAACACATCTGTTTGCTCTCGTCTGCAGTGGCATGGGGGAGTATTTGTCTGCTCCTTAAAGTCACATTTTATGACACTGGCCCTGATAACTGCTCTCATTCATACTCTTGCTGTGTCAATATTTATTTAAATACCGTTATTTCTACAGTGTCATTTTACTGTGTTTTATTCAGGAAAGTCTTTCTACCAGCTATTGCCCTCCCATGACCTGGGACAAGATTTACCAGCTGCCTCTGGAGGGGCGTCATCACTAAAGAGAGAGCGTCAACTAACCTCATCAACGAGTGACCTAAAAAGGAAAACCGTTTGTGGAAGAGTTGGGTTAACTTTCCTGACAGGATTTAAAAAAAAAGGCAAACAGGGATTTAACTCAGCGGCTCGGGTACGGCCACTCGCCAGTGTGGGACGGATCCACACTTTGAGGGACCAATTCCACTGCGATGGTTGGCCCCCTCGCCTCCGGGGGCGACAGGCACCAGGTCGGCCCTTAAAGGCCCGAGGTGAAGGTGGCCCCCGTGAAGGTACGGGGCCTCCAGCTCCCTCGGTGCGTCGGGGCTCAGCAGGGAAGTCGGGAACACACCAGATCGGTCTGGAAACACAGACCCCGTCTCATCCCCCATGCTTTTGCTCTTAAAGTGCACCAGATCCATGCACTTCACTTTAAAATGTCCTTCCGTGGGACAATGCCCCCTGACCCCTCTACAGGCTCTGAGGTCCACCCACCATAGTGTCACAAAATCCGGTGGGAAACACATCCAAAGCCGGAGCATCTCTTAAGTTTCGGCTTTGGTAATGGCTCTGCTCTGTTGCAAAGTCCTCTGCATCAGAACAGACCTGCAGAAAACCGGAGTGAAACCCACATGCGTCTGAAAGGGTAGGATTATGAGACCAGATCCAAAACTCAGTTGACCTGAACCGACACCAATACTAGTAACTAGCTAGAAAGAACGGAAAGAGCGGTTTGAATGCTCGTGTTGCATCAAAAACTCAAAAAGCTTGAGTCCTCATCACATCGTTGCTGCATCTCTGCAATGAAGACACTTCTGAATCTCAGTGCCCCGGATCTGCAAGACCTAATTAAAAAGGGAGCGACCGGCGACCGGCCTCTCACAGTAGCACTTCATCGTGTTGATGTGGTTCAGTCCCACACCACAAAAGAGGAAAAAATGTGTTTATTTCTTCTTTGTCTGAAACACTCAAGGGGCAGAACATATTTGGATTGCTGCTTAAAGCGCCACAACAACTCCCCGGCACTTTATCTTACCCCATTTGTGTGTGTGTGTGTGTGTGTGTGTGTGTGTGTGTGTGTGTGTGTGTGTGTGTGTGTGTGTGTGTGTTCGGGGTGCTTCAGTGGTTATGGGAGTCATATTGAAGGATTGACAGTCTATTTCCACAGTCTCTCCCACTCACTGTTATCGGCACAGCGGCCTGACAGCAGCCTAATACTAGTCATTACTCCGTCCTCCCTGCTGGCCCGCTCAGATAGAGCCAGCCTCACAGCAGCAGCAGCAGCTCCCTGTATCACCACGACTGATGCTGCTCCCAGGAAAAGCACCCCGGCATGTAATTACAACATTACACAGTAAATTCACAACTTTAAACTCCAAATCCGTTTGTTCGATACTTTGTTTACGCCGAGGCTATTTTCAGCAGGAGCGCTGCAGCTCTGGTGTCGGATGTGTTTGCACAGCTAGTAAACAGCAGATGAGGATACTAAGTGTGTTTGGTTTCACAGGCTGCTGGTCGCCGCCCCTTTGGATTTGTGGGCTTTGAAGGAGTCAGGTAACAGATGCCCAAGCTGGCAGTAAATTAGACACCGGTAATTACACACTCTAACACACACACACACATTTAAATTCGACATGTTCGCACAAACGCAGAGTCACACACACTACAGTGCTGCTTCAATTCCCGAATGTCTTCATTAATTCTCCCTCACAGCGGCAGGTCCTCTCTGGTCGGGTCCTGTTTCTCCCAGCTCTGCAGCGACAATCAAAGCTCTTCTGCGACTCGAGAGGAGCCGCTCCACGGCCAGTCTGGGCTGCTAATTCGCTTCCTTCGGGCCACGACGCCGGCCGGCTCGCTCTCCTGAGAGTTTCAACGATCTGTACGTTGGAACGGTCCCGTTTAATTGTTCCCTCCGCGTTCCCACTGCGTTTGATCGTTCCATTGACGCCTTGAGAGGTCGCTGAGACAAAAAGTCTCAACACAGAGAGTACTCTCTAGTAATGTATCATGTCCTCCAATAACGTTACGTTTAGTATACGAGTGTGGATAACCGAGCCAAGCCAGACGGGATCCGACAGGTAAACGTGTATTGTTCGGGTTCAGCCTAAAATCACGTGGTGCTTCAAGTTCTTTTTAGTAAAATAATAGTGTCAAGAAATACAAATAATGGACCTCCTGTCTGCCTCGACGGGTTTGGAGCTCTTCGTGGTTAAACGTTGTGTGATCGTGATACTTGTTACAGAGAGGCTAGAAGTAGATATGTTTATAAAACCTTACTTTTCTACATAAAAAAAACCCATGGAGCTAAAATAAGCAGAGTACGATAGCACGCATCATTACATAGCATGACCACTACTGAAGGTGTGGTGAATGAATACACATGCTGTTTTTGCTTTCTGATGATTGTAGCGTTAAATAAAGACATACTCTTAACAGGAACACTGTTGTTCCTTCTCCAGGTTCACTTTTACACTGTTTGACATCCAGATATTCAGTTTATCAAAACACATAATGGAGCCCCTTCTGTCTGCTCAGCTTAACATAACATAAACATAACACTATTGGTGCAGCAGCAAGGGGCGGGGCTTAGCAGTGAGTGAACTGTTCGGTGGTTTAAAGCAAAATGAAACAGCGAGGACAGGTTCTCCAATTTGTCAGCCTCCTCCTCAGAGACCAGTGATGGTGTCTCAGTGTAAATGTGTATGGGATGAGGAGGGGGAGGGGGGAAATGGGGTGTGTATTGTCCTTTCAGCCCCTGAGGTATATATATATATATATAGACGTGTGTGTGTGTGTGTGGGGGGGGGTGGGGGTCAGGCCTGCTCTCTCGGGGCGAGCACATCTTATTGATCAGACTTGTGTTTAACTGTACCCCTCTGGGTGTAATCTGGCCTCCATCCCTGATCTGTCCATTGTCTCTTCCAATCCTCTCTCTCTTCATCTCGTCACCTCGCCCCTGTACCGTCTAGCGGGGCCTCCCTAATTTAGCTTTCCATCTCTCTGCGTCTTTGCTCTTTCTCAGACCCTCCATTAATTTAGTCCTTGTTTGGATGGATGGAGGGGGAAGGGAGGACAGAGGTGGTTAAATGAAAGAGGTGAGGGTACGGGACAATGTGGAGGATGGGAATTATTGAGGAGAAGAGAAAAATAAGAGCTGCTCACCATGACATGTATCTAAAAAATGACCTATCTTAATTAGAAAGAGAGACCGCACACCTTTATTGATCTGGGTAATATGAACATTGAGCGAGTGGCCACTGCTCTGCAATCCTCAGATATGTTCATATCCAGGTAATATGAACATTGTAAAGTCTTGTTAGAGATGGGAAAGCACTGCATTTCACAAGAGCTGCTCAGCCAAAACCTCAGCAACGAACAAGCAAATAATCTAAAGCGAACAACAAAACCACAGCAGGACATGAAAACTGCCGGTCCTCTCATTTTAATACATTTGAATAGCAAAAAAGCAGAAGCCACGGCCCAGCTGAGGTTCCCTAATTAGGGCTGAATCCAAAATGTAGACTCACATTTCATGCAGCACTGCTTCTGTTGCTTTTGTAGTCTTTTTTTCTTCTTCTCAGGGGTTTGGACAAATTTGCATCCCCAAATTTGGGTCGGGGGTCCCACAAAAGATAAAAAGACAAAGTTCTTTGTAGTCTGGGGGGGTGTTGAAGATCTCAACAAAGGCCGAAGCCCTTCCACTCCAAACCTCCTTGTTTCAGCGTTTTCCTTTTATAGTCAGGCACAATACAGAAGGGGAAACCCGTGGCTGACCCACTTTTTCCTTCACCTTTTTCACGGCCTCCACCACTTTTGACAGCGCAGAATTCAAACATCAAAAAGCGGCTCGCCGCCCAGAAAAAGCACTCAACCTTGCTGGGGTCTAAAAGTCCTTAAGGTCTGGAGCATCTTCAAGGAGGAGGGGCGTTAGAAAGGGGAATATGGAACTAAATGGAAAAAGAAGCTTAAGGCTTCTGAAAAGCCAGAGTGAGTGAGTGAGTTTGATGAAAAGGGTCAAGCAGTGATTGAGATTCAGCAGCCGGCTCGGCTCGTCCGGGAAGCCAAAGATGAATGTAGGTGACTTTACTTATAAAAATAAAATAAGAAAAAGGACAATCAGTGAAATGAGCGAGTGGCCACTACTCTGCTATCCTCTGACTCGTTCGTGGAAGTCATGTGAAGATGCAGACAAGAAAAGAAAGAAGAAAAAAAAGGTTAAAAAAAAAAATAGTACGAGAGGACGACTAAATGACGTGATTTGATTATATTGTTTTTCTGCGAGCGCTCCAGGAAAGTCACCTTGTCTCGGCGAGGCTGAGGAGACGAGCCGGTTGACCGTGCGCCGCATCGCATCACTTGTTTGTCTAACGCTTTCACGTACCGTCGGACAGACGGTAGAGAGACAGAGGTTGAGCGGCAGAAGGGAACGCTAAAAAAAGGGACTTTACACGCGAGGTAGAGACGACACAAAAATGCTAAATACTCACCTGCGAATATTTCACATCAAAACTAGTCGTACCGCCAGCGATGCAAATTGCAAGTTGCAGCACTTTAAGAAAAGGTTTGATCAGATGTATGCAGGTAGAGGACCAGGATCTTATTGACCCAGAAGTATATGTTTTTAAAATGTCTGTATTTGCGGATTTACGTTTCTTTGTCTTTGTGTGAAAGCATTTGTGACAAAAAAATACTTTTTGAAAAAAGATAGACATAAAATGATTTGGACAAAGAGAAAATAGAAAGGTGGGCGTCAGCTGACGACTGAGACTCATCTCTGTCGTCAGGAACATTTAGTCCCGTGGAACAAATGGCCCCGTCTGTGATTTACAGTCCTCTGGAGAACGGATTTATGATTAGCAGCCACTTTTAGAGATGACCACATCCTCCAGGCACACACAACAACACTCACACACACACACACACCAAGTGATAATGGATGCACTGCCGACGGGCTTAAAGCCACTAAAGTACGTTACTACGTCCCACTTGGTCACACCTGGGGGAGGGGCTAAACAGAATGTCCGTTTGTTAATCAAACCGTTTGTTAACCCAATGCGTCCCATCGGTACCACGTTGCGTTTCATCACTCGGACCTGGAGAGTGTGCCTCAACGCGGTGAAGACTCCTCGGCGAACTCAAACAAAGCAAAGGGTTCAACCGTCTGATCTGAATGAGCCCGTTTCATTGTAAGTAACGTAGTCACCCATCTTGGCCTCGGAGGGAACTGGTCGTGTGGCTACAGAGCAGTTTGCGTTGGTCGCACCAACAACCTGCTAGTCCCTGAAAATGTCGACATATTCCACTGGGAGCCTGAAAAAAAGCATTCATTAATCCACAAAGCGGTGACGACCAGTGATGTGAACAACCAGCTACCGAGTTTCACAAGATGTGATTTAGCGTGGATTAAATCCTATTTTCTCAGGTTGTTTATAATTAAGTCAGAAAAAAGAAATTTCCAGAACAACAATGAATAAGTCAGTTTTTCTCTGCTGCCGTATCGATAGCTAACGGCTCTGCTTGACTCCAGTAGATGAACTCTGGTTGTCTCAAACTCAATAAAAGAGGAAACAGCAGCAGTTCATCACAACATGTGACCAACAAGCAGAACATCAATGCGTTTGTGGAGCAGCAGGTAACATTAGTAAGATAAGATAAGATAAAATAAGATAATCCTTTATTAGTCCCTCAGTGGGGAAATTACAGGATTACAGCAGCCTTGCTCACAAGTGAATAAAAAGAATAAAAAGAAGAATAATACAGTAGAAACAAGTAATATAAATAAATATAAATGAGCAGTAAAACAGTAGAGAATATTAATATACAGACTGATTAGAAAAGTACTTAAACGTATTGCACGTAAATACACGTAATATACGTAGTAATATTGCACCAGGTGAATGATAAAGTGACCAAGTTCATTCAAGTGTGATCACAAGATAAGAGCTAATGAAATGATTTAAAGATAATCACTGAGATAATTGTTCAGCTGAGAATGTATTTTAAGGATTTTGGAACTTCTTGTAGTTCTGCTCAAGAAAGAATATTTGCTTAAATACAAAAACAATAAAGCAATGTGGATTCTTTTCTTAATTGTCTTTCTTCTTAAAAATAAAATCAAAAAGAACCAATAAGAGTATCGATAAGGAAACTAAACTTTAAGTAGAAGCAATAAGGGTACTAGTAGAGATACCATCCCTATTTGGAAGTCTAATGGATGATGGAAAAAACAAAATAACTTCCCCCATACTCACTTATTTTCCTCAGGATAGACAAAGAAAGCCTCTGCCTCCCAAACTAACACCCTCTTCTCAACGGGGAACAACGGGACTTTTCAGGAAAGCGCCGACTCTAGCACCGCTACGAGAGAGGAACCGTCGTCATCGGCGAGTCTCGCCTCGCTTTGAGAGACGCTCCGGCTCTGACAGCACACTGCCGTTATCTGGCAGCGGTACGCTTAACATCTGTCTGAGAGGAGCGTTTCATTTGGAGCAGTTATAGACACACCTTCACGGAGCAGCCAACCGGTCTCCGTCTCATCCGATCCCCTAGACCCTTTGGAACCACGTTTCACCCGAGCAACACGCGTGGGCGAGAGGAGCACCTGGACGGGCCCATGAACGACTCATATTACCAGGTAACTGAACCTAGCAGAGAGAGACAAACATCCCAGCAGTGTTTCAGAGGCTCTGAAGAATTCCTGGGACTTAATAAGGGAACGCAGTGTGGGCTCATTTAATCAGGTTTATTTGGTATCACTCCACATTCTTTATGAAACCCCCTAATGTTAGTTAAGATGTCTGATACGCTTAAAATAACCCTAATCCCCCCTCCCTTGTCCCTCCCTCCCAGCAGAGGTCTATGCATTGCCACTGCTTCTGAGAGACCTGCAGCAGATGCGTTGGAACACATGGTCCTGGTGCCGGCTGAAGAGCCGTTTGTTCTTGAGCCATAGCAAACCACACACACACACACACACACACATCTCTGTTTGGACACAGCTGTTAGCACGTCTTTGTAGCTCTCACACAGCATGGTGTGACTGTCGTCTTCTCAATCAGGACTCAAATCATTGGGTGAAGCGAGATGGTGAAGCCTGCCGACCGCGTGCTGGTGGACGGAGCGTGTGCAACAGACGACTGGAGCGTGGGAGGGATGCACCGATACCAGTGTGAAGTCATACGCCGCATGTCTCACTGTGTGGAAGGGGCTGGGGTCATTATGGATAAAGGCAGCATCATCCTTTGCTTAAAACACTGCTTTGATGAATAACATGTAACAAATAAAGATTCACACTTACTGAATGTTATATATCACTAAAATAATAAATCCTACACCAGCAACTTGGTGAATATTCAAATAAATGTACAGGAATTACAATTTGAGCGTAAAGTGTTTAAATGCAGCAACAACTTGGTCAACAGGAATTCATTTCCAGAACGAAACATTAATCTCTAAACATAAAATAGAACATATCGCTCACATTGTCACTGATATCAGATCTAGGTATTAGTCAGTCCCAGCCAGATATCGGTATCGGTGCATCCCTAGAGTGTGGCGATGGGCCGGTTGTGGTGCAAACATGCAAAAAAAAGAAGAAAGGAAAGTAGTGACTTTTTGCTTTGTGTTTATTACAAAAAAAAGAAAAGAAAAAAGATTAGAGTGTAACTTCAACCCGTTTAAAGTTCCCATCGCTTCAGAAACGTGGAGGAAAAGAACCCAGCAGCCCGAGCTGAACAACCACACTTCCTGTGCTCACCACATGGCATCGCCGTACGTAGCTTTAACCCCTTCACGCACAAGTCCCGCCCTAGAGGCCGACCCCGATACTACACCACTACCAGTCTATAATAATGTGTGTGCGCTCTCTACTGATCTCTCCCGTCTGCCTCTTAAGGCCAATGGACACAAAATAAAACAAAAATAGGCCACACTAATCAGGATGAAGTTACAGGAAAGTTTTCTGTGGGTCTGTTTTTTTTCTCTTTTTCGTGTTGTGAACTACATTTAATTTTGCCAGGCCTGTACTTTCCGCCAAGCAGTTATTTGTAGAGCTGCACACTTTACGGGGCGGTCGCCGGGTGCTTTGGTTCCAAATGCAGACGTTTTAAATGCCTCAGAACGTCAAGTGCCCAAAGCTGGCACTGAACGCTTGGTCAGACTGTTGTTTTCTTCCTCTTTTTATCATCAGGTATTTCCTCATTTCAATCCTAGTTCTCATTTCAAACTACTTCAGACTACTTTATTCAGGCGAGGTTCTTGTGCTGTTGTTGCCACTGAAAACAAGTTAGATATCAGAACTGAAACTCTAGAAACTAAGAACTTTGAATGAGCAGCAGTCCAATAATGGGCCGAGAGAGATGGACTGCTAATAAAACTAAATAAATCACTCCTGCATGAAGCCAAACAGAAGATCCATTTGAGAGTCCCTCCCTGCTTCGTGTGTCTTCTTCCCAAATCAGATCAGAGCTGATTTCAGCGCGGCTACATGTTCTCATCCGTGTCCTCTTTCCTAAACACCGCCTCGTTCACTTTCTGTGTAGACTTGCTAATGATCATATTTTGTGTTCTAGGGAACCAAAACGTGTATTTTAAAATTACACCATTACATGCTCTGCTTGTTTTTGGTATGAGACTCTAAGGAAGCGCACACACACACACACACACACACACACTTCACTCCCCTGCAGTGTTTCCTGTCTCCCCTGGCTGATCATTTCCCTGTAATCTAATGCTCGGCTGCGCATCTCCGGTTGTGTGTGTGTGTGTGTGTGTGTGTGTGTGTGTGTGTGTGTGTGTGTGTGTGTGTGTGTGTGTGCATTTGATGTTCTAGGAACAAAAGTGAACCAGTGTTTTACTGATGACAGCGACAGGCACGACTGAACTTCACCCCATTCCCAAACTTACTCAAGTATGGAAGTGGGTGTCGGCCAGTCTGAGGGTTTGTGTATTTTTTGTGTATATTTTATGTTTTGCATTGACACACAAGCTCAAATGTACGACCTGTTGAAGCAAATGAGGTGCGTGTGTTTTTAAATACTGTGTGTGTGCGTACTGATCAGCTGGGTAAACACCATAGACTGTATATGAGAAGTGGACGTAGTCATTGTGATGCATTTTGAAGCCTCGAGTTTGGCGTTTTTGCTGTCGGCATCTTGGATTACAATGTCATCATGTTGTTTTCTGAACGGAAGTGACCATATTTGAGTGACGTAGAGACAGCGTATACGGCTCTGGTAGCGGCAGCTACCTGTCAATCACAGTAAGCCCGCCCTCAAGCACACTCTGCGTTATGGTCTATTTGGTCTAAAATTTCATGTATGTGTAGCCAATGGCCAATAAAGCTGATCCTGATTCTATTCATCACTCAGTTGAGTGCAGAGTTAATGGCGACTCGAGGAGACTCAATAATAACCTCTGAAAAGTTTAGAAGCTAAATATATCCATGACCAAAAAATCCGGTAATAAGAAAAGAGTGCCAGCCAGACAAATGACAACAAGAGAAATGTTGCAGTCTAGAGGCCTTTGAACATTAAGTGCATATTTTTCATCATTTTCTGTAAATGTCGAACATGTAAAAATGAATATGACCTCACATTCTGTCCATCACGTTTACACACAGACTGAAATTAGAGTTTTCAAACCGGGTTTGTTTTTCTGCATCGTTTTTTTCTCATCCTTTAAGCCGTTTGACCACTAAAATGGTACCTGATTGGCTGATTCAACAAAAGACTTCCCAACAAACAAAGTAAAGAATAAGAGGTGTGGAACATAAAGATTGTGGCAGGTGATGGCATCAGCTTGAAATCAGGGACGGTAGCAAAACAAAGGATGAGTGAAAGATTAGAGACTAGTGATTGTGCTCTAGGCAGCTAAATGATAGCTTCCTGCTTATGTCTTTCATTCATCAGCCTCATTTGGGACTATCCATTGCATCCCTAATTAATTCAGTTTTGTATCCCATTGGGAATTCAGAACAATAAAACCAGATCCTGGTTTGGGATGAACAAATCCCACTTTTTCTCCTGTTCTTTTTACAATGTAAACCCTGTAAACCTCACTGTGTGGGACAGATTGGGATACAATTAAATATATCGAGGCCAAAGTACAAAACCCATCTGCAAAATGATCCACGGAAAATGGCGGGAACTTCCTATCTGCCCTTTGTGTATTTTTTTTTTGTGTATTATAAAAAAAGTGAATTTTTCAGATCGGAGGTTTTGCTCTTTGATATGCGGTAACATATCATTTCTAAACTATGAATGGAGATTGTATGGTTAGAATGTTGTAATGATGGCAGCTAAGAAACTGCCTTTCATGTGGATCGATTACGTCTGGCTGGAACCACTCAATGAGGTCAGTATCTGCATCAATGTAAATCCACGTATCAGACCAGTGCATTCCTAGTTCTTCTACGAGACTAGAGCTGAGAAAAGGTATTCAGTCCGGTCCCAACTATACCAGTAGAGTCGAAAACAGCTCACTGGTTTAGGAGGAACCTGTATCATCCTGCATCCTTCCACAGAGGTCAAAGGTCAATATATATAAATATATAACATAGAGGAGCACTAGTGGAGCTCAGTTCAACAGGACCTCACTTAACCAAAGCTACTTTGGTGAACAGCAGTTTTGCACCTTGCCACCTCTGTAAATATGATTATTCCGCCACGGTCTATTAACTGCACAGTATTCCTGCTGTAAAGCTCAGAGAGAGGATTTAGTGTCAGTCTCAATATCACTTCAACCAGGCGTGTGCTTCCTACAAAAAGGGCCTGAGCCTCATCCTCCAGCCGAAGGACGGTGTCTCAAAGCACTGGGCCGGTCTGCCACCCTGCAATGACCGTGAGATGCGACCCTGGGCGCTCTGCTTATTTGAAACAGCTGACTGGAGACTCGGCCCACAAAGAAGGGTTATGAGAAGACATAAAAAAAGTTCACCCCACCAACACCATCCGTCTGATTCAACCACGAAAGCTTCCTGGCTACTCCTCTCCGGCTTATTCTCCAACCAGGTCCTCCGCGCTGGCCCGGCCTGGGAATAAATAGTCCTGGCTCCAATTTCACAATGTAATCAAAACACTGGGCTTTGTGGGAGCACCCAGAGGATAGGAGCCAGGCAAAGCAGTGGGACAGGGAGGAGGAGGACTTGGACAGGGAGGAGTATCAAGGAAAGGGGGATCAGGCCTTAGTTTATGTAACCAAGGTCAGCTGGAGGAAAAACACAATAATCCTTGGCTAAGGCAAAAACAGTCTGAGCACCAGGGAGGAGGGCCGACCGAGGGAAGGGAAATATGAAAACAAACAGATAAAAGTCGCAGTGGGGAGGCCTCCGTTTGTGTGGACTGAGCTTCTGGTTTGGCATGGAGAGGAGTAATTGGGAGCAGCCTTGGACACTTTAAATAGCTCCTGAGTGTGGCGGGATGCGGTTTTGG
The DNA here is from genome assembly GCA_038501785.1 of Myoxocephalus aenaeus. Classification (NCBI taxonomy): domain Eukaryota; kingdom Metazoa; phylum Chordata; class Actinopteri; order Perciformes; family Cottidae; genus Myoxocephalus; species Myoxocephalus aenaeus. Next base: position 1,803,544 of record JBAMJR010000358.1, on the reverse strand, counting down.
GGGGGAAGTGGACATGACACCGCAGGAGGAGGAAACAAATCCCACGGGCCATTGTGTAATTCAGATGAATTAAAGGAAATTGTTTGAAAAAGTGATTTCCCCCCCACACACACACACACCATCTGGCTATTTTGGTGCAAGACATCAGCATTGACTAATAAGAAAAAAAAAGCTGCTACAAACTCTGATAAGTGTTGCACAAGCATTGGCAAGAAGAAAAGGGGACATTTGAATTCCCTACCTGTTGAAGTTCAGTGCTCTTTTGCAGCCATTTCCAATTGGTCCACGGCTCCCATGTGGATTTGTCCAAACCTGGAGCAAGACAAGCAGTTAGCAAATCCACAGAGGGCAATTTTACAGTTTTCTTCTCTAAAAAGCCAAAGGCGTGACATAAAGTACAACACAAGCGGTCTTTGAGGAACCATAATGTGGAAACAGATGAGGATAGCAGGACTTAGTGGCTGAAAAATCCCCCTTCTACAGTGTGAGACTAAACCATTTGCAACACCTGCCATGTCGTCTTAATTCATGCTGCGGAGGTGAGGGCCTTGGTTTCTCAAACAGGACAACTATTGTTCAGTGTTCAGCACAATAATAAAGATTAACGGCTGCCACCGAGAAGAGAAGACATAACATATGGCCTCTCTGTAGCACTTTCATAACACATACTCAAAGCATCAAAATGTACAAAGCAGTGAAAGAAACAATGTTATAACTGAGGTTTAAAGCTTCCTCTCAGAGGGAAAATCTTCTAGGTGTAAAAATTAACATTCTGAAGTTTCATTCAGAACAACACGAGTCCAAAGAGTGTAAGAATATAACAAGTAACCAACAGATGACTACTTCTTGTGGCAACTTTACCGTCATGGAATGAGCCCACAGGGGTGTTTTGGGACATTTGATGAGCATGCCACTAGGTGCCCAATGGACAAATACTTAACTTGTGGGCCATCTACTCCCAGATTTCAAATCGGACCAGTGTGGAAACTCCTTTCCCGTATATTACAGAAATAGTTAACTGTTGAGGCGAGAAGTAAGTCATGCAGGTGCTCAATCTGTCTTTATCTTATTTTGCTAGATCCCTCCATTTCCGGTTTACAGTGAAAACAGCAACTGTCTAGTTTACCAATAGGGAAACAGGGCCTTCAGTGTACAACAGCATTCACGGCCTGTTGATCCACAGGAAGGTTTGAATTTGGATCAAGATTGTTACAGGATCCAACTTTTTCCACTTTCGAACAGGAGCTCAAAGAAAAAGTCATAGCTGTAGTCTGTCTAAATGTTATACACAAAACGTTGAACTAAATTACTGAATTCTACTAAACTACTGTCATGTGCATTTCCGAGAACAAAACAACCAAGCTGCATGGGACCAATTCCCCCAAAAAACGATCAAATGAAACCCGTATCCTTCTTGGCTTTGGCAACCCTAGTAAATTCTCATTTTATGCTCCTCCTTCACCACAGGTGTCCTGAAGCTGTAAAGTAGAACCATTCCATTGACAGTCATAGTCAAGGAATGCTGCCTTCACTTGGTGGGAGCTTGGTCAAACTTGGGAGTCATTCCAATCCTCCCTGGAGGTTGTAAAAAAGAAGAGAAAATGTTGTTTTAAAAAGTCCAGCTGATTCCGCGGCTCCTACCTCTGCCCTCTGGCCAGGGCGCGTTGGGTCTTGTTTTGTGGAGATTCCTTCAGGTGAGAATCCGGCTCAGACGCAACAAACTCACTAACTCATTGATTCCTCTTTGACCCTGACTGACAGGGTGAGGCCTGAAGCCGAGCAGCGTAAAGACAAGTTTGAAGCTGAAAGTGCAGAAGGCTGGAACTGCGGGCTGAGATTGATGTGCTGATAGGATTGACGCGACAGGAACAGGAAGGATTGCTGTCTTTGCTCTGATGTTTGTTCCCCTCTGTGAGTTTTCTATTCACGGATTAAAGTCGAATTGTGTCACACAATGGTTCATCAGGTTGAGCAAACAGAGGGCAGATAGCAGAGAGCCTGGAGCACCTTTACTTTGGGAACAGTGGTGGGTATGTTCGGCTCTCCGAGACAGGAAGCAGTGACGCCGTGTCCTTCGGCCAATGGCTCTTTTGACGCAGAGCCAAATGAAGAAACCTTATGCAAGAGCACTCGCACAACAACAGCCGAGCGCGCTCTCTCACTTTAAGGGGGCGACATGAACCCGGATGCATTTGAGCCTTAATGGCTTCCTTTGTGGCCATAAGAGGGACTGTGCCAATTTCAGCCAGGCTTCCCATTGTCGGAAATGTACAGTGACTCAACTGGTGACATGGCGTGTTCACTCGCCGTTGCCAAAACCAGTGAATCATGGGCCAAAAAAAAGACAACATCCATCCCCCTCCGGCTCTGTGCGGAAGGACATCCCACCCAGGAGTCTTCTCAAGATGCCCATGGCCCCAAATAGACATGGACCTTTTGACAGCGCCGAGAGGGAAAGGACTCAACTCAAATCAGGTCAGATTAACATGGGAAAGAAAAATATCCCTGCCACAGCCCAGTGGAGGCACGCGGAGGGGTATTTCTTTCTGTAAACAGGAGACACGTCCTTCAAAGCGACTAAAACTGTCACAAAAAGGATTCCTGTGTGAAAACACACATAAAAAAAGATGGCCATTTCCAGGATTATAAAGGGCTAAAATTAGTGAGCGCTTTCACCCTCCACTTGGCGCTGCTAAACGGCACATGTTTTACTGGCTTCTTCATTCTGACTGTTCAGTGGAGCTGGAACATGCGTGTATCCTTAAAGAAAAACTGGCTCTTCGGAGGAGGAAATGACACGGCATTACCAAGACCAACAGTCCCACCATTCCTGAGGTCGTTAAGCTGTCGGCCTTAAAACTGCTATTGACAGTGTGCCTTTGGCTGAGGCCGCTCTGTAATTAAATACCAGAAATCTCATCTTTTTTTCCCCTCGCTGATCCTTGGAAAATATACAGGGTCTAAATACAACTCCTGCCCTGCCCTCTCAGGCTTGTTGGCACAGGACTGATGCCATCATGCTTCGTTCCTCAACCCACATCTGGGCATTCAACCTCAGAATGAAAAGAGGTTATACCAACCAGAGAGAAAGGAAGAAAAAGGCAGCCTTGGTGTCAAACTGAAACCGAAATAGTGTTGTGGTTGAATTCCTTAGAGCCAGAGGCAAATGTGTCACTGCATCCAAAACTGCCGAAACCTCTCTTGGAAGTAATCTTTTAACTTTACAGTGAACTAATGAGAGACTGGGCATCCGTCTCTAAGCCCTAATGAGACAGAGGATGAGCACTTTCCAGCGGCAGCTTGGTCATTAAGTCTAATTGTGTTCTCACGCTGAACATGACAAGCGGCACGCTGCCTCTGTGGCCAATTCATTCCTTTGCAATGCCATGTTTTCTAATGCATGCACAAACGGATAAGCGCATCATCGTAATCTGACAACAACACATGGCATGTGTGCCAATTCCCCCAACTCGTATTAGCCATGATTGATTTTCTTTTTAAGTCGGGAGGGGAACACACACACATGGGTCATCAGCTAGGCCTCATCTGCCTGCTTTAATTACCACCGCTTTTTGACTATGTGACAAAAACATTCCTGAAGGAAAGAGAGCTTGAGATGTTTTAATAATCTCTTATCTACCGTATACACAAACACATAGACACACACATCCTCATCGTGTGGGAAGAGGAATTCAAACTAAAGCCTCAATCCTATTTCCTCATTTCAAGCTTGGAACACTGTTCTATACAATGTACCTTAAATGCATTCAGGGGTTCTGCTCTTTGAGTCATTGTCTGTTCAAACTGGCCCGATATAGAAGTTACATTTAATGTTTCAATGCATCACCCCTAAATGGATAATTGTACCTCATTACTACTTTGGGGAGTATAAAGTATAATCGACGTGGCAAAAACTACAAAATAAGTCAAAAAGAATTGGCACAGGTTTGGAACCGCGGTGACATCGTTACAGTGAAGCCCACCATGGCAACACAGTTTATTCACACTATCTAAACCACGTTAGGAAGCAACATGAGCACTCACAAAACGTCGGCAATAATCCCTCATTGCACAGGAAAGCCACACACACACACACACAGTTAATGCAAGAGGTCAAAGTTGAAGCAGGAAGTCGGTCTGTTAACTGTGATGGATGGATGTTTGTATATGGGTCCTACTTTCACCGGTTGCCTTCGTTTTTTACTTGATTTGTGTGATTGGCATGTTTAACATCTTTTTGGCGATGACTTGCTGAGAACAATATTACTTTTACCAATGGAAATGATGGCCAATACTACACCGAGACTAAGGGCCTTTGCCAGTCATCCGAAAAAAAGAATACCTTGCACACAGATTGATATGTTTCATTATTCTATTAGGTACAAAAGTCTGCAATACAAGACAAAATTGAATTAGTTGGGCGCAATGGGTAACTAATGAATAAATTAAATTAGCAAGAAGCTATCAGTTAGCTGCCTCGAGCACAACCACTACTTTCTACTCCTTCACACATCCTTTGGTATGCATCTCTGTGTTCTTTACCGTTTGTCCTGAAGTGCATTGTGCTGGGAGACAAAGTGAATCAACCATTTAGCATTATAGGTGGGTCTGAGTGGTCAAAGAACAACGACGGTTGGAAGAAAAAATCTTTTCTGAAAACTTTAATGGCTAACCTCGTTAACTATCTTCGTGTAGCGTCTAAGCCTGCTGCCATTTGCTGATTATAACTAAACTATCGTACAGCCGAGGCTGGTGGGAATGTTCTTAGTTTTGCAGATATTTGGTCGTGAACCAAACCACTGGACAGATCAAAATGATATAACAATTTTAAGGAATCACCAAACAGTTTACAATTTATCCAGAAAGAGACCATGAATGTGTTTGCCACGATCCATCTACCGGTCGTTGAAACTCCAAACCGCGCACGCACACACTGAGGAAAGAAATCACCAAATTGCGTGCAACTTAAGACCCAACTTGCAATAAATGTTAAAATTGTGCTGTAAAAGTTTCCTGTTCCAACCAAATTCGTCATAATTTGACAATTGAAAGGTTTAAAATCCAGGGGGGTTGTAACCGAGCAACACTCGTAACCCTTTCAGAGCGACCGTGACACAGGTTAATCCCGCGCTGAATGGGTCAATGCACATCGCCTGACCCAGCTTTGCCACATCTGGGCTGCCGCTGAACAATATTAGACTTTGCTGAGCGGGTTTTACTTTTTGAAATAAGATTGGAATCTATTGAAGTTCAAACAATTTGAGCGACTTCCCGACTCATAAAAAGAGACGAGAAGATAGAATAAGGGCCGGAGCGTGTGTGGATAAAGCTGAAACTAAAACGGCATTGGCTAATTATGCGATTCATTGTAGTGTAGTTGTATGTTTTAACTTGCAGTTGCAGGCTAGGGGTTTACCTGTGACAGCGGTCTCATGTGACTGATTTAAATGTGGGTTGAACGTGTATTAAGGGGGCATCAGTGAAAAGAAACTCCTTTTGAACACCGACACATCTGCAGAGACACAAAGTCAAAGTCTACCCCAGAGCCCCCAGTCAATCTGGTTCAGACGTGGCCGACAGCAGCTTTGTGTGGCCACCATCAATCAATTTAGTTGAAGACGATATCGAGCATACATCAACAGCAGGCAGACCTCAAATGGTGTTCCCCAAATTCACGCAGAGCAGAGAAGGGATTAAGTGTGAACTTGATTTTTGTTTACTACTTTCAGAGGACGCTCGATAATGAATCGGATATGCAGCGGCGGCGTCAGCGTCCCGGGGGCAATCAATGAGGATATCCCCCACTGACGCGGTGCCAAACCCATGAAGCCTACCGTATTTAGTACAGTTGGTCAACAGGCCGGACTTCTTCCACCAAATCAGACCGAGCAGCGTCCGTGACTTTTAGAATACAAAAACACAAAGTGATTCCCATTTTTCTTTGCATTAAAATATTACGTCAAACTGAAATGATGAAGCTGTTCCTGCGCTGTACATCCAGCCACAGATGACTCATCTTGATCTGTCGGATTTGGAGAAACAGAGCCGGGCCGACGCCTAGTTCACTGGAGGGCGCGGTTGATTAATTTTAATTTCTTGCAAATTATGGGGAGAAAATCCCATGTCCATGCAGCGTTTCCACCATACTCTTTCAGCGGTGGCAGCCAACACTCCCGTGGGATTTCAACATTTCAAAATCGGATGAAATGCCAGACATACAAGCACAGCCAATGCTGTTTTGTGAGAAAGTGAGGCTCCACACTTTCCAAAGGACGAGGCTGGTCATCCGCTCCTCTTGTAACTCTAAACCCTGATATATCTTCTTCCTCAGTGCCATCAATTAGACACTGTTGCACTGAGTGACATTTTGCTTAATTACTATAGACATGGGCACTTTGATTGGATGATAGGATCTAAAGCTCCACAGCAGCTACTAAATGGACCTTGAGGTGAGTGTTTTGTCAAATGGCCACTATAGTGTATTTCATCTCCATTCCAGATAGATCGTCCAGCTGCTGTAAATACTCACTGCTAGTATACTAACAAATGGGTATTACTCTACAGCTGAACATGGTGCCAAAGATATTCTCCTTTCTCTCCTGTTGGACTAACGTTTTCTATGTGACTTAAAATATTTTAGAATTGCGAGAGCCACCGACAGGGTAGGGAATTTGGAAAGTATCAAGAGGCATCCTCAACACAACACCACTACAACATGGAGGTGCAACATGAAGAGGATGAGCTACCTGTGTAGATTTGAAGGGCTCATGGTAAACTAACGAAAACACAACGGTTTTCTTAGTTGCAGGTGATTGTACAATAAGGAAAACATAGTTCTGAATATGATATTACATTTCTGTCATGTTACATGCCGAGTCCTTGTCCTCGTCTTAGACCGAGCACCTGAAGTGTGTGAGTTTTGGCCTCATTGGTTGCTTGTGAAAGAGATGACCCACACATTCAGGGTTCTAAAAGTACCATCCGATTACAGATATAATAATCAAATATCAATAATTAACTACACAATTGCTGATTTAAATACAATACAAAGTATTTCCAGAATTTTTCACAGGGCATTCCAAAATGTTCACGTCATCCGAAAAAGATCAACAGGAGAAGTTTGTGGTAAGATCATGGTTTGTGGAGCCGTCCAGCAATCTGCTTTTCCCGTCAAGTCAAATCCCATGCGGGAACCACGCGCTTCATGAGCTGCTAATGCCGGAAACGGCTTTGATTTTAAGTAATGCATCTCTATAAAACTACTCAGGATTTCCGCATACAATTCCAGTCAAAGATCTGAAAAGCAAACATTAGCAAATTAAATCCAGCAGAGATAAGAGTCCTGCAGCAACACTAATGAGTACGAGATCTGAATGAGGCCGTCGCCTTTTGATTGCCTTCTACTATACAGGACAGCGGGTCATGGGGTCGCGATAGTAATGCGTTTGTTGCCCATGATCAATAGGCAGCAGACTGAATATGTGTAGTCAATAAGGGCCTGGGGGGGACTGGGTCGCTATGGCGACGTCATCAGTATGGTAATAGACCAAGCAACCAATTGTGTTGTGGGATTTGGAGGGAAAACTTTATTTAAAATCTCAGACTGACGTACTGATTTGAGGGGTTCCTGAAGATTTAGAGCTTTAGACTAGAATATTTTCATATTTACATTTATTATGCTGATTGGTACATGGCTGAATAGTCTGATTCATTCAGAAAATAACTTGGAAGCAAACATGGACCAAACATGAGTTCAGCTTGAAGAAGATGGAAAGCTTTCAATGTGGTTTCACTACAACCGATCCCACTGGCTTCCCACAGTCTCATTACGTCACACTCCAAGAGGGAATATGAACTATGACATGATATCTGAGGGCAGTGATCTAAAAACGTTTCCGCTGCATTGCAGCCGCAATAGACCTGCCATGTGCTCAGAAACACTACCGCTTCTGTCCACAGGGAGATCCAAAATATACACAAAAACAAATCTTTGTAGTAGCTTTAAAATATTTTGAGATATGAGATGAAGACGGAAACACTAAATTCATTTTAGAGAAAAATATATTTATTTTGGGTACAAACTGGTTAATGCTTACAACCAGAATTGATTACACCACACCTGTTTGATACCAATACATACATGTTTAGGATTGTTGTGAGGGGCAGAACAGTCTCCATGTAGCCGCTCTGGTATTTTGGTCATTTCTGGCGGATCTTCTCAGGACTGCGTAGGCCTGTACAAACTGTTCGACTGACATGTATTTTCCACCATGACTCACTTCCTTCAACCTGAGCAGCGGTCTAATCAGCCCAAATAACTCTAAAGGCCTGTGTGTGTGTGTGTGTGTGTGTGTGTGTGTGTGTGTGTGTGTGTGTGTGTGTGTGTGTGTGTGTGTGTGTGTGTGTGTGTGTGTGTGTGTGTGCGTGTGTGTGTGTGCCTTTAACAATCTGCAGAAACACACATTACAGATACAACAAGATCTATTCAGAGTAACAAACACATCCAACATCATTCCAGTCCTTATTCCAAGCCGTCATATGAAAAGGACAAATATTACACACAGCAAAACTACAGAAGATCCCTTATATCCACGTTTACCCTCTGAGCCAGAACAGCCCTGTACAATACTAAGATAACAATAGGCAATGTGCAGGTGACTAGCGCGAGCTCATAACGGTGAAAGTCAAGGCACGTGATAATTAACAATCAGCCTCGAGCTGCTCCAGTGGAAACAATGTCTAATGTGTTTCTGTAAAAGGCAGCAATAATGTTAAACAGTAGGGGCGTTAGAGCTGTAAAACGTTTACTGCTCCATCGCTGATCATCGTTCCTGCTGAGTAACGCATGAGGTAAACCACCAACACTTTACTGCCCTGCTCTTTGAGTGCACACACAGACAAACTAAGTGAGAGGACGCCAACTACATTTTAAGGAGGCAACACTTTTTATTTTGTATTTTATTTCAGACAATTATGATTTTTTTTTATTTGATTGTTTGGTTTGTCTGTTCTGGGCTACTGTAGAAACATGGAAGATTCTTTGTTCAGGTGATTATACACTAACAAAAACCTTTAATGCCTTTAAACCTTCTCAATGACCAGTCTGGTGTTATCAGAAGGATGCCTGCAGGTCCTAGGACGTTTCAATGGAAAGAATGTTAATGGCTGCTGGCCTGAGATAGTCTACTGATTATCTATCTACAGGAGAGAAAAGAGAAATGGAAACAGAATAAAGATGCTGATAACAATTATTGAAACAAATAAAGGAATACATTTATGATTAAATGCATTTCCATCAGCTAGACTGTTCCAGTCAAACCAAAACTAGATCAGGTAACACATGAAATCTGTTTCAGAGCCATTCCTACATCTTTACTTATTTGACACATCGTTTCCAGAATGCCTTTGTTTCAAAAGATCTTATAGGGAAAGTCATTTTGTGGTTTTGATTGAATACATTCTTTACAATGTAAAAAGTTGCTAGGGTGACTGACTGGTATGCATGGTTGGATTGACACCATGATAATGAACCTGAATATCCCACCTACATGTCAAACACCATGCGTCTACACTAGTGCAATTAAGAATGAACCCACGGTAAATTATACTAAGACTGAAAGGGACTCAGACTTTCTAGGTTGGAGCTCTATACTATTTACTGGCTCCTAACGGCGATTTGCGAATGGTTTTCGCCCGGCTCGGTGTCACTGCGGGACGGGTGGTGCATGCAGATGAACGGCGGCCCTTTGCCGGGGTTCCACACTCGCCAGGTGAGCGGCAGGAAGGGAAGCCATTCGTCTGCCCGTCCTGCAGCGCCACAGAGCCGGTCGAGAATCAGGAGAGTTTTCACTCCGGTGGCATGACGTAACCGGGCGTTGCCAATCCACTTGACGAGGGCGGCTCCAAAAAAGGTGCTTTGCCCCGTGAACATTCATTTTTCACTGACAGAAAATGACTTTTCTTTTCCCCCCGTTATGATTTCCATGTGCACGGGGCAGAAGCCTCAGGAAGCCAGCCAGAAAGAAGATGGGTTCCAACAAGGCAACGTCTCATGGGAGTAAAGGCAAAAAAAAGACAAATTAATTAACGTTTGCCTACCGTAGTTTTTTTATGTTTTCCATAATGTCTATTAAAAAGACCCAAATGAACACTGGAAGCGGACTACTTGAGCACTATATATGAATAATTGACATAGGAATGGTTCTGTCCCAAGCTTTTTGATCCATACAAGTGGCTGGTCACTGTAACCGAGGTCACTTGAAGTAGTTCCTACAGTGTTGAACTTGGGAGGTGGGGCGAACAACACACCAACGCATACACACTCACAACAACCCCACTCCAGAGTGCTACATAACCCTGGAAACAGAGGCCTGGTTCATTTGAAGCCAGATTAAAAGATACTGAGGGTGAGCGGGTGGAAAAGATTATTCCTAGTAAGCAAGAAAAAAGAAGAAAAAAAACGTAAGCTCTCCATTAATAACAGGAAGAGAGCGTTATTTATGAACGCTGCCTCAAGGCTCATTGGGATACACAGAAGTCTAGTATGTTGCGAGCTATTACATTGCAACTGTCACACTGAGACGGGCCCCTAGCACCGTGTGTGCAGACACACGGCGCATACTCCGGACTGGGAATTAGTCGCACAGCGTGGTTCTGGTTTTATTCGCCAGGATTACAGTACAGTAAACGAGGAACGGAACCAAAATTTCAGACCGGCTTAAGGAATGTCTAAATCAAAGCCTCGTAAATCCAACCCAGTAGGAGCAACAGTGCAGCCTGTATACTGCGACACTGTGCTCGGCTTAGCAGCGAGTGGCAAAGGTTGCCAGGAAACACTGTGGGCTCACAGGGCGTTCACATTCGCACACAAACGCGCACCGATGCAGTTGCGTAGTCATACACACATTTCAACAGGAGCCCGAGTACCTCTGTGCTGTTAAAAGCTTTGAGGAAAAAGTCTCGTTGAGGGAGTAAATGTGTCAATGCAATGATAACAGAGCCCCGTGACCCCTGACCCCAATGGGAGTGTGAACCAACAGGAAATGTTAGATGATAGGCAGGTTGTTAAAAAATACTGCTCTGCCGAGGCAACACGTCTACTGTCTGTAAATGACAAGTGACACTTTAACAGGATATCATTAGGTTACCAGTAGCTCCCAGTAACGGCGGCAAAAGTTATGACGACATGGATTTTATCGAGTTAAAAAACGCTTTTCTGACGTGAACACTTGCTGCTTTTCTTTTTTTCATTCCACTGCAAGCTGAAACCTTTTGGTTGAACAAATCTTAACTTAAGGTCCCACATACTTTTAATTTTCCAGCGCGTCCAAAAGTTGAGCTGATCAAATAAGAACATGTTATGTTGGACTTTGAGCTCTGGTATATATTGTGATGGGCACGACAGTGTCATTGCTTATATCAAGTAGCAAGAGTACATTAATGGATTAATTGATCGTTTGAACGACTGCCATGCTAAATAAAACGTGACATCTACTGAGAAAAATACTTTTCAACGGTTGTAATTCTAGGTAGTTTTTGCTTTGACGAGTACTCGACCAGCTGTGAGCTGGGGGAAATTGATGGTGATTGTTTATGAGCCCATTTTAAAAAGGGCCCCATGAGTCTAATTTCAAAAGGGCATGGCATCTCTTGATATCCACCTTGCATACCTAAAGCTAGGTACGGCTGATTCAGACATCCCTGGGACATTGTTCTGTACCAGTGGAGCCCACCAGCAGCCGGCTGACGGCCTAAACTTTTAGCACGCCTGTCCAACGCTCGTCTTTGGCTTTTCCATAGCAACCCCCCTTTTCCCAGGACAGAGGGTCCTTCCCCCAAGGGCGTTTAAAGGGAGTTAGGGTGGGGGGGGGGTCGATTTAGGGGAGCTGTCTTGAGAAAAAGGGCGTTTCTAGGGAAACTAAGCGCTCACTGTTCTCCAAGAGCTTTCATGGTTGCCACTTGGCAACAGTCAGCTGTCGGTATTTCAAAACGCTGCTTTTCACGCTTCAAGCCACACACACACACACACACACACTCGCACGAAGTGAGGAGAAGAAAAAAAAACGTGGCTAGTCACCGCAGCAGATGCCTCTTGTATTGTTGCCTCTGGAGTCAAAAGCCAAAACTAGCTTGGCTGACGTCATGTAAATGATATTCAATTTCAAGCGCGTTCCTTCGTCCATTCGTTTCAAATCATAATCCCAGATGAATGGCCACCTGTCTGAATGCCGCCATGCGATGCAAAGAACAATTTGGCAAGCGCAAAAGCGATTTCACGCCGCTCACCAGTCCTTGAACCTGTCCACAGATCTCCCAAGTTTCAAAATCAACATGTCCAACAAACCCTTGAGTGAATTTCAAGGTATCTTCCCAAAGTTTATTTTGAAAAGAGTTGAAGCCCGGACACTCACGGTTATCTCCCATATGGTGGACACTCCCTTAAGCCACACCCACTCACCTGTCCTTCCTTATAGGAGACAGAGCAGGAGTCTGCAGTAAACACCAGCTGTTCTCCAACTGACAGACAGGGGACACTCATCATCATCATCCTCCCCCTCTCCTCCCCCTCTCTCCTTGAGGTATGCCTTCACCTCTCTAACCCCCACTTTTCCCTCACGAACCCTCTCTGGTTGGCTGGTCTTTTCAGCTTCCTCTTCAACAAAAGAAACAAAAGGTGGCTGGGCCACTTTCCCTCTTCCCCCCCTGCTGAGAGAAGAGGAAGGGGGTAGACCTGCCAACCTCCCCTTCCATGGCTGCAGAGACCCGGCAAGGCCAGATTAGTGTCCACAAGCTAAATTATTTCACCAACACATGCAAAGAACATGCGTAGCATTCTAGCATTGTGCAGCATCACTGTGGAGTATGTAGAGGAACGTGCAGGTACAGACAGTTTAATTAAGGAGCTAGAGAATGGAAAGATGGGTGCGAGAATTCATTCATGGTGGCAGAACAAGTTGGACTTTTAGACCTTGGGAGTGAGTATGTTTTTGTGGGCTGGGGATATTTTGCCAGCTTTTTCCTTGAAGGCATTTTCCAGGGTGGTGGTGTGCGATGAGGTCACACAGTCCTCTCCACTGTAGGAACTGAACACGCAACATGTAGCCATTGTTCAGTGTTCTGCTTTCACTTCCATTGCTCTCCATCCTAATTGAGAAAAGTATCCTATAAAAATATATGACGATGCATGTAGCAATACTTAAACCCTTAAAGTGATGACAATGCCAATAGAGTAGTTCATTTGATACGCACTGTGTGGATGGAAGCTGTGTGTGTGTGTGTGTGTGTGTGTGTGTCACTGGCTAGCTAATTGAGGCCGCGCTTCACAGCGCTCACCACTGACGCATCGTCATGGAAGCCATCGCGTACCGACACCCGGCCCAAAGCTCAGGAGGTGATGCTAAATGCCAGTTCCAGCTACTTTCAGGGGTTGCTGGCAGAACTGTTGATCTCGACTAGCTTGAGTTATTACTTCAGTTTTTTTTCTTCTTCATATTCCTAAACAGCACAGACTAGTGCAAATGTTGTTTGTATGTAGGTATACGGTTAACTTTATTTAGCTGTAGATATGTGAGAAATATGAGATATGTGATGATAATAATTCAGTATTACAGTCGACAGTGTTCATTTTTGAATACTAAGTAAAGTAACCTGCTGTGATTTTGAACAGTTTGAATGAGACCCGCTTTGGGTATTAATCAGAGCTTCCTCCACAGTAAAACTAAAAAGAGCTCTGATGACATTTTAAATAGTCTGAGTCCATGATCATCCTTGCGATGCATGAAAACTGTGTTGAAAATATTTTAAATTACTTTAGCTAACAATCTTTTTCATTCATTACTTTGTCTCAGCTATTAAATTGATCGCCAACTAGTTCAATAATCAATTAATTGGTTTGAATGATTTCTGATTCCAGCTTTATAAATGTGAATACGTTCTGGTTTCTTTACTCCTCTATGACAGCTAAACTAAATATATTCGAGTTGTGGACAAAACAAAACATTAGGGAACCGGTTGACATTTTTCCCCAATTTTCTGACATTACATTGTCCAACAACTAATCAATTACCTGAGAAAATAATCAACAGATTAATCGCCAATGAAAACAATCATTAGCTGAAGCCTTAATATGTATATTATAGTATTTATCAATAACAAGACTGCAAGAAAATGACATTGCACCTAAATACATTTTGAGTGGCAACTTAGCTGTGACCATCAAGCCAAGTGCAGAATCTACTTATCTAATCTTGTGTGTGCATTATCTGGGTTTAAAATTAGGGTCCATTCGGATCAGATTAGGCTCTGTGTTAACCTACAGCTTAGGTTAAGGGTAGAGGAACTGATGCCTTCCTGTGAAGGACATCATAAGTACAGAAAGCGCAGCAGTGTGTGCATGTGTGTGTGCATGCGTGTGTGCGTGTGTGTGTGCGTGTGCGTGTGTGTGCATTTGCCGGATGGTAAAGAGACGCTCCCTCCACCCTCACCTGCCCCAGGTGGAGGTCTCACCTTCTCATGGTGAGCGCGGTGACAAAGCCCCTCTCATACGTGTCACCCTATCTCGCCAGCCGGGCCCCTTTCTCCGAGGGCCTTCGACAAACCGGCTGCTTCGGCCCCGCAGACGGATAGGAAATGATACGGCAGCACGAGTATGCATGAATGCAGGCACCGGGGAATACCGAGAGAAACGAGAGCTGCGGAAAAGTGTCAAGTGTTGAGCTCGGAGCGAGGAACCGTGGATAGGAAGGGGCGAGGTGCAATTGCTTGAGTTTTGCAAGGAGATGGTGATGTGTGGAGGTTGTAGAGGGTTTTGAGAGCGAGGAAGAGGACATACAGCTTTCTGTTTATCTGTATTCTAAACAGGGTAAATGGGTTGTACTTATAGCGCTGTTCTAGTCTTCAGACCACTCAAATCCCTTTAACATTACATCATTCTCCCATTCTTACGCTGATGGCAGTGGCTACGGTTCCACCTGCCCATCAGGAGTAACTACCGTTCATACATTCACACACACTGTAGGCACAACTACGGGAGTAATTTGGGGTTAAGTGTCTCGCCCAAGGACACATCGAACCACCAATCCTCTGATTGAAGGGCGACTCTGCTCACCACTAAGCCACAGTCGCCCACATTCTACTGTATTCTACACAATGTACTGTATTCATGGGTGTGGTCACACATGTTCAGAGACATTGACCTCATCACGCTGGCTATTGAGGACACATGGATTTGGGAGTATAATTTGGGGCGAATATGTTGCTGTTGCAGTAGGAATGAGCTCGATGGAGTCATAAATGAGAGCTGTAGCTAATTCTGAAATGATCCACTATGAGTTGGGAACAAATTGAATAATTTATGAGGTTTGTACAAAGTGTTATCTTTAGCTTCATTTCACTGTTGGCAAGGAACAGAAATTTGTTTTTGGCTTTGAGATTCATGTTTTTTGCCAAACACGCTCCTTGGGAGTCATAGCTACATCCTCTCCTTAACGTTTGCACTAATTAGCTTTGAAAATGCTCCAACTAGCCGCGGATCGACTCAGGCCGTTGTTACACTTTTCTTTTTTGCGATCGGATTCACCAGATCAGAACTCAGCTGCGTCCACATGCGACACTTCAAATGAAACCCGAAGCCTGATCAGATCGTGGTCGGATACATTTCGTGGTCAAAAGAAGCAGCTGTAAAGCAGTGTCGAAACACACGAGGGGGATGAAGGGTACCTACATTTGATAAATTGTCTGGATTGTGCCCACATGCTGTCCACACCTCACCGAGATCTGAACCGGGTGCGAGCCAGGCCGCCCCGGCATGTGGGCCGGCTGATCGGATCCCAGTTGCGAGCGAGATCCGATCTCGAAAAACACACAGACGTGACGGGTGACAACAGTTGCATCGAAAAGACCAGTGTAACCACGGCATGGGTTGAAGGTAATAAAAGCAGAACAACGTCCACATACATGTTTGGACTCGTATCCCGATGCGTAACGTGAAGCAGACTTTTACTTTCTGGACACTTGGAATAAGTCCTTCCTCTTAGTTTCCTTGTTGACCACACCAAGACCTTTTTAATTCCACATCCCCGTTTCCTCTCCTACCTTACAGTCACTTCTATTGCGTCTCATATAGACAGGGCTGGTTACTTTTTCCACACTAAATCTTTCAATATCAGTGCCAATACGATATCCGAGTTCCAGTACTGCGATACTTTGCTACAAAACTCATTCAATTCCTCAAAATGAGCCAAACTTCTCAAGTGATTCATCTCAACACAAACAGCAACACCAGGACTTCAACTAAATAGCGTTCAATATACTTTTACTACGTTTTTTTGTTTCCGGTAAATGTTTGACACAGAAATCAAGTGTAATGTGTGTCAATGATATTAGTGAGTAAATGAGTTCTTCTCAGTAAGTAAACCATCACATCACGTGTACTCCTGCTTCAACACTGACCTTCGGCAAACACACCGGCTTCATTCATGGCGGAACTATTGTAGAGCAAACACACACACACACACACACACGCGCACACACTCGCTGCATGTGGTGGAGGCATGCAGCTCACCCTGAACAGTTAATAATTCACACTCGCACAGAGCACTTCACTTGCTGCTTCAAAGGGATTTCAACACTCAAATATATTTCACAATCCACAGCACTGCGTTTATCTGGGTCTCCATTTACATATCTGAATACTGAACAGTCTACCCGATCTAATTAAACCCTCAGAGAATCCTGAGGAGCGTTATCGCTCTCCTCCTTATCAAAGAAAATCCCCAGCCCTCCCCCACCTCCCAAAAAAAAAAATGAAGGCTTTGCCGATTCATTTAACGAACACAGGAGGACCGGAGCGTCATCCTGCCCGGCTTAAGAGTTGTAATGTTCACCGCAAGCAGGGAGATCCGAGTTACCAGGAACCTCCTCATACCAGCCTACCCAGTAGCACAGACAGACGGGAAACCATCATATATTCATGGTGCTGCTGGGACTTCGAGGAACTCTGAAACTCTACATCAATATGCAGAAAAACTAAAAAAAAAAAAAAATCACCCCCCTCTGGGTTGTTTTTTTACTTTTATCTCGATGTTTGTGTGTGTGCATAATCAGTCAATGAACTCTAACACAACACATTTTCAAATCATTGACAATAAGCGACACTTTGAGATACTGTACTGTCCTCAGATGAGGCTATATTTAAAAGCCGGCTATCTTGAGGTGTCCTACAGCGAGCTGGTGGTATCGGGGGGGCGGGGCGGGGGGGGGGGGGGGGGGGGGCGGGGGGGACCCTCGTATCAGATTCTGCGCCCGTCTTTTATCCCTCTGCTCAGGGGTTTGCACCACCAGCATATTGTCCCTAATCTTGGTGCATCTGTTGGCTCACAAAGTCCCATTAAACAGCCAGACCGCTCTGATAAGGTTACTGACTTAATGCTCAGTGACATAATTAAATTGAGTATTTAATCTGGTCAAGGGAGAGGAGTCTTCAGCCCCCCCGTCGGGCGAGCACGGAGCTCACATGTCGAGTCTCCGCCGTCCAAATAATTTGCACTCTGACCCCCCTTTAGGGTGATCGCGCTCTCTCCGACGGGCGAGATCAAAACTGGATCGCAGAGAATGTTCCCTGTATAGATTTCCTGCTGACTTCGCCTGGCTTTTCTGGTCCAAATTAATCCTTTCATGAAATGGAAGGAATTGCGCTTTTGGAGATGTGAGGGTGGTTGAGGCTGTGGTCTGCTAGATATGTGAATGGAACTCGTTTTTAAAAGGTGTCGTCCGTGCCTTTACTGCATGTTGAGGCCTTTACACACCGGGGGACGAATAGACGAGGCGGAAAAATAAGCACGGCTTTTATTGTGAAAGGTTAGAATGGAGAAATGTGTTTCCAAAACAAACAAACAATCTGACATTCATGGCCACTTGGCCATCTATCAGGACATGAGGAAGGAGCGAGGGCCTGAAGCTCTTTTCCATTCTTTACATAGCTAAATCTGTCACTTATCACAACCAAATGCAACGCTACAAAAACTGTGACAATATGCTCATCCCCATATTTAAACAATATCACGTCACCTCTCTATATACAATGGCCGGCTTTCCACTCCGCCTTCCAGAGTTCGGAACGGCTATAAACACTTAAATCGCAACTCGGTCGGATTACAATCAGAACCTGAGCCCTACTAGTCTCTTTATAAAATCCGACTTGGCACCTTCCAATGACTGCGCCGTCACGGCCGCAATGTTCACACACACTTAATCAACGGCCAGACTGATGACCATCTCAGCCGGTCACATTTCCTCGGTCCGTCCTTGACGCCTCGCCGCCTCTTCATTACCAGATTAACAGCACAAATGACACGGCGGCTGCTGAGCGAGACAATCGTCGGGAGTGTCCTCCCAGACAACGCTCGGCCTCGCTTTCAGCTGATGACGACGGCCGACTCCAGTTTGTATCGAGGATGTTTGTTTGGTTTGAAGCGGGGGGGATGAAAGGTTTTGACACCACGTGCTTCCTGCCGTTCCTCCAGCTGCCCGGCACAGAACACACAAGCAGTCGACACCCAGCCCCCCTTTCACCCTTTGACCCTTTGGCACCTTGACTGTGGCAGAAAATGTGTGAGGGGAGTCTTGTTTATTGGAGAGGCACTTTACCACCTCTGCTGTCACAAATCACGTCCGTCAGGCTCGATGCCGACGTCGGTAAAAGGTGGTCACTGCTCATTGGTCAAGTGAAATTAATTAGTTTTAGTTGAATGCTGAGAAATTGTAAAGATTTAATGTTTAAAACTTTAAAAATGTTCTGCTTAAACGGGGAAAATCTGCCACATTTTATGTGGATGTCCAATCAGTGTTGATGGTAATTGAAGTGGTCCTCCGTGCATTGACCCTGAAAGCGTAGTTCTGCCGCTGGCGGACCCGTGCAGACATGGACCAGGATGCATTGCGTGGATCTTACGCCCCCCCCCCCCCGGCCATACCCTCTTAGCCTTTGCCTCTTTTCTCCGGCCGTAACTTGTGACTCCAATAAATACGTCTGCTTGGATTCTGCCAAAACGCTGTAAACTGTATCTCCTGTCGCATCTTGAGCGTGCCCCCTTGAGAAATCCAAGCTGAAACAGCCTGCAGCTCTTCCTCGTCTACGACTACGTCACTGTCACGTTAAATGAGCGCGCTGGATCGTAAACAACAAATCTTGCAGCTGGACACCCACTTGAAAAAAGGGGGCACATTTTCTCTTTAACTCCGTCTTACCTTTTGTTATTCCACAGAAATAACAACAGAAGAAAATCATCAACTGCACCTAAAATTCTTCATTTTGATGATGACTGATTGAAACATCAAATAGTCCCCTTTATTGATCTGGCGCTTAATTCAATCTCAGGTCAGCGCAGGTCAAGCCTCTTTAAAAAAAAAAAAAAAAAAAAAAAAAAAAAAAAAAAGTAAAATGTGCTCGCCATAATGACGGCATTCACACACAGGGCCAAAGGTCATGTAACCAGACAGCTCCGGGTCCTGGTGTGTGACTTTATCCAGGTACAAGTAGAGGAACGTGCTGGCTACTGGTTCTGCACGGGATGTGGGGGGGGGGGGGTTATGAAAACATGTGCCCAATTTAAACATGCTCACTAATTGCATACTCATAATCTGACACGAAGCACAGCTCAAACTTGAGGAAGGCTTGGAAAGCTTTACTTATACTTGTCACACGGGACTATTTTTCCCACCAGCTGCAGCCTATCGTTACTTTAGTGCTCGAACACGGGATAACTTGGTTTTGGTCCAAAACTAAATAAACCATGGCACAATGCTTCAAATGTAAGAGTGCGGAAAAACTTGCTCTCGGACGCTTTTCAAAATAATGGAATACCAGAAAATTGTTAATCTTAGACTTGTGTATACAATCATATGTAGGTATTAACCCGTATAGGGCTGCAATTTTTTTAAATAAATGGCATTAAGAGCTGTGTTTTATCACAAGAAACCAAAAGTAAATGTGAGAAACCGGAATATAACCATTAATTTAGAAGTGAAGACAAATCGACCTAGCAGCCACAATGTCTGGACACACCCCAGTACCCCTAATGCTACCAACAATCTAAAATAAATGAACAATCATCATCATCCTCATCATCATCAAGCGGAGATATTCCATCTCATTTCCCGGCTTATACTAAGCCCCCAATTCTGTTATGAGGCAATAGGAGCAGATGGCTGGTTTAAGAAGGCACCAAACTGTGAGAGGAGACCATCACCCATGGGACCCAATAACACAAAAGGTCACACACTCTCACTGGCAGCCCCTGTGATGGAGCGCCAACTATGACACTTGTAACCAAGCGTGAACAGTCAAATATGTTAAAATCACACCAAGACCTGCATCTGACCCTTTGATCTTAAGGACCTCCATTATCATGTGCGGTTCCTGCCGTTCACTTTGTGTATGAAGGTGGCATTTGTGATGGGAAGAATAAGTAGCTTACGCTTTTCCTGAAAGAACAATCCTCCTTTATTGCAATAAAGCTCTCGGCTCATGAGAGTCCTGCTGAATGGAAGTCGTTTCACGCACTGATTTTCTCATGGCACGCGCACATATCCCGTTAACAGAAAATCAGTGAAAAGGACGACCAATTCATTATTTTGTTTTTGTGTATGGATAAACATAATTACTCAACGGAAATATAAAATGTAAAGATATGTTATACGACTTAGCAGGCCTCTCCGGTCAATATGACAGAAATAATGTCAGACGTAGATATTTAAAGTCGGACTGAGCAGTTCATCACACAACCCTCATGGAGCACCATGGTGGCTGATGCAGCGACCACGTTAATGCAACGTTAACGGCTGCTGTGCCTGTACATTAAATCCATGCCAGTGTTGGCAGCTTTTTCCGTCACCTTTTTTTTTATTTTATTTTTATTTATACCGTTAAATGGCGGTCACACACACACACACACACACCTCTTGAGCGACGCCGCCTCGAGGGTGTGTATTGGATAAGTTATCCAACTCCACTTTGGGAGCCTCGGAAGGTTAACTTTGCTTTAACTATTAAACGTACGCGGCTTCACGAGCCTGAGCACGAGAAACAATAAAGTCGGCACGGGTTCAAACACGCACACGTTCATTGGGAAAAGTTGCTACAAGTGAGGTCACGACTTCATTGATATCGCTGTTTACGCGAGAGGCTTCGTCACTCAAGAGGGAAACGAGTTGGCGGGGTAAAAAAAACATACGCAGTTGGGATTATCACGGAGCAAAAATAACACCGAGGCGGACTAACGTTAGTCCGCCGCCCGGACTGCCACTCACCTTGCGACTCTTCAGTCACTTGCTCCCCGCGCTGCTTTCCTCCTCGTTGCGGTGGAGCCAACACGTTCTCGCTGGTTTCATTGAGAGAATCCCATTTGTCTGCGACCAGTGCTGGTAAACGTTACGCAGACCAATCCGCCAAGACAGATAACGTTATTTTCTCGTGGTTACCAGGTCACAAATCCCATTGTCGCTCAGTCCAAAGCGTGCAAATAAATGTCCTCTCGGGCATCCAACTTTCACTAGTTTACACACCTAACGCCTCATTGAGCGGAGAGAAGAAGAAAAATTGCGCGCTTATAGTCCATGCAATAAAAAGTGATACTTGGTAATGTTTCTTTTCCTCGGCAGGTTTCTTCCCCCACATGTAGCCGGTGAGTGGTGGTGGTGGGAATGGTTTGGTGCTGCGCTGAGCGCCCAGCTCTCCAGGAGGTTTGGCAAAGAGAGATATCGTGCTGCCTTCAGGTGCCCCTCGTTTTTCCTATACCCCAACTAGAAAGTAAAGTAGGCACTGTGCTCATTGAGAAAAACAAGTCTAATGTGTGGTGGCCAGTCTTGAATGAACACCGCTTTTTACTTGGATATAACGACACGGACATATACATGTTAACGTACATAATGGGGGAAAGAAAACACTGTTAAAACAGCCTTCCACAACACATATCTAGCAAATCTGTGCACCAGTTTGGAGGGAAACATATTTTTGTACTACAAAAAAAAAAAAATCTTACATTGAACCGACTGTAATGACTCCGCTCTGCTGATAAAAAGAAAGGAGACATAGAGACGTAGAGGAATTATGAACTGTGTTCTGAACAGTAGCAAGTGACCAAATAAATCATGTCGCGTTAAAAGGTGACAAGCGTGTGCTCCCAATATTTCCCCCAGGCTATGAAGGCAGCACGCGCTACTCGGGTAAATGACTGGTACGTGACAGACCCCTGCTGGCCAACCGGAGACATGCATCCCATACCGCTGTCATGGTGGATCCCCACAGTTTGTCACTTCACAGTCCTCACTTAAACACACAGGCTTACAGCTTTCTTCTCACACGTGTGTTGGAAGGGTGTAAAGCTATGATGTAAATAAATCAAAGTATTAACATAAACGTATCTCCCTCCAGCACCCATGGGGATGCATGACCCCACTTTAAATACCACTGCTTTTGAGTTTCTATGCTATATAAGTCAGCTATCACAAGATAATGAAATAGTTGAATAAATAGATATTTCCCATGCTCTCAAACAATCACCAGTCTTCATCTATAATGCAGCATGAAACAAGAACGAATCGAGCATTACGCTTGTTTGATTAGAACTGACGCTGCACATATTCCCTGTGCTTCATGATGCTGCCTGGGGTCCAGTCCTCATCCGCTCCTCCATTTACAGAGGATGTGTCTCGCTCTGAGACTTCATATCAATGGGGACCACACAGAGATCACAAAACCTGCCGCACACACTTGTCATCTGTAACGCGGCTCTCTGTATCTTCGTCCCCTCTTGTGAAAAGAAGCCTTTCATCTCCCCTCTCTTGATTCTACTGTAATGATGACTGGAGCTAGATAAGCAACACACACTTCAAAGATCACTCAGCTCCGCCCACCACTTACCATCTCCAGTTCAAAGGCTAGACAACAATAGTAGTGTCTACTCTGCTCTTACAATACAGTGTAGTATCAATGTTATGATATCCATTTATAAATTCATGTCAGTAAATATCGTAAACAAACATTATATACATTTTGTCCTTAATATTTCAGCATAATTATGTCAGAATATAAACAAAACAAATATACCATCATATATCAATATGAAGTCATATTTTTACATTTATGTATTGTCTAATGCTGATACATAATGGTGAATAAAAAATATGACTGTAATGATAGTAGCAGTGGGTTTCACACAGGGCCACGGCAGCAGGCGCAATCACGATCCAGGTGTAAGCCCGATCCATGGAAACCTGCAAGACGTGAAAGCACAGAGACTCCAAGGAAGAAGCCAAGTTAGTAATATGCATTAATGGGACATGAATGTATACAGATGTGAGAGAGAAGAGGAGAGAGGAGCCTAACTATAAACCCGAGCCAGCTCTAACTATAAACCTGAGCCAGCTCTAACTATAAACCTGAGCCAGCTCTAACTATAAACCTGAGCCAGCTCTAACTATGAACCTGAGCCAGCTCTAACTATGAACCTGAGCCAGCTCTAACGATAAACCTGAGCCAGCTCTAACTATAAACCCAAACCAGCTCTAACTATAAACCTGAGCCAGTCCTAACTATAAACCTGAGCCAGCTCTAACTATAAACCCAAACCAGCTCTAACTATGAACCTGAGCCAGCTCTAACTATAAACCTGAGCCAGCTCTAACGATAAACCTGAGCCAGCTCTAACTATAAACCCAAACCAGCTCTAACTATAAACCTGAGCCAGTCCTAACTATAAACCTGAGCCAGCTCTAACTATAAACCTGAGCCAGCTTTAACTATAAACCTGAGCCAGCTCTAACTATAAACCTGAGCCAGCTCTAACTATAAACCTGAGCCAGCTCTAACTATGAACCTGAGCCAGCTCTAACGATAAACCTGAGCCAGCTCTAACTATAAACCCAAACCAGCTCTAACTATAAACCTGAGCCAGTCCTAACTATAAACCTGAGCCAGCTCTAACTATAAACCTGAGCCAGCTTTAACTATAAACCTGAGCCAGCTCTAACTATAAACCTGAGCCAGCTCTAACTATAAACCTGAGCAAGCTCTAACTATAAACCTGACCCAGTCCTAACTATAAACCTAAGCCAGCTCTAACTATAAGCGTTATCAAAGAGGAAAGTCTCTGGTCAACTCTTAAATGTGTGTGTATTATTGGCTAACATGTTGCAAGCATATGAGAGGTCTGGCATACAAGTTGTGGACACCGGGTTTGACTGACCAGTGATCTTGAAGGAATTATGCCAGAAGTATGCCAGTGCACAAACAACACAGAAATGAGCTATTAATACAAGACGTTGGAGAAAATTCAGAAGCACCACTGAAAGGTGCCATATAAGATTTTGAGCATTTCTATTGCCTCCATTTGGCTCTCAACACAGCGACAGCTAAATACAAAACACTGTATGTAACTTTTTCTGAAGTTGATGTTCCATCACAGCCAGGATTCTTGAGGGACCCCTCGGTCCGTGTGGCTGGCTGTTTGCATGGATTTGTGTGTATACGTTTCTCAGCACAGGCCTGTATTCACAGCACAGTGAATCAGAGGAGTGAGTTTGAAAAGTAGGGTGTGAATGGACATGTCTGTCCCTGTGAAAAACACTGAGCCATTCATCCCTAAAGTTCACACACACACAGCTCTGGGCCACTCTGAGAAGAAACTTGTCTATAAAGAGGAGCGAGGAGCTGGGCAGCCTGGGATGGGAGTGAGTGGGTGGAAGGCTGGCTCTGAGGGCTGGGGGAGGTGTGGGTAGGAGCGGAGCAGAGAACACCCCTCCCACTATGTTCATTATCATACCCAAACAGGGACGGACTCTCCAGTCTAACGCTCTAAAGCTATCATGCTCTTTAACACATCACTGGTGGGAATAAAGACTCACCCTTCAAAAACCTGTCTCTCCAGTTCTTCCATCCATGAAGGTTCATGGAGAATGTTTGGGACAAGTTCTGGAGGAAATGGCAATAATGTTCGAAGATGCACTAATAATGTTAAGAAATCCTTTTAGAAATGCTGGATCTGCATGCGATTTCATTAAAATTCAATTCTGATGGGGCCTAGCCCTAGTGTACGCTATTAAGACGGGCCTTTATGCACACGACTGAGATGGGGCCTAGTGCGCGCTATCGAGACAGGCCTTAGTGCTCACTATTGAGACAGGACCTAGTGCTCACTATTGAGACAGGACCTAGTGCTCACTATTGAGACAGGCCTTAGTGCACTGCACACTATTGATACAAGCCTTAGTGCTCACTATTGAGACAGGACATAGTGCTCACTATTGAGACAGGACCTAGTGCTCACTATTGAGACAGGCCTTAGTGCACACTATTGAGACAGGCCTTAGTGCACACTATTGAGACAGACCTTAGTGCACACTATTGATACAAGCCTTAGTGCTCACTATTGAGACAGGACCTAGTGCTCACTATTGAGACAGGACCTAGTGCTCACTTGAGACAGGCCCTAGTGCTCACTATTGAGACAGGACCTAGTGCTCACTATTGAGACAGGACCTAGTGCACTGCACGCTATTGATACAAGCCTTAGTGCTCACTATTGATACAAGCCTTAGTGCACACTATTGAGACAGGACCTAGTGCTCACTATTGAGACAGGACCTAGTGCACTGCACGCTATTGATACAAGCCTTAGTGCTCACTATTGATACAAGCCTTAGTGCTCACTATTGAGACAGGACCTAGTGCTCACTATTGAGACAGGACCTAGTGCACTGCACACTACTGATACAAGCCTTAGTGCTCACTATTGAGCAGTGTTGTATAAAGTACCCAAAAGCCGTACTTGAGTAAAAGTAAAGATACCTTACTGGAAAATTACTCCAGTAAAAGTAAAAGTCACCTATTAAAATACTACTTGAGTAAAAGTCTTAAAGTATCTGATATTTTCTGTACTTAAGTATCAAAAGTATTTTTCTGATATAAAATGTACTTAAGTATTGAAAGTAAAAGTACAAGTACATGCTTTTAATAAAAAAGCAAAGGGTCAGAATTTTGAGAATTATGAAGTTTATTCTTTTAAGTGCTGTGGTCACCGTGACCAAGGACAAGGAGTTGTGTTGATAAAATAACCATATATATTATGTTCAACATAATATATTGTACCTAAGTATACTTTTGCACCTACTATGAACTTATCATCGTAATTCTCCAAAAAGCAATATGACACTATGAAGGACTTGTAACAGTGTGGTTATAAGTATGCTCATTCTGCCCGGTAACGGTCCGTGGGTCCCTTGGTACCGGGCCCCTTGGTACCGGGTCCCTTGGTACCGGGCCCCTTGGTGCCGGGTCCCTTGGTACCGGGCCGTGGGGCCCTTGATACCAGGCCCCTTGGTACTGGGCCGCACAGAAAGAATGAATGAAAAATGTAAGTTAAATTAAAAAAGTCCGGAAAAATGTTTTATTGTGAAAAATTACCAGATACATCCGTCTGTGGTGACCTCAGACGGAACCTCCTGACACATGTCAAGATGTTACGTTACCCTAAAAATGAAACTTAAATCTGTTTAACTTTGCCGGTGTTCTGGATTAAAACCAAGGCAAAGTATCCTGAGATCGCCAAAAAAGCATGAAAACCTGCTTTCATTTCAACATCCTGTCTTTGTGCAGCGCGTTAGAAGTTAAGCAGTAGACTGGACTAAAGGTTTAGTTAGCAGTAGACTGGACATAACGAACACACGTTGGGTGTCGTTGTCTCCTGTCTCTCCGAGGTCGGACCCGGTCCGTGACAGTTTGGTCTTCACGTTACCGGTCCGTGACGCATAACGGTTTGGGAGCGCTGGACTAGAGGGTGTAGAGGGCTAATGCAGAATATTGTGATTCGCAAAACCTGCTTCGTTGAGTCTGTGTTCCACCACAGTCCCGGATGTGTTTTTCTTTCTTTCTAGAGATAGATTTGATTTTGTAGCGAGTAACGAAGGTTTCAGGAGAAATGTATCGGAGTAAAAGTATCAGTTTTCTTTGCAAAATGTAGTGAAGTAAAAGTAAAAGTAAACAGAAATATAAATAGTAAAGTAGAGTACATATATCCCAAAAAACTACTTAAGTACAGTAACAAAGTATTTCTACTTCGTTACTATACACCACTGCTATTGAGACAGGCCTTAGTGCACACTATTGAGACAGGCCTTAGTGCACACTATTGATACAAGCCTTAGTGCTCACTATTGAGACAGGCCTTAGTGCACACTATTGAGACAGGCCCTAGTGCTCACTATTGAGACAGGACCTAGTGCTCACTATTGAGACAGGACCTAGTGCTCACTATTGAGACAGGACCTAGTGCTCACTATTGAGACAGGACCTAGTGCTCACTATTGATACAAGCCTTAGTGCTCACTATTGAGACAGGCCTTAGTGCACACTATTGAGACAGGCCCTAGTGCTCACTATTGAGACAGGACCTAGTGCTCACTATTGAGACAGGACCTAGTGCTCACTATTGAGACAGGACCTAGTGCTCACTATTGAGACAGGACCTAGTGCTCACTATTGAGACAGGACCTAGTGCTCACTATTGAGACAGGACCTAGTGCTCACTATTGAGACAGGACCTAGTGCTCACTATTGAGACAGGACCTAGTGCTCACTATTGAGACAGGCCTTAGTGCACACTATTGAGACAGGCCTTAGTGCACACTATTGAGACAGGACCTAGTGCTCACTATTGAGACAGGACCTAGTGCTCACTATTGAGACAGGACCTAGTGCTCACTATTGAGACAGGCCTTAGTGCACACTATTGAGACAGGCCTTAGTGCACACTATTGAGACAGACCTTAGTGCACACTATTGATACAAGCCTTAGTGCACACTATTGAGACAGGCCTTAGTGCACACTATTGATACAAGCCTTAGTGCTCACTATTGAGACAGGACCTAGTGCTCACTATTGAGACAGGACCTAGTGCATGTTATTGAGACGGCCCTAACACAGCCTGTAATGAGTATTATTGGAGTAGATATAGGTATTTTCCAGAAATCATGGCTCCAATCAGACACATTATTAAACACATTATTTTCTATTAAAATAAGAACTAGAGAGGATTAAACTCTGGCAGATATATAATCCTTTCTTTAAACATAAGAGTTGGTTTTGTTGAGAATGTATTGTCTTTAATTGCTCTCACAAATTATGATTATTTGCTAATTTAGAATACACGCACTGATTGCTTGTTTCAGCCACACATGTTTAGCTACACATGTTCTTTAGCAAATATAATATAAGCAAGGTATGCTTTTCAAAATTGTATCCGGCCGATGTGTCCTACTAGTTGAAAGGATCGCCCAAGTCTGGCCAGTATGAACGTTTTCAGCCAGCTCAGCCTGTTTTAGTGTTCACGTGGCCACCTGACAGGTCTATCCTTTTATCTGACACTATCCGTAATGACCAGTAGATGGCGAACCTGTACTTCCAATAACCAACATTGTCAGAGTGTGCTCTGGTGTGGGCTGTGACGCATATTGTAGGAAACTGTAGCATCAAATCTAAATCAAATCTCATTTATTGCACACTGTTTTGAACATGCAATAGTTAGACTGAATATGTTTGGCTGATATCCGTACTTCAATTCTTCTTCAGAAAAGTGGTGTAACTTTTACCATTCATCTGCATTGGGGTCTTTCAGATTCAGATTCAATTGCATTTTAGAATTTTGTAGAATAAACATTCTGGATACCTGCAACATAATTCTAAATAGGAAAAACTCCCATTTCATATAGCTATCATCCAATTGTTACAGGTCATAATTTAAATTTCTCATATCCAAAATGAAAAGAAAAAAAACATTATAGATATCCCAGGTATTGTGAATAGTAAATGTACTAATGGATATTCACACTTATATACATATTATGGCTATAGTAAAACATTTCAGATATCAAGTTATTTATTTGATGACTAGAAACAATGCCATTGCATATATCTACAAATGCATGATATCTGTCCTGGATATCCCAAAAGATAATACATCAGTTATGATTAGTTACAATTATATGGTAGATATCTGAAATTGAAGGACTTTCTAGAAATAATTCTTTTGCAGATCTCTAGAATGTTCACTCTATATATTAAATATATAAAAAAATGCAATTGTAGATCGGAAAAGTTCTTAGACCAGGCAGAATAAAATGACAGATAACTGCAATACGCTATGTATCCAGTCCAGCTAGTTGATGTTAAAACGGCCACATAAACACGCGTGTTGAAAGCATAACTTTACTATACTAATATCATGACGCAAGTTGAGTGAAAATAGGAACGCTTCTTCTTCTCTTACGTACGTCACGCGCCTGTTAACATCGTACGTGCGCGCTTCCGTAAAGCAGTGATAAAGATGGCGGTCTCCACCGCAGTAGGTAAGCCGACTTCACCGACAGTTCAAACAGTATATGCTTATTGATTTTGCTTCTGAGGTACAGTTTCCAATATGCCATATTAGTTACGCAATAGTTTTGCGAGTCCAAGAGTCCTGCTGTTGCGTAATTCTGACAGTTTAAAGCAGGACGTTTAGCTGGAGAAAACGCAGACAGTGACGCTGCTCGCTAGCTAGCTAGCGCTAGCTCATTGGCGAGCTAAACTGGCCCACAGTCTTTGAGCAACGCTCCGCACATCTGGTCTGCGACAACTTTTGATGTCCCGTTATGAAGCGAGTCGGTCAAAAGACGAGGCTCCACGCGGGACCCCCGCACACCACAAGACCCGTTGGTCCGGCGTTATTTGCGGGTCTCTCCGTTCGCGAGGCGGTGACGCCCCTGACTAGCTTGATGGCTGGAAAACTTGTTTGCCAAGATAACGTTAGCTAGCTAGCTGGCTGGCTGGTTGGCAACAACTTGGAG
This sequence comes from Myoxocephalus aenaeus, assembly GCA_038501785.1. NCBI lineage: Eukaryota > Metazoa > Chordata > Actinopteri > Perciformes > Cottidae > Myoxocephalus > Myoxocephalus aenaeus. The sequence goes on along the minus strand of JBAMJR010000358.1, from coordinate 1,773,666 downwards.
AGTCGCGGCTTTCCGGAAGAAATTCTGAAAAGTACGATGTGTTTTTACGCTTGCTGCTAATGTCACGTGACCAGCCACCCGTAGCGGTTTGTTTTTAACATCGAATAGAAGTAGGCTACTCCGTAAAATGAATAGCAACGCGATTTAGTTCCTCAGCGCTGGCTACCCCAAAGCTAACACCTTAGCCGAACATTTCAATACCGTCCGTCTGAGGAAGACCCTGCTGTCGTGGATGAAGGCTCAGTGTACACTCGTATTATAGACAGACTCACGACACTGTGATCCCAGGCACGTTTTACAGAATATGCGTGGTCATCTTAAAAAGATGTCACAGCGTGTTTGTTTGGCCACCAAGGCCTTAGTTGGTATTGATTTTGCACCTCCAGAAATGAAGAACTGCAATTTGATCATTTTAGACATCATTTAATATCAATTATGTTGTCGTTTGATGTTTGACACAATTTAAATTTCCATTTTTCAAGTTGGAATGTGTGTGTGCATAACATTCTAGGTGAACGTCAAAATGGGTAAATGTGAAAATAAGGCGTGCTCCTCTGAGTCAGACAGACAGCATACACAGACCTGTCCTCCGTCCCGTCCGTGTGACCAAACGCTGTCCAGGTGCCACGACTCGGTGGCAGAGGTTTGGTCAGGTTTTGTTATTCCTGGCTCAAACTGCGTGGCACCACCCTGATCATCATGTGCATGTTCTCGCGCTACATTCAGATCTGACAAACGTACCGCGTCTCGTCAGTAACGTGAATTACTATATCTGCCCGGTAATAATCGGGCGACGTGTGCACGGTTTTTGCTCTCACGATCCTCCGCCACGCAAACTAGTACACGCTGATTCTACAAGGCCAAGTCTGCAAAGCGGTCACTGATGGGACGTAACGTTCATTTAATAAATTCAACATGCTTGGATGCAAAATAAACGTATGCCTGTTTTGAACAACCTCAAAATATACCCGTTGCTCTGTGTGATGTGTAGGGAAACCAGATAGTCAGCGGTACTGTCTTATCATGTGATTAGATGTTCATCTGCATTTTTCTGTCTCACAGACGTTTGAAAATTCCTTTTCAGCTTCCTAGCTTTTGCACTTGCCTTCATTTTTCAAATGTTTTTGGGAAAAAAGCTTTTGCCTGCAGTACACAATTGCAATTCAAGAATGAAACACATTTCTGTGCACTCGCATAAAGATCAGGAAGAAACGGATATAGCAGAAAGCAACCATACGTGACAGCAGATCATCCATAGGTCGCGATTGAAGATGTAATTAGTCAGAAAACCCTGGAGCAGTTTGTAAAAAGATTTAGACGCTAACTTTCAACAGTGCAATCATACCCTTTTGACCTAGAACATGAATGTAAACAATTCAATTAAACTAACAAAACAGTTAATCATCATCATGCCCTACTGAGTCATTTCATGAGTCCTATTGTGGTTAAGAGGTTGATGCTATAGTACAATGGGAATAATTCTACACAGTTTTTTTTTAACATCACAAGTGATGCTAGTTACATGTTGTTTTTTTACACACACCTTCCAAGAGCTTTAGTCAGCTATTTCTGTTCAGGGAAAGTATTGAATATATTTGAATTTCCTTGTGTGTGTGTGTGTGTGTGTGTGTGTGTGTGTGTGTCTGTCTGTGTGTGTGAAGGCGTTGTAGTTCCCCGCAGCTTTCGGCTGCTGGAGGAACTGGAGGAAGGTCAGAAGGGAGGTGGAGATGGCACAGTGAGCTGGGGCCTCGTGAATGATGAAGACATGACGCTAACTCAGTGGAATGGCATGATCATCGGTCCACCCAAGGTGAGCCACCCCCAGGGCCTGTGCCGCTCGTGCATCACACTGCTCTTCTCTCCAGCACTGGATTTAAAAATCGGTTATGAACAAATTCCTTGAAAGACAATCAGTCAGTTCAGCACTTTTCAAAGTAAAAAAAACAGCAACCTTTGGAGCGCTCCAAACGCTAACTCTGTCCGGGTTGTTCCTAATCAGTGGAGTTCTCACTCCTAATCAGTAGAGTTCTCACTGTGTTGCTTGTGCTGACCTGAATCAATGGCTTGTCTCATAAGAAATGGCAGCAACATGGTAAACAGAGGCAGAGTTACATGCTCATGGTAGCGAGGGCTGGGAACCAGCGTTTAATGGAGTGCATGAGGTTGCAGGTCTGACGCCAAGTCTCAGTTAATGAGCAGCAGGAGAACTGAAGATGGCGGTAACTCTTCTTGTTGAAGATGAGCTGGATTAAAGTGAACTAGAACGGGTACATTTCAGGTGGTACTTTTCAGCGTGTATGCAAAATGTGCAATTATCATTCAGGCCTATCTTTAACTGCTGCTCTCATCGACTGTTTGGAAAACATCAAGATATGGATTTTTGCAAACACAAAGATGTCTACATTAAGAGCATTCAAAAAAATCACCATTGTGGGATCTGGTATACACATTAAAAATAATCAAGTAGTTCGAGAAAAGCAGCAGGAGATGGGTACTTTTTGGGTGAACCTCATCAGTCATCTTCTGAGGGGCGTAACCGTTTACAGAAGTCGCGCTTCGGTGCATATGGCGGGGGGGAAAAAAATCATGCATAGTGATTTGTTTCTTTTCATGTATTTTAAGACACAGTCCTCCTGCTGGTGACCGAGGTCACATTTTGCCTACTGGCAACTTTGGGAAACTGTTTTCATTATAAAAATAAGGACCATTTCAAACACGTGTGTATTTCACTGAACAAACACTTTCTCCAAAGGCTATAAGTCACAATAGGCTATAGAAGTGAAAATCATCTCTTATGCTATGAAATAAAAAAATACCCAAATACATAGTGTAATAGACAAAACCCTTGTGCATTAGGAGGAGTGTTTCAATCAGTTCCGCCGTGGCTAAACATTACTCATTCTGGGGATTGGCACGTCTGGGTGATGCCGTCAAATATGTGTTAGCATGTTGGATGATTCACAATATGTTGAGTCACCCTTTGTCTGTCTGTCTGTGTCTTTCTTTCTTTCTTTCTTTCTTTCTTTCATTCAGCTTGTTGTGCTCACCTCAGGTCATGTTCCTAACGACGTAGCATCAGACCGGGACAGTTCATTTCATTAATAATTTTTTTTTGCATAACACCAGATCATAGTTAGGTCTTGCATAGTGAATGCACCGAGGAGCCGGATGAGTTGAGTTTGTGTAGCTTCTGTTGCATTATGGGAGGCTGCGCTTCCTTTTGCAAACCCCCTAGAGTGTTAAGATGAGGTTGTACTTCCTTGTGTGAGTTTAGAATAACAGGAAAAAAAATGCATGCACCAGTTAGTTTGTTTTTGCGGCGTTGAATGTGGCCGCTTTGATCGCTTCATGCTAGATGAACAAATCTGACGGCGTATAGAGATGTTAGGTTGCAGTGGCAGTAAGTTGGAGTGCGAGTCCCCGAGGTGACTGTAGCATTTGTCGCCGTTTCTCGTATATATATTCAGTGAGACCATCAGCTCAGGAGATTGGCTATTTCTATATGGTTACCCCTTGATGCTCGCCATCGGTGCCACTGGGTCGGATTCTGAAATCCCGCAGGTTCACACGTTCACATTTCCCTGACTCTCACTCTGTGAGCTAACCTGTCACTGTTTCTTTGATCGCAGACCGTCTACGACGGCAGAATATACAGTCTGAGAATAGAATGTGGATCCAGATACCCGGAGTATGCCCCTCATGTCCGCTTCGTGAACAAGATCAACCTGAACGGCGTACACAGCTCAAGCGGCGTGGTGAGTATCCAGACTTCATCTCCTCTGTTCTTACCCGTTTGATCAACAGTCTAAGTTAGCCGTTCGTTTCCAGTGTTTATTGGTCTCCTGTGGACTGAATCAGACATGCACATCATTTAGAGTCAGGAGCCGCTGATGCCTGTTTGGTCTCGTGGTTTTGGTCTGGAGCTTTAAATAGTAAGTTGTTAGAAACCCTGTCACGTTGGAACTTTGTTGGGCCATTAATGTTCCAGTGACACTCGACAGGTTGCACGTTCTGCTGCCTCATAATGTCTATGGCCCGTTTCCTTCACAGATCCTATTTGAGGTAGATTGTGTTATTTTCTATAGGAAAATAAAACAGGGTTTGGCATCAGTGAACTCGCCGCAGCATTGAATGGCTTTGACCAGCCATTGTACTGAGAGAAAGGTCCTGCGCTATGTAAATCTAAATATGAACCAGACCGACTAATCCCCCGAGTCTGTCGTCACATTGAACTCGTGTGGCGTCTCCGTGAATCAGACTTACCGTAAAGTAGCCTGCTTATTGTCAGCAGTGGTCTAAATACAAGCAGATGGTAAAGAGCTAGTTACAAGTGCTAAGAATCTCAGTTTCTTTTAACATTTTGATTAAGATTCAGAAGTATTTTCTCTTACCTTAAGGACTCCTTGACTGGTTCTACAGATTCAGAGTTTCATCCTAAAACCTTTTCTCAAAAGCTGCCAAGAGTCACTTTTAGTAAGGAGAACTCCTAAGTTAAGAGAGGGTGGCGCAGTTGACCCCAGTAATACCTCATATAGTGCATTTTTACTGGGTAATCCAGCGATGCATGAAATCAGCGTTATCCATCGCGGTGAGTAATTGTTTAATGTACACTTAATGAACTGAAGAGAATCCGGTCTGAAGAGAGCATTTGTGGTTTGATGGAGTCGTGAAGAGTCGTGCAAACAGTCATCTGTGGTGTGATTGGATTAACTCCCCCACCACTGATGAATAAATAAATGCCTCTGACTGATTGTACACGGGGCTCAGTGACTGAGGAGTCTTCTGCCTCAGAACGTATTCATGTGCAGGCTGGTCTCAGCCCACATTTGAAGCTATACCAACAACAAATGAGTGTACCGTAATTCATAGATGTCACACAAAATACTTTTGTAAGTATAAAGCCCCCAAAAAGCTCATACGGGTGACGGGTCCAACAAACACTAATCACCCAGGAGGCCGCTGTTCGTTCCCAACTTTAATTCTTCACGTTACTTGTGTTGTTGTTTTAACCCAAACGACAATCTATTCCTAAACCTAACTAAGTAGGTTTGTTGAGTTGTGGGCGACTGGTTTGGTGGTGAGCAGGGTCGTCCAATCAGAGGATCGGCGGTTCAATCCCAGGCTCCTCTAGTCCATGTCGATGTGTCCTTGGGCAAGACACTTAACCCCAAATTGCTCCCGTCGCTGTCCCCACAGTGTGTGAATGTTAGTTACTCCTGATGGGAAGGTGGCACCGTAGCTACAGCCATCAGTGTGTGAATGGGTGAATGATGTCATGTAGCATTGAAGCACTTTGAGTGGTCTGAAGACTCGAAAAGCTCTCTATAAGTACAGTCCATTTACCATTTTGTTATTTTTGTCTTAAAATATTTTAATTGCACTCTTTGTGCCTATTGGATATATTGAACCTCCTTGCGAAGCTCTAATAAATGTCTGTCTTAATTAAAAAGGATCTCCTCTCTCCTCAGGTGGAAATAAAGGCGCTGTCGGCGCTGTACAGGTGGAGAAACTCCTACAACATCCGGATGGTGCTGCAGGAGCTCAGACAGCACATGATGTTGAAAGAGAACAGCCGGCTTTCCCAGCCACCCGAAGGCCAGGTGTACAGCAACTAAGGCACCTGCTGCTGCCCCTCCCTGTCACCCCCCCCCCCCCACACACACACACACACGCTACTCTACCACCGCCCCCCCCTTTAGCAGCCTCCCATCGGACAGAGAGAGGGATGTGCACCCATTTAAGTTCACGGTGCAGACCAGACATTACCCAACACAAATACTGAACATCTCACTTGTTATTTTATCTTATGTGTGTGTGTGTGTGTGTGTGTGTTCTACATCCAGATTGTAAAATAACCAACGACCCGATTGAGTGCACCAATTACGTGAGCGTGTTGCTGCATTCTTCACTTAGTCCCTGTTCGGCGGGTATTGCAAAGAGGAATTTAAATCGCCGCGACGGTCTCAAATTCCCCAGCTTCCGCAAAATCCCGACGATGTGAAATTCACGGGTTTCCCCTCACGCGACTGCATGTCCGGTACACGGGGAATTAACTGCTACTAGACATTCAGCAACGTATGTATCAACAGGGCACTGCTGGCTCATCACTCTTGTTCTCACACTCGTCTTCTGTGTGCCATATGGTTCATAGCGCTTTGTGATGGTGATTGATTATTAGCAGCCAGTGGGAGGGAGGGGTGGGGGGAGGGGCAGAGGAACATATAGCAGGAGGAGATGTGTATTTTTTTTCTTTTTCTTTTTGTTTGGTTCGTCTGCTGTTTTTGGGGTTCTTGTTTGGGTTTCTTCAGTCTCTCCGGGCCGACCTGTGTAAACAGCCGTCTCCTCTCCTCACACGGCGAGCGCCCACTGAACGCAATGTACGGCTTTGGATGTTTATTTTTTATGACGGATTGAATCTAATCAGGGTGATGGTGACCTGTTGCATGGTTTTATTTGAATTAAACGTTATTACTTTTGCACGCGTTTGTGTCGTGATTCTCCAGGGCACATGTCAGTACTCGTGACGTAAGTAAATGTAGTGCTAAGCCGACCTGCGCAGCTCTCCTTGTAAGTGGTTTCTCAAGTCTGTCTTTAAACAATATTTAGGTGTCTGTGTGATTTGTCGAAGCAGCTTTTTTGCTCCAAATCGTCAAAATTGAAGTAACAGGCCAAGAGTTATGACTTGAGTCAAACATTTTTGAATCCTACAGTTCCCTTTGTTCAATAAATAAAACCTATTCCGCTCACCTAGTCGGGTACAAACGCTGCGCTCCCAATGTGTAATGCTGGCGTTCTATTCTGAGAGATTTTTTTTTTAGATGTGACAAAACCACTCCAGAGCCACAGAGAACTTTACTGTCCATGATGTGGGAAATGTTTCTTGGCTTTAACCACAATCAATTAAGACAATGGTAAAACAGTAAAGGCACTGGGAAATAGTTCATCATGGGTTTACAGTGTACACTGACATTTATAAAATACGTAAAACCAGTGGAGTTTTCAACACTATGCCGCTTTTGTAGTATTTGTTGCCAAAGAGAACAATGGTACCTAGACATGGGACATTTTCACGTTAACATTTTCTATCCAGAAAGATGAAGAAACTAACGGACAATAATGTGATGAAAAAAGCCAAACCGCACCACAAAGTAAGCGGTGTGGGGTTTAGCGCTCGGCATACAGTGCCTCTCGTCCGTCTCTCCGGGCCGACAGCGCGATGCTCCTCTAAGCGTAACCAGACGCAGCATCCCCATTCAGCAGCTGTTGGTGCCTCTGTTTGCCCTCTTCTCTGCAGGGAAACGGGACAAAGAGAGGCACGTGACCCGAGCTCGGGGCAGAAAAGATTGGTGAATCAATCACAGTGGGCGATACAGCTGGGTGCCCTTCACTCCCTCGCATACCATGCATGGACGCTTTTATGGACTCTCAAGGAGAAATCATCCGCTAGATGCAATGCTGTATACAACTGAGATGACTCCAGGCAATAGACGGTTCCTTATCGACATGGATGGATTACCGAGTGGCCCAACCGGACACCGGCCCAGAGACCCAGAGTGTCAGGAGCCGCCGTGGCCTTCAACTCCAAAATGTCCCTCGCAGAGACACGTGCCAACCAGGAAGAGACAAAGCAGTTTAAAATGACGACAAAGAGACTCAAAATGACTACAGAGAGACAGACTACGTAGACTCCAAATTAAAACGGACACAAAATGACTACAGAGAGACGGACTACACAGACTCAAAATGACTACAAAGAGACAGACAGACTCCAAATTAAAACGGACTCAAAATGACTACAGAGAGACGGACTACACAGACTCAAAATGACTACAGAGAGACAGACTACACAGACTCAAAATGACTACAAAGAGACAGACTACGTAGACTCCAAATTAAAACGGACACAAAATGACTACAGAGAGACGGACTACATAGACTCAAAATCAAAACAGACTCCAAATGACTACAAAGAGATGGACTACATGGACTCAAAATGACTACAAAGATACTGAAAATGTCTTCAAAAAGACAAAACAACATAAAAAAACGAGCCTTAGCAACTCTAAAGTGTGTGTGTGTGTGTGTGTGTGTTATGTAGGAGAGGTGGTGGAAGCCCATTGTCTCATAATCCACCCATCCTTATTGATTATAAAATTAGTTGATTATGTGGATTTTTATGACATATCTAAAAACGTAATATGAAATTGATAAGATTTCACCATTTATTTTTAATCCGATTAATGTGACGTGTCAGAGTTCCACATCCAATCCTTTTAACAGCCCTTATGTGAGCTACACGGCGTGGTCAGTGCGTGTTCGTGTGTGTAGGTGTGTGTGCGGGACAGGGATGAAATAAGTGGACAGGCCCTCGGCCACTCTAATCGTATCTACTGTGATGGACAAGCTCTCCATCAGCCAAACTGTATCAAAGAGTGAAAGAGCAGACAACGTGGTGTGCCACTCATCAGCATAATTGTATGTGAACAATTGCCATTCACCCTTGGGCCATCTGGGGGGCAGAAAAAATAACAAGTCGACGTATAAAAGTTTCTGTCTTTTGACAAAACAATCATAGCTTTGATTAAATTACACTACAAGTTAGAATCTATAATTAGATTGTGTCTTCCTAGCATGTCATGTCCAAACTTTTGAGTCCCTGAAGTCCCAAAAGAAGTGTTCCCTGGACTATTCTGATGTTAATGCTTTAAAATACTGCCCACAACATTCAGTGTAATTCTTCAGGGTTGAGACTGTGCACCAATACATGAAGGAACAATGGATACAAAGGGACATGTTGGGGGAGTAAGGGGAACTTTAAAGTAATATATTATTTAACTATCAGGTACCTATTCCAATGGTATTATATTACTACAGTATGGCCTATTTTTTAAAGAGAACTTCTACTGTAAGTATGTTTACTAGTAACTAACTAATAGCTGAAGGGATGACGTATGTTTGTAACCAGGAAGTTAGCATCGCACTGGTTGCCTCCACAAAAAGACATTGGGATTATTACAGAAAATAAACTTTTATGATACATATATATGTTGTTAAGCAAGATAATTGTCACACATGAACACCTTTGATCTTTGAAGCGTAAATGCTATTAGCAGAAGCCCGCTGGAGTCTGAGCCGAAAGAGTTTCTGACAAACCTTAAATGCTGAAGTATCAGCATCAAAACATCCTCAGGGTACCAAAAGATAAAATACTTGGAAGTAATTAATTAATGGGTTAAGAATAACCCATTAATTAATTGTAATATAATAATCTTGATTCATTAATGTGTTCTGGACAGCGGTCCGCTGTGTGAACGTGTTTTCGGACCCATCCGCCAGCGTGACCTCGCTGAATCCTTCCAAACGTCTTTGAGCTCCGTCCAAAGCAAACGGAATCCGACGACGAGGTGCATCTCTCTAGAGAAGTCATCCACGACGCAGTCTCGCTGAATGGGAACATCACTTTTAGGAAACGGGTCTGACATGACAATGCATCCTCATTTATTAGCTGATTATGTTTAGTGTCAATCTGAATCGGCAAAGTAATGAAAGCTGCCAGATGAATGTTCTGGAGTGAAACGTACAACATGTAATATGCAGTAGCATCTAATGGAATCACTCAAGTAAAGTACAAGTACCTCGAACTTGAGAAAATGTAGTGTTTTCACCACTGTCACATAGCATCTCGATAATTAACTCCATCGGACGAATTGCACTCCATTTGTTACATTCAGATGTAAAGCACAGGGGGGGGGGGGCAGTTGTGGGAGGTGTCAGATGGTTACTGACACACACTCCCACATCCTTTCTACCGCACGACCCGGTGTGTGTTCAGGACCGAGCAGAGCAGTGTGGAGGAGCCCATCTGCTCACGGGGTCAATACCTCACACACACACCGACATTCATACGCACGCACGCACACACACGCACACACACACACACACACACGCGCAGTGTGCCAATTAGCTAAATGAGACAGATTTTTCCTCGGTGTTGATTTGCATTTTTTATGGTGAACACATGGTTTTAATAATCACATTAATGGGCTGAAATACAGCAAATAAAATGTTCAAACATAAATAATTGATATACCCGAAAAAAAATTAAACAGGGATCCTGGATTTCAAAGTCAAGGAGGATGAAATAGTAAAGTTTGGCTCGTGTTATGAGACAAATAAACTAGGGATATTTTAACACTGACTTTGAAATCTGGGATATCTTTTCACTTTTTGGGGAATATGTTTATTGGACTTCCACAGTGAATGTCGTTGTTAAACATTCACAGTGGTGTGTGAAACCCTCCTTCCCCAAAATAATTTATATATATTGACACACTATGGGCAAACAAATTATGTTTTGCTTTATGCTTTTATTCATCTTTCTTATTTGTTGTTGAATATAGTATATAATACGGCTTGTATTTCTCTTCCCCTACATTATTGAAGTAAGCAGCCATGACTGTTGGATCTTTGTGTATAACTGAACGTAGCGAGCTCCCTTTTAATCACTCTATTGGTTCCATTCAAACCTTTTACTCACTTTGAACATGTACTATTAAAAAAAGATCTCCGTTGGAAAATGTTGTCTATTTCTTGAGCTGCTAAAACACTATAAGCACCGACGATAACACCAGTGTAGGGTGTTCCCAGTAACACCAGTTTAACTGTAAGTATCTGTGGAAGGCTGCTAAACCAGTCTGACCAGCTCAGCTGATGACGCTGACAGTTTCATCAAAACTCAACTATTTCCTCTTGTTGGCTGTTGGAGAACAGTAACAGGAATAGCACATATCTGACAGCTAGCGAGAGCAATATACTGCTGGTACTATGTATATACGTATATATATATATATATATATATATATATATATACACATAGTACCAGCAGTGTATATATTTTTATATATATACAGTATATATAGTACCAGCAGTGTATATATATATATATATATATATATATATATATATATATATATATATATATATAGTACCAGCAGTGTATTGCTCTCGCTAGCTGTGGGTGGGTGTGTGTATAGACAGTATGTATCATTACTATTATTGATTATTTTTATGTATTTTTCCCTGTTGTGTATTTATACCTAATGTTTGAATGGTTTTAGTTTTTAAATATATATATATATATTTATTCATCTATCAATATTTTATTTTATTTAAGTTTAATTCATATATTTACAGATAGATTTTTTAGACTATTCATCCGTAAATCATAATGGATGCATTTTCTTTTACATCTGTGAAGGAAACAATAAAAATACTAATTGGATTTCTTTTTTTAAATATTTCTTATAATGAGAGTAAAACAACATCAAAAAGTGTATTGTTAAAATGATCTTGAGAAACGCTGCAGTACAATAAATTAGGTCGTGAACTAATAATACAATCTGTGACTTGTAATAAAACTGGCCTTGTGGACAACATTGCTGTTAGTTGCTCACTCTCAACATACTGCCTTACATGGAGTTTCCATAATATTTGTTTACTGCGGCTTATCTGCAGACAGCCTGATTCAAATACACATTATAACACTGTACATGTAAGTTACTGCAAATGCATTTATACACCACCCCATGGCATTTCTTTCAAATAAGAAATGATCATTTACAGGAGCTTTCTACACTCATCAGTAAGCTGACATGATTTTTTTTTCATGTTTTCTGCCGACGTTAGTGCTAATTTGAATTCAGCACCTTTAAGCTTTAACTGACCCCTCACGTGTCATGATGCAACCCGGTCTCCTCAAAAAGGACATCAGACCATGCACCTGACCTCCTCCCTGGGCTGGAAAAACATTGGAAAATATTTCCTCCAAAATGCATTGGAGAAGACAATGAAGTAGTATATAAACTACATTTTTAGCTTACTAGCCCCAAACTGTTTTGCATGTGCCTTGTCACATTACCAAGAAAATACTGAGTGCACATTCACAATGTGAGAAGTGTTGCGCTCTTGTCCGTCATTCTGTCGATATCGGTTTCGAAACCGGCCTATCGGTGTTGCCATTAATAACCTCCCGCTGGCCTCTCCACTCCTTAACCAAATGAGCAATAAACCAGAGTGAGCGTTTGGGAAATGGAGAGTCATCTGAGCGGGGTCAGCGGGGCTGTAAATCTCTCTCCCCGTGTGACAGAGCGTCTGCAGCCTCCTGCGGCCTGGCCCGCCTCGGCCCGGCGCAGCGTGGCTCTGCGGAGCGTGGATGGTTGTAAGGTGACGGAATGTACAGCCCCCTCCCCTTCTCCTCACAGACACACACACACACACACACACACACACACGCACAACCATTATGAAACCCCAGCAGATGGCCAGGAGACAAAGGGTGTGTGAGGGTGAGAGGCCCCCGACTCACTTTTCCTATTTTTCCCCCCACCCTCAAACCCCACCTTGTCCAACAAGAGGCAGGCAGTCTGTTGCTGTAGGGTTACAGCTGGAGCCCAATGAAACTTCTCTCTCATACCCCCTCCTCAATACTAACACACACACACACACACACACACACACACACACACACACACACACACACACACACACACACACACACTTTCTTGCCACGTGCCTCTCAATTAAGACAAATTGTCAGCGCTTCACTCCGTCCCTTGTTCATGCAGATGTGACGATTTAACCTCCATTCCTCACTCGCGGTCGAAATGAGGTCCGCTTTAATGCGGAGACATTAGCCTAAATGATTCCCGGTGTCCTTTATCAGGCGAGCGCCCCCATTTGGGGCCCCCGCGGCAGGTAATTCTCCTTTTGACAGTGCAATTGAAGCGGCCAGCGCTGGAGGGCTATTTGGCGAAGAGCCATTTAGTGTAAGTGCTCTCAAGGCCGGCAAATGACACTTGTAGAGACAATGTCACCCCCACTGACACCATCAGTTGATTGTGTATTGAACAGAAATGGAGGAACAGTGTGTGTGTGTGTGTGTGTGTGTGCACCTCCCCCACTACCCCCCGGGGCCAGAGACACGCTGCATTATTGGCAGGGTGAAGTCCAAGGCGGGTGTCCGAGGAAAACTGTCAATACCAGAGGCCAAGGACACCGGGACGGGGACCGCGAGGCATTACACTGGCACAAAGGTGTGCTGCATGGGCATTCTCTACAGACTGCAGCAGAGGACAGACACTTCCTGTAAGACATGTGAAGAGAAGGCAGTGTCCTTGCACGGGCTGATCTCCTTCAAACGGGGATACAAACATGACAAAAGAATGAATCGAAAAATAATCACAGACGGACATCATCAAACTGTAAAACGTGATATAGAGGGATTTTTCCTGTGAAGTAGTTGAACCTTTATGCTGACTGAGGTAAGATGGCCGACCTCGTTCTCGTATAGTATCGAGCTGCAGCCAGGTTGTGGTTAGCCTAGCTCAGCATAAAGACTGGAGGCTGCGGCTTTCTAAAACAACCCTCCAGAGCTCACTACCGGTCGAACCGTATCTCCTTTGGTGGACAGAAATGGAAATGTACAAATGATTTTTTGGGCTGAGTCATGTGATTTTGACTAACAAACAGCAAGCTAGCTGCGCTTTGCAGTCGACCGTTGTTGAGCAATAGTTCCCGCCTTCGAAAAACCACAAATGATTGTTTGGACGTTTCTGTTCATGTTGAGCTTTAAAGGTGTAGATAGAAGTCTGTTTAAAAAAAATTAAATAATGCTTTGGACCGAATCCAGATGTCTTTATGCTAAGCTAGGCTAACTACGCCTTGTGTGCTGCTCTTTAACATACAGAAATGAGAGTGGTATTGATCTGATCATCTCACTCTGGGAACATAAGCAAACAGAGTATTTCCTAAAATCATGAAACTATTATTTGTGACTTAGAATAGTTGTAGTAAATAATAATGCACCTGTTGTTTTACTCTCCATCTCATAGCTTCGTCCGCCATCGGGCATGTCCTCGTCCTCGTCCTCGTCCTCTCCAGCCTCCATATTTCTCCTTCACCACTGTGTTTTTTTCCCATTTTGGACAGCATCTGCAGCTCTCGCCCGGCTGTTCCCCCGAGACTCTGACATCCAACCGGAGCAGAGGCCAGCGACTCGAGTGATTGATGACCCCCAGAATGGAAAGGGGAGAGATGGACAGATTCCTTTTATCAGGATTGAGGTCTGACTAGATTAAAATGCAGTTGTACAACGCCTCCTCCCCCCTTTTTTGGCGTCCCTGTTGGCCTCATCAGCATCCCCGCTCTATCTACATGTCAGTCCCCCCACCTGACGGCTGGCACTTTTTTCCCCTCATCTCCTCCGCTGACCTCTCATCCCACCTCCCCACTCGAGGTGACACGGCGCCGACATGGCCGATTGTGCGAGACTTTAACCAGTCACTTCCAAATTGACTTAAAGGTGTTTTGTTATTTGCTTCTGCAGAGACGCGTGCCAGACAAATCTCAGTGGAGCGTTCCTAACACCATTTGCACCAAGCTGGTTGCTTTAAAAAGAAGAAAAAAAAGAAAAAAGTATGAAATGTGTCGGAACATAAATCACAAATCACTCTCAGCGGCTAACCACAATCAACCCTTGAAAAAACATGCAGAGTGAAGAGGGGAAATTCTCCTTTTTCTCACTCACTGAGTGCTGATTAAAAGAAAAGAGACAATCACTCTCATTCACTGGCGTGCAGCTGCCTCATTGTTGCACGGCGGAGTGGGAGATTTTTTGGTGAGGTGCTGAAAAGATGCCTCGGTGAAAAGGACCTGCGTTTGTTTTTCAGATGGCTCTCTAATGACTGGATGTGATTAACACAAATTATCTCACTTATCGCAGCTCAACAGGCTTAGACAGACAGTCTCTGGGTGCATTCTCTGCAACGCTACTTAACATGCATTTAATCAGACTCAGCAGTCAGTATCACGTACACAAGGACCGCAGCGGACAGATTTCTCTGGCAGAAATACTCCATGTCTGGCTGTGTAATTCCTCTATGCGACTTTAAAGCAAACATTATTACAAAAATTATAGAATCATGGAGGCAGTTTTGTACCAAAACAGGCCTTATTTTGTTTAGCATGTCCGCCTGTGCTTTGTTTGATGATATCTCACTAACCCTCTGGGAAATCTCTCTGCTCTGCTTAATTTGCTCATCTATGACATCACTGCACAAATTCACCTTTCTATGTAGGATTAAAAAAACAATGGAAAGAGGATAAATCATCTTCACCCCACTGGCTGATTTTTTTCATTTGTTTTATAAAAATACAATTTCTAAGACTTAGTCTAGAAAAAAAGGCAAAGTTTCTGGTAAAAGATTATAGGTTTCATATTGTTAACACATCTCAAAGAGAAGACCCAAACCAACAATGGGTTACTTCACCTGGTTTTAACAACCCAGTCGGCAGAATTTTTTGGGGCATTATAGGTTTCTGCAAACCACGAGATACGTTGAATGATGACATTTTCTGAACCAGAAATACGTTTCATATCAGCTTCATGACACTTATTTATCTATGTTATTATTGTGAAATGTTTGATTAGGTTTAGGAAACAAAACTACTTGGTTGAGGTTAGAAAATAAATCATGGTTTGTGGTGAAATAAAATGTTACAACATAACAACAGAAGGTAACAATGTAACAACGCAACAAAGAAAGGTAACAATGTAACAACGCAACGTAACAACGAAAGGTAACAACGTAACAATGTAACGTAACAACATTACAGCATTGCAATGTAGCAACGCAAAGTAACAACGTAACAACATTACAATGTAACAACGCAACGTAACAATGTAACAACATTGCAATGCAACAACGCGACGTAACAACGCAATGTAACAATGCGATGTAACAACATTACAATGTAACAATGCAACGTAACAACGTAACAATGTAACAACGTAACAACGTAACAACGCAACAGGATAATTTGTTCTATATGCTGCTGTAATCCTGTAAATCTCCCCGCTGCAGGACTAATAAAGGATTATCTTATTTGATCTCTTATCTTAATTAATGTCAATTAAAAACAACTGACCTTTGAAGAGTTTTTACGTAACATTACGTAACAAGTGTAAAGTCAACGTTAACCTCAGTTTTTTACACTGTAAACAAACAGCGGTCTCCTGAGTGAAAGTCTGGTCTTTGTTTGAGGTACTACACCACTTACTCTAATGTCAATGCCAAAAAAAAACATTGCAGGCGACTGGGCTGGTCTTGAAACAAGTTAGCCAAATTCTACATCACCAAAGTCCCCCCTCTTTTTTCAAATAACAATCAACTATGTAAAATCTCAGCAATTCACTTTTAATCCACATTTGGTGCTGGAGTGAGTATATATGGCAGCAGGACGGTGTGTGTGTGATTGAGTCAAAACAAACTCCAGTGTTTGTGTTCATGGTGGTAAAGATGTCACCCAGTGCAGCAGAGTGACTCTTTGTTGGGCATAGAACGATAGTTCATACTTTGAATACACACAATACTAATTAGTAGATACATTCATTGCTGGTTTGGGTCTGCAAATGAGATTTGTTGAATTTATAATTGTGTGTTTCATACGTTAAGATGGAGATTGTTTAACTTATTTTTCTTTTCAGCACCTTTGAGTTTCTTTAACAGTTCACTGCGCCAGAGATGATGGAAATCCCCCCCGTCGACATCTGCCTGTGAGATTATATTACATTTTTTATGATCCAGTCATACTGAACTGTATGTGGCTGAGCCATCTGTGGGCGAGCTGTCCAGGCTAGGTTTAAGCTGCTGCCGTCTCTCCGGCTAACCAGAATGTGACCTCTTGACCCTGCTGGCACCCGAAGGTCAGCCTGTCACAGCCGACCGACCGGAAGTCACCGCAGGGGCTTCTTTTCTATCCAGATGAGGGTTATGTGGTCATATGGAGCGCCGAGGGGTCTTCAGAGAGACATACAACTGTCAGAAACCGAGAGGGTGGAAGTAAAAAATGTAAAATAAAATAAAGTTTTATTTGATGTACATATCCCCCAATGTATCTGTATTTGGATGTTTGGATGCCATACATATCTAAAACACTGCTCTGTGTCATATATGCTGATATTACATATTGGTGCAAAGATGATATTTGTTTGTTAATCTGCATATGATTTAAAAGAAGATTAGAAGAAAATAAGGACCCATGAAGGATATAATAAGATTATTATAATAATAATATAATAAGATTATTATTATTATAAATGTTATATTCAAGAAACAGTTCAGAGATTGTTCTGAACCGTTTCTTAAATATAACATTTATAATAATAATAATAATAATAACAATGATATAAAAAACATTATACGGATATTCTAAATAGCAAAACGCTTCTAATGAAGAAGGAGCTGATTCAGTGAAAGGATTGGAACAAATACAAATAGAAGTAAATAGACTAAAAAAATCCTGTTACAATGATTTTTCCTCAAATTCAGTCCATGGAAGGTTTTAATTACTGTTACTACAGACACCGTTACTCTCAAAAGTACAAATTATATACAAGAATACACATGAAGGGATCTGAATGTGCGTAAATGACTCTGACCTAAATCTGATGAAACATACCGAGACCATGTTCCTGCAGGTTTAACATTTCTACAATGAGCTGGATGTGTGTACGATGATGAGGATGAGGATGATGAAATATCAGAGGTGGTGGTGTTAGCAGTAAGGGGGTGTGTGTTTGGGGCAGCATGAATTGTGTTAGCTACTTCATTGAAAGACAATGGAGGACAAGATGTTGTGTGTAGTGTCACCCACGTGCTTCTGCACCACTATTGTCTGCCCTCCCTCCCTGGGAGAGGGGAGACGGAGGGGTGAAAGGAGGAGGAGGAGGAGGATGTGGGAGGAGGAGGTGGGTTAGTTGAGTGTCTGTGTGTGTGTGTGCGTGTGTGTGCGTGTGTGTGTGCACGCGCACATGCGTGCGTGGAGAAGCACAGACGGCTCGTGGTAATTTGATGTGTGTCCCCGGGGATGTTTGATGGATTAATGCTAAGCAGCTCCCTCTTCCAAAGCACCACCTGATCTTTGGGGCTTGTGCCCCACATATAAAAGGCTGCAGTAGTGCTGAGCTCAGCTAGTCCAGCAATCTCTCTCTCTCTCTCTCTCTCTCCCTCTCTCTCTCTCTCTCTCTCTATCCCTCTCTCTCTCTCTCTCTGCTTCTGTTTCTCCTTCGCCACTTTCTGTCTTCCTCTCCATCCTTCCTGTCCTCTGCTTTCTCTCTCTGTGTGCTGCTTTCACTACATTTTCTCTCTCTCTCTTCCTCCCCTCTGGCTTTAAACCTTTGAGTCCGGGACAGATTTTTTCCAGTCCTCCGCTGTTTGGCCTTTTTCAAGAAGGCCGCTTGGAACCTCAGCACATTTTTCCTCTTTTTCTTTTTTTTTCTTTTCTTCATCAGCCTGGTTTTCTATGAGGCTCTAGCAATAGCTCTTTTTTTTTTTTTTTTTTTTTTTTTTTTAAATCAGGGAAAAGAAAATGCCACGCTCCTTTTTGGTGAAGCAGCCGAAGGTTCACGATTTCTCGTCTTCCAACTACTACCATCAGCACCAGCAGCACTGGGACGACTCGAACACTGTCACACATGCCATCACAGAGTCGGCCACCAACTTGGCGGTGCGTTTGAGTGAAAATGGTGAGTTTCTCTCTCCAGTTGTGTTTTGAACTTGTTTTGTCTGCTGGCTGGTATATTGATTTCCTCCTTTGGAGATTATCAATATGCTCTTTAGCACAGAAACGGCAAAAAAAAAAGAGGCAAAGATAAACAGACATGGATCCATGCAACGCTGTTCATGTTGTTGTGCTTGCTACCTAATCGCTCTTGGAAATCCCTCCCCCTCCAACAAAAACCCACAGGCGTTGCTTGCTCCCCCTTCCGTGCGCCTCAGGACTTTTGTTTTCTAACTCGGCGGATGCTAAATAGTATTCAGGTCACGCCGGCTCAATCTGCTTAATACTCCAACCAGATCACACAGCGGCCTTTGGCTTTAATACTATTGTGCACACGAACGATGAGATATACGTGTACACGCGCATCAGGCTCTACATCTGATGCAAGCCTTTGTCAGGTCCAACTAGAAAAAAGAAGAAAGAAAAAAAAAAAACACTCGAGAGAAAGCAGATAGCCACATGGGACTGTGTTGTCCTTAGATGGTGCAGTTGCCCTTGAGTCTCTCCTCTCATCGTCCCCACCCCCTCCACCCCCACCCCCTCATCTCTCCATCTCTCTCCATCTGATCCTGCAGGATGTTAGATAGCCACAGGGAGTAGGATTGCAGCAACACAATCCATATGTGGAGCAGCGAGAGGTGATGGAACAGGGTTTTTAGAAGATGGGTATTGACTGGGAAATAGAGAGTGCTGCAGGTAATTCAATAAAGTGCAACATGAGCAGTGCATTGGCAGACAGTAGATTTTCCTCCTCCGCGGGACATCTACACGGAGGCGGGATGTGCAGAGCAGCCTTGTGATACAAACAATATTTTGCGTGTGTCTGGTGCGCGCGCATGCGTGTGTTTGGCTTTGAGAAAGATCCAAAGAAATGTGCGCTTTGAGCAGATCTCCCCCCAACACAGACACACACACACACACACACACACACACACACACACCCCTCCACCACCAGCATCACAGATCTTGTGTTCGAGTTGAATCATTTGTCCCCCAGATTTAGGATGCCAGCTGTCTGCTTCCCTTTGTGTTCCAGTGTGTGTGTGTGTGTGTGTGTGTGTGTGTGTGTGTGTGTGTGGGTGTGTTTGTGTGTGGCTGGGTGGGTGGCTGGGGGGGGGAGTGGGCTCAATATACCATTGACTGCTGTCAAGATCACCCCCCCCCCCACGCCACCAAACACACACACACACACACACACACACACACACACACACACACACACACACACACACACACACACACACACACACACACACACACACTCTCTCCCTCCCATCCCTCTTTGCCAAATCGCAGTCCTCCCCACCTGTCACTCAATCTCCCCCCTCGCCATACTCATGAATGCTCTCAAAAACGCCACAGATGGGGAATGATCTGATTAAAATGATTTAGTGATTGAGGGGATTTCGCTGCTGAGACGCTCTGTTTTGATCACCCCCGCCCCCCCTAACAGATTTAGACGTGCTGCTGCGAGGCGGCGACAGGTGGATCGATGGGCAGCCAAAGTACTGCTGACTGTTTTGTCAATGTCAGCACATTGTGTTAAGACTCATATTCAGCCACAATGCGACTTTCACCCGTTTTTTTCTCTCTCTTCCCCATGATAGCACTTGTTGAAGCCAGTGGAAGTATTGATTGGGGCAGAACTGTGCACCCAAAGACTCATTAATATTTCATTCCCAAAGCTTGCTGAACCTTGCTCTTACAAATAGCTTCCTGTATAGGATTCGTATTGATTAGGGGTTTGGGTAAGAGGGCACTTTTCATCAGAGGTTATCAGGATCATGACAATGTTCAATCTCTTTATAAATTGTATTTTTCCTTTCCCAGGCTACATCCACGATTACATCATCCCCTCAGCATTGCAGAGCACAAAGGAGGCCGGTCATGAGCAGACCGGGCTCTCCTCGTTGCCCCTGTACTCCCCAGGTGGCAGCGGCGGGGAGGAGTTCTCCGACCACGACATGGAGCATCCGGACAGTCCCGTCTCCAGCGGCACGGTGGAGTCAGACGGCAGCGGCCCTGAGTTAGAGCCGTGCGGCATCGGCGCCTTCCTCGTCTCAGACGGCCGCTCCCGCCGGAGGCCCAGCCAGAGGCGTCCACGCAAAGGAGGCAGCCAGTCGGACAGCAGCGAGGGCGTCGGCTCGGTGGACTGCAGCCCCGCCAAGGGGAAATCCAAAGGGCGCCACGTGTGCGGCGAGTGCGACAAGTCCTACGCCACGTCCTCCAATCTGAGCAGACACAAGCAGACTCACCGCAGCCTGGACAGCCAGCAGGCCAGGAAGTGCTCCACCTGCCACAAGGTGTACGTGTCCATGCCGGCGCTGGCCATGCACATGCTGACCCACGACCTGAAGCACGAGTGCACGGTGTGCGGCAAAGCCTTCAGTCGACCGTGGCTCCTGCAGGGCCACATGAGGTCCCACACCGGGGAGAAACCGTTCGCCTGCGCCCACTGTGGCAAGGCCTTCGCCGACCGCTCCAACCTGCGCGCCCACATGCAGACGCACTCGGCCTTCAAGCACTACTCCTGCAAACGCTGCTGCAAGACCTTCGCACTCAAGTCCTACCTGAACAAGCACTACGAGTCGGCCTGCTTCAAGGAGCACCAACCAGAGGACGACTGCAGCTCTGAGGACTGATCGGGACGTATTCATCTTTTTCATTTCTATTTATACGCTTTTTAATAGTTCATACAAACAAAGTCAGAGAAAAGCTTCTTCTCAGGCTTTTACATGCATGCATCATAATCCTGCCTTTTGATATAAGCAATAACCTCACTTGAAATTATTCAGGAATTATGTATGAAATTCATAAAGAATCTCAGTGTTGTTCACAAGTATAGAATATTTTATATTGTTTTTTATTAATTGAAATTGCAATAATTTACTTGCCAGTATTATTTTATATGCCAACGAGCTCTTAATTTACCTCAAACATATCTTATGCGTTAAGAAAAAGTATTTGTGTATTTATTAATTTATTTAACTATTTATTTGCCAATTCTGAAGATTATTTATTTATTATTGGTTGATGTATTTGTGAATTTAACATGGATTTATGAGAAGCCATGTATTGGATTTGTTGAAAACAAAAGCCAAAATATATTCTGACACTATATTGCTCTGTCTGATCAATTTGGTGATGACAATAAAACTGATGAAAATTAATAATTACAAAAACTCTCTTTCTCATGCCTGAATACATGCACATATTTATAGTTGAACACATTAAATATGATTTTTTCTTTTTCTTTTTACAACGGCAGTTATTTCATATAAAAAATCCATTAGTTTGATCATGGGGAAAAATGAAATATTCATGAAGTAGTTCACCTTGCGGTCCAGTAGGTACGAAAATGATCTCGACATATTGCATGCGCTGTTATAGCAAACTATGCTAATAAAAATGGAGGCGGATCCTAGCAGGCAAATGATAAATGGACTACACCTCATAGTGCTTTTCTATCTCACTGGCCGAAGCGTCTCATTCACCCATTCACACACACTGATTGCAATGGAGTCGCCATGCAAGACCGGACGTGTTGGGACTTGCCCAAGGACACTTTGACACGTGGACAGGAGGGGCCAGGGATTGAACCACCAATCTTGTGATTAGTGGTTGATCCACCCTATCAAGCCAAAGCCTACAGCCACCATGAAGCCATGATGGTCGGAAAATCTGAGATCTGAGAGGCGGTGTGTGGAAGTTTTTTGGGTTCTAAAGTGTTGACAGCAAAAATGGCAAAACTCAGCTGCTAGCTGCAGCCCACCTGAGGCAGCTGGGACACCAGAAACCAGTGGAGCAACTTTTACTGTCGAACCTCGTCTGACTGCCCACTCCGGACCGTAGACTTTAAACAAGAAGTGGACGCAGTCACTGTGACGTCACCCATTGGTTTATGGACTGCCGTTACGAAGCCTTGAATTTGGGATTTTGGCCGTTGCCATCTTGTTTTTTTTGGGATCCAGAAGTGAAGCTAACGTTAGCGCTAGCTTGGTTAGTAATTCACAAAAACGTGATATAACAGGGAAGTTTTGGTGAGCAGAAAATGCCGACTCGTAGAGTGTCTTTTAGTGCAAAAAACTAAGCTAAGAAGCCAGGTATGGTGAGAGCAGACACAGATGCTAGTTAGTGATCACGTATAAATGAGATAATACTGGAATTTTACTCATAGAACAAACTGGAGCACAGACTTCTTGGAGGGTCTGTTACAAATAACTGCATGCAAGCAATATTATTTGTAAGACATTTGCATGAAAGGTTCTTCACAAAGCACAAACGCCACAAACACGGCCGAGAGTTTATGTTCAGTAACTCAACTTTGCTGAGGTGACCAGGCGGCAAACTCCTGTTCAGCCGAGTGAAACCGATGCGGAAGTTTCTTAAAATCTGCATTCTCTCTAAGGGCCATCAGGGGGCGACTCCTCTGATTGCATAGAAGTCTATGAGAAAATGACTCTACTTCTCTCTTGATTTATTCCCTCAGTAAACATTGTAAACATGACTTTATGGTCTCAAAATCTAGTTTCAAATCTTCTTCAATACGGCATGATGTTCATTTTGTAAATTATGGTCCATTTAGAGTCAAATAGACCATAAAGCAGAGTATGCTTTAGGGTGGGGCTACTGTGATTGGCAGGTTATCACTTAGGGGTGGGGAAAAAAAATTCATACAGCATGGCATCGCGATATTTTGCGTGACGATATTGTATCAATGAACATTGCTTTTTCAGTCCACTAGACGGTGCTGTGTTGTTTTCTGGTGAGGTCTGCAGAGGTAGGAAGTTGGTCGAAACAAAAATGGAGACATCGGAGAAAGAAATTAGAAATGCGCCGTCTGCGTTTAAATCAAACGTCTGGACTTTTTTAACAAGGAAAGAAAGACATGGATATGACACATGCAATTTGCAAGCAGTGTCGTATGAAAATAAAATACTCAGGGAATACTACGAACATGAGGGCTCATCTCACACGCCACCATCCAGAGATAACGTTAACCAATGACGGCCAAGCCTATGCTAAATCGGCTCCACCGAAAAATCAACCAACACTGGACACACTTAGCTTGACAAAGCTGCCTTCCAATTCTGAGCGAGCTAAGAAAATAACACAATCTATCAGCTACTTCATGTGCAAAGACCTGCGTCCATACAACATGCTCAAGACACTGGAACCCAGGTATTGACTCCACCGTAAAGGTGTATGCAACATTTATGACAGTGTTTGTCTGCTTGACAATCCCATTTTGCTGCAATAAAAATGATTGACGTGAGATGAACAGACTGAAAACTTTATCTCATTAGATCAAATGTTGACAATGTTTTCCTTTGGGGACAATTTGCAGTTGATAAAAGGTAATCAATCGTAATATATCACAATACTCAGCATATCGCAGTATCATGGTAATATCGTATCGTGACAATATTGTATCATGACAATATCGTATCATGGGACCTCTGGTGATTCCTACCCCTACTGCTACCAGAGACGTACACAGCGTCTCTGCGTCACTCCTCTGCATTCCAAATATGGTAATAATACTTTGATTTCATATAGTGCTTTTCTGAATACTCAAAGACGCTTTACATAGGAATCATTCACCCACTGATGAGAGGAGCTACCATGCAAGGTGCCACATTAGGACTATCTAACATTCATACACCGTAGGCGCAGCTACGGGAGCAATTTAGGGTTAAGTGTCTTGCTCAAGGACACATCGACATGGGCTAGCGGAGCCGGGGATCGAACTGCCGATCCTCTGATTGAAGGACGATCCCTGCTCACCACTGAGCCACAGTCGCCCCACAGTCGGTAACTTTTGTTCACCCTTTGCGTTAGCAAAGAAAATAGCAATAGCTTAGTTCACTGCAACAGAGCTGCAGTGAATCAGACGGACATCCTGTTGGGCTTATATACTATGAATGTTGAATTCAAACAAATCATTACTGATCCAATATTACATTTTCTACCCATGTTCAAATGATAGGTAGACTTCAGTCTGACATTCTGAGCCTAGCACCCAGGAAGAGTGAACCAGTACAAACTCTTGAATAGGCCTTATTTAAATGATTAGGTCCTAAAAAGAGTTATTAAATGTTGCTTGCTCGATTGGATCATGGCTGCAGAAGATTTCCTGAAGATCCAGGTGACTTCATTTTAATTTAATATTCGGAAGGCAACGCAGTATGCAGTTCTCTTTATACATCCATGGTCCCGCTCAGAGGCTATCCTCCAAAGTCTTCATTTCTAGAGCTAATATGTCATAATGGCCCACATATATATATATCATATTTCAAAGAGCCAATAAATGCAGCCGACCTTCGCCAATTGTGATTGATTATTTAATGGTGTGTTCAGGCTAATCTCATCAGCTAGATAATGGGACCACAATCTGTTTACCGGGTATTTTTCATCTAGCTGATCATCAATCACAAGCAAATAAACCACATGAAGTAGACCAATGAAAAAACCCTGCAGGATATAAATAATGCAGATGTTATGCAGAACATTATACAGTTACTAGTAACCTGCTCCACTGCTATGTGTGCTTTACAACTCATGCTGTCAACTCAGCATTTTGTGGTACTTTGTTGACTGTCTGGCAACATCTGCAGTGCTCCCCCTGACCAGCAGAGGGAGCAGCCATACAAACACAACATAGGCCAAATCTGACCTCCAGTGCCGGATCAGTCAGGACTACACATTATTGTGTCAGTCAAAAAGAGCCACATTGAAAAGCTGAAGCTCCCTAGCAGGGTGCCTGCATGTCCCCCTCCCGCCCTGCCATGTTAGGAGATTCCTCACGAGCAGGTCCTGGCCCTCCACAGCACAGCGCTGCAGCCTGACCACAGGATGTGCTCTGGGTCAGGTGTCATGAGAACCGGGACCACTAGTCCAGACCAGACAGGGCTCAGCCCTCGGTGGCCCCCAGCCACTAACCCCTCATGGGAATGCAAGTATGTGCCTCAATAGACCACGGACTGGACATAGCTATTTTCAGGCAAAATGGCCACCAGTCAAAACACACATTCATGTCAATACATATGTGTACATGTGCCTTCTCACACACACACACACACACACACACACACACACACACACACACACACACACACACACACACACACACACACACACACACACACACACACACACACACTTTAGAGGAGAGCAGGTTCAATGTAGCCTGATGGGAAAATACAAATGTACCTTGGGATCTACTCTCTCCCATGTGTGTAAAACTGTAGTGGCGGTCCAGAGAGTTTCATTAATATCCAACATCCTCAAAGCTGCACCAATCGTTATGTCGAAATGAAAAATGGATAAAATGACCATGCGTAATGTGAAAGGGAGTCGCTCATATTTGACTAACGCACATAGAAGCCAGTTAGTGTCTTTCATGGTTTGGTTTTACGGCCGTGACTTATAACTGTTGGGTTCAGTCTCACTCTCCTTAACCTCATTTCCACCAGTGAAGGACAAGTTCTTTTAAAAAGGTCTCACATACTTATTACTCACTTAAAAGTAATACAATCACTAATGAATCCAAACCACTATTAGTTTCTGATCAGCAAAAGTAATGAGTTACATTACTGATTATATTTCTCTGCGTTACTCAGCTTAGCTTTATGCTTTTACCCACACGTTGCATCTCCGGTATCTAACACTGGTGGAGCTAGAAAATTTGAAAATTAGAAAAATGGCTGCCAGCCGACAGTTTGGAGGTGTTGATTGACCATCAACAAAGCTCAACACCTCAATCTCAGAGAAGCCGTGGATTCACACTCCCTCCAAATGAAACAGAACGAAAGCCTGTGGCCAGTGGCTAACATTAGCAAGGCAGCAAGCAAGGCCACAGATACAGTATGAAAACATACATTTGGACATACTGGAAGACTAATACCTGCAGTCCGAGTAGTGTTGAGCAATCCCGTTTGAGCGGGGCTTTACTTGCATGCAGGTAAACTGTCGGCGTGGAGAGCGAAGGTAGCGGAACGCATTGACTGAAACCTGAAATCGGAGCCCACCGGCTATCATCTGATGATGAGTTAGCGTTTCGTTAGCTTGGCTAATTGCCTACATCGAAGGTCGAAGGGTCGGCTTTTAACTCCAACTATATTCCCACGTCTCAAGTTGCTAATCGGGCGGTAAACAATAAGGAAGAGGAAGTCTTGGCCGATATTCACTGGCTACACCGGAAAATATTAGCCGTTGCCCCCAGAAGCTAAATAGATGTCAGCTGCTTGTCCATATGTCCATGTCCATGCACAGATACAACTCGGATCAACCGTCTCATCAAACTAAAACAGACAGCAGTTCGTTACTGAGATGAGCATTACCAAATTTCAATTTATAATTCCAGACATTACTCTTCACTGAAAAATAAAATCTAATTCCTGTAACATGCCACTAAATTAATGCCCAACACTGGTTTCTGGTTGCAGCACGCAGTAGTTTTCAGTGAAAAAGCTCCACTGTACACTACCCTCTCAGCAGCATACAGCAGGCCTCAACAGTGATGCATTTATCCCACCAAATTCAGTACTTATATGCAGTGTTTTTTAAACACAGGAAAACCTGCTAAAAAGTTACTAAATGTTAAATGTTACGGTGGTTACTCCTCCCCAGCCAGCATGTCCATGGGCCCATAAGGTTTAAATTTGGGCTGCCGATAAGGTAGGGTGACCAGACGTCCTCTTTTTCCCGGACATGTCCTCTTTTTCCCGGACATGTCCTCTTTTCGAGACCTAAAAAAAGCGTCCGGCAGGGATTCCAAAAACGTCCGGGATTTTACCCCCTTACAAGTTTTGGAAATGGTACGTCCGGGAAAATAGTTATTACCCCCTTACAAGTTTTGGAAATGGTATCTCCCTCAAGTTCCACCTTCTTGCGCAAGCTCTGACTGTAGAGAGAACTGTCATTGGTCGACCGATCTCAACGTAAGTTCACGGCATACTACACACCACCGCTACCCCCCCCCCCCCCCCGGAACGAAGTGTCCTCTTTTTCACAAACTCAAATCTGGTCACCCTAGATAAGGGTCCCAAGTGGGTTTGTCCGCAGTTTCCACGGTGGCAGTTGTAGCCAATTTGGGTCCCACTTAAAGCCCAGTCAGATCTCTCTTAAAGTCGGTGAATAAACCAGTGAATAAACCCAGTATGGGCAAACACAGGTGAGGCCACCGTGGAAACTGCGGACAAACCCACTTGGGACCCTTATCGGCAGCCCAAATTGAAACCTTATGGGCCCCACACGGACATGCTGGCTGGGTCTTTTATATGTGTTACTTATTCAATCTCTCTTTCAAACTCTTATTTTCTTTCTGTCCGAGTCAAGCATTTTATGGAGTCTAGTGGCTTTGAGGAACACATACTGAATAATGGCAGTTACTTTTCACATCTAACATGATGAATTAGAGGTTTAATTAAATCAAATCAGAGTTAGTGATTGTTAAGAACAGTGGAAAGACTTATTTGACAGTGGATGAGTTTCATTTTGTTGATGTGGAATTTGAAAGAAGTGTGTTTTTTTGATGATCGTTGAGATCAAATTACTTTTTGTCTGACTGGTGTGTGGTGGCTGCATGTGTTGCACGTCAATAAATTACAATAGTTGTTCAGGTCCCTGTTCATGTTCTTTATCATACATTTAGTTCAACGTGCGTCACATAGCAGAAAATGGGCGAGAATTAGCGTGTACACCCGGGTGTCATGTTTCCATCACTGCCGACCGTAGCTGGAGCCAATAAATACCTGTGAGTCATTTGTCCCGGGAATGAATGCTGATTGCGACTTGACAAAAGCCAGATGTAAGCGGGTGTTAGTGGGGCTTATGTCCAGTGGGAAAGGGGCTTTAGAGGCTAGCTAGTGAACAAAGTGAAGCACAGAGCAGCTAAAGAGAGATATTTCCCTCAGGAGTTGGTAGAGGGGGAAAAACAGCTAAAAGATGAGTGAATATCAGACAGGCTGTTTGCCACACAGTACATGTAACCGTTTTGCATGTCTACATTTGTCAGTGTTGTGTTTACACCTGTTTCTGCTGCACACAAGAGGCCAGAATGAAAAATGTAATCTATTAATGCAGCGTTACTGTAAAAATATATGCATCTGAACCAATTAGTCGATTACATCCATTAACTATGGATCAGTTAATCATTTAAAGGTCCCATATTGTAGAAAGTCAGATGTTTGTGTCTTTTTTAAATTATAAAACAGGTCTAGGTGCTAGATAAATACTGTGCCATTAAACAGGCTGTCAGAACTTCCGTAAGATTGTGATGTCACAACTGTACAGTCACCAGTAGAAGTGCCGCTAAACTCTGTAGGCGACAGCGCAGATGCAGAAGATCGGTAAATGCTGACCAATCAGAGCAGACTGGGCTTTTTCGTGAGGGGGTCTTAAAGAGACAGGGACTTAAATCAAGCCTTACATTTAGACACACAGTATAAGGAAAATATAGTGTTTTTTTAAACATTAAAGCATGTAATCATGTTCTATTAGAAACCCAAAACACAAGTATGAACATGGAAATTAGCATAATATGTCATGGACCAAACATAAATGTTGAGCCTTCACTATCTCAGCTTCTCAAATGTGAAGATGTACTGCTTCTTTCTGTTGTTGTAAATTGACAATAAAAATAATAGTTATTTGCACCCCTAAAATAAACACTTTCCTTAGTAGAATAAAATGACAAAAAGAAAAAAAAGGCTTTGACCCCTTCATGCCCTGTGGCCTGACACTGAGAAGGATATAGTCATAAAAACAAGCAATCATGCTCTACTGTACATGTCGGCAACCATAAAACCTCCGCCACAGACAAAGGAGCAGAGCCTCGCTGCAGGTCAACACTGCTTGCCAATCAACACGGAGGATATGAGCGCTGTGTCCAGAGCCCGGAGAATGACCTCAAGGCCAAAACGGATGAGACTTTTTATAGCTCCCTTTATCGGACCTAAAGACATGTCTGTTGCATCATGTCAGACAAGCTTTTATAGCCAACTTGTAGATTTTTCTGGTGCGATAAACTGTGTTGACCCGCAGAGGCCTTGGCTCAGGGGTCCCAGGTGACTCTGGAGGAAGGCCACAGACGTGGGCCGGAGGAACTTGAAGCCCAGCTTGCTAGACATTAAAGGCAGCGGTGGGCTCCTCCAAAAGAATCATCGCGTGTGAGTCAACGTCCTGTATCGCAGGGGTTGACTTGACGGTCTGCCTGTTTGGGGGCCTTCAGGGGTCCCGTGGGAGATGATGACACACCGGTTCATTAGCCCCTAGGATCAAGAAACACCTGCTTCTTTTAGATATCGGTCCCATAAAGAGGTGTTTATTTTAGCTCCGGTGTTACCTTTAGTGGCTCAAAGTATAAAGACATTCACGTATAAAACTTTTTCCCATTTGGAGCCGGGGACATATCCCGAACAGTGATGTCATCCAATATGAAAAGACAACTTGGCATCTTCAAATGGAGGATTTGTAAAGTCTTTAAAGCGTGAAGTGAGACGAGCGGCGGATGTGGCTTGAGGCCATTTGTTGAACTTTTAATGAAACGCCGCCCCACCTGTCTCGGTCGCTCAGACTGTCAGAGCCGTGAAAGACGATCAGCGGCGTCTTCGTGGGGGTGAAGGCGCGGGGGAGGAGGGAGGATGGGCAGATGAGGGCTGAGTCTTATCTTGAGGTCACATTGAGGGTTGAATGAAAGATGATACTGGTGCTACTGTTCTGGGGGTTACAGTAGCTTTGCTCTGCATGAGAAGCAGCAACTAATTTACCCCAGGGAGACGCCTGGACTGATGCATTCATTATCTGGGTTAACTGAGGGTCCGAATAGCTACAACCGAGGGCACTGGAGAAGACAGCTACAATAATAAACAGAAAGTCCAAGGTTCCCCCTGTAAAAGTATGGTTTAGGGAATAAATCAAGTGAGAAGTAGAGTCATTTTCTCATAGACTTCCATTCAAATCAGACTTATTATTTATTTCTTTAAGATACTTCCGCATCGGCTTTAGGCTGCAAAGATGTCTGCCTTCATGTAAATGAAACTGCTCACAGTAAGGTCTGTGGATTATCTTCAGGAACCGGGTCATGACTTTTGGATTTTTGATTCTCAATACTCCAGAACACTTCAGGGTTGTATTGTACAATTCAATGGAAGATTTCCACTCTTTCCACTTCTCTCAATATAACTTTTAAGATAACAAAATTATGAATTAACTAAAATTTATGACAAAAAGTTGATTTCACTAAATTCCAGTATTTTGTTTTACAGGGCTGTTCGGCCGTTTTTATATGAATAAATATAAGTTAGTTTTGTCACTCTTTGACGTCAGCTCACAACAGAAGGGCATTTCTATTTCTGCTTTCAGTGTCTGTCTGTCCGTAGCGAGGGGCAACCTCCGGTTCTAAAAAGGGAGGCCAATGCTTTGAACTTGATTTTCTCTCTAATCTCCTCTGGTCTATGAGAAAATGACTCTACTTCTCACTTGATTTATTACCTCAGTAAACATTGTAAACAGTAAGTAAGTTTATGGTCTCAATCTCTAGTTTTACAGTAAGTCTTCTTCAACACAGCATGATGTTCATTTAGTAAATGATGGTCCATTGAGAGTGAGATAGATCATAAAGCAGGGGACGCTTAAGGGCGGGCTAATGGGATTGACAGGTCACTAAAACAGCATTAGTCAGCATTCGGTTGTCCTAAAAGACCCTCGTTAGCTCTTCTTTTTTTTCCGGTAAGTACAAACAAGCCTGTTTTTCACTTGTCAAAATTAGTTTCCCAATTAATATCACAGTTAACGTGAATTATGGCTGCACCTTGCTAAACCTAACTAGTGTTAGCTGCTGTTGGTACCTGAGCCTCGCTTAGTTCAAGACAGCAGGTCAAGCAAAATGCAGAGAAATTCTGTGCAGTTACGACAATGGAGGACTATGCAACTGTTGTTTTGGAGGTATCCAAAATATACAGTAGTTATTTTTTAAAGATGCAGTACATGTTGTTGTACATTAAACTCTTGTCTAAATTATTCAAAGCACACACACACACACACACACACACACACACACACACACACACACATACACACACACAAAACTCATAAACGGCCCTTGCAGCAGGCTGCAGCTGGCCGTTAGCAGGAGGCTCTTTTCTTCTCAGTGCAGCTGTTTCCGATGAGTCAAGTTATCTGACTTTCCCAGTAGACGGTTAACATCGACCGGCCATACGCTCATCGTCTCGTCACTCCATACTGGGCAGTGGGGATATTGCAGAGGGGAGTATACTGTCTGGCATCTGCATCATTTTAGGGATCAGTTTTTTTTTATTTTAGATGTAGTATAGACAAAAGAAAATATACTCCTTGGCCATTTGTATTGGTCTTTTATTAAAAGTAAGATATCAGCCAGTCAGTGATATGATGGCTGACATCTACACCTACCTACAAATAAATTAAACAATGCCAAAAGATGTTTTTGAAGGTCCAGTGTGTAGGAGTTGGTGGCATCTAGTGGTGAGGTTGCAGGTTGCTACCTAGTGAACACCTGTCAGCTCACTCTGTGGTAACGTGAGTCGTCGGGTGCA
Organism: Myoxocephalus aenaeus; assembly: GCA_038501785.1. Lineage (NCBI taxonomy): Eukaryota > Metazoa > Chordata > Actinopteri > Perciformes > Cottidae > Myoxocephalus > Myoxocephalus aenaeus. The sequence goes on along the minus strand of JBAMJR010000358.1, from coordinate 1,741,471 downwards.
AACCCGTGGTAACACCTTGCTCAGAGGCCATTCTTACCATAGTAACACTACTGTAGCAGACAGTCACTACATGAGTCACCTTTCACATTATACATAATAATGTATGCCATTGTTAATATACACAATAATGAAGTTCAAAGTCATCCAACACTGTCTGAACAGTTTGCTGACATGACAATAGCAATCGTTAATTCATGAAGCAAATGTCCTGTGGACTCATTACATCAAATCCTAGTTGGTCTCAGTTCAGTTTAAGGATTCTTGCTGTTTCAGAAACATGTTTCCGAACTGCATTTAAAAAAGATAATCCGATGTTATTTAAGGATAGGAATCAAGCTAATACATAATTTAGGATTCCTGGGACGGCATAGACCCTGTCCTAAATTTTAATCGACTGTTGCAAGGTCTATAACAATGACAATGAAGATGGGGAAACAATGGAAATATAAGGATTAAAAGGCTACTCAAACGCATACAATTTCGCTGATGTATTAATGGGTATATATCAACCGGCGAGGCGATCCGTTAAAAATTTGCTCAAAGCTAAAATTGAACGCCTGTCTCTTATTTGTCCATGATAGCAGGCGAGCTAGCCTGGCTTGTCCTTCTCGAGTAGCCTGGTGACTTCTAATCAAAGACACAGGCATGACGGGACGAGCACCGATTGAAGAAACACGCTTACAGTTACAGTTGTCTTACAATGTCTTATAAGATAGGGGGTCTACATTGCTTCTGTAATGGGAAGATGTTGTTGTTTTTTATCCTTGAAACTTTAATTAAGAAAAGACAAACGGTGAGCCTGTTTTCAGACTATCCCTTATATTAGAAAGATTATGACTAACAGCGCTCTATATTATTTGCTGGCAGCTTCATCCCATGCTGTTGTCATCAGCTTCCAAAAAGCATTCAGTAAGACTTCATAGTAACAAGTTCTCATTGAGCACCATTCTCACATCTTCCCTGACACACACTTCATTAGGACTTTAATCACCTCACCAGGCATTTAATGGCATTCCTTTGAGTCGATGCTGGGGGTGGGGGTTAAAGTATTTACGGTTCCAAACTGTGAAGCGTGGTGGTGTTGGGGGTAGAGAGAGTGCAGCGGGGTCGTGTTGCTGGCTGGCCTGCGCGTGGTAAAACACCATGGTGTCCCTGCTTTATGAGTGGAACCAGGTTCCACCCGGGTCGCCGTTGTTGGTGCAGCTGAGCCGGTAGGGGCCGGTGGGGGGGGCGGGGGGGGGACCGGGTTTGATGTGTCGAGGGGTCGCGTTTGTAAAAACAGACCCGCCGATGACACTCTCTCCCCTCTACCAGCGGTCGCCCCTCCTCCCGACCCCTGCACCAGCGCCGGTCAATCTGGAAGCCATTTGCTGGGTTTTCCACAGAGAAAGTTCAGGCTTGATCACCTCCAGCATCTGCTGAGTGTTTATTTACACACAGCAGTTAACCCATTAGACAAACTGATTCGGGGCAACTGTAGAGCCACCGATAACTCGGGCCCTCTGAGGACAAGGAGCCAGCACCGGGGGCCGACTGTGTTTCTAGAAATCATCTGGAGGGAACACTTGAACTGCTGTACATTTTAACATGTGCTTTTCTTGACGATGCTGTGCTTGTAGTTTGAAATAAACTTTTGTTTTCTCAACCTGATCATTTGCTAAATGGCCTTATTTGAAATGTTTTTGTTTTTAATTCACAGCTTGACAGCCGTCCAACTGTTGCCTGAAAAAGAAAGCGGAAAAGGTGGAGAGACTCTGGTCAAACTGGAGCAGATTTTGAATGGAATTTCCGTGAGGAATTTGAGAGGACATTCTGACCCGCATGAAATGTCTGCAAGGTGCAAGAAGTCACAAAAGCCTCATGCCATATGCCAGTTTATTAGGAGCGCCTCCCTAAATCTATAGGGGCTGGACGAACGTTATCAGCAGAGAGGAACGGTGTCAAGAAAGGGAGAGTGTTTCGTATACTTTCTATTTGCTGAAGGGAGAGTAGCCGGACTTTTTAGGGACTTGTTAGAAAAAGTTGGCTTTTGTCTCGAGACGAGATGCTTGTTTGCCATTTGCAAAAGAGCATAATCCTGTTTTTCAGGGCTGAACCAGAGCTTCATTTTCTACATCCTATAGTCAACTAGTTACTAATATGGCCAATTTGTTGTGGCTGCGCGAGCTACGTGTAGCGTAGTGATCTGCTGCGCATGTGTGGAACGTCTTCCAAGAGGACAGTCAAAAAAGAACTAGACTACTACAAAACTCAAAAATTACAACCCAACATGGACGTCTGCGGACACCGCAGATGTCCATGTACGCGTCCAATTTTGGGGTTGTATAACTGAGGATTTAATCACTCAGAGCGGACCAAGGTGGACCAAGGTGGACCAAGGTGGACCCTAGCGGACCCTTTGGGGATGCAGAAAGAACCACTTTGCTTTTAGCCTCGGTTCAGGGTTCATACACATTTTGACCAATGGATTTCCATGACTTTTCCAAACATTTTCCAAACATGACCAAACATTTAGTGAAATCTCGGTGTAAACATGAAAAAGTGAGAAAATGTAGTATTTAAACTAACAATGAGAATTCCAAAGCATACAGTAAACCTTAAATGACACAAATGAATGAGAGACAATAGTCTGATTAAATGAATAAACATTTGTATAGATGCCTCTATGTATGCCTGCTTATATTTTGAGCGTCTTTCTTTTAAAATCATATCAATTATTTCAAACTCGTAAATGACGTAAATGAACGTCATGAACACATGAATGTAACACATTTCCATGACTTTTCCAAAACTTTGGGGATTTTTTTTTTTTTTCAAGAACCTTTCCAGGCCTGGAAATAACCATTTTAAAATTCAATGACTTTTCCAGGTTTTCCATGACCGTAAGGACCCTGTCGGTTATACTTTCGCAAGGACGCGAGCGTGGTATCGTGACATGGAAACCCTAGGATCTTGTATACTCTGTTCTCACGGCAAACAGGAACGTTCTCAGGAATCCTCATAGTTCTCCAATTGGCTGCACTGTGTCGTATCAAATCTACAACCCCGTTTAAAAAATATTTGTAGAGGAAAGCAGCCACTAATACCGATACAACGTGATGCTCACACATCTGCACTCATTCCGTTTTGTTTTGCAATAGCTTATTGTTTTCCACAATAAGCTATTTAGTAGTAACTAAATATTAGTTATTTTTTGCATAACTTTATTTTCATTTTTCTAACAAAGTGATAACACTGCGATCTGGTTTACATGAAACACTGAATACTCTTCCATGCCAGTAGGTAGTGCAATAATGATCTACCATATATGCTGTATTATGCTACAATGTGACATTGTGACATATGCTACAATGTGACAACTTTTTAGGTTGTTGGTGTGCCGTGGGATTTTTTTATTGTAGAAAATGTGCCGCGACTCAAAAAAGGTTGAAAAACACTGGTCTCGAGATGCCCCAAACTGTTACGTCGCAGACATAACTCATATTTTGAAATCAAGTAAATGACGTCTGTGAAGTTGTTGGAGTTTAACTTTTTGGTTTCAAACCCTAAATCTTACTAACCTAACTGCAGCAGCTTCACAGTAACTGCACGACCTTCCCGTGACACCAGGGAAGCAGTGGAGTACAAAGTACAGTCTACTGAAGCAAAGTCCACGATTCTAGTGAAGCACAGAGGGCTACTTTAGTTCATGTTCTTAGTTATGCTGCATCGTTTCTGTCTTCAACCCCCTCAGTGAACCGCTGTGCTGCTCTGTGTGGAAGCATCTGCATCTCAAGGTCACCAAACTATCGCTCCAAAGTTATCCCTGTCCACAAGTGACAGTTTCCCCCCCAAGAAACGTCCATACTCCTCTAAACCTGAGGCTCATTTGGGCAGGAGGCGCGTCCATAACCCGATGCCTGCGACTTTTAGGACCACAACATTTGGGAGGAAATGTGTGAGCCCCCTGCATGTGCCCCACCCACCCTCTCCTCCAGCTGAGGCTCCTGTAGCCGCTATAAGAGCGCGCCTGACGCGCTCCCCACCACACTGGACCGTCCACCCTGCGGGGGAAGTGTCACAACAAACTGGGTTTGACTTGTTACAGCGACTTCTCACGCGCCGCTCTCGCCTGCATGCAGCTGTTTTCGGACTTGAACACGCGGGATCGGCTCCCCTCCCCTCCCTCCCGGGGAACACTTGCCTCCACATGATGGCTTTCACTATAATGCGGCCGGTCTCGACGCACTCCTTCTCTTACCCCGCTGACCTGACCTCGATGTCGGACGACGAGGAGGGGAACCGCAGCGAGAGCGACGGCAGCACCGACCAGGGCTACGGCTGCTGCGGGATTCCCGAGGAGGGCTACGGGCTGCGGGAGTCGGGCGGCGCGGTGCCGCAGCGGAACGCGGCGAACGCCCGCGAGAGGCACCGGACCCAGAACGTCAACACGGCCTTCACGGCGCTGCGCACGCTCATCCCCACGGAGCCGGTGGACCGGAAGCTCTCCAAGATCGAGACGCTGCGCCTGGCGTCCAGCTACATCGCGCACCTGGCCAACGTGCTGGTGGTCGGGGACGGGAGGCAGGACGGCCAGCCGTGCCTGAGCGCGGGCTACAAGGACGGGAAGGCGGGCGGGGGAGCCAAGAAGCCCCGGAACATCTGCACGTTCTGCCTCAGCAACCAGCGGAGAGGGGTGAGATATTAATCAGGAAAAGTCTCACACAGTGTCTTCTTTTCCTCAAAGTCTCTCTCTCTCTCTCTCTCTCTCTCTCTCTCTCTCCATATACTGCAGATCATATGAGTATACATGCAAAGCTATTTACAATTTACTTTCAACTTGTATAATACGCCAGTCCACTATTTCTCGTTGTTCCGTTCAAAAAAGGGATCCAAGTGTCAATGTCATTTGCAAAGTATAGGGTGGAATTATACATACTTGGTGGATCATACATAAATAAAACCATAACATTTCTGAAAATATAATAATTGATGGATAACAGTGGATAGACGAGAGACCATGAAAGTTGCACATTCATAAATGGTCATGAAGAAAGTTGGGCAGCTCAGTGCTATCGAATTAAAAATGTAAAAAAGTCTGAATTTAAATGAACATTGTTTTCAAGAATGGGATCCACCATTAATTCTGGTGGGACCTCTTGTGTTGTCAGAATGAATGAATGTGAGTGCTATTTTATTTAGATATCAGAATTTAGGGGTGAGAGCTATGAATGTCATTGGGAAAAAAACACTTGTTCTCTTCTAAGCTGAGTTTGAGTAAATGTACATCTCCGCTTGTTGGACTTTTTCAGAAAGTTGTTTAAGTGGAATGAGCCTGTTCCACTTTGGAGGCTGGAATAAACTACATGCATCTCAGTAAAACATGGACAAGGATCCATCTTGTTGAGATTCAGTGTATTTTTTGGTTCCATGTCATTCAGTGCACACATACTACTGTGATTAATCCACTTTCGACAGGTGTTTGCACTGAACACATGAATGTGCTCTCAAAACAACTGAACTTAGACGTTGTGTTTTGGTCAGAAAATATATTTCCTATAAACACACAGTAACAGTAACCTCCCTCTCTGTCCGCAGGTGAAAGACAGGCGAGACTGCATGAAAATGCAGGGGAGCGGCGCGAGGCAAATCAGTCGGCGGTGAAACTGTCTGCGAGGAGGATTGGACCGACTCTTCGGCGCAGACTTTGGGGAAACCTCCACGACCGTTCGTTCCTAGAGTCTGACAGCAGCTCAGTCTTTGAGGACGACTCTGACTTTGTGGTTTGGCTCATTGCTCACTTTGCCCTGTATGAGATGAGAGGATTGGCACCAAAACCATCACCAGCAAAACACTCACACCTCCCAGCACTAACTAAAGTCACAGGGCAATATTGTTAAAGGGAGAAAATGAATGCTGCTACATGGACCTTCTATTCATTTGAATGACAAACATGTTCAGGGGATTGGTAAAATAGTCATACAGTGGAATTCTACACAATTATGTTTCAGGAGCAGAATATTTATTGAGTCTTCAAGCACAATATGTTCTTACTAGAACAGGAAGTGACACGCACGTCACACTGTTTTTTACATTGTTAATTTGTACAGTTTGAAATCCGCAGATGACAGAATATACAACATGACCCGCTCTGTATTACTAAAAGGTGTATTATGACGAAGCAGCATGGATGATGCTAATTCCGTATTATTACTTAAAGGCATAATCCAAATGTAAATAAAAGGATATCTTTGCCACTCAAATTCAAAACAAAGAATTTAATGCAGCTATCTTTTTTTTAGATGAGCTTAAAGTTCTTCAATAAATGAACTGATAGCAGGTGTCAGAGGCCCCGCTGGCCTTCACCTACAAAAAGGAAGAGACTCAAAATGACCACAAAGGAAAAACTAAAAGAGTACAAAGAGACACAAACCAACTACAAAGAGATGCATAGCTACTACAAAAACAACCACAGAAAAAAGTAACTGCAAAAAGACCAAAACAAAACAACAAAAAGAGGCTAAACAACTCTAACGTCTGTGTGTCTTGCTCACATGTGATAGTCGGGCCTATTGCACGCCTGTGCCTAGGACCCGTTGTCTCATAATCCGCGTATTATACAATAGGTCAAACTCTTTAGACACATGTGAAATGACCAAAGCCTTAGCAGGACTACTGGACAGATGGTCCCGTCAGAGACATAGAGAGGCTCTTGGTGCCTATCCTCTTACACGGGGCGACTGTATTGGGTATAAGATACTGATGAGACTAACTCCCATGAAAGTTTGCATCGTTCTTTGGGATTAAACTAAGAGGATTTCAGGAAGCTCGGCTCACAAACAGACTTCCAGAGGGCAGACCACTCCGTTCCCCTAAGAAAGGGTTGTGAACACTACTGTGGGACACTACTTTGTTTGCTTTTTTCCATTACATGTTGTAATCTACTTTGAAATTAAATTTATTTTTACATAGACGTGGCTCACTTGTTTGCCTTCACAATGGCTTCTCAACGGATTGCAGTCCTTGGTGATTTAGAATAGCCAATTGAGTGAAAACTATGGAAGTCTAGTCTTTTTTTTTGTTGAAACATGAGTTTTTCAAAATTCTATGAATAGTTACATTCTGTTTGTACAAAGGAGAAAATCATTTTTCTTTCCAGGAATGTCACCACAGTCATGGTGTAATATTGCAAATATCTAAATATTCAATTTCTATTATCGATTTAGTTTCAGTTTTCTCCAGCTTTTGAGATATCTGACTCTCCGGTCCAATACAATACAGCAACATCAATCGCATTTCCCGGAACACATTTTTCAGCTGAATTACTTTCTAATGAAGACATATTTAGAAAGGAAAGGTTTGACAGCTTGTTCTGTGGACTATGATATAACTTATGTATTTAGGTGGTAGCAGAAATCTCATAGCCAGTGCTATATGGATATATCAAAACCTGGATCGATAAAAACCAAAACAACCTAATGGTGGGTAAGTGTTTATGACATGGAATGTAATTTGTGTGTTCAGAACCTTTTACAGGTGCTTAAATGCACATAGAGTTCATGTAAATGTAGGACAGCAAAGAACAAACCACTTAACCCTTAATGGCATCCGAACCGTTTAGAGGAGGAAACCTATACGGGGAATTCCAATGCAGGTTTGCCCCCTCCGTCTGAGCATTGCCAAGGACTCTCAGCAGAGGAAGTAATCAATCTCTTCCTCAGCGGGTCTCTCTCTGGAAGAGTTGTATCCCAGCAGCGTGTGACCACAGTCAAGGTGGTAGGTGCACAGTGCCAGTGAGGAAGGCATGAATCAGAGTCAACTCTGGGAAAAGGTAACGGCAAAACAGGAAGGACACAAATTAGTGGTGTTGGATCTATTGTGGTGACTGATGATTACTCATGGGGACCATCAGGGGGTGTAACATATTACTGGAGCCGAGCCAACAAGATCAACCATGGACAGGAAGAAGCAGAGTTCAGACTTTGGTGTTGGGAGCTGAGAAAAAGATTTGCGTGTATAAGTTCACAAATGTGTGCATTCTTGCAAACATGGAATCTAGTTTTCCTGTATGCGTACATTCTCTGTTTCCATGAATAACACTTTATTCAAAGTCGCGGACATTTGGAACATGGTATCCAAGAAAATACAGAAATCTGAGGGCTGATCTTTGGCATGATTCTGCTCTGGTAGTAAATCTCCGGCGTTGGGATCCACATGTGGTGTTGATCAGTCACAGCTAATATTCCCGAGCACCCTGTGTCCAGACAAACACAGCTGCTGATGAATTAAATGTTACACAATCATTGTGCATGCAGACAGATAGAACCCCATTTTTTTGGTTTTAAATGTATCGGATGTACCGAAAACAATGGAAGAAGTGCTCAGAGGTTAAGATGTGTTTAAAGGATGAAAACCAGCAGATTGATTTGAAAAATCTGCACCGCAACGACCTTGCAACGATCACACAATGTACACTGCAGTATTTCTCATCAAATATAAAAAGCAACGGTCCAGTGCATTACAGTGCAGTCTATGCAGTGCAGTCTATTAGCAGATTTGGAATATAATATTGAGAACTCTGTTTTCATTAGTGTATTACCTGAAACCTTTTTTCGTTAGCTCAAAATTAGTTCTTCATACACACATACAGTAGGGAGCTGGTCCTCTTCACAGAGTCCACAATGTTGCACCTCCATCTACCATAATTACCAACCCACCAACTGTGAAATAAGACAACCGTGTTAGTTTTCTGTGGGCTGTCTAGATTAGAAAACATGTGATTTGACATGCCAATTGGTTTTGGGTCCCCTTCTTATGTCACTTAGAATGCATCGCCCACATCTTGAGAAGAGCAGACTAGTGGTTCAAAATGTGTCTTTGTAAACATTCAAGCAAGTAAACATGTTCTAGAAACCCAAAATTAAAATATGAACCTGAAAATTAGCATGACATGTCTCATTTAAGTGTGTACAATTTATGATTAGAGGGCAAAACATGCAAAAACAGGAATCACGTAATGATTTTTACCGCAACATGAGCAGCTGATGTATACATAAAGTACTTAGCTGTGCTTTCATCTGTGCGTGGGACACGTCTCTGTTTGTGTTTATGTTGAGAATAGCATATCCATGTACACTACAATACTTTATGATACCTATAGGGCCTCTGTATTTCTGCCATAACCATTCCTTACAAAAGCACTCAGACGTTACTTATTATCACAATGGGCGGTACAACAGCCGAGTCACAGCCAGCCGGGAGATTTATCGCAGGTTTGACAACGCAGTTATGACTAAACTGAATCCTTTAAATCACCCCTGAGCTGATGTTCGCGGGTACACCCCTCTGGAAGAAAGTTATTGCACTTGCAGTCTTCTGGGGCAGCGCAAATAACTGCACAGCTTCCCAACCCCTCCAGTTTCTCTCCACCTGTCAGAGCTGAGGCCTAATTAGAAGCTGCTGTGTGAGCTTATCCTGCAGCTCCGAGGGCCCGGCAGAGCCCCGCTCAATGGCTCCCAGAGGCCCCCGCATGCAGGAGGATGTCGTAGAGGACCAGAAAGGAAAAAGGCCCGAGCCCTCGACCCTGCAGAGGCCCTCCCCGTGGGGCCCTGGGCTCTGGGTCAGTGCCAGCTTTTATCATCAATCGGGGCCCAAAAAGACCCACAGTGTCTTGATGCTTCTTCTAATTTGTGTGTGGGAAAAGGATGGCGGAGTCACACTAAACATAACATAAAACAATTAAAGATATTGTGTATGAAGTACATTCTTGACCATTTATAACAATCTGTGGATATAGGACATTTAGAAAATGTACCAGCCCTGGGTTCTGATGTAAAGAAAAAGAAGATGCATAGGGCCGAAAGAAGCTGAATCGCTACATCAATAGGCATAATTAGCTTGCATACGGGACTATAGATCAGTAGGTGCAGAGTGTCTTCGATCAAAGATACATTGCAGTCTAACAAAGCTAACTGGGTGGTAAAGGCAGATATAATAACACAGAGGGAAAAAATGTAATATCTTTTTTTATGTTATTGGAATCCTTTATGAGATATATAGGTAAGTACGGAGCAACCACCTCTGACGGGTGTGGTTACTTATTAAAAGTAGTGATATCCCCGTACAGGCCGGATATAAAGTTCCATCTGAACGTAAATTAATACGTCAAAGTCGTCAGCGTTACTTTACCGATCTTCGGCCCCATCTGGTGAGCATTAGCCGAGGACAGCAATGGGGCAAATAGGAAGATGCGATACAGTTCCCCTCCATCACACTTAGTCCTAAACAGACCCTCGTGGTGCTGTAGCTCAACTGTTTGACAGGGCAGACACCTTCCGCCCCCTCACTGCCTCTTGTTCAACCCTGCAGTTTCGGAGTAATCGCCATCGGATACGCACTGGGGGCCCTTTTAATGGGACAGAGGCCTTTGATAGGCCGCTTCCGATTTTTTACGATTGTTTTCCATTGATGGGTGGAGTGGGAGAGCAATGAGCAACCTCAGTCCTCTGCAGCAACCAAACAGGCATTGACCAGACACAGTAGTGTCTGGTGCACACGCATTGTACATCGAGTTCGACTGATAAGACTATTTGTAGTCTGATATCAATACTTATTTAATTTAGGTTATGGTACACTCACAATGGGAATTACTTTCCCCGGGTTGGCTTGTAAAAATGCTACAAGTTAAAGTGCATTAAATGTCAGCGTAGTGTAACAACATCACTCCACATCCCTGATATCCAAACCAACGATCCCTTTCTATTTGTGCACTGATCAATTATAAATACAAGTGGGTACGGAAAGTATTCAGACCCCTTTAAATGTTTCACTCTTTGTTTCATTGCAGCCATTTGCTAAAATCAAAAAAGTTCATTTTATTTCTCATTAATGTACACTCAGCACCCCATCTTGACAGAAAAAAAACAGAAATGTAGAAATCTTTGCAAATGTATTCATTCTTGACTGGCCCAGCCAGAGCCCTGACCACTGCTACACCACAATCAATCAGCACCACAATGCTCTGGGAAACTCTGACCACGCCATGGTTCACCTGATTCCCTCATACAGGCAGAAACTAAAGCTCTGCAAACCTGTGGTGAGGAAGTTCAAGAAGTGGACCAGTGAGGCTCTGGAGGATCTTCGGCCGTGCTTGGACTGTACAGACTGGGATGTCTTCTGGACTGCTACTAACAGTCTGGATGAGTTCACAGAGGCTGTAACTTCATACATCAGCTTCTGTGAGGACAGCTGTGTTCCAACCAGCTCCAGGGTGAGATACAACAACGACAAACCCTGGTTCACAGCGGAACTCAGGAAGCGAAGACTGCACAAGGACCAGGCATTCAGGAGTGGGGTGAGAGATGCTAAACGACTGTACTCTGAGAAACTGCAACAACAGCTCTCAGCAAGCGACTCTGCTTCTGTCTGGAGAGAGCTCAGGCAGATCACCAACTACAAGCCTAAAACCCCCCACACCATGAACGACCTCCGCCTGGCAGACGAGCTGAACGAGTTCTACTGTCGCTTTGATAGACAATGGAGCAGTCTTGACGCCATGCCCCACAGGCCCATCAACCAGCCACAGACCATCATCTCCCCCTCCCCTAGCCCATGCTCACGCCTCCCCAGTGACGACCCTCACTATTCTGGAGAGGGACGTCAACAGGCTCTTCAAAAAGCAGAACCCCCGCAAAGCAGCGGGCCCGGACTCTGTCTCACCCTCCACCCTGAAGCACTGTGCTGATCAGCTGTCTCCGGTGTTCACAGAGATCTTCAACACCTCCATGGAGACATGCCACGTGCCAGCCTGCTTCAAGGCCTCCACCATCATCCCCGTCCCCAAGAAACCCAGGATCACAGGACTCAATGACTACAGGCCCGTCGCCCTGACCTCTGTGGTCATGAAGTCTTTTGAGCGCCTGGTCTTGTCACACCTCAAAACCCTGACTGACCCACTCCTGGACCCTCTGCAGTTCGCCTACAGCACCAACAGGTCTGTAGACGATGCTGTCAACATGGCCCTCCACTACATCCTCCAGCATCTGGACTCACCAGGAACCTACGCCAGGATCCTGTTCGTGGACTTCAGCTCTGCCTTCAACACCATCATCCCGTCTCTGCTGCATGACAAGCTCTCCCAGCTGCACGTGCCCGACTCCACCTGCAGGTGGATCACAGACTTCCTGACTGACAGGAAGCAGCACGTGAGGCTGGGGAAACACGTCTCAGGCTCTCGGTCCACCAGCACCGGTTCCCCCCAAGGCTGCGTTCTTTCCCCTCGGGTCTTCTCGCTGTACACCAACAGCTGCACCTCCAGTCACCAGTCCGTCAAGCTCCTGAAGTTCGCGGATGACACCACCCTCGTTGGACTCATCTCTGGTGGGGACGAGTCCGCCTACAGGTGGAGACTGACCACCTGGAGACCTGGTGCAGCCAGAACAACCTGGAGCTCAACGCTCTGAAGACAGTGGAGATGGTTGTGGACTTCAGGAAGAACGCTGCCCCACCCGCCCCTCTCATCCTGTGTGACTCCCCCGTCGACGCCGTGGAGTCCTTCCGCTTCCTGGGCTCCATCATTTCCCAGGACCTCAAGTGGGAGCTGAACATCAGCTCCATCACCAAGAAGGACCAGCAGAGGATGTTCTTCCTGAGGCAGCTGAAGAAATTCAACCTGCCGAAGAAAATGATGGTGCACTTCTACACTGCCATCGTTGAGTCCATCCTCTGTTCCTCCATCACCGTCTGGCACACCGCAGCCACTGCCAAGGACAAGGCCAGGCTGCAGCGCATCATCCGCTCTGCTGAGAGGTGATTGGCTGTAATCTGCCATCCCTCCAGGACTTGTTCGCCTCCAGGACTCTGAGGCGAGCCAGGAAGATTGCAGCTGACCCCTCTCACCCTGGACATAACCTGTTCGAGTCCCTCCCCTCTGGCAGGAGGCTGAGGTCCATCAGAACCAACACCTCACGCCACACAAACAGTTTCTTCCCGTCGGCAGTCGGGCTCATCAACAGGGCTCGGGTCCCCCACTGACTGACTATGTCACCCCAGTTATTTATTTATTTATTCTTATTTTCATTTTTATTTTTCTCTTCTTTCTTTCTCCTTAACGGTCACTCCTCTGCACACTTCATATTTAAACACTCATGCCACTTAACATACACTTTTAACTTAAACACTCGTCACTTTAACATACACTTTAACTTAAACACACATGTCACTTTAACGTACACTCACATTAACGTATCTGTTGTCTGAGCACTTTATCTTATCTTATCTTATCTTACACTTATTTAATACCCATTGCACTGTTGTTGTCGTTGATTGTTGATTGTTGTTTGTCTCGTCTAACGTCCCATGTCCAATGTATGCACCTTCCGTCTCGAAAAATTCCTCGTTTGTGAAAACATTCCTGGCAATAAACAGTTTCTGATTCTGATTCTGATTCTGAAACCCAATTGAGCATCTCTGTAGAGACCTGAAAATGGCTGTCCACCAACGTTCACCATCCAACCTGACGGAACTGGAGAGGATCTGCAAGGAAGAATGGCAGAGGATCCCCAAATCAAGGTGTGAAAAACTTGTTGCATCATTCCCAAGAAGACTCATGGCTGTACTAGCTCAAAAGGGTGCTTCTACTCAATACTGAGCAAAGGGTCTGAATACTTATGACCATGTGATATTTCAGTTTTTCTTTTTTAATACATTTGCAAAAATGTCTACATTTCTGTTTTTTTCTGTCAAGATGGGGTGCTGAGTGTACATTAATGAGAAATAAAATGAACTTTTTTGATTTTAGCAAATGGCTGCAATGAAACAAAGAGTGAAACATTTAAAGGGGTCTGAATACTTTCCGTACCCACTGTATACTGATATCCAATACAGACAAAACTCAGACAATGTGCTTGACGTGTCAACATCCAGAGTTATCGTCACAAAGAGCAGAAAGGCCTCACTGACATTAACACGTCCTCTTCTGCATCAGTGGTTCCCTGAAAAAACGTGATGAATTAAATAATATTATAATAATAATAATAACTTTATTTATATAGCACCTTTAAAAACAGCGCAGTCATACATAACATCAATACAGGTAAACATTTGAGAAAACAGAAGGCATAAAAGACCATGCCATAAAGGCAATGAACACAACAAAACCAAACACAAACAACCAAAAAGAGCAAATGGAATAGAAAACTAACAAATAAATAAATAAAACTAACAAACAAACAAAATCAGGGGAACAAAAGAACCGCATAAAAGGACGACATCACTTAAAAGCAATTCTATAAAAATGGGTTTTAAGAAGTGATTTAAAATAAGTCACTGACTAAGATCAATTAAGATCAATGCAACTTTTAGTTCCAATCCTTTCATTCGGCCCGTTGACAGCTGTGAGTACGAACAGTAGCCATGTTCCTAGTTCACGTTACAATTATCATTTTGGGGGAGTGGCTCTCGCTGTTGCCGACTTGGTGGCTTTCTTGCTAGATTCAGTAACGTTTGGAGGGAGTGCTGCTAGCTGTGTTCTTTAGGAAAGAGATGTAAACACTGGACTGGATTTCTAGTTTGGATCATTTGGAAAATCTAGCGTAACTCAAAACTCTAGTTTACCAACCCTATCTTTGAACATTTCAATTCATAAAAGGAAACCTCCATTATTGTAAATCAGAGTTGAGTGACCCTGTCTGCTGATGTCCGGCAGAACCAATATCACTGACATATCGGTTTGGCAGAGCAGATGAGTGTGTGGGCGAGTGTTCCGTGTGGGCCGACACACACTCCTCTCAGCAGCGGACACTCTCGGGACTATTGTTTCCCTCCCAACATGCGGCGGGAGGAAGCGGTGGAATGACCTGAAACATTAGTAGAGACAATATCAGTCCACCGGGGCAGGGCTCTGATTGCTCTCCATTTGGCTGCTGCTCGTGCTCTCTACCTCAGTCTTAGGGCGGCGGTCCATCATGCCGAGGTGAAAGGTGACTAAATCTGAGGCCTGATTTCTCTCCCTGTCAAAATACTACTACAATATGTCTGCACAGACCGCTCTGAAGGAGGAAAGAGGCAGACTTCCGCAGCAGCCTGACGTCCATCGCAGCACCAAAAGCTTTCTTAGCAGACACATGGTGCTTTCTTCCTGTTATCTTGGCTTATAGTGAAGTACTTTACTTCTAAAAAATACATAATCCTGATTTAAAAAAATCACCAACAATAAAGCTGATTCTTCAGAAGGGTGAATATACGTTTCCATCCCGCTTTTTCCCCAATATACTTAAGCTTCACTGTGCACTTCCCTTCGACCCTCGAGTTTGCAGCAGAGTAATCGCAGGTAGCCTTTGTTTGGCAGAGAGATTCATGCGAGATAACGTTCCCCTCGATCCAGAAACACACACACAAAGCTACATTTATGAAGTTGTGACACTGCATGGGAAAAACTCTCCTCCATATTTGCAGAAGCCTGTGGATTTGCATTTTAACAAGACATGAAGAATGATCTTCAGAGCAATAAGTGCAATTGTTCACTGCTCGGAGCCTCTTGGGAGATGGATGGGAGGAAGAATATATGTCTAAAAACTTTGAACCAGTTTCGACACCAATGGCAATTGTTTAGAGGATATCCTCAATCAAGGCGCCCAAAGAGCACAATGAATAGTCTTGCTGACAGAACCCTGCTGCCCTCAACAACCTCCTGGACCGGCCTGCTGTGTGTGCGGAGAAGGAGGAGTGTGCGGACACAACACCACAGTGACTTTGTTTCTCGTTGAGCGATGCCAAAAGGGAGTCTCCCGCCATTTAACATGTCACTCATCCGATAATGGCTAAGTGGTTGCTGGCATTAAAGTGAGATAGAAACGTGTCATGGTTCTGGCTAATACTGCATTTATACACATTAAACTGTTATCCTATAGGTGGCTCAAGGGCAGAGATTTGGATTACTTTTTTATTTTAATCAACTTAATTTAACCCTTGTGTTGTCTTGGGGTCAAAATGACCCATCAACACACATACATATACACGGGTCATTTTGACCAAAAAAAAATGGAAAATTACATAAAAATGAAGGGGGTTGCTGAAAGATGAGCAGGCTGAAGTAGTGTTTGAGGTTTTTGAATGCTGTGGCGCCCCCTTTTGGAAATTGTGAGGAAATAAAGGAAATCAATGTTATTTCTCTTTATTTTTATTTGTTAAACTATTGTAACCTTTCATAAATGGCAATGATAAAGACAATATAAAGATGTATGAATAACCATGTTCTTACTCAATGCAGCCATCCCTTTTTGCCAGGCAGTAACGTAAAGGTATATCTCATTTGGTGTAACTTGTTAAGGCCTTTTCAAGATTTTTGCGATTTGATAAAGAAGACATATAATGCAAATGTAATGAAATACCGATAGATACTCAGTGTTTACTGACCTACGGGCCACAACCTGCCTAACTATCGCCTATAGGTGTCTCTGACTGCTTATCTGGGCCAAGGCCTCCTACCAAGGCCCCAGGTCGACATCAGTGGTCTGACCCACCATCACTTAATTTAATGAAAAGATGGTGCAGAGATAGTACAGAATATCACAGTATGCACACAAAAAAACAAGTTAGACATATTCCCTGTTGCAGTAAATTACAAACCAAAAAGTGCACCTTAAGGACAAGAGGTAATACAACATACAGTAACTTCTGCCTTTTTTAACAGACTCACAGTGCTTTCATACACAAACATGAAATAAAGTCTAACTACTGAGAAGTAGTTTAAAAAAAGACTCAAATTATGTAACTTTAGCTGAGAATACTCACTCACTGAATCTATGACAACCAACACTGCACTATGGAAAAAAAATGCAGTGTCTTGTCCACAAACTCAAAATAAATTTTAAACGAAAAGTGCAATTCAAAAAGATTCAAGTTTAAAAATTAACTTTTCTTCTGATTACCTTATCAGTAGGTAAATACTGAAAAACATTGTGCTTTGAATAAAATGAAGCAGCACTCACCTGAGGTAGTTAACATGTTAACATCAACTTGAATTAAGTCGTAGTATTTAATTGTGAAGAACTCATTGCAGCCATCTAGTATACAGCGCACTGCAGTCAATAAGGTCATCTTCCGTTGCTACGCGTTTTGTGGCCTTCTAGCCTCCCATGGATTTAGACTGATCCACGGGAGTGAAACGCATACAATACAAATTAAATCTCGCTGATTGACTGGCCAGTCAAATATATTGCACAGTTTGACTCCTAAAACACGCCCAATGCGATGGAGTACAGCCGAAACAAAAAATGACAGTGACAGTTACCACGCGTTTTAGGTGGTCGGCAACTGTGCAGTGGTTTGTCCCTCTACGGCCTCCGTCGCAATACTCGCGGACGTAGTGGTCTGCCATATTGTCTCTGATACAGCAGAAATCACACACTGACAGGCACACACCGGCGACGGAGGGAGGCGAGGACCGTTGGCTTGACGCAACTCAGCTAACGGGGGAAGCATTTCGGTCGTGGAATTGATCTAGGGGGTAAATATCCACCCTTCTGTTGATAATGCAGACTCCCGCTCTCTGCGGAAACTAGCTAGCTTTCACGGTAGCCATGCTAAGGTTAGCGGGCTAGCAACTTGGGCCCGCCTCGAGCCGATAAGTTACTAACACCTTCTGCTCTATTCGTGTCGCGGGGGTCTAACTAACGAATACGCCTTTGCTTTCCAGTAAGTCATCGGATACTACAGCCGGTTTAAACGCTGCATGAAATACAGTGTTTAAAATACATACAGTGTTTAACATCTTCAGTTAGCATGCATCCGCATGCTAACTGAAGATGTACATGGTGTTTAATTAAAGACACAACGTTATTACGAGTGTCGCTTACATTTTAAGAATTACTTTAACGTTTAATGTGACGTTGGCTTAACTGGTCCACTTAAGTTGTGTACCTATCATTGCCGCGTTAGCTAGCTAGATAGAAGACGGCAGTGGGAGCTTTTGTGAAAGTTGCCAATTGATTTTAAATGAGTCCTGATGGTCTAACGCTCGTAAATGTAGCGCAGATGAAACCGGACTGAGGAGTCTATCCGGAGTTCTTGTATTGCATTATTCAGTATTACTCGAGACACAATATTCCGATATTAACGTAACTTTATTGTCCAAGGATCAAGTATGTTCTTGCTTTTCTCACCGGAAGTAAGAGACGTCGGATCTGCAGTGAGCAGCGTAACGTTATATAACGACAAAATAGTATAACATATTTTCTTCAAAGCACCTTTTCAGTTTGTACAAGTAAGAAGCTTGCCTCATACCTACATTTAGGACAATGAATAATACATAATTTGGTAGAGTTGGTAAACATTCTGGATATATAATGTATGGCTTGTGTATGTCATAAGAAAAGAAAATGTAAAGCAAACAGCTGCACATGCGTTCCTTAGTATTTTAAACATGTACATAAAGTTTTCCGGTGCTCAGCGTTGCTTGACCTAGCTAGGTCGGAAAGTGTTCAGTTGCCCTGATGTCAGTGGTGTCATTCAAATAATGGATTTGCCTGTTTGAAAGAGATCAATAATTGCACAGCTTTCTGCCCCAGTAATTGAACAGGCTGTGTCAATACCTTTGGGAAGTCAGTGGTGATGTTTTAAACACAATGTAAAAATGAACCCACGAGAGCTCAAACTCATTTCAGCCACTATTATTTTATTTTTTATTTTTATTAGTTTCCGGTACAAGCCTCCACTCAATTGTTTTTCTCACCACAGTCCCAACAAATTGTTTCGACTGCAGTCTGGGTAAACTTTCCAAAATTCAAAGATTGTATTTTCATTGCTGGGGAGAGCTTCATCCTAGCTCTTCATCAAAAAGTCGGAGAGCTGTTTTAATCTTTCTATAATAACAATATCTTGACAAAATATAACCACGGTTGAATGATAGACTAGCATCACCCCTTTGCTTTGTATTGTCTGTATGGGCAACTATATTTGTTCGGCATTGTTTGTTCAACTTTAGCCTTAATACTTTGTATGGATGAGCTTGTCTTCATCTGACAGCCGTGACGTTGGAGCGAGGAGGACCATCCGTCAGAGAGAACGCATACGGCAATCAAAGTACAAAACTCAGCAGTAACATGTCCTCCCGGCACAAATGGGTTTATCGGTCTTTGTTTTTGGTCGTGTCTGTTCAACGTATAAGGCATATAGAGAGGACCAAAACAAGAGTTTTCTACGGTGTCATCACCAATGCTTTTCTGAAGAGATTTCCAATTGGAAGCGCACAGAGCGGGAGCACAAAAATGTCGGATTGCTCAGGGAAAACTCGCTGGGCGCAGCACTTTTTCTCTTGATTGGCAACAATTTTTAAAAAGTTGCTGCCGCTCAGAAAAAATGCTATATGAACACACGCCCTGAGAAAGGAACAGGTCATAATTCCCTCTTATATCTATTTTATATTGCTATGATTACATCAGCTTCAAACTGGATTTATTCAAGTTTCTGAGCAAAAAACAACATTTCACAAGATAACTTTTAAACACATCATGGCAAATGTAATTTATCTATGACCAATACACATTTTTACTCAATAGAGAATGAACTTTCATCATGTAACTCCATGAAACCTCTATAGGTAAGGTGTTATCTCCGGTGCTAACATTGTTACTGGATCTCCTCCTGCTGCTTCAACATAGACTTGTTGTTCACAATGTAACATCATCACCAAAATAATGATGGTTAAACTATGTAATAAGTCCTCGGTTCACATATGTGCCGAGCCGTGGTGGTGGAGGGATGGTTCCGTATGGATAACGGACAGTTGCACCACAGTAGAGTAATTCTGATGACTGATTAATCTTCTAACGCACAATGCAGAACATCCGCTGCTGTGTGGATTTTCTGTCCTTGTATGGATAGACACTGCTGACACCTGTGATGTATCAATATGAATCAGGAATTACATTTCTCTAATCCTTAATTTCCTCTATTTTTCAGCTATCCCACCGAGTCCCTGGTGGCCCCTCCCCCCCATCCTCAGGCAAAGTCCCTCCACCCCCGAACCCCTCGCCCTTTTGGGATCAACCCCTACCTTCCCTCTTCTTCCTTCCTCCCTCCCTCCCTCCCACCCTGGACTCCGACCGTTCTCCGCTGCAGTAAGATCTCCCAACCATCTCTGCCAAGCTGTCGGACATGTCAGGACCCGTGCCGAGCCGGGCCCGAGTGTACACCGAGGTCAACACTCACCGGCCCAGGGAGTACTGGGACTACGAGTCCCACGTGGTTGAGTGGGGGTAAATACCTTGGTGATCCGTACACAACATTTGCAGCATGCTGCTTGACACCTCCTCAACCCAGCTGATGTTTGGTTGCCTTTTTTTGTCCTTCACAGAAATCAGGATGATTTTCAATTGGTGCGTAAACTGGGGCGTGGCAAGTACAGCGAAGTCTTTGAGGCAATCAACATCACCAATAATGAGAAGGTGGTGGTGAAGATACTAAAGGTAAATATATACAGAAACTTGGATCAAGTCAGTGGTTCTGATCAAATGGTTTAATCCTTCTGCTTAACTCTGCCTCGTCTTCTTCCTTCTAGCCCGTGAAGAAAAAGAAAATTAAGCGTGAGATCAAGATTTTGGAGAACCTACGCGGAGGTCCTAACATAATCTCCCTCATCGATATAGTGAAAGACCCCGTAGTAAGTATAGGGTAGTGAACACTTGACACTTTGGTCCCGAGTACTGAAGAGGCCATATTTAAATCAAACGTCTATGTTTTCCTAATGACATGATTTATATTTTGTATGAACAAACTTATGTTGTGTATGTTGGGTTTCTTATTACTGTACCAATAGCGTGGGGAGCCCACCACCTGTGCACGCTTATCGTTTTCATTTGGGAAGTATGTGTCTGTAAGTACTTAGCCAGCTGTAGCTGAAAGTTAGATACATGTATGTGATGTTACACAGCCTGCTTCGATGTTGTGCCAGGGCTTCAATTTTCCCACTTGAGAGGACAGCAGTCATCCTGTTCTTTGTACAGATTGTAAAGTCCTCTGAGGCGAATTTGTGATTTTGGGCTATTTTAATTGAATCACGTTAATACAATTAGTCAACCAATAGAAAATCAATCGATGATTTTTTTATAATTCATTAGTTGTTTGTCAAGGAAAAGGCCAAATATTTCCTTTTTCGCTCCTCAAATATGTGGATTTGCTGCCACTATCGTTGTAATTCTTTGCTGTCATCTGCCATTTATAAAGTAAACAATTAAATGTAAAGACAGACTTGCAAATAATAAGTACTAGTTGTGACTCTAGTTTTACCTTCCCTCAAAGATCCTGGGGAGAGCCCTCCTTTAGGATGCACCCTCTGTCATTCATTCATTTAAACAATTGCTAAAACAGTGAGTTGACTAACTAGTTAAATGAAAATAAATGGGCTGAGTGATACTTAATACATCACTAGACATTCATAAAGTAAAAACACTCTTTGGCTTTTCCCTATTGGCTTCATTGTAAGCTAAATACATTTAATGTAATGCTCATACAAACAAAGCACTTTGAAGACATCACATGGGCTCTGGCAACTTTAGGCTGGTTTATAGAATATAAAACAATTGGTAGATAAATGGTGAAAGTTGGCTAGTTAGCTGCAGCTCTAGTTCACACTGTAAGCAACAAGTGACGATTTGTGGGTATGGTCAGCAGACTGCACGTGTGTATTTCCAACATTTAGTGTCAAAACACAATTCGCAAGCTAACTGTGCTACATGCATAGCATTGAATGAAGGAACAAATATGCGTAAGATACCATCAACCAAGCATCATCAACTGCTCTTCAATCTCTGTTTTGGTGATAACTAGAATGAATCTAGAAATATGGAAGCTCTGAAGGACTATTGATCGTCATCAATGGTGAAGCTGGTGAGCCTGTTCACAAGATCCAATAAGAGAAACTGGAGTTTCTGAAATGTTGGTGGCGATAACAGCTGTGGTCTGAAATGAATGGACATTTGGAGACTTGGCCATTGTGTTGCTTACGGTGTGACTGTGCGGTTAGTTTGCACAGAGTTTGAATCGGTGCCATAACTTGTTACAGTGCTTCAGTCAAATGGATTAATTTAATTATTTTTGTATTTGTTCTTCAGTCCCGGACGCCCGCCTTGGTCTTTGAGCATGTTAACAACACAGACTTCAAGGTAGGTAACATTTTCTTCACTCTATAAAACATCGTCGTGCAGGATCATGGAACCCTCCTTTCTTGGCATACTCATTGTTTTCGTGTGTGTGTGTGTGTGTGTGATGGAGCAACACGAAACTCCAGTGCTATGTCTTCGGTGCCAGAAAGTCGACAGTCTTCTGGTTCTATCCTCAATCGCTGGCACATTTCCAAAGCTCTGTGTTGTGACTCGTGTATGACTGTTCCATGGACTTGTGTGGCCTCTTTTACTGTAAGGCAATGCCCAATTACTTTGCTTTTGTCTCTAGCAACTGTACCAGACCCTGACAGACTACGACATCCGGTTCTACATGTACGAGATCCTCAAGGTGAGTCCTCCTCGGTTCAGCTGCCTGTCTGCTCGTAATGTTTAACGTCCTGACGGCGGTGAAGCATGCAGCCTTTAAACAAGACCGTCTGCCCTGGCTTTATTTTTCTCAGCTGTTTTGTACATGCTTGGGAACTCTTACAGTACCAAGCCTCTGTCATCACTGTGTGTGTTGACTTATAAACATCTTGTAATCGGTTGTTTTGAAATTACTGGGAAACAACCAAGAGTGTGACCAATGAAAAACACGGTTCCTTTGCTCTTGTTTGTAGGCCCTGGACTACTGCCACAGCATGGGGATCATGCATAGAGATGTGAAGCCACATAACGTGATGATTGATCATGAGCACCGCAAGGTGAGTGATTTAAAGGGCACTTTCACACCTACCTCGTTTGGTCCGGACAGTTCTGTCTGATCCATACCAAAATGACTGGGTCCATCAAAGTTACGTGATTATAACACAAATGTGTCATGCATTAATGTATACATTGCTTTTTTTTTAAAGAGCTACAAATGTACACAACCTGTAGATGAAGACCAGAAAGCTAAGCTAGCGGGGGAGTTGGACTTGTGCTCACCAGTCACCACTGGACTCCACTCAGAGATCAATTAGCTTAGGGTAGCTCCTTTAAGGAATAGTTCAGAGAGAGCTTTATTTATTTTTCAGTTGCATCAGTCAATCCAACCTTAGCCAAAAGCCAATGATGATTGCTGCTGTTTACATCTCTACATCTGTTCTTTTTCACCATTCTCTAGTTGGACTCATTCAATCAATAATGTCTGACAAATAAGTGAAAGTCTTTTATTTTCTTGTGTTGAACACTAATGCGTTGCCTGTTTGTAGCTGCTAAGTGCTTTATTTCTATGTCTGCAGTTGCGTCTTATTGACTGGGGTCTGGCCGAGTTCTACCACCCGGGACAGGAGTACAACGTCAGAGTCGCCTCCCGCTACTTCAAAGGACCCGAGCTCCTGGTGGACTATCAGGTACGGCTGTGGGCTCGTATGTTTTGGGTGGAGTTGACATGTTGTAAGTAACTGATGAGTGCTAGTGGAGATCTTTCTGCTAGGCTGTCACTTTGCATTGATCTTGATTATCTTCCACACGTATTCTGACACTGCTGGTCAGATGTCAGAGGGGAGTTGGGGTTTGGAGAAGGTTCATCTCAAACCTACCGTTGACCTTCATTTATTGGTGTTTTTGTATGCATTGAAAAAGGATAACAATAAC
Source organism: Myoxocephalus aenaeus (assembly GCA_038501785.1). NCBI lineage: Eukaryota > Metazoa > Chordata > Actinopteri > Perciformes > Cottidae > Myoxocephalus > Myoxocephalus aenaeus. The sequence continues at coordinate 1,717,754 of JBAMJR010000358.1, read as the reverse complement.
GCACCACTGAGAAATATAATTATATTCAGAGACCATATTTAGTTGGGATCACACCAGGCTGCAAAGCTAAATTAGGCCAGGTGCGTACAGTAAGGGAGCTAATGTCCACTTCCCCACTTCCTACCCCCTTCTGACGACCTTGCGTTTACCACAACACACCTTTCTTCGCACTTTGGCCTTCAATTTAATCTCAATGCCGCAAGTTTCGTGACTGCATGTTAAACGGTTGCAACACTATCGCGCTGACAAAATCTATCCACAGACAGGCATGTCAACACCTGGCTAAGTCCTCCTGAGCTCTTCTGTGGTGGTCCTGCTACAGGAACACACTGTCATGATGACACACACACACACACACACTGTCATGATGACACACACACACACACACACACTGTCATGATGACACACACACACACAGGCAGACTCTGAGTCAGTGTGTTGCTTTTGCGGCCGGTAACAATAATGGTGGTGGTGATGTTATACAGTTAATTATTGCAATCTGAGTGGATTGGATGTTACTAAATGGATGGTAATGTTGTGGTAGAAACCATCTGAACTCGACATTAAAACCATTTAAAGTTGTCAGTCCTAGTTCTCTACCGGAGCACCTTTTTTCTTTCTCTCTAATGAATGATGTTAAGACTTCATAATGTTTTTTATGATCATCTGGATCTTGGTTTTATGCTGCAGTTGCGAGCTCAACAAGGGTAAAAAAAATAAAAATCTGCTAGCCAAAGGGGAACAGCGTGGTTCATGAATTTTTTCTATTCATGATCATCATCGCTCATTTAAACAGTGTTTAGTTGGATTTCCAACTGAACACTGTTTAAATGAATGTCTGTGTCTGCCTCATCCTGCCTGTGCTCTGAGACCTGTACCGTGTGTTGCAGATGTACGACTACAGTCTGGACATGTGGAGCTTGGGCTGCATGTTGGCCAGCATGATCTTCAGGAAGGAGCCCTTCTTCCACGGCCATGACAACTATGACCAGGTAAACACTGGTCTCTGTCGCTACCTCACTGCGAAGGCAACATCAGAAGGCTACACTTTAAGGTTGTGGCCTTCTCTCCATGATTATTGTGGTGGCTTAACTGCATCGACACGGATGGCGTTTCTGCCCACAGATCTTGTGAGAGCGGCGACTGCCCAGTCTTTTCTGTAACTGACCGTCTGGTGAAAGTATCTCGTACAAACAGTTTGTTCCTCGTTTGTGTTCCTGTAGTTGGTGAGAATAGCCAAGGTCCTGGGGACTGAAGACCTCTACGACTACATCGACAAGTACAATATTGAGCTGGAACCTCGCTTCAATGACATTCTGGGGAGGTGAGAGATATTCAATTCAGTTTATTTTATATAGCCCAACATCACAAATACAAGTTTGCCTCGGAGGGCTTTACAATCTGTACACATAACATCCCTGTCCCGGGACCTCACATCGGATCAGGAAAAACTCCCCTAGAAAGATAGTAAAAACCCTTTCACAGGGAAAAAAGGGAAGAAACCTGAGGGAGAGCAACAGAGGAGGATCCCTCTCCCCGGATGGACAGAAGCAATAGATGTCATGTGGCCAGAATGAATAGCGTAGTTACAGCACATTCAATGAATATGACAGAAATTATTCATATAATGAGTATTAGGCATGGTCCATGATCCTGATAATCCATGAAGCAGAAGGCGGTAGAGAGGAGGGGGGCATCAGAAGGGCCATGGCAGCAGGCAGGACCGGTTCCAGGCAGCCAGATATGCAGGCTTTTGTTTTGTAACTATTCCTAGCACTTATGTTGAGCAAAAACAACTGCACACTGTCAACCGTGAGCATAAATCTAGGGGTGGGGAATACAATCGATACAGCACAGTATCGCAGTATCTTACGTGGCAGTATTGTATCAATACACAAATTGGCAAGTATCAATCTTTTAGAGAGTGTTGCCACTCACCTGACGTGAGAAAGCACAAATGCTGATCTTCAAATCGCATATTTTTACTGAATGTGCGATTTGAAGATCAGCATTTGGTGCTTTCTAGTCGCTGGTCTGATAATGAAAGGTGAACAACAAACCCGTGTTTAAGTCGTCCGGAGGAGAGCGAGCGACGGCAACGGCTGTGATAAAGTACAGAGAAGAAAGCCCAATGGTCCCATCACAATACATTGTGGTGCGTTTAAGCTCCATTTAGTAAAAATGAGCATTGGACGCAAGTCAATTATAACGTTACCATGATGTGTTTACATGTAATCTTGTAAAATGTAGAGCAACTTGTCCAACTCCAGTCGTTTGAAGATCAAGTAACACATCAACGTGAAATACTAGAGGGAATAATGACGTGTTGAACTTCCTGACACGAGCTTAAAAGTCATCATTCAAATTACTAATGTTTCCATTTGTTTATCAATAAAAATACTATCTTTTATTTCCTGATCACTTGAATTGTTTTTTTTGCAAATAACCACTATAGATGACTTCAGGTAAAAGTTAATTAGTTGATGATAAATATTTTGGTTAATTAGCTATAGGCCTATTGGAAGGGCGATGAATCGTGTAAAAACATATCTTGTATCTTATTCAATAAAATAGATACAAACAGTTTACAAACTGCATAATTTTGAGCTGAATAAAGGGAACAAGTTGCAATGTTTGCTATCGCAAACTGCTTGAAATTGCAATAATATCGTATTGTGATCAAATCGCACTGGCGCTTCCCACCCTCACCTGAAACGGGTCCAAATCATTTCAGTTGCAACATCTGGAGTCGATCCCTGTCGCTTCATCACAGCGGTCCGTCTGTGTCCACCTTCTTCAGTGTAAATTGCCGTCAGAATTAAGTGTTTTTTAATCTGTCTTTGGCCTCCAGGCATTCTCGTAAGCGGTGGGAGCGGTTTGTCCACAGCGAGAACCAGCACCTGGTCAGCCCCGAGGCTTTGGATTTCCTGGACAAGCTGCTGCGCTACGACCACCAGGCGCGGCTCACCGCCCGCGAGGCGATGGATCACCCGTATTTCTGTAAGCCCACGGACGGCCAATTTGACGCTTATAAGAACGAATTCAGTCTGATGTCAGTGAGAAAATAAGCGCTTTCTTTGTTCTCCGCAGTCCCCATCGTGAAAGATCAGTCTCGTGTGGCCGGAGCTAACCTGCCCGGTGGGAACGCAGCTGTCGGCGCCGCCGGCATGATCACTGGTGAGGGTACACGCCAGAAAGTGATCCCGCCAGAGAAAACATCTGTGTTTCATCACTCCATTGTGTCTCTGCTGTCGTACTTAAGATTTGATCCCATGTCCTCAATAATTCCTTCTGTTAGTACTTTCCTCTACCAACTGTTTTAAGGACACGGGGAAAGTAATCCAACAGGTTTGAGAATACGGCCACAGTTTGATCAAATAATCAAAGTGAGAAACAAAAGCCGCCGTTGCAGTTAATGTTGTTTTTAAAACAGCTGACGTCTTGCAGAGCTGCTTCCTGTTTCAATATAGTTTTGAGTATATTTTGCCGCTACATGGACAGAAGATTTTCAAAAATACTTTCCGCTGACCGCAGAAACACGCCGGGTGCACCAAACATCAGTGAAGCCACACGCGCAACAGGGACAGGGCTTTGTTCTGTTGGTGAGATGGTTGTTGAGCATTCAGGGTAAAGGGTAGACGGCCTGCCTGCAGTTCAGAATTGATCAAATGTATTGACGTGACTCCAATTGGGTCAGAGTCCCCGTGTCTGTGTCGGTAAACTCTCGGTGTTCGTAACCGTCCCCTCTGGCTCCCTTCCCTCAGGTGTCTCCGTCTTGCCAGCCTCCACTGCCCTGGGCCCTCTCACCGGCTCTCCGGTCCTCTCCGTTGCCACCAACGTCCTGAGCGCCCCGGTGGCCGCCGCCGCCGCCCCGCAGTGACGCCCCACCCAAATCCACTCGCTCGCTCCTTCCCTTCCCCCTCCGCCTCTGGGCAGGTGCTAGACAGGGTGCCACTCTGCCAGCCCCTCACTACATCCAACATAACCTCGGTGTGACCTCACCCACCCACCAACCTCCCGGCCGAAGGACGCCGCCGTCTTAAGAAAAGAACGATTGTCCCTCCGTTCCTTTTCCTCCTCAAATGAACTCGTTAACCTGACATCTGAAATGAATGTTCTGTGTAATTTGAAATATACAGGTATTCCTTTCATTATTTCCAACTAGCCGTAGTGACGACAAAGGGTTGTGTGTGTGTGTGTGTGTGTGTGTGTGTGTGTGGTGAGTCTGAGAGTGTCATCAAGGTGTTTTTTGTTGTTTTTCATTTGGACTGTGAAGGCAGTGGTCAAAGTACATCAGCAGAAGGCGAGAGAACGACGTTGGCTCCGAGGACCAAAAGGAGCTCTCCTGTATAGTTTACTACTGCAGCATCGTCAAAAACCAGACCCGCAGACACTTAATCAGCCTCCTCGCGCGAGTCTAAACCCTCCAGATCATGGCATTTTGGAAGTGTTTGGTGCTGTTCAGTGCTCCAGGTGTATGTGGACACAATGACACTTTAACACTTTCCCTGCCCGAATAGTTCTGTCTTGCCTTTTTTTCTTACCAAACCAGATCACCAGTCTTCTTTTTGATACGCGACTCTCCGTCATGAGTTTTGTTTGGTGTGGAAACGTCCCGGGCCGCTGGATACAGGTTCGCCACCAAGCGAGTGGTTCCGAACAACTCTAGTGTTGTACTCCGATCTCTTTAAGGAGCCAGGTAAGGTTCATTCAGGTTCTCAAAGAAAATGGTTTCTCAAATGTGCTGCTCTCCAGCTCCTTGAATTTACTTCAAGTGGCTTTTCTTGAATGACTTCAAGACATAACCAAAGTTTACTCAGTCAGTTGGAAGACGCGACTGACCAAACCTAGTTTTGTTTCGTGGGAGTTACTCGTACTGTAATGCAGGTTGACATGGTGGGTTCTAGTATATACGATTAAAATGTGATAGAATAATCATGTGCGGTGACTGAAGTGCTGTCCGTGTTGAAGGAAAGTTCAGTTCTGTAATATGTGGAGACGCGAGTGAGCTTTGTGACGGTAAGACACTGGACTGGCTTTCACCGACCCATCGATGGTGTCACTTGAATAGCACTTAAAGGTTAGGAAGGGTCGAGTTCTCCGCCGTGTTTTAGTGCCAGAGTTTGAAAGTGTAAGTTTTAGACCCTGTTCTGTACATACGCATCATTTTTTTTTTTTTTTTTTTCTTTATTTCTTTTCCAAACCTGCAAATAAATCCAAACATGTATACATTGACCCGAGAACGGAGCAGTTTGAGTCCCTACATCACTGTATATATTTTTATGTCCTCATGTAGAAGACTAGTATTTGAGAAATATTTGTGTAAATAAACACGTGTTTTATTTATCAGGAACATCTGACTGATTTTGTGTGTCACGTTCACACAGACCACTTCCACCCACACGCGGCTTTGCAATCAATAATGTTCCATTTGAAAGGATAAGTCCTGTTTTCCCCCCCAAGTCTTTAAATGCATTGTTTCTAGCGCCAAATGTGACTTAATGGTTGTGTTATTATGGTTCGTTGGATTTCTCCTGCATCCCTTCAGAATGTGACCCTCGGGGTGCTTTCCTATATGCTGACTTGTGCTTCCTCGCTTGACCTGGAAATCACCATGGAGGATCTTCCAATCCCTTCATTCCACCATGAGGAGGGAGGAGGGAGGAAACACCCGTTTCTGCAGAAGTCTTTTCAGCACCACTGATGTGAAAGAGGTTTGACACACGACTGTAATCTGAAACCATGGCAGAAATCATTTGTGATAAGTTATTTAAGGTTAATGCAGCAATCAGCCCTTCACTGTTTACTGCATGCCTGAAGGACATTTCACCTTGAGATAACTTGCGTTTTTATCTTGAATGTAGGCGGCTTCCCATTCAACTGCGATAAGCCTGACTTAATATTTACCAGGGTTAGTTTCCCAGGCTGGCCGGCCCTTCTGTGTGGAGTTTGCATGTTCTCCCCGTGTCAGTGTGGGAACGACTGCGCCCTGATACCGGTCAGAATCACTTCCACGTTGGCCGTTCAGCACACGATCACATCTGCGTTTTAAAGACGTCATTTTTGCACAAAATGAGGACTTTATACTTTGTCCACAAGTTTCGACATTGGAGGCCAGGAAAGGGATTACTTTGTGGCCGGAATAATTCTGAAGACCAACGGCTTTGATATGTCCACATGTACATTTAATGTATTGCGATTGACTTGGGAAAAATCTAAAATGCAATGATGCACAACAGCTTTCTAAAAAAATAAAATGATTCAATTGTAAAATAAATATAAATGCAGACACCCAAAAAGACTTTTGGGTGTCTGCAAAAGTCAGACAAAAATGCACCGTTAGCAGGTTTCACAAAGCTGCCACACAGAGGAAAGCCTCGTACGGCCTTGTCCTATAATGAATCACCCTGAGGTGCTGACTTGGCAGTGCACTCTCTGGTACTGTGGGGAAGGGTTTCTCCAGCAGCACTGCTCGCCTTGGTAAAACCTGCAAGACAAGACCAAAGACATACACATGAGTGTCTCATGCAACTGTACGTGACTAGAGTACAGCGAATCCAAATATAGATCCTACTTGTTTAAACGCAGCTCCTTGTCTATCTCCTCCAGAGTCTTCCCTTTGGTCTCTGGTAGCATGAAGTAGAAGAAAACCACAGCGACCACAGCGGTCATCCCGTACAGGAGGAATATCCCCGACAGACCGATCGCATCTGTTGATGACAAGCACAGCTCACTCTCTGCTAGTCACAGTCAGGGATTTAAGGATGGATATCAATTCATCAATGAATTATTTTATAACCCTTCAGACTGTCTAAAGCTAGAGTTGGTCATCGTTTCTACATACATTTTATATTTATTCAAACTCATTACATCCTAACGGCAATCAGTAAATCACATGCTGTGGCTGTCACGACTGTGATAAGCCCGTCCAATCATTACCTTCGCCCGACTATAATAATTGGACAAACGACTCTGTCTGCTTTGAGTGTAAAGAGGCAACGTGAGCGGCTCCCTCAAAGTATCTGCTGTGGGACCGCTCTAAGCCAAACATTTAGAGTTGCTCATGAAATGCACAGGTAATCAATCAATCAATCCCTTTGGCTGTGTTCATGTGGCTTTATTAAATAGTTTTCAGTTACTTTTATTTCGGACTCATTTGCTTACATGGACTGTCAAATGGACCGTAGTTGCTTTTAGTATTTACACCTTCACTTTCCCCACTGTGACAAGAGAAACGGTGGATGGAAACTCACCGATAAAATCCAAGAAAGTGAACGTGACCAACAGGTTGGCAGCCCAGTTGAAGCAGTTGGTGAATGCGAATGCCCGTCCTCTGATAGCAGCTGGAAATATTTCACTCAGGAGAAGCCAGGTCACTGGTCCAAGACAAAATAAAAACTGCTTAACTTAAGAGCTCTAATAAAACACTCGACAGGCTCCATGTTGGATAATGATATTTTTAAAGATGGAAAAGCTACATTAGGCATCTTTGAACTATACCAGATTGAAAATGTGCATCAATTTAGGCTTGCATTTAATCAATCTTGCCTCGTGTAGCTTTTAAATGCACAAAAAAAGACCAATTTTAAGAGAATATACAAACTTGGTCCAAATCCAACGGAGTAAGCACTGACAACCGCCATCATACACACGAGAATGATCCAGTTCTCCACCGTGCCTTGGACGCTCAGAGGAGGTGCCAGAGGGTCGTCAGGTCGTTTCTGTCCAACTCCATCTTGTGTGTAGTTATCGAGGCGCCTTTGGCTCTCGAGTAAAGGCGCGTCAAAAACGGACCGATTACCAACAGCTAGACGAGGCAGATCGCTTCTGTTAACGTTGAAGTCCTCCGAATCGCAAGGCCTCTTGGCATTCATGGATGAACGTCCACTGAGGAGTCCAATGGTTATCAGACACAGCGCCATGACGGAGCAGCCGCCGATGAGCAGAGGCCTTCGCCCCACCCGGTCCGAAAACACCATGGAGGTCAGAGTAGCGACCACTTTGACGAACCCCAAGCCCACAGACGCCAGCACCGCCGAGGCGTTGCTGTGAAACCCCACCGAGTGGAAGATGGTGGAGGCGTACAGGAGGACGTTGGGCTGGCCCGTGAACTGCTGAAAGAGCACCAGCCCGAGGCCGATGACTGTCCGAGTCCTCATGTTGTCTTTGCGCTGGAAAAGGCACATGCTGTTGTACCGAACCTTCTCGCTTTCCATGCCGGAGCCGACTTTTGAGTCGTCTGCTTCGACGGTATCCATCAGGTCGCTTTCAGTTTGAAAACAATCGCTCGGTCTTGAAGATTCCTTCGTGCTGGATGGGAGGAACCAGATAGACACCAACTGAATCATAGTTGGTAGGATGGCTAATCCGAACATCCACTTCCACCCTGTTTTAGATTCGGACAGGAAGTAGTTCATGGCGTAGGCTGCCAGGATGCCCACGGTGATCCCGGCTTCATACAGCGTTACCAGGAAGCCCCTGCGATCCGGGGTGACCATCTCGGACACAAAGATGCAGCAGGACATGGAGGAGATGCACATGGCGAAGCCCACCGTCATCCTGCCCACCACTAGCGCCGAGTAGGAGTCGACGAGGAGGACCAGGCTGCCGGTCAGGATCAAGACGTTGCTGAGGAGGATGGAGTTCCTGCGGCCCCGGTGGTCGATCAAGCAGCCGCCCACGACGGAGGCCAGCAGAGCTCCTATCAGCAGAGAGCTGACCAGAGCCTCCTGCTGGACGCACGAGAGGCCGAACTCGGCCTTGAGCTGCAGCAGAGCGCCTGAGATGATGCCCAACTCGTACCCAAAGACCAGGCCGCCCAGAGTGGACGCCACGCTGGCCAACAGGAGGATGGAGCTACCTGGGGGGGAACGAGGACAGTCAGGGTTTACTCTTCACAAAAGATGTACATTTACACGCATGAATCATCTCTAGGATACTTTTATGAAATGGATGTTAATCTTTCAAATTCAAAGGGTTTCCATCAGATGATGTCGATTGAGTCGCTGTAAGACTCAAATCCACCAAGATTACAGCCATATGATGCAGTACCACTAATGGCCACTGGATGCTGACTCCAAAAAACATCAGCTCCATAAGTATCCATTTAAAAAAAGGAAATACAAAGTAAATCGTCTTGTTTCCTTCAAGACAGCAGATGTGTCTTCTTAGTGGGCATTTTCAAGGCGTTAAGTTTCATAATGTTTTAGAGAGGGAGGTACATTTTAGAGCTGTATTCACAGGAATTTCATGCTCCATTAATCTCTCCAGATCATAGACTGTATATGCTCCAGATAGCTGCAAGACTATAAGTCATGTCTTCACAATGTGCCTTCAGGAAGCTGTGGAAGGTGTGATGAGCCGTGGTTTCCACTCTGAAGGGGCCAAGAAGAAATCCTATGAAGGCGGGCTGTGATTTTTAGAAGTCTGTGATAGGGCCATGCTTTTGCGACGGCGAGGGACATTTATGAGTTTATAATCTTCAAATTTGTCAGTTTCTTTTTGTACACTTTAATCACTTAAACAACTCAGAGAATATCCAAGTTTTTTTTTCTTTTAAATTCACCGCTGTAATCTCTAAAATTCTGTGTTTTATCTAAAAAGAAATGACCCTCTCCCCCAGCGCCGTAATGATTATTTTACACCTTCATTGGCCCTAACGATGCAGTTGTATATTTGTCTCCAGTCTATAAGTGTAAACGCGTAACTGTGACTATGTAGCATCAGACTGATCCGGATTTAAACTTTAGGAATTAATGTTGCTGCTGGGATTAGAACGCCATGAAAACCTCTGAAGGTGGAACCTTTTGTTCACACAGAACAATCACAAGTCTAGTTGTTGCAGTCTGTATATTTCTGGTGTTTTTCTTTTCTAAAAGTTAAACTTTAGTGCAAAGTACATCCCATCTCAGGTTGTTTTGACCGTAGTTTACGTATGTAAACATTCTAGTCGGTTCCAGATGAAGGATACACGATGTTCTGCAGCTGCCTCACGTTCACCTGAGAGTCTTTCATGTGCAGTGTCTATTCACTGAAATGCAAATGAGAGCTGCTGAATCTCAATACCGGCAAAAGAGTCGCCTGTGTTATGGAGCTTAGCCCAGCTCCTTATAGCAGATACAGTCCACGTGTAAAACCGGACCGCTCCGTTTGAGTGGTTAAAGATTTTGAATGACCCTTGATGGTCTAAATGTAGTTTCAAAGGTTTTCAAATCAAAACTACCAGCAGCTGGCATGCTCAAGTAGTGTTTCAGGGGTCACACTGGTCAGCCCTAAAATGCATTTCATGCATCAGTGGGCATCGGGGCAGCAGTCCTTACACCACTGCATCTCTATGGAGAACCACTTACCCATAGCTTCTGTCCTGTTCCCTTCACAGTTCAGTCTGGCTGTGCCGCTCTGGGTCCATCTCTCGGAGGACGTCCTCTGTGAAAAATAAGCAAAAGTTATTAATATGATGATAATAATAACAGACAATCTCCAGGTCCTGCAGAGCCCTCCCAGTCTGGCACCCTGTTGGAGTCGTGTGTCCTGCTGCTCATAGGAAGGACAAGAAGAGCCTGTTGCAGCCCCGTCTCCATGACAACCCTCTTGTTGATCGCCATGATTTCATTATAGTCCACTCGACTAGTCTCGTATTATAACATCACACGTGAATCTGCACCGCCTCCACGACTCAGACATCGGAGGAAGCGATGCTCCACACTGATGGACTGGAGACATAAACTCAGCTTATGGTTTTGGTTCGGTGAAGACTGAACTTATTTAATATTTGATGCTCAAAACAATATGTGGACCAATACAGGAAACGTGTCACTGTAAAGGTTCCTGTCAGTTATTCAGTAGTTTAGACAAACCAGCCTCCAGCTCAGATATAGAAGACAACTACTGCAATACCCTGTTTTCAACCAGTAGATGACATTTACGCCACAATATGTTGAATACAAATACTTTGTTCTAAAACAGGGGTCGGTAACTATATATTTATTTTGTATATATTTTAATTTTTGCACAGTAGACAATCTTTCAAAGTGAACACCTCTTGGAGTTTGAGGTGATACTGTGTCACTGAATAAATAAAAAAATAAAAATAAATATATATATATTTGTTTTTATATTTCTTAACTAAAATGTGCGTCACATACTATTATGTCGCTGTCAAGCACTTTTCCCTGCAGGTGGCTAATCGTGATTTGCAGAGCCCCGCCCTAAGTAAACTGTCAATGCGTAGCGGTTAAAACATTACATAAAGAATAGTCACAGAGAAAAATAGAATGTTTAATTCTGCATATTATTTTGCTTGTGCTAGTGGACATGGCCTATTTATTTCAGAGTTGTTGCATTTAAACCATCCTTAGGTGCAGTGGGGCTGCTGAGAGGCGTCTGGGGAGCAACTGGGTGTGAACTGTGTGGCTACCGGGTATCGAACCTGCGACCTTGTGGTTACAGGACAAACACTTTGCCCCTACACATGTTCTACTTTTTTTCTTCTCTTCATAAGAGTTTGATATTGTTATAACAGGTAAAATAACAATACAATGTCAAGTATTGTCTTTATTCTTGTTCTATAATTTCATGAATACAACAAACTATAGTTTTTGTATATATAATATGACAATATATAAAACTTTATAAGCTGTGATATCAAATAGCTTTTGTGGCTCAAGACACATTTTATTTGGTGGAAAATATGGAAAAATGGCTTTTTGGATACAGATTGCAGACCCCTGTTCTAAAACATCAAGATAAGAACCGGAACCCACCGACAACACTTAAACACATGCAGGTGTTAAGCACAAAGGGGTGTTACTCTTTACGTTTAAGGAAGTAGTTTGCAGCAAAAAATACACTTTAAAGTATTCAAAGCAAAATCACGCAGCAGAATGCACCCTACAGATGTTTTATGTTTCATCGCTGCAGCATTTTAATGTTGGGTCAGGTCAAGGCTGACCTATTGAACTGATCTCATAGAGCAACGCATCATATCTGATGAGCTTCTGTGTGGAAATTGTTTATCAGCGAAGTAGTGCAGTAAACTGTTGTGGAGGAAAAGCGCATGGCATTCAATGGAAATAATCATTGCTAAACAAAAAAGTAAATATACTTTACATTCCACCACTGGGTCTTTCACCACTTTTAAGAGGATAAATAAACTAGTTACCAGAGTCCTCCCTGATACGGGCGCGGATGTTCCTGTGGACCGCAGACCCGTTATCAGGACCCGCACTGGTTTCCTAGCCGGACTTGGAGCAGAACAACGGGACAGACGGATGAACCGCCTCGCTGCTGGTCACCTCAGTCCCGGGTGCACGGCCCCCTGTCCGGCTGTGAGACGCGGACTCCCCGTGAGCAGCGGGAGGAGATGCTCCTGTCCTGGAGAAGTCCCGGCAGTCCCTGCAGGAAGTCGGAGCTACGTGGCAGCGGTGTCAAGTTGCAGGAGGAGAAAGTTGATGGCGAAGTTTTGACGCCAGAGGTCGACTTCTGTCTCCCTGTTCCCGGAAGGAGAGGAGCACTGAAGTCTCAAGTCGGACACAAACATGCAAGGATCTGGACATGGCCCTTCAATTGGGCATATCTTTGACTCAAGACTTTGGTATTTTTTAAACATAGTTTATTAATTGTTGTAATATTAATGAATGTATATTTATTTGTTTTTTGACTATTTAAAAATACTAATAAATAATGATTTCCAATCACAAAAGCACAGCTATCTTATTCTGTCAGGTTCATGACTAATGCACGAGACACAGATGAGGTTCAGGGACTTCTTGCATTAATGATTTGTGGTGTTTGTGCATCTAACTGTATGAGGAGTATCTCACTGATTACCGCTTGATGTTTCAGTACCAAGAAGACAAAGGTTATGTGTATGTGAAATGTAGGCTTAACCATTTAAATATGAAACTGTTAACTGTTATATTGCTGTTAGTGTATCAAACCTCTGTACCAGCTCATAAGACCTATCAGAATCAGAATCAGCTTTATTCTGATTCTGATAGGTCTTATGAGCTGGTCTTATGAGCTATATACAGCTAACCTAGATAGATAATATATTAATATAACAGCACTGCAATACATTCAGCAGTGTTATAATATAATCTGTTTTTAAAGCGTTTCTTCCATCCAATATGAATAATAGACACAATATTAGAAACACCTTTTAGTATAGGCTAACCCAGTACAGTTCAACAGCAGCAGAAACTACAGCTGACTTTAAACAAAATTAACAACTTCCTAAAACATGAAATCGATACTTTATACAACATTAAATGGCATTCTTTTTTTTATTTTGGTATATAAAGTAAACTGTCAAGTCTACATACAAGTGGGTGGACGGGTTACAAAGAGATGGTTCTGGTACGAAGTAGTAAAACTAGTAAAACCTTTCTGTTTTCGCGTGGCCATGTCAGTGGACATCTCCCTCTGTGTGTGTTTCACTGCTGGCCGCTAGGTGGCAGCATGTAGGGACTGAGCAGAGGAAGCAGGAGGACAGCAGACAGATGATGAAGAAGAAGAAGAAGAAGAAGAAGAAGAAGAGCGGAAGTAAACATGGCCCAGGAAAAGAGCATGGCGGTCCCAGACTTCCTCAGTAAAGCAGAGCTTTTAAAACAAGGAGCAGAAGCTCGGGTGTACCGGGTAGAGTTCCTGGGGAAGCCGACTATTGTGAAGGAAAGGTTTAAGAAGCGCTACAGGCACGCGCTGCTGGACGAGAAGCTCACGCACCGGAGGACGGTGCAGGAGGTCCGCTCCATCCTGCGCTGCCGGAGAGCAGGCAAGTCCAACAGCAGCCGACTCTGCTGGTCTGGACCTAAATCTATCAGATTTTTTAAAATGTATTTAAACCTTTAATTAACCAGGAGAATCCCATTGAGATTAAACATCTCTTTTTCGAGGGAGAGCTGGCTAAGACAGGCAGCAGCATAAAAAACACATAGTTACAGACAGAAAACACAGAACAAGACAAGTTAAAAGAAACTAAAAACTAAGAGACCGTGACGTAACAGAGTCAAGACAGAGGTCTGATGCCATTTATTCCATTTGTCAGCCCTCGCAGCCTCTCGACTTCACCCTGAGGTCCCTGAGGGTGAACCCTGAGGGTTCAGGGTTTCAGGTCTTGGGGGACTTTGGGATTGAGCCACAGTCCTCTGTAGCTTCGGATCACATTGTAACCCAGCCCACTTCTTCGGTCCAATCAAATCAAGTTACTATATCATTTGTTTTTAAAGATGTGCATCTTCAGTAGAGTCATTGGTCTTGGGCCTGAGAGCCACAGACAGAGGAGTTAGGACGTACACATGTTTGTTTTTTGTTGTCTTTTCATGAGATTTATTGCTCTAGAATATTGTCATCCTCATCATTTGATACCAGAAAATGCAGGTTTTTGTATTTTCAACTCTCCTTCAACTTGTCTCCTCCTCAGGCATATCTGCTCCTGTAGTCTACTTTGTGGACTACGCCTACCACTGTATTTTCTTGGAGGAAATCACGGGTTCCTCGACTGTGCGCGATCACATCGCCTCCACTCGGCTGTCTGATTGTACCAAGGATCTGGGGTGGCTGGCTGAGAGGATGGGTCAGATCCTGGCCAAAATGCACGACGAGGACGTCGTCCACGGGGACCTGACCACCTCCAACATGCTGCTGAGACACGGCCTGGAGGACAGGGAGTCCGAGCTGTTCCTCATCGACTTCGGCCTGAGCTACATCTCTGCCCTGCCGGAGGATAAGGGGGTGGACTTGTACGTGCTCGAGAAGGCCTTCCTCAGCACCCACCCGAACACAGAGGCTATGTTCGAAAGGCTGCTGAAGAGCTACGCGGCCGCGTCGAAGAAGTCCTCGGCGGTCATCAAAAAGCTGGAGGAGGTCCGGTTGAGAGGGAGGAAGAGGTCGATGGTGGGATGATGATGATGATCAGTGCTGTGTTCAGGGACACGCTTCTCTGGAAATTATGTTTCTGAAATGATGTTATAATAACAAAGTTATTTTGAAAAAAAAGTGTAATAAATGTTTTTTCTTCTCTTAGAAGGCCGATATAATAAAAAGATGGACTTTGTAAAATCGTTATACATTTTGTAAAAGTGTATGTGTATAGTTGCCATAAACACAACAATACTCAGTGTTTCCCCCACCGTTAGAATAGGGGGGTGGGGCGCCCCCCTGAAAAAACCCTCCGCCCCCCTGTAATTTTCTCGATAGCTCCAGATCACAAGTCGTCATTTAAGTTTCTCTTTCCTATAGAACAGGTCTACCCCTTGTTCTGTTATTAAACAAACTAAACGGCCGTATTTTATTGATCTTATCCACACACAGCTTGTCATTTCGGTCTCTACATGGTCGCGTTAACACATCTCGCGTCGCGCACAGCGGATTTCCGCCCTGATGCGCACACACACGTGCGCGCGCACAGACAGCTGAGCGCTGAGCACACACGGCAGCGGACAGAGAGCGTCGAAAAATATGTCGCGTGAAAAGCAGACCTATATATGCGTTTTAAACGCTCCCAGGGTGAAGATGGCAACAGCAGCTCTCATGTGAGGAGCACCGGAGCAGCTCTCTGAACCCGGAGCAGCTCTCTGAACCCGGAGCAGCTCTCTTGCTCCAGGTGAAACGAGCCAAAGTGCTCGTGTCTTCTACCAACAATGAGCTGCTGGCTTCACATATTACAAAAGTACAAAGTACACGGACATAAAACTAAGTCATTAATAAATACATGGAGAAAAGCCTGTACTTTCGGGTAAATGTTTACGTTATGCCGTTAACAGGTTACGCTTGCGCATGCGCATGTGCGACTCGCCGACTTTTGGCTCTTTGCCAGAAGTCTCCGTGACGTCCTTTCTGCTGCTGCGTCTCTCAAAACAGAAAACAGATCTCAGATCGACGTTGAACATGAATTGTATCAAATCTACAACCCGTTTATAAAGATGTGTAGAGGCTCACTGCTCCACTAATACTGATGCAACCTGATGCTCACATATATGCACTCATTGTTTTGTTTGCCAAAAAATAAATAAATAGCTTATTGTTTTCCACAATGAGCTATTTAGCAGTAACTAAATATTAGTTATTTTTTGCACAGATATAACTTTATTTTCATTCTTCTAAGTGATTGCAATTTAAAAATAAAAAAATGTCTGATGGAGCAATCTGATTTACTTGAAAGTGATTGCAATTTTCTTCATTCTGTTATTTATAAAAGCACAGATGGAGTCACAAAATGAAGTTATTTACAGAAAAAGTTTGAGAACCACTACTTTAAGTGTTTGTGTTGGTGTCGTCGCCGTCACCGCCCCTGTGCCGCCCCTCCCCCCCGAAGCTGTAAACCTAGGGGAAACACTGATACTGGTTTATTGTTATGCACCACCCACCATGACAAATTCCTTGTATGTAAAAACATATGTGGCAATAAATGGTTCCAATTCTGATACCTATCATATCATAGTTTGACATAGAAATGTAATAAAAATTGTCAGAGTACGTGATTCAAAAATGGCATCATATGCAAAAACTATCTGAAAGTATGACATTATAGTATGCTCTTAAAATGGGATAACAAATGTCATTGTATCCTATGTCATAAAAGCTCATACTACAGTATGCCATAAAATATAATGGAAAAAGGTCATCAAATATATTATGTCATGAAAATGTCATAAAACTATCATATTATAGCATGACATAGAAATGTCATACAAATATCATACTATATTATGCCAAAATAAGGTAATCAGAATGTCATAGAAATGCCATTAAAAAGTGTCATAGTAAAAGTTTGCCATGCAAATATACTCAAATAGCATAGTATAATATGTCATAAAAATATCATAGTATAGTATGCTATTAAAACGTCTGAGGATTCTGCGGATGGTCTGGACTAACCTTCATGTGTGACCACTGCAGTCCAGCCAGCCTCCACGTCAAAGTTCCGGTGAACGTTATAGTCAATACGTCACTAAATACAGATACATTGATACATTAAACTAAATGAATGAGTGAAAATGATGACGGACAGGCTTCTGGGAGGCTGAATGTTCTCGTGGACTGTAACTAATGTCTGCGGTCGGATTTGGTCTGGGACCCTTTGTCATCCCCCAACTCTCCCAATTGTTCCGGTCACCTTCATAATGCGGCCTCGCCAAGTGTCCTCGGCGTCTCAACCACAGCCTCACGAACAGTGTATTGTTTCAGTAAACTGTTATGTTTATAGTCTTTATAAAGATTCCCTTAAAATAATGTGACAGAGAGGATAAGCGATGAAATTGTTTATTTCCTAGTTAGTCAACATGCGAACAAAACCAGTTAATTAAAAAAACAGTTAATCTGGAACACCCCTTTTTGAAAATGGGAACCACCACCCCGGTCTGCCAGTCCATGCGACATTGAAAAGACTTTTCAACAATGTCCAGCAAATTTTGACTTGCATCTTAATAATTTCGACTTTGTATCTCATAATTATGATTTACCTTGGGAATATTTGTATTATCACAGCTATTTTCATCTTATTTTTGTTCTTTTCCTGCCGGATATGGGCTTCCATTATGTATTTGTTGTCCCCCCCCCACTCCTGCCTTATTTCAGTCTTTTTTATGTGTTTTACTGATAACTTAAAGACCCAAGTTCAATTAACATTAACACATCTCAAAAAAGGTCAACACAAGGCATACTGTAAATTTAGTTTAATTAAAAAGTTAAGTTCCAAATCTAAAACTTGTCAGAGCTCTTTGAGTTAAAGAGAAGAAGTAAATGGACATAACTAAACAGGGCTGTTAAGAAACTATTAAAAAAAACTATACATTCATACATTCAAAGTATTCAACACCTGCAATGTAACTGAATTATCTTGGTGACTTTTCGTCAGTATTGGCTCACCAGTACTCATAATTTCACACATGCTACTGGGAGCAAATGAGTCCCACCAACAGTATTTCTGCAGGGTGCATGGACACAATGTCAGCCACAGGTCAGAGTCCAGGGGGAGGTGCGTTTGAACAAAAAGCAGTGAGCAACCAGGTGAATGTTTACCTGGCCAGCCCCACACTATGTGACACAAGCAGGCGACGCTCAGTCCAGGGAATCTCTTTGAAGTCTTTGAACACACTCGGACGAAACTGGTGCGCCAAAGTTGGCCTCCGTCGCTTTGCTATGTACTGACGACAGGACATCAATCCACATGGAGCACCTCCGGAACATAACAATGATGATTAAAGTCGTAGTTATCGTTTTGCACTGTAGAGGTACGTGTCATGCATTTTTTCTTGTTGTCCCAGTGTAAGTTGTAAAGGAAAGCTCAGTGTTTGTCTTTTGCACAATTTATTGTATTGTTTTTGCAAACTTGTCTTCATAGAGATAGAGAGGAGGAGAGGAGAGAGGAGTTCAGTGTATCCTAGGAAGTCGACTGCACTTTTCAGTTTTTTATTTGTGAAAAAAAATTAAAATCATGTATAATTTTCTTTGTACTTCACAATTGTGTGACACTTTGTGTTGGTCTTTCACATAAAATTCCAATAAAATATATTTATGTTTGTGGTGTGTAATGTGACAAAATGTGGAAACGTTCAAGGGGTATGCATACTTTTGCAAGCCACTGTATATATCTAACTATGAGCCTGAGCCAGCCCCAACTATAAACCTGAGCCAGCTCTAACTATAAACCTGAGCCAGTCCTAACTATAAACCTGAGCCAGCTCTAACTATAAACCTGAGCCAGTCCTAACTATGAACCTGAGCCAGTCCTAACTATGAACCTGAGCCAGTCCTATAACTATAAACCTGAGCCAGTCCTAACTTAAGACTTTCCTCTTTGATAACAAGCATAGTCTACTCTTAAATGTGGTGACTGTGTCTGTAAGTGAACGCAGTAGAGGAGCTTGATAGCTGAAGGCTCTGGATCCCATCCTACTTTAATAATCCCTTCTGCCTTTTTCAGGTTCCTCAGCCGACACGACGAGGAGGATCAGTGTCTTGGTGGATGCAGAGGTGACTCTCAGCTGCCTTTTCGACAAACTGCCCAAGCTGGCAGAGTGGAGCGCTCTCACCATCGAGTGGAACGTGGTGGATAAGCATGCTGAGAAGAGCGTTGTGTACACTTTTGAGGACGGCAGGGCGCACGTGAGCAGAGATGGCTCTGTGGTGGACAGAATGCAGTTGCTAGAGGGCGATGCGTCTCTGCAGCTTCGTAACGTGACCGTGGGGGATGGAGGGCTGTACACCTGCAGAATCATCACACCTGTGGTCTACACGGAGACCACTTTGCTGGAAGTGCTGGGTATTCCCCTGTCTGTTTTACCGCTTCTCATCTGTGTCTCTTATCCAGCTCAACGTGTGCTACTGATTTGGAAACACTGTCAGAGGTTTGGTTAGAATTTTTCCTAACCAGCCAGGAAAATACAAATTATGTATCATATAAATATTATTTATCACTGAGAAAGGTTAGACAAAAGGCATACTCTTTTCAATAGCACCAGTCTGCCAATCCTCCTCCTAATGTCTAAGAACCCTAGCAGTCATTAGTTGCATATCAGATTCACATTTTTTTTCTTCTTTTTTACAAATCAATAAATGAAAGGAGTAGTTCATATAGGGAAATCTGCTTATTTTATTTTGCAACGAAAGCAGTGAGAAGATTGATGTCACACTCACGTCTTTACGGTTAACATGAAGCTATAGTTATCAAACTCGTTAGCTTAGCTTAGCACATAGACTAGCAACAGGGGAATCAGTTAGTCTGGCTCAGTCAAAACTCAGCAAATCCTCTGACACTTTCAAAGTTTCCCCGTTGCCAGTCTTTATGCTAAGCTAAACTAACTACTTGTTGGCTGTGGCTTGATATTTCGTGTACAGGACAATGTGAAACACAATATTGACAATTATCACTGTATAAAGTTGTGAAGGCAAATATATAAGCAAACCGTTGCTTGTACATGTAGTTGTGTTTCTAAATGCACACTCCTCTTTTAGCTCTGTGTTGGTCTCCACCAAACCTCTGGCTCTTTAGCTGATTTGCTTCGTTACAGTTATGTCTACCAAGGAAGCTAGTCGCTAGCTGCTGTGTCATGTCATTGATTGGGCTGCTGAGTGTCATCTCAATAAGAGCAGTGCAGCAGAAGTGTTCTACGCTGTGAGAATGATGTTATATGTTGCGAATAAGGGAACCTAATTTCCACGCATTTTTGTTTTGTATCCTAAATCCCATACAGTCTACAAAGTACGCCCCATAGCGTTTAACGCAATGCAATTAATCTATTAACGGGTGGATGGAAACACCACCACAGATGTGGGAGAGTTAATTTAGTCTAGTGTGGAAAGTGGAAAGTTCAATGGCATATTTAGCTAGCAGTGGTAGCATGATAGCTGTGTAACAAAAATATATCACAAAGCTGGATAACTATGCTGTCAAACCTTTAACTTGGGGCATTTTTTTAATAAATCGAGCTGTATTACATTCATCAATCAGTCATTTACTCGCTAATTCCCCAGGAAGTTAGCATTACACTTCCTGTGTCACAGTGCAAACAATGTACAAAGTGTGCCGCAAAAGTCAACCATTTTCAACAAAGTTGAGGCAAAGACATCAGAGATCACAAAGGGTCTCTTAGGAATGAATGACTTCCGATTGACTCGCATAATGAGCTATGAGGAATCGAGGTGTGACACGCTACCAAAAAACATGCAGCCTTTAATGTCTTGTTTTTTAACCTCTCCCTCAGCTCGGCCTTCGGTGTCGCTCCCGGAAGCGGCGTCGGTGACGGAGGGGGAGGAGAAGTTGATACAGTGTGAAATCACAGGTTTCTATCCAGAGAAACTGGCGGTGACATGGCACGTCCAAAATGGCTCCCACACTGTCCACGCGGGCGCCAGCCTCCTCTCCCGCGTCTGCACCGAAATGTCCACTCGCAATCCCGATGGCACCTACAGTATCCGCAGCGGCATCACGCTGCACTCCTCGGCCGTGAAGGATGGAGAGATGCGCATCATCTGCCAAGTGGAGCACCAGACCTTCAGCTGGCCGTACAACAGATCTGTTACGCTGACGGTTCAGGGTGGGAGTCCATTCCGTCTGTCATTCGCTAAACTCTGAATTAAAGTCATTATCCATAAGGAATTACGTATTTCCTATGTAATCTGGCTCTCTCGAATCCGTTCCCCTTGCAGCTCCGTCACAGCCCCTTTACAGTGCTGTCACACTGATAGCTGTCACCAGTGTCATCAGTCTGCTGCTGGTCACTTCTGTTGTTGGAGGCGCTCTACTTCTCTACACCTATTTTTGTCAAGGTACGTCTGTAATGTGAACAAAGTGCATTTTGTTTTATTTAAACTATTTTTTGAATACTTACAGTGAGACTAACTAACAGAAGTTGTTTGAAGTGAGCAGATGTGATGTAAATGGGATGCAGATCACATATTCACTGTATAATTGTTCAGCACCACAGGTTGTCTGCTGAAAGATCTTAACCTGAATTCATGAGAATACGGCAATTTCATCAAATTCAATATTTTCCACTGTTATGACCTTGTATTATACATTCTCACTCCCAACTCATATAATACAACTTATACAGCTTTAGATAAGATAAGATAAAATAAGATAATCCTTTATTAGTCCCGCAGTGGGGAAATTACAGGATTACAGCAGCCTTGCTCACAAGTGAATAAAAAGAATAATACAATAGAAACAAGTAATATAAATAAATATAAATGAGCAGTAAAACAGTAGAGAAATATTAATATACAGACTGAATAGAAAAGTACTTAAACGTATTGCACGTAAATACACGTAATATACGTAATAATATTGCACGTAATAATATTGCACTTTACGCAACCCTCTAGTGTCAGTTTTCGCTTGTTACATGCATACATTACAAAATTGGTTGTCTTAGTTTCTAGTGTACTTGGTTAAGGTTAAGAATGCTACGTAAGTTACGCAACAAAAGTAAAGTAACATACAGCAAGGCAACATTAGTTATAAGACACAAACAGTCTCCTGGGTGAATTTCTTGTGTTTAGTACAAATCAAGGAAGAACCCATTACGTTTTTGGAGCACATCCTATTGACGTGGATGATAAACATAATTTTTCACTGTCGTTAACATTGCGAGGTAGGGCATGGCCTTGGCAGAGGGCTGCAATCTCCGGGGAGCCCCTCCCAGTTATTGATAGTACTGGTAGTTGTTCCAGAACAAGTAGCTGAGGTGTAATGTTGCTATTTTACTTTAAATCACTGCATCACCCAACGGAGATGCAGTGTGGGGGATTTAGAGTTGACACAAACATAACATTTTCAACCAGAGTGAAACATTCCTTTTTCAGCCAGTTGTGAAGATACAAAAAACTAAAATACAAAATGCTGCACTGTAGTGATACCGGTGGTCATCAAGTGGTACTTCAATCCACTATTTTCATTTTGGGAGAGTTTATGTCTTACTTTACTCTATTTCTGATATAATTCTTGTACTTTTACATGAGGACAAAACAAGTGTATTAGACCCTTTGACGACATTCTTCAAAGATTAATTTGTTCTTCATTTACTGAACTCCAAACTTAACAAAGTTGGGTTAAGGTCTGTGGTCTGTGAAGGCCTTGAATTTGTCATAATATTTGTATAGATCAAGTTTGAATCATAATAATTATGAAGAAAACAACAACATGTACATTTCTATCTCCCTCCACAGCGCCACCAAGTGTTTCTGAAATCAGCCAGCCCGCCATCGCATATGCTGAGGTGCCGACCGCCCTCAAGTGCACCGTCCGAGGAGCCAGGCAGCGGGAGGTCAAGGTGAAGTGGTTTAAATTAAGAAGCGGCGCCGACCCGGTGTTCCAGTCCGAATGTGTTTCTCTGTTGGCCGGTGAGGAACTGAGCGAACGGGCTTGTGTCCAGTCGGACGGCACACGCCACACATCTGTCCTGACTGTGTGTCTGACCGTGGATGAAGACCGGACCGAGTACCAGTGTGTGGTGCTGTGCAGGGGCAAGAGCTTCAGCAGAAAGACAACCGTCCGGGTAAAAGGTGGGAGACTGTAGCGCCAAGAGCATACTGTACTAACATCACCCTATTATGTTCACCGAAACAATCAGGAGAGATCACTTGATGTTGAACTGTTCAATAATATGGTGTAGTGTCATATTTGACCCCCTGACCTTTTGTCTAGTGCGACCATCAGGTCAAACCTTCCCTCAGATTAACACTTAGCTCCACTGTGAGGGATTTTGTAAACTATGTGCCAGAGTTCCATACATTTGCTGTGGATATTTGCAGTCCCATGGGGAGGAATCCTATTGTATTTTGGTGACCTCTTGACCTTTTATCTAGTTTATCATCAGCCCCAGATTTCCCACCGAACCCTCTTGATTTTAATGACCCTATGGTCCTTCCTCTGGCACAACCCTCACAACAAACTTTACATGTTTGTAAAGTTTGTTGTGAAGGACTCTTTTATGATTTAACACGACTGTCTCTGTCTCCCCCCCTCCTCCACACACACACACACACACACACACACACACACACACACACACACACACACACACACACACACACACACACACACACACACACACACACACACACACACACGCACACACACACACACACGCACTTCCAGTGGAGCCGTCTTTCCTCCAGATCTCCAGCATCCCCCAGATCCCCAAGGTGGAGTGGCTGCTGGTCCTCTGCTGCCGGGTGGAGAACTTCTACCCCCGGCACATCGACCTGGAGTGGTCCAGGAGCGACGGGGAGCCGGTCCGCACCGGCACGCACTTCGGACCTTTCTCCGACCACAGCCGCCTCTACAGCGTGTGGAGTGAGATTCATCTGCACATGGCCAGAGAGGACGAGCGCGCCGTCTACACCTGCCGGGTTTACCACTCCAGCTTCCCTGCTCCGGGATACAGAGACGTCCTGTACCACATCAACACTCAAGGTAGCCGGCACCAAATGTGGAACGGAAAAGATAGGACGACACGTTTTGTCTCATTTATTATTTTCTTGAAGCGATGTCTTTTTTTCTGGCCCCTCTATCTCTTTGTTGCCTCTCTGCTTAATGTCCTGCTTGTCTGGACCGTGAGCTTTGGTCCGCTTAGCAGGTTTGTTGTGGTTTGTAATGATGGATGTAATGGCGCTCCGTTAGATCATGTGACACTTGGATTGCACACAGTTGGACTTTATTTAACTAAATATGTGACTTCTGAAGGTAATTGGTGGCTCCAGATCTTATTGAGGGCCTTCATAACAAAGGAGTCGAATACATATGCACGCAACACTTTTCACTTTTTTATTAAAAGAATTGTGTCGGTCAATTAAATAATATCCCAATAAGATTTTTTTTTTTTTATCCAGGTTATAATCCAACCAAATAAAAACTCCAAGGGGATGTGAATACTTTTGCAAGGCACTATACATCGAATGTGACAGCTTTGTTTCATGCTTGTTGAACAGGAACTGCTCCTGATGTGATGTTCATCGACTGCGAGCCGCCGTGTCCTCTGTCCAATGAGGAGTGTACGCTGCACCTGTGCATCAGAGACTTCTGTCCCGAGGACGTGGAAGTGACTTGGACTAAAGACGGAGAGAAGGTTCTCTCCGGCGTCTTCAACACTCCCCCGAGCCTGAACATCAACGGCCTCTACTCCATGTTCAGTTTTCTCAAACTCACCCCCAAGGAGGACGACCGGGGCTCTGAGTTTAGGTGCCTGGTGGTCCACAGCGCCCAGACGGAGCCGGAGGAGCGGCTCTTCACACTGCCTGCTGCCCACAGCCTGCGTCTGAAGGGCGGCTGCTGATGCCCTCACCTGGAAACTCTTGTATTTCATGCTACGGTGGTTCAATCTGTAGATCAGTGGCTGATCAGAGTTTGGACATTAATAAAGACATCTGGTCCAGTCGTTACTGTCCACCTCCTGATGGGCAGCATGCAGTGGCTCTGCGTCTGTTGGGAACTGAAGAAAAATGATCAAGAATCCTGGGAGGTGGTGTGGGGAATAATGTCCAGAGTCCAAAATGAGTTATACTAATAATTATTTAATAAAAGAATGATGACAGAACAGTTTATGTAATCCTGATCGGGGCCCCTCCTTCCTCAACAAACTCCAGACTCGCAGGTCTTTCAAAGAGACCGTCCTCTCGCACGTGTGTTAGTTACAGTCTTGTTCACTGAGCTTAAAGCCCTTCCTATTGGTTAAAACTCCCATCACAACACCTTGAGTACCATTCTACTTGTTCATTGGCCTGCAGCTTCAGGGGCGGAGCTATTCTTCTTCTTCTCCTTCTTCTCCTTCTTCTCCTTCTTCTTCTTCTTCTTCTTCTTCTTCTTCTTCTTCTTCTTCTTCTTCTTCTTCTTCTTCTTCTTCTTCTTCTTCTTCTTCTTCAGAAAAGGCTTGATTCTGTCATCTCAAAAGTCAATGTTCAGCTCCGCCACCTCAGGCGGCGCTGAACATTGAGAGAACTACAATTCCTTAAAGTGACATGCAACATGCAACATTGTCTAACTTTCATTCACACATTAATCATTATACAGTAATAAAAACAGTGACCTTAACTGTAGTACCTTTATGTTATTTAAACAAAATAAAAGAAATACAACATAAACATAAAGTGTCCATAATTCTTTTAAATCAAACGAAGATTATTGGTCCTCGTGATTTACAGATTCCAAATGCCTGTCTGACTCTTTCAGTAACGGAGAACAATCCTTGAAGCGGCGGCAAAGCCTGCTGAGTCCACGGCCCCGTTCATTCCTACGTTAAATGATGAAAAAGTACTTATTGTTGTACTTTCAACTGTAATTATTACAAATCTAAGGTGTATACTATATATATATATAATATCTGTTTGTAATTTTGCAGTGTCTATTTTCACATATTGTATTTTATTTAGGGACACTTTTTGGGTAACAGTTACAAATCTGACAAGTTCGCTTGATAAAACGTCTCCACCGTAAATATTCACTCATTATTAATTTCTTAAAGGAAACTTTAATCTCCTTTATGTTAACTTGTGAGCCAGCTTGTCGGCAAACTTCACATGTGTTGAGCTGACTAAAAGACTTGAGGTCACAATAGCAACTCACTGGGCATTATGCTAATTGAACACATTGTGGTCCATGTATTAAATATCAAAATGACAGACACAACATAACATGTCACCACTGTTTGTCCAGTTTTGAGGTGTTTGTGTCAAATTTTCTTAAATACAATTGTTGTAGGAAATTGTCAAAGTATAATATCTCGCCTCTCTGCATATAAGTTCTCATGACCTCTGTGACACATTTCATTCAACACGTTTTTTATAGCACACAAAGTGAGAATGGAGAATGAATATCCTCATACTCCACACGAATGGGATTTAATGTGAAAAATGTTTATGTAAAAAAGACTGTACAAAATACTCTGATAACTTATTTATGCACTGTTGTTTCCCTCTGACCAAACACATAGCATGTTATTGTAAGGGTTTACACAGAGGACATGCTGATAATAATAATAATAATAATAATAAACTGATAGTTCATCAGTGGAATGTAACATTTACTCAAGAAGCTACTGTACGTGAATACAAATGTGAGATACTTGCACTTGTTTTCTGTTTCATACTACTGTATACTTCTATTAATTTATTTCATAGCTTTAGCACCAAGCATAGCCTGTATCAAATAGGGACGTAGATAAGCCATAGATTTTAATTTATGCGTCTTAAAACGGTGGTTAGTCATGTGACTGTTGAGTAGTTTGTTTTATAGCCTAATGTAAACTTTATACTTCTGCCGATTGCATTCAAGCTTAAAACAATCATAAAGTGACGTTCATCTGTGAAGATTATGTTGCTCAACAAAACAGTATCATGTCAGTATCATAAATGTTCCTTTGACAGATTTAATTTTCAGCAATAATCCAAAATCTAATGGACAAATCCCATTGTCTGTTTGTTGAGGGAATCAGTGTGATGCCAACTTCCTGGTTAGTCTACAGAAATACATCAGCTGCAGCTCTCTAGTCTAGTGCATGTTTTTGTAAATTGTAGTGGAATGTTATGATAATTAATTAATTGAATATCTAAAGCATTTGTGAATTTATTTCTTATTTCTGTGCAAGTTTAAAACCTCTTTATCACTGTAGTTTGTACAGTGTGAATATGTGGAAACACTGCATTCTCTGAATGACAATGAGTTATTGTTTGAAGGGATTATTTGATAATGATCTTTTTAAACATGAAACAACGATTACATATAATTGTTTGACTTATACAATGACACTCTGATAAACACGAGGCATGTTGCACCAGCTCATTTATTTGTGTTGAGTTTAGCACAGAGAATCTCAAAGAGTCAAAGCAAACATAAATAACTGTAAATCTAAACAGAAACTGCAGAAGCAAATACTGACGACAGAAAATCACTTTGGCTTACAAGGCATTCGGTCAGCGTTTGTATCACATAGTTTGATTCATATTCTTAAACATATTTAACCATTCAATAAGCATTACCAGACATTTCTTAAAAAACTTCATTCTTAGATTTAAAAAAAAAAGATGACATAATATCTCTGCAAGTAAAATAATAATACACATAAAAGCTATTACATACTATTTGGAGTCATACAATGATGCACAGAGAATAATAATATCATCACACATATCATATTAGATTATATGTGTGTGTCCAGTGCAGATATATTTTACAACCTGAAATTATCACATTTCACCTTTACCTTGAATATCTTGGACCATAAATATTTGTCAGGAATTTGACTTTGAGTAAAATTGCAGGAATGTGTTTACTTCTCCAATCATGTGTTTCATATTACTCCTAATATTCACATATCTGAAACATTTTACAGACTATAAGGCATTGGAAGGCATAGCATTAAACTACGTAGGCTTACTTTACAAACCCTCATTATTACTACTGTAATACATTCGTATATCGAAGCAGAGTGAATATATTTGTAATTGATTTACAATTCACATTATTATTCAGTTCACATTACAAGTGTACACAAACAAATGGGATGTTTTCATGGCAGTAAACCTGGAACTGAAAACAGCTGGTGTGGCACATCTAAACCAGACCCAAATGTTAAACTGAAATAATGAAACTAAAGTCAGTCAAATGTATAAAATGCGAGTTAATTTTGAGAGTAAGATGAAGGCAATATGGTCAGAGTTTCTGGTTTGTGGAGGACAGGGTGGATCAGCTGAAGTCCCGGTTGGTGAGGATCACGGGTGCCACCAGGGTCCAGGTGTACAGGGCCAAGCACACCCAGCAGGAGGAGATCTTCACCCACACTGCTGGCCACTTGCTGGTGACGGTGTAGTCGGCATCGGGGCTGTCAGGAGCAGAACGCAACAAAAGGTCTCTCAGTCTTCAACTCATAATGCTCATAATGTTGCTGTGAGGAGAGTTTCAAAAGCACAACTTTAAATCTTGTGTTTACCAGAGGTGTGTTATTTGGAAATGATTCATTCAGCATGAGAAAGCATAGAAAAATGACTTAACCACTCATTTAGTAGTCCAATCAACTAAGAGGGGGCCAGCCCTATTCACTACGATGTTCAAAGCATTAATATAGCAGCAAATAACTATTTACTATGTAAAGATATACAGCAATAATGTCCACCTGAGCAGAGAATGAAGTCTCTCTCTGCGTGCTCTTATTGCATGTTACTCCCACACGGCTCTTACAGCTGATAAACTCTGGTAAAAACGGTTAGCGCTGTCGCCGCCGTCACGTTGAGAGCGTGAATAAAGTATCTATTTATCTATCTATCTATCCATACATCCATCCATCCATCTGTCAATAGATCTGCTCTGAATTTCGAATGGAGCACATTTAAAAAGATGCTTTGGACAATTATTAGTTGTGGTTAAATATGTGTAAAATGACCTCCACCATGACCTCCTAGCAAAACAAACACAAACAAAACTTATTTTTTTCCGTTCTGATTTCAAATGTTTACCATGGCAGCAGCTACTATGGTTTCAGATCATTTCTGGTTAACAATTTAATACGTGTCTTTCAGGTTGAAATCTGGCAAAAACTAACAGACCAGTCTGCATTGAGGTGCAGCCACACTGTCTTACTTGGTACTTCTCTTGGATATACAGTATAAGGCTGTGTTGGGAGGACTGACCTGTACCAGTTGGTGAGGGTCATCATAATGTAAAGTGAGGCCAGGAAGAGCATGAAGTGGAAGAAGGAGTAGCTGTACTGGACCATGTCGCGCTCGTTGTCCTCCACCCGCCGGGGTCCTGTGGACTCCTCTGAGAGGTCCGGGCTGCTGCCGCCCTCAGCCAGGATGGCCGAGTCTTTGGAGGCCATGGTCAGCTTGTTCACCTGGCTGGTGCTGGACGACCGAATGCTGAGGGAGGAATACAGAGATAAATGGATACTGATGGCCCTGAATACATATATTTATCATACTGATAGGTAGTTGGTTAATTCAAATCTTTCTTTAGCCACACAAGCAAAGTTCAAGTTGACAAACTCCGTTTACTTCATTAGTTTTGAAATAGAGAAGAAATGTGTTAATAGATGATGAAAAAGTGTTTATGACACAATTGTATTTGTTTTGTATTTCATGCATTTGTTTATGACAGTGAAGAGGTCTTGCATGTGATGTAATCAAACCTCCAGGAGTGCTGAGCTGTGAAGAGTAAGTCTTGTGACAAACAGTTTCCCACAGTCACATTGTTTCTCGTCCCACCTTGAGTACAGGATGCACAGGACAAATATCGCGAGCCCCACGATGCTCTGGGCGTCCCACCACTGCAGGTACGGGGATGTCAGGACCGGGTCCTCTGTGCCGATGATCACCACGGCTGTCTGGTTCTCCATCTCCAGGGGGGCCAGTGCGGGGGCCGCAATCTGATGGAAGATGCTCAGTAGGCTGGGGTTACATTCTCGGTCTGAGGGGAAGGGGAGAAAAACAAGCACAATGTTTGAATCTACAGCTAGAAATGGTGATAGACACTGATTCTGATAGAAGATTACAATTACTGATGGATGAGTATTGACACAAAACACCTTTTTACCCAAGCAAGGCGCAAGGATGAAGTGACTGGATGAAGGGGCTGTTAAAAATTGTGAGGGGGGGCAGTCTTTTTAAAAATAACAGATTTAACCATTTAAGGGGCACCAAATTAGACAATTTTTTATGCGACCAAAATGTTACAATTAACTTTCATGAACTGAAAATTATGAAAACACAGACAACTCCCTGACCGGACAATGCTGTGATAGTGACCTGTCGATCATAAGGTAGCCCCGCCCTGAAGCAGTCTGCTTTATGGTCTGTTTGACTCTAAATTGAGCATATCTTACTAAATGAACATCATGCTGGATTGAAGAAGCCTTGAAACTAGAGATTGAGACCATAAACTCACGTTGAAAATGTTTACTGAGGGAATAAATCAAGACAGAACTCATTTTCTATTAGACTTCTACACAACCAGAGAAGTCACCCATTGCTGGACATTAGAGAGAATGCAGGTTTAAGGAACTTCCACATTGGCTTCACTCTTCAGACCCAAAGGTTGCCGCCTGGTAGAAAGAGCTCTTTGCAGCTTGCAGCTCTCTTTCTCGGTCTAAGAAACCAAACTACGTGACATGTTCTGTGACTGTCGAGCTCCTTTAACTCAACTTTCAGTACTACTGCAGCGGTCATGAGAGTGGGTGACAGTGACTAATATTGTTTGGCTCAATTGAAGTATAACTTCAGAAACTAGTTACAATTTAGGCTTTACTTCATAGAAAATATAATATTAGACTCCAAAGGTTACCCTGTCACGGACCCCTAGCTTCCGTGGTCTCTGTCACGTGTGAGCAAGACATGAGATCCATGAAAGTAGCTTGAAAATGATACTTGGACCATTCCAAATCAAATGTAATGCTTTTGGTCTATGGAGGAATCAATTAACTACAGCATGTTGCGCTGCCGCAAGTACAACACACATCATGCATTTTGAAAAGAACACCCGAAAGAATAACTAACTAAAGCTATAACTCATAGTCATCTGGCATTAACAGGATGCTATTTCTTTAAAATTACTGCAACAATGCATAAAAACAGAGCCATGGACAGATCTATGTCCGGTTTCTTGTATGGAGCTAATGGATGGCTGTTATTTCTGCTAATTCAAGTGCATGATAGTTTACAGCAACCTTTCCGGCAACCAGCACACATCCTCACCAGGCTCATTGGTCATGGCAGACCAGGTCAGATACATGGTGTACAAGGTGATGATGGAGGACTGTAGAAGACCTGAACGTGCTTGAGACTCCTGTGAACAAACACAAATAAAATAGTCAGAAATCCATAAATATATAATGTGAAATACTCCATGATAACTGAGCAAACTCTATTCACTGATGAAGAATGTAAAATGTGGCTGAAAGTATGGAAAAGGTCAGTGAGTGGACATATTTTGTCAAGGTTTGGGACATAAATATAAATATATACCTTAGAATAAAATGAAAAAACAACAATAA
This sequence comes from Myoxocephalus aenaeus, assembly GCA_038501785.1. NCBI lineage: Eukaryota > Metazoa > Chordata > Actinopteri > Perciformes > Cottidae > Myoxocephalus > Myoxocephalus aenaeus. The sequence goes on along the minus strand of JBAMJR010000358.1, from coordinate 1,686,276 downwards.
ATACAGTTACTTATATATAAATCGTTATATACCTGGAGAGACTTTGGTTTGGTGGGAATGAGGGTAGTGCAAAAGGCTCTGGTATGATAATGTGTAAAACCGGCGTAACAGAGAGTTCCATGTCATCTATTTATGTGTGTGGAGGAAGTTACAGCCTGAGGAAAGAAGCTGCTCTGTAGTCTGGTGACAAAGCAGCTGATACCTCTGTATCGCTGCTGGCTGGGGCGGTTATTACCTTTTAATATCCATTTGGCTTTGCTCAGGCACCTCACCGATTCAAGCTGAACTTGTCAGGGCATGTTTTCTTAAATTTCCTTAAGAAATACAGCTGTTTGTACGCTTTCTTGTGGAGATGTGTGATGACTACATCAGGTTGCTTTGATGCTGATTCCCAGGAACCATAAACTGTCCGCTTGCTACACCTCAGCTCCATTAATGTAGATAAGGGTGTGTGACCTCGCCTCCTTCTTTCTAAAATCATAAATCAGTTCCTTGGTTTTAACGACCTGACCACCGCTCTGCAAGATCGTTAATTTCCTCGCGATATAAATTCTCAGGCTTGTTTGTTATCCGGCCGACGATGGTGGTGTCTCCGCAAACTTATATTAGTTTTAGTTGGACAAAATCAAAAGTCACAAATTTGCATCAAAGGGCTTTACAATCTGTACAACAAACATCGCCCTTTAGTCTTAGCAGAGAAATGGAACAGGGCTGCTTTGGTGTGGCGCTGAGACAAGGAGCAGTCATTCCAGCTGTTCACCAGTTTTATATGCATATCAGATAGCAAAACACTCAAGAGTATCACGGTCACAACCTTTTAAAAAGTCTTTTGTTGGGACTTTTGCAAAGTCATGGCAGCGATGAATGCGTCTGGCCACTGCGGGGCCTTGCCAGATGATGTCTCATTACGTTACAGTAAAAATTGAACCTGGTTCAACTTCTGTGCTGGATGGCTCTGTGCCTCAAGTCCTTTTGAACGTGCACTTTAAAGCTGCAGTTTGTAACTTGGAGTAGATATGATCAAAAAGTTATATGTGTAAAACGGTCACTATATCCTGACAGTAGTGCATGAGACGGATAATCTGTAAAAAAAAATCTGGTTCTAATGCTCTTGTGGCATTTGACGTCACTCATTGGTGTGTGGACTACAATTTTGAAACCTCAAGTTTGGCATTTTGGTCGTTACCGTCACCATTTTTAGCCAACCAAAATGCTACAGTTAATTTTCATGAAGTGAAAATTAACTGTGAAAAGGTTAAAGTTGGAAGACAAAGGCTACATCCACACTACTACATATCTTTTTCTATTGTTGCTGTGTTAGTTTGAAAACTCTGAAGTCACAGTTTGTGACTTTGATTGATCCATAATCTTTGATTTGCATGTGTTCATTTTTAAAGTACATGTGATGAGTATGAGACCTGCAGCCTTGTAACTAAGTTTAAAAAACAAAACTTGAAATTTGTCTGTTTGAGTATAATGAGGAAGATTATAGAGGAAGATCTTAAGTATTGAAGAGAATTTATGATTTATATAGCATTGGCTGAATACTCTGTTTATGATTAATATAGCATTGGCTGAATACTCTGGTTTCTGTCTAAAAGACTAGGTTCCTCTTTCCTCACAAATGTCTGGGGGTCACAGTTTCATGTGTGGTGGAAAGGTTATCTCTTGGTCACTGGGGCAGAGGCAGAAGAGTTGAGAATTGTAATTTGAGCTTTCTAATGAACAGACAAAAAAAGTCTTCTCACACACAAGTCTTATGTTCTTGTTCCAACTATTCATTAAATTTATCAGCAGGTGCAAACTTATCTATTCACCCTCGTCCTGTATCCGGCCTTGAGGAGAAAGCAGCAGTATTTCAAAAATAATTGTCTGGGAACCTGGGTTGTGTGTTTTTCACTGGGAATATTTGAAAAGCATTGGAGTCAGAAAAAAGAGAAAGTCAGATAGAAAGAGGATAAGAACCCTTTACTCTCTGAGTTCGGGGCTCACTCATCCTGAGGCGTGCTGACCGTGTGAAGGGCAGACAGACAGGGGAGCGGAGTCCAAGATCTTGTATTAGGTATGCATTTCATGTATGTGTGTAATTGCTAAATAAATAACCTTGATTGTACTATAACCTGTTCTGTCAATTCTTGAACACTCGAGGAATATCCCGGCGAGGAGAATTCCACTTCAGTATCAAGCCCAACCTTTTATTATTAAAGAGTACTATAATTCTCTTTCGTATTTTCTGCAACTACAGAAACACAGGCCCCTGCATGCTCAGTGTACGTGAATAGTAGTGTGTTATTTATTTTCACTAGTGTTAGTATGAACGGAAACAATGCTAAAACGCCTGTTTTAATACTCCGGTTTTAAATGAAAATGTATTAGCGTACACATGCTACGTGTGCGCTAATGCTATTAAAGTTCTAAGAGAAAAACACGGACAGCTCCCAGAGCGGACGTTGCCGTGGTAGCAACCTGTCAATCACAAGATAGCCACACCCCACAGCATACACTGCTGTTTATCCATTTCATGTCTCTCAAAAGCCTGGCACATTGTTGCACTGTTGCATCGAACGAAAGCTCACGCCTGCCTGAATGATTGACACTGTACCTGTACTTTATGCAGCACGGAGATAACAGAGATCAGGACGCAGAACAACATGTTGAAGCTGATGAAGAACTTGTTGATGAAGCATCCATCAGGCTTGGTGTAGAAGACGAAGAACAGCACGACAGCAATAAATGACAGGATGTAGTTGAGGATTGTGACCGCCAGCAAAGCTGGAAACCAAAAAGGTAGAAAAGGTAAATATCTGAAACAAAAATAGCCTAAAACTTTCATAATGAAGTATATAAGTAAACAATAGACATTAAATGTTTCTGTCAGCTGTGAGCAGTTTTCCACTGTGTTTTGCCTCGTTGAAGTCTCATGTCCATCAACACCACATTCAACAATCCACACAGTTTAGTCTGCATGTTTCATTTGGGAATTTTAAAGTACACTCTCAAAACACAGTTGAAAGCAGCATGTGTTTGTGCCACGGCTTGAGTCACTGACCTGCATACCAGCACCAGGAGTTGCCCGTCTCCATCTTGTCCACCCAGGACTCGTTCCAGGAGTGGGCGAAGTCCACCAGCAGCACCAGCTGGATCAGAATGAAACAGAAAGCTCCACCGGAGCCCACGACGAACCACGCTGCGACGACAGACACACACAGTTCATTCGATTACTCGGCTGTCGTGCAGTGTCACAACTCTGTGTGCGTTGGATGTCAAGATCTGAGATGCCAAAACCTTAAAATATGAAGTTCTTACTGTAGGTAAAAGGCCCATCTGGAATGTAAAAGGCACCGGCTGTAATGGCCATCAAGGCAGCACACTTAAAGAACCAAAATCTGAAACCAAATTACACAATAACATGTGCATAAACATATATTTTAGAGTTGTATCAAGGGCACATCTATCACGTAACCCTCAAAGTCAAACAATGGCCAAAACATGTCATCTAAGTACAACACGTTCAGCAATAGAATATATAGAATATAGAATGCTCCAAGGTTTGAATGTGTGACAAACAACTGGAGCTGCTGAGTGATCGGCAGAGGAACGATGTGGTTACTGTGTACTGGACTGTTTAATAACCATTATGTAGAAAAAGGCAACAGCTGCGATGTGAAGCTAGCTAGCATTATTCTGTTTCATTGGGCTTCTGGGATCAATGGGCTGTGTATCTGGGGATCCACTGTCGTCAGCAGATATCTGGGCCCAGACTTCCTCTTCCGTGTGCTGCTCATCGTTTATTTGTCATTATCGTTTACGGTCTGATTAGCAACTTGAGATGAGAGTCTGGAGTTGGAAGTGTAGGACCGGGTTGTTTCCCAATTAGCCAGTTAACGAGCTTTTAATTTTAATCCAATAAAAAGCTAAATCATGGTCAGACAATAGCCGTTGGGTTCATAGGGTGCATAAACTTAACGGGCATTCCAAGCAACCAGTCTTACCGCTACACCACATGTCCCATACAGCCTATAGTCTCCCGGCTAGACCCTAAAAATGACCCCTCAATGGTACATGCAAGGGCCACATGTTGCTGAGCAGACCTAAACTCAGCGGATCAATATTGATTGAGGACCTAGATCAGGGGTGTCAAACTCATTTTAGTTAAGGGGCCGCATGCTGCCCATTTTGACCTCAAGTGGGCCGGCACAGTAAAATCACAGCATATTAACGCATACATAATGACAATATTTCTCTCTGTTTAAATCATTGGTGAAGGTTTTTGGATGATAAACCCTATTTTAAGGTCTTTATTCAATAAACTAGAAACATAAAGACCAACAATTCAGACATCAGCCCACTGTTTACCTGCCTGGGCTCTCCTCTGCAGATTCCCTCGCAGTTGGGCAATATATTCAGTAAAGTCAATGCTGTGATCAATTGTGTCTGTGGCTCAATGGTTACCATGCACATCTTACAATCAGAGGCTAAGTGGTTTGAATCCTGACTGAGGTAGTTTTATTTATTTTTTTAAACCCAAAAAAAATATCTGCAATTTTTAAAATTAACCCGCGGGCCGGACTGGACCCCCTGGCGGGCCGGATCCGGCCGTATGTTTGACACCCCTGACCTAGATGGATACGGAGGCCGGGTCAATAGACGAGTATTGTGCTGTAAAGCTGAAAAACGGAAATAAAAGGGAGCAGAAGACTCTAAGGACTTGAAGGGTGTGTGCAGGGCAAAGGCCATCTGCCGAACGACATGTTGTAAAACGTATTACCCCCTCTGACCTAGTGTTACAGTGCACATGCTCAGAAGACAGAGAAAGCCAGTTCTTTTTCTCTCTTATGTGTTTGACATCCGTTTCATGAAACATCTCCAGTGTAAATCTTGAGGTTGAAAGTTGTTGGAACAGAAGCAGGAAAAGAGACACTCCAGTGTTGGAGGGCATCGTGTGTTACTGCAGTGCTTACCCATTGTGGATGGTGGCTCGGGGGTCTCTGCTGTTCTTGATGTTAATCATAAGAAGGGCGAACACCAGGAACCACATACTCATGCCAAAGCAGATGCGGTACACTGCCTTGTAGCCCACGAACATTTGACAGTCGACGTCGGCCTGCAGGCCGGGGATAGAAGAGCCAGCCCCGTCTTCACAGAAGCCCGGGATCTGCAGCAGATCACATGGGTCACATTGGAACTTGACATTTAGAAACGATGGGCTCAGATGAGCAGAAAACATTGTGAACCCTCTAACTCAGTGATTGTCAACCACCGTGCCGCGGCACACCAGTGTCTGAGTTAGCTGCAATATAGTGGCTGGCAGAGTAATATAGAACAGGTCTGCACCTTGTTCTGCTATTAAACAAACTAAACGGCCATATGTTATTGATCGTATCTACACAGCATGTCATTTCTGGGTCGCGTCTATACAACTCTGCTCTGCTCTGTGTCGCGCACGCGGAGTTCCGCCCGATGCGCTGCACAGGTGAGACACAGCGGAGAGAGAGACAGAGAGCGCGTGAAAAATATGTCGCGTGCTTTTCACAATGGGATTTGCTGCTGAAGCGATCAGTATTTTAAGATATGAGCTCTCACTTTTAAAGCCTAACAGTTCATGTGTTTGCAGGTCAAGACAAACAGCCTGGAGCTCCATCAATGACGTTTCTGACTCAGACTCAGAGTCGTCTTTCTGCTGTTGTCTCTCATCATTGAGCATGAATTGAGAACCGTATCAAATCTACAACCCCGTTTTAAAAAGATTTGTAGAGAAAAGCAGCTCACTGCAGCCACTAATACTGATACAACCTGATGCTCACACATCTGCACTCATTCAGTTTTGTTTTGCAATACTTATTGTTTTCCACAATAAGATATTTAGTAGTAACTAAATATTAGTTCTTTTTTGCATAACTTTATTTTCATTTTTCTAACAAAGTGATAACACTTTTTTTTTTGTCTGATGGAGCAATCTGGTTTACTTGAAACACTGAATACTCTTCCATGCCAGTAGGTAGCGCAATAATGATCTACCATATATGCTGTGTTATGCTACAATGTGACATTTTGTAACTTTTTAGGTTGTTGGTGTGCCGCGGGATTTTTTTATTGTAGAAAATGTGCCGCGGCTCAAAAAAGGTTGAAAAACACTGCTCTAACTGATCTAATTCAAGTCTGTAATGAACCTGAATTTACACATCTAACCAAAAAAGCACCGCCAGTCAGTGTGTGAATTAATTAGGGAAAGGGTTTTAGTGCAATTGGCACTTCACCTCACGATATACTTAACCACACACACACACACACACACACACACACACACACACACACACACACACACACACACACACACACACACACACACACACACACACACACACACACACACACACACACACACACCTCGAGTAGATGCTGAGAACTGGTTGTCTCAAACTCAATAAAAGAGGAAACAGCAGCAGTTTATCACAACATGTGACCTACAGGCCGAACATCAATGTGTTTGTGAGCAGCAGGTAGCATTAGTGATGTCAGACGGAGTTTGATCACAAGATAAGAGCTAATCAATGAAAGATTATCACTGAGATAATTGTTCAGCTGAGAAGCCATGGCCCCGCTCCCCTCCCTGCTGCTGTGTTGTTAGAAGTTAGAACACTACTAAATAAGTTTGGGTTACAAATTATAACTTATTGATCAGAATATGTGTACTGATCAGTGAATATGTGTATTGATCAGTGAATATGTGTACTGATCAGTGACTATGTGTACTGATCAGTGACTATGTGTACTGATCAGTGAATATGTGTACTGATCAGTGAATATGTGTACTGATCAGTGACTATGTGTACTGATCAGTGAATATGTGTACTGATCAGTGAATATGTGTACTGATCAGTGACTATGTGTACTGATCAGTGACTATGTGTATTGATCAGTGACTATGTGTACTGATCAGTGAATATGTGTACTGATCAGTGAATATGTGTACTGATCAGTGACTATGTGTACTGATCAGTGACTATGTGTACTGATCAGTGAATATGTGTACTGATCAGTGACTATGTGTACTGATCAGTGACTATGTGTACTGATCAGTGAATATGTGTACTGATCAGTGACTATGTGTACTGATCAGTGATTATGTGTACTGATCAGTGAATATGTGTACTGATCAGTGACTATGTGTACTGATCAGTGACTATGTGTACTGATCAGTGACTATGTGTACTGATCAGTGAATATGTGTACTGATCAGTGACTATGTGTACTGATCAGTGACTATGTGTACTGATCAGTGACTATGTGTATTGATCAGTGACTATGTGTACTGATCAGTGACTATGTGTATTGATCAGTGAATATGTGTACTGATCAGTGACGTGCGGTGAGGTTCGTGGCTGGTGAGGCGATCACTCTTTCAGAGTCAGATTTACAAATATATGAACCCAATAGAGAAGCTTAAAATCACCATTCAATTGGCAGCTTGCACATTGACTACTGGTTGTTTTTCATATTTCATATTACATTTATAGCATAGATCAGTAGAGCAATATTAATATTTATTTTATTGTATCAATTATTTGTTTTTTACAAAGGCAGGTGACCGCACATCCCTGGTACTGAGTTATAACTCTAATTTATAACAACAGATAACTTATTTTGAATAATAGTTTAAGACATTAACAATAGTGAGCTATTTTAACATTTCTGGTGTTGCTCTTCAAGAAAGACTATTTGTTTACATGTAGTAAACCAAAGAATGTGTTTTGTGCAGTCACAGAGCCCTTTGACCACCACATTCTAATCAGCTGATCCTTGAATCCCAGTGGACAGCGACATTAAACCAGTGCATATAGTGTTTGCTGCCATTAACCACTGTGTGATATCACATGTATGATTACGTCCCAATCTGTTTGACACAGAAATAGAGCGTTACTGTTCCATGTATGCATTTTCTTTCTCTCCACAGTGCACTCGTACCCTTTTCAGCTGCTCATCCACACCCGGCGACAGCATGATGCAGGCAACGACGGTCCCCAGCAGCAAGATGGAGGCGTAGATGACCCTGGTCACCGTGGAGTTCCTGGAGCTCGGGCAGCAGCTGCACATCAGACAGGTCGCACTGCTGCACAGGCACGGCACCTGGGGACAGACAAAAGATTACATTTCAGCATCCACCTGTAAAGGGAGGGGACATCGAAAACATTGATTTTACTCCTTCAGCTCCTCCTCGAGGAGCAGAGCTGGCTATTTGAATTTCTAATTCAACTTATTTTTGTTTACTTCCAGAAAAGTAGCCTTCTGTTAGTTGTAAACTCAAGTGTTGGTGCTGTTCTTTGTCGGGAATGTTCAGTAATTTTAGAGTGAACCAAGGTCATCGCCCTGTGAAGGCGTGAGAGATATCAGAGCATAGGAAACTTCCCCATGTCGTTCTGTTAATTGGCAGCAGACGGAGGCGGATGGCTTCTCTCCGCTTGTCAGTGTGGTGAATCAGATTCAACATGAGAGAAGAGACCGTCATCTGAGAGTCATCTGCCGAGAGGCAGGACCATCTGATGATCACCGACTTCTGGTCTGTGCCTGAACTAAAAGATCACATCAATCCGCTGTTTAGTCTCGCTGCCTTTTGAAGAGAATTTATGATTTATATAGCATTGGCTGAATATTCTGTTTTTAAGATAATGCTTGCTTAATGCTGAAGGATGTGTGTGTGTCTCAGGTGTGAGAAACCGCAGAACTCTTACAGAGAACCATAATATGAGTCTCACACACTGGTCTTGTGTTCATTGTTCCAACTATTAATTAAATTTATCAGTAGGTGCAAACTTGTCTATTCACCCTCGTCCTGTATCCGGCCTTGAGGAGAAAGCAACAGTGTTTCAAGGGTAGTTGTCTGGGAACCTGGGTTGTGTTTTTCACTGGGAATATTTGAAAAGCATTGGAGTCAGAAAAAAGAGAAAGTCAGATAGAAAGAGGATAAAAAACCCTTTACTCTCTGAGTTCGGGGCTCACTCATCCTGAGGCGTGCTGACCGTGTGAAGGGCAGACAGACAGGGGAGCGGAGTCCAAGATCTTGTATTAGGTATGCATTTCATGTATGTGTGTAATTGCTAAAATAAATAACCTTGATTGTAATATAACCTGTTCTGTCAATTCTTGAACACTCGAGGAATATCCCGGCGAGGAGAATTCCACTTCACTTTCAACCCTTGAACTAATCTGCCAACAACACATGGGTTAGTTTGCTCGTAATGCTCTGAAGAGAGAACCTTAATATTGCAATGAATGCTGATTGTGATCTTGGAAAAGGTCCCTAAACTGTATAGAAAAGCGTGTGGCGAAAGAAAGGTTCATCTGAGTCCGATCCTTCAGAGTAGTGGTTCTCAAATTGGGGTACGTGAAGGCATATTTTTTAGAAATCAATAAAAAAATTGCATGAATTCAAAAATCCTTTAAAAAAACATGTTATTCATAACACATACAGCAAATATTCAATAAAATATAAGTGTAAGTTCATAAACAGATTTTTATTTATTTATTCTATATGAAATCAGACACTGATGGCACAGCGCCGTGTATTACATATTTTTTTCCAACCAAAAATGCTTTGCTCAGAGAGCACTAATAATGTCCCGTATGTCTCCCTTCAAAGCCCTCAAACAGCCGTGTTGTTCAGTAACAATGAACCTCTTCAGCTTCTCTCTCCCACACCAACAACTGAGTGGAGTCAAGAGATAAAGGAGGCCGGAAGGATTGTCAACAACTTAATACCCGTGCCAGCCAGGCAAGGTCAGCTTATTACAACCGCAGACTGGGCCGAGCTGATGCCAGATAACATGCAGGCAGCACATGACCCACCCGGCCAAGGAAATTAGTTTATAGGAGTACAATCACTGAGACGTGGTGTGTTTACTTTGCTTGAGCTTCGCAGATTTGACAGTCCTCTACTGAAAAGCACAGACAGGATTTATATTATATTTATACTATTCATTTAATAGTCAAGGAAAACCCTAAACATTTCCTCATCACAGCTCCTGTGAGAATATGTTTCTTCTTTCGGGTTTTAAAATCCCCATATGAATCCTGAGCCGCAGCTTGTTACAGCAGCTCCTGCTCACGTTGAGCTTTTTTCCTTCAGTTTTCTGATACATTTGTGCTTTTTATAACTTTCTTTGTTTAATAACTTTCTTTGTTTTCGTTACTTTACCTTTGTGATTACTTATCCATTGTACTTGTTTTGATCTTATTTTAGTTTTTTACTTATGTCTGGGTTCGCACCACGCTGTGGGACGAATAAAGATTTATTCGATCTTATATATAGTTTAATGAATATATAGCCGAAATGAATAGAATAATTGAGAGGATGCAGAGCATACAGGACGTTGTCTCCCTCCTCTCGTCCTGCTCTCCTCTCGCTGTCATCACCGCGGGACTCTCCACATGATGGGCAATATTTCTGAATATGGCGCTCGTGGTGCTCGTGCAACAAGGCAACATGGCAGAGTTAATCCAATTAATCAGATGTCCGAGTGTGTTATGAATAACCCCTTGCTTTACCGCGGGCTTCCTGTTCTGTGTTACACTTCACAACAGACGCTTTTACGGAGCATATAGGTTACGTTTCGTTTCGTGGAAACAGAAACGCGTTTTAATGTTGGCATCGAGTATGTTCAGACATCTTCGGGGGGGGGGGGGGAAAGAGTCGCAACACGAATCAGAATGAAGCACTAAACGGACATATGTCATATACTAGTTGGAGTTATAGTCAATATCTGCCGTTTAAAAACGAAATTAAACGATTCAATAACTGAAACATTTAGCGGGGAGGTCCTGCTTTGAGAAGAAGTCACTGTAAATCACAGTCGCGAGCGCAAGTACTAGATACATCACGCTACAATGCGCACCGTGGATTAAAACGGCATTTGAGTGGAGTTTGGCGCGTGCGGTGCGTCACCTGTTGCTGAACACTTTCATGACGCCGCCGGGGTTTCCGTCAATGGAAGACAGGGGTTGTGATGAATAACGTTGGCGCTGTGAGAACTCACCCAGCTCGCGAGGGAAAAGGCTCCCAGAACGGCTCCCATGTCTCTCCAGTTCGTGTCCCGCCACAGGAGCGCACAGTCCCGTCAGGTAGACCCGTGTTCTGCTCCTCCAGGGTGCACTCCAAACACACACCGGGTTACCTCACGGAGGCGGCTGTGCGCGACGCAAACCCGGACAGTTCAAAAGAGCTCAATGTGCAAAGTGAATCCCGAATAGCGGAGTGCTCCGGGTACGGTTAAAGGGTTTATTGCGTCTCTGAGGGCGTCATGCCAGTGACGTCATTACGACGTTGACCTGTGAACGTGAACTGTATGCCGTGCGCCACGTGGTTTGACCCATTATATGATCAATGTGAAAACATCGTAATTTAAAGTTTCCTATCGATTTATAAACTTTGATTTACACTTGTATTCATTTGTAATGTTTGACATTAAAACACACAAAGCGTATACAGCAATATGCCTCGTTTCGGATAGCAACCGTATTATTATTATTAAAATGATCGTTAAATGTCAATCGATTATATTTTTGACTAATCCTGGAGGCTGTATAATATCAGAAATGTATTGGCTTTGTTAAACCAAAAGTCCCAAATCTAAAGGTACATATTTTTATTTGTCCTGATGTGTGTTATGTCTTACATGGTTCAATACAGTTACACAAAATGAAAACTCATACTACAGAATTAAATTAACAGAAAATAACTACTATGTTTTGTAGTCAACATATTTTCATTGTAGTGATTTATGGTGAGGATTTGCCACATTGCAACATGTGCAACATAATCTTTAATTTACTGTCTAATGTGAACTAATGTCACTACACAACTAATTAGATGGTCTTTTCCCTTCATTTAATTTTGTTAAGCTTCTCTACTTTAAATTAACTTCATCATTTACATACAGTATTCTTATATTTTGTTGTTCTTAACTTATGAATTGTTATTAATGAGTTCATGGTGATAGGACTGCAAATATCTCAGCACTAAGACCTGTCATGCTTTTAATTTGGCTTTATTAGGCAGAAAACAGGGTCCTTGTTTGAAGGACATGAAGTTGGCGCTTGCAGACCAAACATTTATACAGCTGTTGCAAAATCAAAAAACAATTATAATCTCACCAACAGCAGCCTTCACCTACCAACAGGTGTTTTAATTGTTGACGAATACACTAATACGTACATCAGCCCAAGTATGTTACAAAGCATTTATGAACTGATTATATTCCACTCATACAGCAAACATGTTGTGCATGATGTCTGCTGAGACATATAGTATAGGTGTTAAAGGGTTTCTTCTCTTAGATATCAGTCCAAAGTCTGAAATGGCCGACTAAAAATGTGTCTTTGCAGTCAGGTCAAACACTAACGATCTTCCCTGAGACAATGAGCTCACAGTCAAAATGATGGGATCAGTTATTAGTGTCTGAGGTAAACACAAACACTGAGATCGTACAATATACATTTGCCAAGTGACCGTGACAAAACATTTACCTCATAGATCATGATGTTTTAACAAAAAGACAGTCCCCAGCCAGTATATTAGTAAACGGTTGGAGATGTGCGATCCAACCCGGCCTCTGCATGCAATTCTTACGTCAGTAGATGGCGACATTTCATAAGAAATCAGCATCAAGTCACGGAGCTCTGGGGCTTCGGTTCAGGTCCACTCAGAGAAAAGGACTGGTTCACATGCATCAAATTGAAGATCAGCTCATATTTAGGGATCTCACTGACATGATCGATAAAGGTGACGTCACCAGACAGGCAAGAAAACATCCACAGTTGATATATTTTGATTTAGTTGATATTTAAAAGGTGTGGACATATTTATTTAAGTTGAAATATTGTCCGACCAATACTAATTTGGTCGGACAATGGCATATGGACCAACCAAGCGACCAGAAGAGTCAGCCCTTCTTCCCACTGCTCTGGGCGGGGGAGAAAGAGAGCACTCCATATTCAGAAATAATATGAATATGGGCTGCTGCACGCTGGTCGGCCTTGAGTTTTTTGTAATCATTAAAGTATAAATCCTTTATCTGATGCAATTAGAAGGTCATTAGTCATTTTCACTAGCGCTCTCTCTGTGCTGTGCTGATGAATGAATGTCTTGTCACAAATCTTCAGACAAAGAAACAGTGAGCTTTAACATGTGTCAAAAAAACAATATAACAACATTGTGGCAATATGAGAGCCTGCAGAGTTTCTAATAGTGGCTCACCAGCATAAACACAATCTGCCTGGTTCTGCAGGGTTGCTGAGTGTGTGATGAACCCAGCATGAGAAATATCTCATCTCTACTGACCTGTGGTGAGAAAGAAGCAGCTCATGGATACCGTCTCCCCCAGTGACCTGATGTTATTTTACCAGCAGATGCTTCAGTGTATTTTAGGCTGAATGAGTAATCCCCGTTTACATACTTCTTGCTAACTCACTGTATCAACTATTTCCAGCTCCAGGTGAAAACATTGGTGGTCTGTCTTTGGCGGACAGATGTGGAGAAACGACTTCGGTCCACATTGAGAGGAAATGGAAATTCACTTATGTTGTTAAACTGAAATTTGACTGAACAATTTGTCTGGTGGGCTGAGAATTGAGACGCTTTCTCTTCACATCATTCCAAAGCAAAGCAGTCAGATCACACATGTAAATGGAAGGAGCTGAAGTGCAGTTTGATCTGACTGGAATCACCTAGTCATGTACAAACCTGTCAGGCTTAAGTCATCTCTTTCAACACTGTTGAGTCAAAGTAATCTGGAACTCGCTAGAAGGACATTCAAAGTGAAATTAAACCATGTGCACACGTTTTTTTGGGGCTGTTTTTTTTTGCAAATTAATCTCACTCAGATTTCCACGTTCAGATTCGTCCAACTACCAGTTAACAGGAATCAACACTCAACATATAATGAGAGCTCCACGGCTAAATCGAGACAGGAACATATAGCAACTTGGTTCTTTTCCCACATGTCAGACAACCAAGAGGCAACAACCAGTCAGAACAAACCTCCAGGTTAGCCAGAATATTTGTCGACCTTTTCATATGACCTTTCAGTACTGTAGTGTGCCTGACCTGGCCTGTGGGCTGCTTTTTCTTGTTTTTGGTGACCTCTAGTGGTTAGATGTCTCACCTTACATGTAGATGTGTACTGTCGGTACACATCAGAATGCTAACATGCTCACACACAGCAAGGTATAATGTTTACCGTGTGCACCATTGATTTGAGCTTTTTAACATTAGCACTAAACACAAAGTACAACTGAGGCTGAGGGGATACCGTTCTTTTTGCAGGTATTTCTGGTCATAAAGTCAGGATCAACAAAATGATTATACTTTATCCTCTGGGGAACATGAATGTCTAACAATAGTTATTTCAGTCTGGATCAAAGTTGTGGACTGATGTCGCCATCACTCGTTCCAAAGATGTCATAGATCTTACCACCTTTCTACCTTTCCTAAGGGGTGTAAGTCAGGTCTGCCTCTATGGAATGTATTGTTTATTTAGTCTAGGATTTTCCTGGGACGAAATAGACCAAGAGTTTGCTTTCAAGACAATAGTCAAGTCTTTAGAAGTCACTTCTCAACTAATTCCAGTGTGGCAGAAGGAAGGTGACTCATGTCTCCTATACTCTGCCTTTGACCGTGACTCTTGACAGGTCCTATATAATTGTTTACCTTTAAATACAGACATGGTTGTACATGTTTGACTCAAGCTGAATTATTGATAGTGAAGTGGAATTCTCCTCGCTGGGATATTCCTCGAGTGTTCAAGAATTGACAGAACGGGTTATAGTGCAATAATGATTATTTATTTAGCAATTACATACATGAAATGCATACCTAATACAAGGCCTTGGACTCCGCTCCCCTGTCTGTCTGCCCTTCACACGGTCAGCACGCCTCAGGATGAGTGAGCCCCGAACTCAGAGAGTAAAGGGTTCTTATCCTCTTTCTATCTGACTTTCTCTTTTTTCTGACTCCAATGCTTTTCAAATATTCCCAGTGAAAAACACAACCCAGGTTCCCAGACAACTATCCTTGAAACACTGTTGCTCTCTCCTCAAGGCCAGATACAGGACGAGGGTGAATAGATGAGTTTGCACCTGCTGATAAATTTAATGAATAGTTGGAACAAGAACATAAGACTTGTGTGTGAGAAGACTTTTTTTTGTCTGTTCATTAGAAAGCTCAAATTACAATTCTCAACTCTTCTGCCTCTGCCCCAGTGACCAAGAGATAACCTTTCCACCACGCATGAAACTGTGACCCCCAGACATTTGTGAGGAAAGAGGAACCCCGTCTTTTAGACAGAAACCAGACAAAAGGCCACGTATAAGGTCGTTTAAGGATAAATGCAAGTTTGTAGGCCTAAACCCGGTCAACATGTACATATAAGGCTGCATCGGCCTCTGTCTGACCGAGTCAGAAAAAGGTCAATTGCCAATGCTATATAAATCATTAAATTCTCTTCAATAGTTAAATTCTAATCAAGAGTGCTTTGTGGTTTCTCACCATCCCATTCCATTATCCAAACTGCTTATCCTATATTTAGGGTCACGGGGTCGCTAGAGCCGATCCCAGCTGACATCGGGCACATATATAGAGACAGACATTCATGCCTACGGGCAATTTTAGAGTCGCCAATTAACCCTAAGCCTAAACTGCCTAAGCTGCTTGTCTTTGGAGTGTGAGAGGAAGCCAGAAAACCCAGAGGGAACCCACGCTGCGGGAGAACGTGCAAACTCCACTAGAAGAAACACCCGGGGTCGGGGATGGAACCCGGGCTGTGAGAGGCTTGCTGTGAGGTAACAGAGCACAGTTCCTCACCGGTCAGTCTCTATTCAATCTGAATCAATTCAACCACTAGGTGGAGACACATGACGATGAGAGTTTGCCTTTGTAGCTGTGGTGTGCTGGAGACACACATTTAACAGCATCATCTGTGATAAATCTAGATTAAATTGTTGTCTGATCTTCCTGTCAGTGTTGGAAAACTTGTCCGTTCAGACATTGCATGTTATGGAAACTTTGCAATTATGGGTTGATGATGGTTTTATGGTTTGTGTTGTGCCATTATTTCACAACACTGATCTGTAATAATTCAAGGTGAGCACTCAAATAGAAATCAGAATCCGAGTGAAGGGAGTTATCCACACGGCACCATCAAACATTATGTAAAGAGACGAGGGATCATAGGTGCATATCACCCATCAGCAGTGACATTTATTCTTTTATGATTCAATACAATAGCTATAGAGCAGCTGTGGCCCAGTCAGCAGTGGACGAATGTCTTTTAAAGCTTGTCTTGCCAGTCTCCGGAAGTCAGTCGACATCCTCAACCTCAGCCCACACACTCACACACATGTCTCACAATTTCATAACCTGCACCCGCTCTGACCTAATGTCCCGAAACATAGACTCCATCCCACAGATCAGAGCCCTGTTGGGCCCCACTGGGCTCCGGTCATTTGCAGATCTCTAATTGGACTGATGGAGATGTTCTGATAGGCCTGTCATTTCCTGAGATGCATCTGTTATAGACGTCCACCAGCAGACATGCTCTGTTTTCTATTGTGGAGAAAAGGTCATACCCACCATGTGTTTTCTTACAAGACTTTTTTGTACTGTACGTATGGTTTTGTGATCAGTGGAATTCCCATCAGCTTTCCCATCAAAGGGCTAACAGGCACAGAGCCAAGGGTAGGAATTATCTCTCACCATTTCTATCCAAACTCACCTTTTGACTGCTTTTGATTGCATTATCAGATGAATATGTCTGTGGAGTGACTGTGATCGAGACCTTAAAGTGGTGGTTATCTAAAGGTTTTCTTTCGTTCAGAAATATTTTCTTGGCTGTGGCACAGGGGGTAGAGCGATGTCCACTAATCAGGAGTCAGAGGGTGGATCCTTGTCATGTTTACATAATATGGTGTCGGTGTCGGAAACCTAAATGTTTAAAAAAAAAAACGCATTCAAGATATGAGGCTTGCTAAACCAGCTCGTGAACTGCAGTTCACTATAAAAAATTGCGATGTGGTCTTAATTAAAGAAATTGATTTTCTAATATGACTCACAGGTATAAGATAAGATAAGATATTCCTTTATTAGTCCCAGACAGGTAAAGTGCACACAAGAGACACATAGTAAAATAAAAATAAATAAAAAGTAATATAAATAAACAGTATCTTTACAAAAGCATTTTAAAAATGCAAGTTATGTCAGTATATTTGTATGGGAGTCTGAATTGCTAGTAGATTATTCTAAAACTTGATTCCAGGCTGCTGCAGTCCTTCCATAATCTTGGAAGATAAACTGTAACCATGCCGATTAACAATTTAATTATAAACAGGAGTTGAAATTGAAAAATATAACATCAGCATCCAAGGAGTCTTAACAAATGTAAGTTGGAAATATGTTAAATACTAAGTACCCTGCTGAGTATTGTAGTGTATTGTTTGGTACATGATTTTAGAGCTATTATCTGTTAACAAGCTGCACCAGACTAACCCTGGAACTATAGGCATTGTGGACAGAGAGGTTGATGTGTATGAGGTTAACTGAGTATTTTATGAATGTTAATGTTACTGATATCATTTGCACGGCCCTATGAGTGACTGCCAATTATTCAAATGTGATAGGTTACAGCTTGTATGTGTACTTCCTGTCAGCTGATGTCAATAACATATACTTCATTTTTTTCACAGAACACTAGTTAGATCTTTCCTGTAGAATTGTATAGATATATTAAACACAATATGTTTGAGGCCTGGGATCTGAAAAACAACACATATTTGGGTTGATTGCTGCTCTCATTGACAACCCACAGCATTTCATTGTTCACCTTATTTGTAAAGAAGGAACACATAGGAGCAAATAAGCATGGGTCTGTAAACTGCAGTGCCACATTTACATTTCACAGTTGCACACTAGGTACTTCATGATAGCGTTGATATATGTAGTTTTACACCCAAATAAATACAGTAGGTGTTCCTAAACAATCTGTGAGTATCCTAAGAGAATGCACAGAGAAGGCCATAAGAATACATGTCTGTACGTTGAGCTACACACTGAACATGAGCAAATGTGAATGTGTTTTACAGTCACCATGGATGAAGTCAGTACAAGCTCAGCTGAAAGTGAAGCCCAGGCGGTCAGCAGGTCTCAGATGGACGGCCTCCCAGACCTCCACAAGCAAATCCAACAGCTGCTCTGCACCAGACTTAGTGAGCACTCCTTCATGGTTAGTATTTTTAGTTTTTAATCCCTTATAAATCCCACAAGGGGAAATGTATTCTCTGCATTTTAACCCATCCTTAGTGGGCAGCCTCGTGAAGGTGTCTTTTTAAAGGACACTTTGATGTATGGCATAATGTAGAGCTGGGTAAAAGCTATATACCTCTGTTTTATTATTGATTACTCCTATATTGTCAGGCTTGTATAACATATTGGACAGGCCATAGAAGCTGCAGTCAATCAATTAATCTGCCGATTATTTCTTTCAATTATTCATGTTCCATATGAAAAATTTGAGCAAATAGTGACAAATGTCCATCATTAAATCCCAGAGCCCACCAGACAGACAATCACACCCATGATGCAGGGTTCAGTATTCAATATATTGGGATACTGCAAGAAGGCCATGTATTGTGACCTTTTAGAATACTTTTACTAAGCTGTCATTGCATAGAGAACACACTGCCAGATGCACAACATACTTCACTTGTTCATACAACCAGAACAGTGAGATCTGCAGTTGCATGTATCACAGTCCAACATCGTAGCACTAGTTTTTATGCTGAGCCGCCATCTGCACCCAAATCGCTGCACGTAAACTATCAATTAAAAACCAAGTGTTTTTTGAGAATGGATACAGCATTACAAAACATAATATTGTACATACGATATGATTTATTTAAGCGTATCAATATTTCCGTACACCCCTGCTAAGCAGTGGCCTCATTGAAATAGATGAGGGGTCTGCATTGTTTCATGTGCGGCTGATGTTGGTCTGAACCTCTCCAGACGACCTCCACCTGACTCAAGCTCTAATCAGCCCGCCTTATTGAAAACACCTGTGTGGGTTTGGAGGGTCTTTACACTTTGAAAAGCCTTCACTGGTATGATTGCGCTGTCTGGGGGATGTGATGTACACGTGTGAGAGTTTGAGCACAGAGCTGATCTCCTGTGGATTCACAAGTTCATGTGATGTGCTTTCAAGGTGAGGCAAGAAGAGCTGAGACTCATGCAGAGGAGCTCGTTCTACTTGGAAATCCGGCGCCACGACGAGCATGAGAACACTTCGCGACTCTCCGACACCAAGCTGTGGACGCTCATTGACAAGCAGAGGCTGCGGAGCGTCATGACCCTGGCGTACGAACGGGTGGAGCTCCTCCTCGCGCTGCAGGAGCTGCTCTACGAGGAGCTCGTCGAGGGCTGTCGGGAGCTGGAGGCCTTCATCGCCAGGTACGACCAGGGTTTGGCGGACGGAGACGCGGCAGCGCACGCGCAGCAGAGGCTCCTGCGAACCCGCCAGGACTTGAGCGACTTTGAGAGCAGAATGACTCGGGATGCGGCCAAGCTGTACCTGCAGAACAAGCTCATCCCCAACAATGGCCACTCCCCCATGATACCGCTCAGTGCATCACTGATCATCAAGTGTCCGGTGATGATCAACAGATTGAAGTCGTGCGTGACATCCACCGTCGTGCATCTGCATTGGGAAGACGCAGACATGCAGCCTGATGACCTGAAACCTGAAGAGTTTCAGGTCCGGGTGAAAAGCCTTCCCCAAACCTCTGATGAGCAAGAGGAAGTTACTGAATCGACGTGCAGGTCGTACGATTTAAAGATCAACGACCTGAAACCTAACAGGTACTACGAGTTCTCTGTCAGGAGAGTAGATACCATGACCTTGGTGCGGGAAAGGTGGGTCGACACCATCGTCCTGGGGATGTTGGAGAAAGATGCTTCAACATGAGATTTCAGAACCTGTATGTAAGATACATATATCTGACTGGCATTAATGCAAATAAAATAATCTGTATGGAATAAAAAACTGGTTCAAATGCCTTGACTCCTGGTGGAGTACACACAGTGTGAAACACACATATGGGCCCAGCGGCCCGGTAGAATTCTGACCCACATGAAATAATTAAATGGGTGTTAGTGTGATCAGAATATATCATCACATGAAAACTGTTTTGCACTTTGGGATTTGATCATTTTGTTCTTGAGTTCAGGCAGAGGCCTCTGATGAGATACATTGTCTAATGTGTAGTAAATATGTCATTATGATAGATGCATGCAGGCATCTGTTTCAAGTTGAACATGGTTGCTATCAGGGAACTCTGTGGTCTAGTAACATTTAAAAGGGAAGGAAATCGCATTACTTGATTTTCAAAGTAAAATATCCTTAACCCTCAAAAAGGACTTACTGAGGTCCCCAATACTAATTAACTGTAAGCAACAGCCATCATAGCAAAATGTTAATTTATTAATCCTCAAAACATTTTTCGGTATCTAATATTTTAAATTATAATTTTTTCCAGAGCTTTTAACGAGGAATTAGTATCATGGATGAAATGACAACTGATGGGGAAGCAGTGAGGAGCTTCACTGATAAAAGCTATGAGTTAATACATTGACAATGGCGGTGATTCAGTGTAATCTGTTCATTTTGATTGATTGGTTGTTCAAGATTAGTTCGTACATGTACGATACACAGCTGAGCTACTTTCCTAGAGGTAAAACCCACTTGTGATGTAGTTGTTCTCCTTTACTCATTGTTCTCTTTCTGTTGTCAGACAACTGATCGGTGATATTACCGTGGCTCAGTAATGCGTTTGATCGGCTGAATAGTAACTCCTGTGATGGGGTTAGAATGATACAATATTAATCCCTATATCTACTGTATATACTGCTATTTTCAAGAATGAATCCAACAAGGATGAGAAATCCTTCAAATGTTTGTTTTTAACGGTTGCCAAGTGGACATTTAGATTGTTTTGTCAGTGTTATTCTAATAATTCAATAAAAGATCTAATATAATGGTGGTTTAACATTTTTCAGGTTTCAGGTTTCATATCTTTTCTGTGGGTGTAATGGGAGTTTAACAAGAATCACAATCTCATGATGGTTGCCTTGGTTGTTTGCTTATGTTGCCAGGGACACAGCAACGTTAATTCAATTCTGTAACAACAAGCGCCACACAGTCCTGATGGAGCACATTAGCTCAGTGAACTATGATTGACTTACAGATGAGGATGGTTTCCTCTCATCGTTGATGTTTTAGACAGAGATATATATATATATATATATATATATATATATATATATATATATATTCTCTCACCTTTGTCATTGTATGCCAATGAAATCCAAAATGTATTAGCTCAGCAGATAGAAACGGGACACGCGGATGTAAACGCTAATTATGCCTCTTTTCAATCGAATTCAATTCGATTCAGTTTATTTTATATAGCCCAACATCACGAATACAAGTTTGCCTCGGAGGGCTTTACAATCTGTACACATAACATCCCTGTCCCGGGACCTCACATCGGACTAAAGAGAAAAGTTGTGTCCTTTGTAAATCTCCTGTATTATTAAATTCTCTTAGTTGTTGTGCTTCTGTGCTGCTTCTGTGATCTTGTGATTGGCAATCCTACCTAGGACTAAAAATCTCAGTACTAGACGTAACTAAGAAATCTACAAACAACCTTTTTACAGCAAAACTGTGGACATTTATTGCTGTCTTGTGGAGGTTTCTGGCTTCATTCTGCTGATCGTTGGGCCTGGTAGGCCGTGAAGCCTCAGGACGATGCCATGCCACCCAAAGCTTCTAACAATGCCACTGAGGAATATGTCACCATGGCTAAAATGCGTAAATTGTTGGATCAGCAAAAAGACTTCTACAAATCCTTGCTTGAACAACAGGAAAAAAGTTTCAAAACATGTGTACAGATCATAGTTGATTCTTCAAACAGGAGGATTGATGATCCAACAAATGTCCTTATTATCTCTAATTTTATGCCCCCAGATATGCAAGAAATAAGTGATATAATTGACGATCTCAAAACATCTTCGGCTGGCCATGACAACATTTCGGCATTTCTTGTCAAACAGGTGAAACAGTCAATACTGCAGCCACTTGTTCACATCTTCACATTGTCTTTGAAAACAGGTGTTGTGCCAGAAGATTTAAAAATCGCGAAAGTCATTCCTTTGTTTAAAGCGGAAAACCCATGTTGTTTCAACAACTATAGACCCATATCTATATTGCCTTGTTTTTCAAAAATACTAGAAAAAATTGTACAAAAAAGGATATTGTTTCATATAATGAGTCTAATTCAATTCTTTACAAACACCAGTATGGCTTCTGTAAAAATCATTCAACATATATGGCTCTACTTTACCTTGTTGATAAAGTTATCTCTGCACTTGACAATAATGAATTTGTTTGTAGTATTTTCATTGACCTTTCCAAAGCCTTCGACACAGTAAACCATAATATTCTATTGGAAAAGCTGCATAAATATGGATTTCATGACATTGCATACAAATGGTTAAATGGTTATGTTGCCAGTTTGTTTGTGTTAAAGGTTGTTACTCAAACAAAGCTAGACTAATATGTGGGGTTCCACAGGGGTCCATTCTTGGTCCATTATTATTCCTACTTTATATTAATGATTTGTCCAATGTGTCAAAAAGTATTTTTCCGATAATGTTTGCTGATGACACAAATAGTTCTCTCTCATTCAAATTTTAATTCTCTGATTATGGAAGCTAATGCTGGTTTAACCGCCTATGCTACATGGTTTAAATTAAATAAGCTATCTTTGAATATCAAAAAATCTAATTTTATTATTTTCAGTGGTAACAAATCTTACTCGAAGGATTTAACTAAAATTAAAATTGAATCTCTTGAGATGCCTCAAGTCTCATCTACAACATTTTTAGGAATTATCATTGATGAAAGTTTAAGTTGGAGTAAACATATTGACTGTGTTAGTAGAAAAATAAACAAATCCATTGGAATTATAAGGAGGGTTAGACATCTTGTTTCTGCAAACTGTCTCCTTATTCTTTATTACAGTTTAATGTATCCTTATCTCTCTTATTGCAATATAGTTCGGGCAAGTACTTTTCCTACTTCTCTGAAAAAAATGTTGTTTCTCCAGAATCGTTTTGTTAGGATTGCAACACGATCACAGTCTCACATCTCAGCTGCTCCTTTATTTCACAAACTGCAGATTCTTACTATTTATAACATTAATATTTCTTTAACTTGCATTTTCATGTATAAAACACTTTTAGGTGAAGGAAATATTACTGATCATTTCAAAACCTTCTTCAAAGTCAATACCATTGCTTAGAAATTGCCACAGAGGTTTAATCCAATATCCCTGAACAAACTCAAGCCATGCTGACTTTCACGGTCACACATGCACACATGCATACACACACGCACACACAGACTTGACATGATTACATTATTTTTCTTTCTCTTCTTTCTTTCTTTTGTTGTCTTTCTTATGCATATTTCAATTTATGTTTGTAATTTTGTAAAATTTTAAATATTATATAGGTGGAGGCTTCAAATAAGCCCAGTTGGCTTTTTGTCTCTTCCTGCACTGTGATATTAATTTTTTTTTTCTGTTATGATTTTTTTGTTTTATTGTTTGAATTGTACAAAAAATAAAATAAATAAATAAAATCAGGAAAAACTCCCCTAATAAAGATAGTAAAAACCCGTCACTGGCCTCACCCCGCCCCTCCTTTCTTTTTTCTCCCAAGAGTTTAAAAATTAAAATATGCTTAAATAAAGCAAGAAAACAATAACACAAACACACGATTATAAACGTATTTGTAATACGTCAAACACAAACATAAAAACAATAAAACAAAAATACGTGTATAATCAACATACGTGTTTAATCAACGTATACGTGTATAATCAACGTATGTGTAATACGTCAAACACAAACATAAAAACAATAAAACAAAAATACATGTATAATCAACATACGTGTTTAATCAACGTATACCTGTATAATCAACGTATGTGTAATACGTCAAACACAAACATAATCAGGGAGGAGATACGTTTCTGATCAAACGTAATTGGGAATGCGTATTAGTTCTGGGGGAACGTAATTTTTAGGAGACAGGGTTGTGTGAGGCACAACATAGTGAATATATGATAAATACAATCAACAGGGATTTGGACAACGATTATATTCTATCAACAAACAATACATGCAATTAATATGTGCCCTTTAAAGACACGAGACTCTGATCCTAAAGCACACTTCATTCAAACTGGACAGAAACAAAATGAAACCTTTCCACTGTTCTAACAATCCCCAGCTCCAGAGTTTGAAAGAGAGATTAAATAAGTAACAGATATAAAGAAGAGGTGTAACATTTACCTTGATTATTAACCCTGCTTTCCGACACGTTCATGGCGTTGAATGTGACACACCAGAAGAAAAAACCCAGAGAGGAATACTACTGGCAATGGAAGAGGAGTCTATCGTCTTTTGGTGAAAAAAGGGTTTTAAGGGTCACATCAGTATCCCTGGAATATCATCCATATTGTAATTATAAACAAGTCCTCCCAATTAAACGGAACAATATGTTTTTCCAAGTCCATGTTTCATTCTGATTTCAACAATTAACACGTGGTTATGTTTTCAGCACATAAACAACTTGGGTATATGTACAAGATGATGGTTTTGGTTGAAATTACTACTTTCTTTAACGTGAGGGGACCACCTCCGTTGTCATGTTATAATAATAATGAACATTTAAGGCTCAGAGCCAACTGTGTAGAGATTGAAGCAGCTGTACGAGTTGTTGCAAGCCCACAGACAGAATGAACAACTCTTATATTTCGTTGGTCTACGACGTCAACGACTTGAACTGTTTCAATCAATCAGTACACTGGAAATGACTTTCTGGGACGGTTACTTCACCTGATATTAGAACTTGATGTCAGGCTGAATAAATACTGTGAAACAAATGTGAATTCAGCCCGAAGTTATTTGAGCCTCCAAATGACAGCAGAAAGGTGTTGCAACAGTATGAAGTATTTTCCAACCCTGCGTAATACTGTGTCTCTGGGTGTAGCCGAGCCCGGTGTTTCCTCTAAGTGCTTGTGCACATTCGTCATGCAGATCTGTGTTTTTCCTACCCGACTGCGTTTACGGAATCAGAGAATGAGTGGGAGAGAAAATGAGCGAGATGATAATATTTATCTGAAGAAACAACACAAGTTTGTGTCTGGGTCAGAAACCTCAAAGCACACGGACGGAGCAAAGCTCTCATCTCTCAGCCTTTGAGACCGCGGAACAGGACTAGAATATATTCAGTGTTTCTGTTTCTGCATTAGGAAGTTAGTGAGGTGGACTGCCCCTTTAAATGAATGTCTGCAGTGTGAATACAGGAGAATGGGTAACACTTTAAAGTAACTCCATGCTACGAAGCATTAGTTAAGTAATTAATTAAGCATTAATTCATCATTGTTTCACACTTTATAAATGATGGATTCACCATTTGTAAATGAAGTATGATATGATGCTTCATAGCGTGCCGTTATTAGAAAGTGTTACCGTATATTTGTGTTTGTCTCTGTAATATTTGGTGATGTTAGAGGCAGCAGTGGCCTAGGGAAGTCTCTCTCTGGTCCTATGGCTCAGTAACACTTTATAATAACTGCACGCTATGCATTATATAATACTTCATTTACAAATGGCGAATCCGTCATTTAGAAAGTGTGGAACAATACTTCATGAATAATGAATTAAGTATTTACTCATGCTTAACTAATGCGTCATAGCGTGCAATTATTATACCTGAAAATGATTTTGCCAGCGTGAAGGATTTTGAGAAGTTGAGGTTTTTGCAAAAGTTCCTGTATTTTGACCAACATTGTCACACACTGTTTACACAATGTTTCTTTGGTGGGAAAACTTGTGCGTATCTTATTTCTGCAGAATCGACAAATAGCGTGTGAATATGTCTCTGCCTTCTGGTCAAAGAAGCCACTTTGAGGCTTTTGTGTACACTTCAATGGGGCAGAGGAATGTTGGACGAGGAAAGTATAACCTCATTGTGGAATATGTTCCTGTTGATAGCACGAGTCTGGTCTGATTCCTAAGACAGACTCATTATTCCCTACAAAGCCAGGAACTTGCGTCTCGGCTGCGAGGCCAGAGCAGGACCAAGGAAGTCATTTGGTGAAATCCTCCCGGCTCCGCGTCCTCGGCCTGGACTTCCTGCTCATTAGAACGGAGGACAGGATGCTCTGCTTCAGTAATGATGCAGTTTAAAGGGAACTCTCAACAATGGGTCCAGTAATGAAAAACAGTTCTCAGATATTAGTCAGTAAAAGCAGGACACCTCTGGAATGCTCTGCCTCTGCATATCCGCACTAGCAGAACATATCCCTCTTTTAAACACGGCCTGAAGAACTGGCTTATTAGCAATCAGGTGTGTGAGCATGAGTCGTGACTCCCTCCTCAATGATTGTGTGTACAAAATGTGTGTATGTTTATTGATCTTTATGATGTTTTTATGATTTTATGATTTTATGATGAGGCCTATTTATATATTTGATCGTAACCTGTGTGTTTATTGCTTTTTAAGATGTTTTTGTTATAACCATTTCTTTCCTTTAGTGATGGCTTGTTATATCCGGCCACAGGAACTACGGTTGAAATTTAGCTTTAGCTAAGACTGACACATTTACCCCTGGGTTGATTGATGTGTACGGTCCCTGTTCAAATAAATAAATGAAATGAAATATTCATCTCAATCCTAACCCTAACCCATGCTACAGTTCCAGAAAGGTTGCACCCTTTCCCGTAACACTGCCGATGACAAATAACTGAACTTGTTGCGAAATTTCTCCATTTCCTCAGGGTGATATGATTACATTTTTTAAATGCGCATTTTAAATTTTGCAATGAAAATACGATACCAATAAAATACTTAGCAGTTACCGGTACTGTTGGCCGTTCTCCGCTGTGTATCATTCAATTATACAGTAAGACCAAATGATGCAATACTTAAGAGTGTCATTTATTGGAGTTCTTCTGAAAGGCAAACTGTTTCTCTCTTGTTCTCCATAGTCTTGTTCTCTTCAACTGTACCAGTAGGAACTGGAATAGTTATTTATACCAGTTATTTTGGTATCGTTATTTTATTGGTGCCTGATTCATAAAATGTTTTAATTCTGTAAATCACAGACTGTGTTCCCAAGCTAGAAGAAGAAAGAAAGAAGAAATATATATATATATTTGAAATACTCCAAGAAGAAAGCGTTTCTGAACGTGGGCTCGATCCCATATGACACGTTATCCCCGGAGCATTGCAGCGCTATGAGATTGTTCATGAAGGCGGCCGCAGACAGATTCAGCTGAGAGATTTTCTCAGCAGTTTGTGAAGTTAGCACAGAGCTGATAAATACCTCCTGCTGAGCTGAGCAATTCACCTCATGCAGACCGGCGTCGGCGCCTGCAAAACAATCAGATAAGTCATGGCGTTGCACTTATCACCTACTCTTGTTTTGATGCTTTTAATGGTTTTATGTGAAGCACTTTGAATCGCTTTGTTGTTGAAATGTGCTATACAAATAAACTTGCCTTGCCTAATCTGTTCGTGAGAAAATTTCCCTGATGTTCAGTTGCATCACGTACGCTAAGAAATGAGAAAGGCACTTTCTCCTTGCAGTGCTGAGACATTATGAGTCCCCTACCTGTTTAAGACAACAGGCTAAGCCGTATAATATTGAATACATACAGTGTTTTCTTGCTGTGACAGTTGGATTTGAGTGTTTGTTTATACATTTGCAGTCTCCAAACCAGCGGTGGAAAATACATTCAACATTTACTACAGCACTGTCCTCCAGACTTTTGAGCTACTTGCACCATTGTGTGGTCTCCCATACGTCTACCAGTAACGTGCGGTGAGGTTTGTGGTTGGTGAGGCACTTTCAGAGTCACATCAACAAATGTATGAACCCAATAGAGGAGCTTAAGTCACCATTTAATTGGCAGCTTGCACATTGACTTGTTCCTGACCCGATGTGAGGTCCCGGGACAGGGATGTCGTATGTGGCAAATTTGTAATATGTGATCCTGGGCTATACAAAATAAACTGAATTGAAAATTGACGACTGGTTGTTTTTCATAAATCATACCGTCATTCTTTACACACATAGGTAAGGTACAGATTTGATTCCACCAATTTATAGCGGCCCAGAGAAAGAGAGCATTTCCTCTGCACTCTCCGTGTGCTTTTAATTTAAGTCCACAATTTATACAAATACAAATAGGCAATATAGCCACTGCAGTGCATGGTCTGACCTTTACTTGTTGTATTGACCTTTACCCCTATGTGTGTGTGTTTGTTTGTAGACAGGACAATAATATATACACACACACACACACACACACACATATATATATATATATATATATATATATATATATATATATATATATATATATATATATATGTATAATAAATGTAGTTGAATCAGCAGCTCCCTAAACCTGTTTCAACCTGTTTACAGTATAATAAATCATTCTGACAGGTGGCATTCTGCATAATGAATACTTTAATTTGTGGTGTTTGAGTACATTTGTTGATAATACTTCTGTACTTTCATTGAAGTAAACATCTTCGTACAGGACTTTCTTTTCCAGCGTGGTATTTGCTTTAGCTGAGCTGGAGAATATCTCTCCCAACACTCACATCATGCTGCAGCTCCTTAGATCCATGTCTATTGTCTTAGATCCATGTCTATTGTCTTAGGTCCATGTCTATTGTCTTAGATCCATGTCTATTGTCTTAGGTCCATGTCTATTGTCTTAGATCCATGTCTATTGTCTTAGGTCCATGTCTATTGTCTTAGATCCATGTCTATTGTAAGAAAAGAGCTCAAACACAAACACGGGGAACATCACAAGCTTCAGCTGGAGCAGTGCCAAGGTGAAGTCTAATATAGTGCAATATGTCTCGAGCTAGAAACACGTGCTTTAAGCGCAGTGGACGGGACTCATCCCGCACAAAGCAATCACAGCATATTAAAAAAGTGCAAAAAGATGAACAGCGCTTCTGTACAATACGCAAAACTATGAGATCCAGCTGCAAATAACAACATCTGTCTTGTGTGATCAGCTGCAGGAGACAGACTCAGTCCTGCATGTGTGTCTCCGCTGCTGACACCTCGGTGAGCCGATGATTTATGGCAGACAATAGACTCCATATGCTGCAAGTCACCGGTCATCATTGTACTTTGCTCCCGGCCATGCGGGAGTTCCGGCGGTGCGCGCGCCACACGCGCACCTCGGGTGAACCCGACTGCGCGTCTCATCCTCTCATCAGCTCGGAGTTATTCACCCGGGTGTCCGACGGAGAATCCGGGTCCAGCTCCATCGGTCTGCGGTACAGGCCGGCTCCCGTGAGGCCGGCCAGGGACTGCCGGGCCCGCTGCCGGAGGTGATGCAGCTTCAAGAGGAACTCGTCGTTCCCCACGATGTAGATGAGCGGGTTGATGGCGCTGTTCAGGCACGCCAGGCACCGGGCCACCTGGTGCGCGATGTAGATGTTGTGGAAGCTCTCGTAGCAGATGCCGCTCATTTTCAGAACCCTGGTCACCAGGTTGAGGTTGCGAAACACGTGGTAGGGGATGAAACAGACGGAGAAGAGGATCACCAGGATCACGACCAGCTTCAAGCAGCGCTGCTTCAGCAGCGGGTTGACGTTGGAGTTCCTGGAGAGAACCGCGACCACGTGACCGTAGCAGCCCAGGATGATGACCAGGGGCACGGCGAAGCCCATCACGGTCCAGCCGATGCTGTACGGCAGGTAGCCCCGGATCAGCTGGTCGGACGTGGTGTCGTAACACGAGTTCGGGGACTCCGGGACGTTCTTGTCGAAGTACATGTCGGGCAGGATCTGGATGATGACGAGCAGCCAGACCAGGGCGCTGACGGCCAGCGAGTGGCGGCTGGTGATTTTGCCCATCACCCACATGGGGTGCACGATGCCCAGGTACCTGTAGACGCTGATGCAGGTGAGGAAGCCGATGCTGCCGTACAGGTTGAGGTTGAAGCAGAAGCGCGTCACCTTGCAGAACGCCTGGCCGAACTGCCATTTGCTGTCGCGCGCGTAGTAGTGCACGAGGAAGGGCAGCGTGGCCAGGTACAGCAGGTCCGCGACGCCCAGGTTGAGCATGAAGACGTTGATGCTGCCGATCTTTCTCCAGCTGGCGCACACGCTCCGGAGACCCCAGAAGTTGGACAGCGTGCCGACGACGAAGACGGTGACGAAGACGGGCGGCAGGAAGGCGTGCGTGAAGTTCAGGTTGATGCTCTCGCAGAGTCCGAGCGTGACGTTTCCAGACATGTTTCCCGCTGGTCGACTCGCCCAGACCACCCGTCTTCCTCTGTGTACTGCTGCGTGTGCGCCGCGCTAAACTCCGCTGGAAGGGAACGCAGCGAGGCGCCCGCCCACTTCCCGTCTCCGGAGGCGGCTGTTACACACGGAGAGCCACGAGGCACGCGGAGAAATAGAAAATAAAAATTACAAATCGACTCCTCAGATCTTTACCGAGAACAGAGCCCACATCCTGTGGAGTCACTTCTATCACCTCTGCGTGTTGTGACAGATTAGGCTGCAGGCGCACTGTTGTAGTGCTGCACAAATACATGTTATTGTTTTATTGGAAGTTACGAAGGTATTCAAATGTATTATTATCTTATAAGTAGTAAGGATATCAAACTATCTCATTGAGACTCGGCCCTGCCTGTTGAACACACTCACACACTCACCTCCCTCTTGTCAAACAGATTACGCAACAACTTTCCAACACAAGGTGGATCGTGTGCCAAGATTTCAATTAATAACTAATGAAAACACAACGATTCTCAGTTCCAGATGATCATATTGAAACATATAGTTATCATCCCAAAATCCGACACAAGGACCCATTAAAATATGCATGTAATGACTCCAGTTTCATATAACTCCATTACTATTATACCACCCTTCCTGTTATCTGTAAATTGTGTCCAACCTTTCTTTGGCTCATTCAAATATGCAGCTGCTGGCTCCGAGATATGCCTGTGATGAGACACTGTGATGGCAGTGGACGTGTGTTCATGCTCGTAGACGACCAATGAGAACATTTTCATGGCGGCTGCTTTATGCAAACTCAGCGTCAATCTATGTACGTTCAAAGAAACAACCGCATCGTCCGTTTAACGCACAACCTGAAGGACGCCGTCATGACATCAACACAGACCATCCATACATTTCTTCTGTGTAATTCTGATTTACGAAGCAAATCTGTGTGCCAATAAACATGCAATTTAATTACAGTTGAACTTTAAAGGGACACTGTGTAAAATGTAGCCACATGTTCCAAACAAACAGGGGGCGGCATTACATCTCTATTACGTGGTCCAAAGAATCGTAATGTACAGACATCAAGTTATACGAAGAAAAGCCAAACACTAACCAACATAGGGCGAGAAAACACAGACATCGACGAAACTGCTGAAAGTATGAGAGCAGACTAAAAGAATAGCAGAATAACACTGCTATCTTGTAATTTTCTCGTGTGTCGTCAGCCTATAGTATTGTATATATCTGTGTGTTTACTGTGACAGTGTCTTTCAGTCATTTGATTTAAAAAACAAAAACAAAAAAACAAACAAACAGTGGTTATTTGATTTACATTTTAAAATACAAAAATAAAACAGGTGTTTTTCTTTTTAATGGTCAAAAAGTGATGGGACAAACCGGGCGGGGCTAGCTGCTCAGCATTACATTACGTTTCATGCTCATTGCAGTAGATTTCCCTGCAGCACAACACACCGGCGTCTTTGGCATCAACACTGTAACACGATAATGTTGAATGTTGTAAAGTAAACTAAAGGTCTGGCTATAACTTGTATTTTTCTGGCCACTTGAGGGCAGCAGAACAAGATGCAAACATAAGCTAACATATTATCCCCATATAAAGTTGTTGGCTATGATGTGAACAATCTAATTACACGTCCAGCAGACATAAGCATTCCCTTGAAGTTGTATAGAAATGTAACGACATGGGGCTATACCTGTTGTTTGTTTTTAATCTAGATACAGATATCTGCATACATCTCACTTACATACATTACAGTACATGCTTTCAACTTTGGGAGCACATTTACAAAACTCTGTATTTATTATCCTGATACTCTTACTAAAACAGCTATTGTCGAATGTCAAGTCTCCCATCCTGATTGTAATATTTCCATAAATTTCATCTATCATGTGTCATCACGTTTGGTCACTCTCCTCACAGACGGGTCCCGCCCATCTCTCTTGTAGCTGGAGGCACGCGGCTCACGGCCACATCAGGATACTCCGGGCAGCTGTGGATGGCCGGCAGTTGGCGATGCTGCAGGAGCAGGACTCGATCACCATCACCTGCTGCTGGGTGAGCCTGTTTTGGGGGCAACGGAAAACCATCCGCACTGTCCTGGTGTGGGAGGGGCTGCAGCAGCGCCCCTCCGGACAGGTCGAGGCGCAGAACCTGGGACGGTACGCTCTGGTGCTCCAGCAGCCGTGCTGTTCGAGCTGAATGGAAAGAGGTGAACTGTAGCTGCTCTCGCACCCTGCCGAACCCTGAAATACATAAGTATAGGAAGCATTGTAGTCAGGTGGTTACTCTTGTTACATATCCAGCGATGTGTATAATTCTAGATTTCTACGTCTTTTTATATCAGAAATTAGACGTTTCTTATCTTGCGTTATAGCACAACATTTGCAACATGAAATATAATGTATTGGTAAGGAGACAGTAAGCCATAATGTCTCTTTTCATTATCGTGTTGTTCTGACCGAGCCTCACTACAAGTCCTTTTCGATGGAAGCCGTTGACATGAAGCTACAAACAAAAAGCTAAAAATCAAAGTTGAGCTGGACTCAACTTTAGCGTTCCAGTGACCAATGAGTCAAGAAATCATATGGTTTTGTTTGACCCTTTTTCGTTCCATCTTAAAAAAAAAAAAACACTTCCACGCCGATTCGGCCACAATGCAGCTGGCCATGCTTGGCCGTTTTGTTGCTTGTGTCGCTCTGGTGTGAACATAGCGTTAGTCAATCACATTCCACCAGCCTCTCTTAGCAGGTTCAGCCAAGAGGACTTTAGAAACCACTATGAGGAGACAGCCACACACTCTAAATATATAGTGCCCTGAATGTGGGAAAACAGCAGTACAGATGCCCAAAGCCTTTGGCAATTAAAGCTGATGGGACAAATTTGATGCCAAACCGGGCAGCTGATTCGATTGGTTATTTAGCATTTATTTTAAAGAAGATAGTACCGTAAAAGCCGGGTTACAAGCCGCTACTACCTTCGGTAGGGTGACCAGATTTGATTTTGTGAAAAAGAGGACACTTCGTTCCGGGGGGCGGCAGCGGGGGGGGGGGGGGGGGGGGGGGGGGGGGGTAGCAGCTTTAGTGTGTAGCATGCCAATGACAGTTCTCTCTACAGTCAGAGCTTGCGCAAGAAGGTGGAACGTGAGGGAGATACCATTTCCAAAACTTGTAAGGGGGTAATAACTATTTTCCCGGACATAGCTAAATCTCGGACGTTTTTGGAATCCCTGCCGGACGCTTTTTTTAGGTCTCGAAATGAGGATATGTCCGGGAAAAAGAGGACGTCTGGTCACCCTACCTTTGGTCCCCGCTGTAGCAAGCTAGCGCTGCTGCTAGCTCCCCGCTGCTGCTAGCTCCCCGCTGCTGCTAGCTCCCCGCTGCTGCTAGCTACTCCCCGTGTACCCTCTGCCCGAGTCGGGCGTCGAGCCGGGGCTGGTCCCGCCACCTTCGGTGGTTGTCGGGGAACTAGCGAGAGCTAGCGGAAGTTAGTGGGGAACTAGCAGCAGCGCTAGCTGGCTACAGCGGGGAACCAGCGGGGACACCGACCGGACGTAGTAGCGGCTTTTAATCCAACTTTTACGGTAACTGTGGTCACCATTAGCAATGCGGACCATCTTCTACACACATTTAAATACCCTTTGAAGAAAAACTCAAGATGAAACTTCTCAGTGGCCACCAGCTTCAGGATATAGTTATAGACCAAACCTCTGGTATACATTATATGTTTTACCATGGAGTTGTTCAACAGGGAAAAAAAGACAAACTGCTAGCTTTGTCAGAGAAGAGGCCTTTTTGGATATTGTTAGGAGAGGATGGTACCTGGCCAAGAACAGGCTTTCATGATCTCAAACATCTTTCTGAGAGGATTACCAAACTTTAAAACAGGAGGACAAAGCGTTAAATTTCAGTTTGCTCTGCAGAGCAAACATTGATCCCCAAACTGAAAGTGCGTACAGGATTATAACCTGTGTTAAACTGTGTGGGAAATGTGAGCTAGCACATTCAAAATGTCAAAATATACCTAAAACCACAGCTGTTTAAGTAAAAATGTCCACTGCTGAAAAGATCTACAGTGAGAACAACTTTGTTGTGACATTATAAAATGATAGTGCCTCTGGAGGAAATGCCACTATGGTATGAAAAGAAATAGGGAAACAGAAAATAAATAAATACAAATGAACTCCTAAAACACTGATGTACATACAGTTTTATAATAGGGACCTAAGTTATTGAATCATTCTAGTAGCCGATAAGTTTTGATTCTTTAATAAACAGTTTTCTTTTTTACAGTATTTTCAGATGATTTTGTATGTAATATCTTCATTTATATGATATTGAGATCAATATAGTTCGAGATCAAATCATGTGGATCTAAACGGAAAAGCAGAACATCGCTCAAAGCATTTGTAAATGCTATACACGTTCTTGTGTTAGATCACTGAACCTGTAACTGATTAATTCAGTTAAGTCGGTTATGCACTGACCGGCTGTAATGTCCGGAGCCCCGGCATCAGAGTCTGGCACGGCCTGACCTGGCACAGTCTGGTCTCAGTCTGCAGGCGGCAAGCCCAGTTCCTGTTTGTGTTGCGGGTGGAGACACCTGGGCCACAGCTGTGGGAGCAGGGGCTCCAGTCTGAAGTCCACTCGATACAGTTGGACATGGAGCCAAACGACGGGCCAGACAGCCCACGACCGTAGTCCTGACGCGTCAGCTCAGCTGGAGAAAAAAAAACAGAAGAGGAAAATATGTGCTCTCTGCACCGAGCTGAAAGTTGTTTAAAAAGGATAGCTTTGATGAAAGCTCATAAAGCCAGAAAATGCAGCACATATGCAAGTCTGGAACGTTGTTAACTGCTGCAAGGGCGAGGTTGATTTCCTAAGAATAGCGCTCGCAGATGTTTCACACAGATGCTTGATCTTCCTGACACGTCTTTGGAAATTAAATCTGTTTATTTCGCCACAACCCCAAAGTGACCTTAAACACTATGGTATTGACTCTTGGTCCATGTGTCCAAACAGCCCTGAAGGAAACAGCTGAAAATCATCCAATGGCTAAACCCCGCCCCCCTGCTGCTGCTCCATTAGGCTGTGATCATCAAAAAGGTAAAGCAGCATTAGTATACATGTAACATACCTTTAGTAGCTGGCGTAGCATCCATTTTTGTTTTCTGCATTGTTGTAATATATTTTGTTATTTTTCTGAGTCACGCTATGTGCTATCAGACTCTGCTCATGTTAGCTCCACAGACTTTTATGGGGAAACGTAATACTTCTAGACTCTCTGGGTAAGTTTCACTATCATACAATGTTTAACTATGAAGAGGTCCAGACACGCTGAACCAGCCTGAACATGAAGACCATCTGAAACCACTGAGTCATTGGACCAGAGACGGATAGTTGCTGATGCTCTGCTATGATTGGCCAGTCTGCGTTAGCGACGGGTCGATTCCTTCAGTCTTTTACTGGCAGGGATGAGATGCAAACGCCTCTGAAGTCTTCAAATAGCTATATTTTAATAATTTAACTTTTTGATATGACTCTTAATGGCCAGACTGTATAACATCAAGTACTATTCTCATCATCTAACCTCTGTTGATATACTTCCAGCCATATTTGTTTGGGGTCGTTGACCATCAACCCCATTACCTGCTGATGGATTTGAGTTAATGCTGTTGTCCAGACCCTCACACAACCACTCTTTGCAGCAGCGTCCCGGTAGTCGCACCAGCTGAGGGTTGTGGCACGTATCGGCGGGCCGCTGCAGATCGTCGCTGCACAGAGTCACGCAGGTCACCCCTCCCCCGAGGCAGTGGCAGAGCTGGGCACAGGACGGTTGAAATGCCTGTCCCTCCTCCAGCCTCCTGCCATTCACCTCACAGCCAAGCTCGTTCCGATCTGGTCACGGCAAAGGGAGGAGAATGTTACGTGGGTGGGAGGTTCACGCTCACTGCAACACATCTGTGCCAAGTTTGAGGTGAGTTATGGGAGACATGTGCAGACAAATAACCTGCAGGAAATGTTTTGCTCTCCAGTCATTCCTGGAAGAACATTAGTATATTGAACATTGGGTATTTATGTAGCAGTTTAGTTGGGAATGGAGTCACTGGTCTGTTTTTATCAATAACTGAAAACAAGAAAATACTGTCACCTGCTTTATAATGCTGTCCACTGAAAAGGATGCAGGTAAGTAGAGAGGATATGCTTCTTTTTCTTATGGTGATGACTGACGGTATCAAGATTAGGAAATAGTGATATCAGTGGTTGCCTCATAGTAGCTGTAGGCAACATCAGTACTATCAATAGTAGTTGCAGTAGAAGTATAGGTAACATAATACTGTATGCAAGTATGCTACCAATACTGCTGTCCAGCCCATTTGCCCCAAACATTTTTGACATTGTACTTTTTTTGTAAATCCCGGATACGTTGAATGTCAAGTGAATGTTATTGAAGGTTATGTGGTATACTAATGAGAACAATGTGTTTAGAGGAAGTGAAAAGTAAAAAAAAAACACAGGACTTTCACCTAGGAGATCCCCATTCATGACCCGTAAAGGTAATGTTATATATATATGTAGTTAAGTTGCTACATTTGTTACATTAGAGTGTTGTATTATGTTGTTACGGTTGTTATGTTATTACGGTATTATTTCAACACAAACCATGATCTTTATTCTAATCATCACCAAGTAATAGTTCCAAAACCTAACCAATCGTTTCACAACGTTAACCAAGCGTGATACAAGGCTGAAGTGAAACATACTTTTTTATATCAAGGAACATACAATGCTAAAAAAAAATCTGCCGACATGACACCTGTTAGTACTCACAGACGTCAAGCTGGCAGGTTGCGGAAGACTGGTGACGCGCAATGAGTGCACAGACAGAATACGAGCAGAGACAGGCAGGTAGAGAGACAGGCAGGTAGAGAGACAGGAAGGTAGAGAGACAGGCAGGTAGAGAGACAGGAAGGTAGAGAGACAGACAGGTAGAGAGACAGGCAGGTAGAGAGACAGACAGGTAGAGAGACAGGCAGGTAGAGAGACAGACAGGTAGAGAGACAGGCAGGTAGAGAGACAGACAGGTAGAGAGACAGACAGGTAGAGAGACAGGCAGGTAGAGAGACAGGCAGGTAGAGAGACAGGAAGGTAGAGAGACAGGCAGGTAGAGAGACAGACAGGCAGAGAGACAGGCAGGTAGAGAGACAGGCAGGTAGAATTTTTTTTATTTAAAATCAGAAATACTTTTGAAAAAGATTACCAACTCTGCCTTTAAACCATTAAAGATAACACATTGAAAATGTAGAAACAAGCGCTTTAGCGGTAATTAGCATCGCAGAGGATAGCAGTTGCAGTTGTGTCAGTATTAGCTCCGCTCTAAACCAATCTGTGTCAGTACGAGTGTATCGTGTTCGCACCGACACACTGTCCCGGCCCTCCGGGGAAGCTGGCGCTGTAGTCACACTGCAGCCCTCGCCGGGTGTCGCAGGGCGACCGGTCGGTGCAGGCCTCGCCTTCCTGCATGGCGCAAACCTGGCAGCACCCGCAGCTGTCTAGCAGCATGGGAACGCCAGCAGGGCAGCGCGGCGCGGCGGGCGGGCACTGACACGGCCCCGAGCACAGCTGGGCCCACACCTGAAGGCAGAGTCACGAAACACAGCGGCTGTTTATGTTCGCTCAGTGGCATGTTGCGCTCTCTGTTTATATAGTGGATCAACTGGTATTCAAATTATTGTTAAGGGCTGGAGTGGATTTGGCCCCAAGACAGGTGTTGACTCACACACACGACACTCAACTGCTTTCGCCTGAAGAAATAGCTCCAGTCAAAACTGTTGACTTGTTCAAGCAGGACACACACTTTTCATATTTTGTGGATTGGGATTTTGGAAATATCATAAAGCTGGTCTCTACATGCTCTCTTTGTGTTGCTCTTTTGTGTTATGGTTGCTTTTCCACTTTTTTTTAGTTGTTTTTCAATTCTTTCTAGTTGTGTTTCTCTGTGGTCATTTTGAGTCTCCTCCTGTTGGGCATGTGCCTTGTTGAGTGACATTTTGTAGGTGAGGGCCAGGGGGGCCCCTAACACTTTAGGCCCCTGGGTCTCTGCCCGGTTGGCCCGCTCAGTTATCCATCTATGTTAAAGGGTCACGAGATTCTAAAATGAATTCATAATCACTCATATTGGGCCATGGGACAGAAGGTTTTCTAGGGACTGCCCCATGTAAAAGCATTGGGTGTGACTTTCAGCTGGAATCATCACATCACATAATTCCAGTAAATCAGTTTCCTTTGCTAAAACAAAAGGTTCAGAGCTAAATGACGTGAAAGCCCACATCATTTAGGGCTTTCACATCATTTATTTGACAGGCAAAAACAATCTGACTGCACGATGCCGTCTTCTAGATGAGCTTCTCTGAACCTTTTGCTTATCATAGTGAAAAGAGACGTTAGTCACGTCCCTACTGGAGTCGCTGCAGAGTGGGAAACACATTGACTGATGAAGGCAAATGAGTTTCAGTTCAACTTCTGTGGTTTGTTATAAACGGCTGCTGAAAACTCATTTCTATAGGTTAGGCTTTTTTTAATAAATACTTTCGGTTTGCCTTTAGTTTTATTGTGACCGTGTGCTTTAACTCTTGTCTATGTATCGTGTATGTGTACATTTCTGTATATGTAGGTAGCGAGGTATACTTGTAATTAAGTATTTTATCCTATATTTGTCGCATTAAAAAAAAAAAACATTATTATTATATCAAGCATGAAAACTTTAACAAAACGGTAACACATATACATACAAAAAACATAAATTAAACATTATGTGCATAAAAACAACAACTCATAACTACATAAAACAAAAATACAATTGACATTTACATAATTATTAGTATACCAGTATACAGTATGACTAAAACTCCTGTCATAACTCCAACTACTGCTGTGATTCCCCTCATATGATGATTGATGGCATTATGGAAGCAACGGGGACATCCCCTACCTAAAAGTGAGAGCCAGCTTTCACATATGCAAACCAAAGCTCACCACCTCCGTGCAGAGGACGGAAATTCTCTCATAACATCTTAAAATAATGTAATTACAACAGACAGATGGTCTTCCCACAGAGGATATTGATACGTGTCTCACCTGAGTGATGATGCACAGCAGCAAAGAGCAGACCAGCTGGGTGTCCCTTCTGTCCATCTTCCTCACCTCTGCCTCTTGTGCTCTTTCTTTTGTCTGGTATCCCTCCCTTCTTCTTCTTCTCCTCCTCCTCCTCCTCCTCCTCACCAGAGTGTAGATGTGTTTATTCAAGGTGCCTGCCTTTGTTCATTTATACAGTCCAGGTTCTGATGTCACAGGCGGTGGACTGCAAAGCAAATAGTCACTGGAGAAGAATCCAAACTCCCAGGCCTATCATGAAGCTATAGGCCTCATTAAAGATGCAACAATCGTTTTCTGTGCACCAGTTTATGATGAGTTTTTGTTTTGTAATCGACTCGATGTCCTTGAATATGAGGGTCGCCCCTCAGTGATCCCATGAGTATGAATAAAAGTTGAATGAATGAATATTACTACTGTCTTTAATGTCCTTTTTATATTTATCTTGTATATTGTGTGTGAAGAAAAAAAAAAAAAAAAAAGTACGAAGAGCAAGTGAAACCGGAGTCAAATTCCATGTATGTGCAAATTTACATGGCTATTAAAGCTGATTCTGATTCTGATAATTGTCTCCTTGATGGTGAATAGGCAGCTGTCTGCTGACATTTCAGCCATATCAACTTGATGAGGGGATTATACACACTGTATTTACTGCTACTTATTTGAATGTTGGAATTTCCGGATATATATATAGTGCCCACAAAAATGAAGAAGAAGCTGAAAGTAGAGTCTGCTATCAATCCCACAATGCAATGAGTCACGTTTCATACATGTGAAAACTCTCGCTGTGGTTCTTCTCTGTCAGCGATGACGCAAGATAAATTAAACACATCGGTCTCTGAAATTACAGCTCTCTGCTCACAATGGAGCAGACTACTGAGAGTCTGCTCTCCAGTCATTTCAGGACACATGTTGTGTTTTCAATGCTCTGCTGCCCCCAGGTGGCTAAAATGTGAATAAAATCCCCTTTAAGACAAATAAACCCACCTCAATACATCTGAGTAACCCGGTTTGCATTATTATATTCAGTGTTAATCAACACTATTTATGTGTTTGCATGCGTGTCCTAGGCAACTACACGTCATGATGTGAATGACTGCTGATGACTAACTGGCAAACTGGCAGAAACAATGCTGGGAATTTGTCTCAACAATAAATGTACTGTTGAGCAGCTTCCCTCACATATCGTAATTTTTTATTTTCTTACCTATGTTCTTCGACGCCAAAAACTCGTTGTTTTAAATTTTGTAGAAACTTCAAAAACATTCAGCTCAATTCGGACATGCACGCCATTACTTCTTTCATTCAAACCTTCCATATATTTTCAGAAATGTTCACTAGAAACTCCATTCAAAGTTTAAGATGTTCCACATCTTTCATATATATATATCATACTTTCTATACATATCAGATGTTTACATTATCGGATGTTATGTTCAGAGCTAGAGTGGTGACATCACAGGTAGAGTGGAGAGGAGCTCTAAAGTCATCTGGAGAAAATAACCTGAAAATAACCTGGAGAACTACCATTCCTACAATTTTCACTCTTCCTACCCATTTTTTTGGGGTCAAAATATAGGAAAATGTGTGCTCATTTATGCAATGTCACTGTGGAAACCTCCCTGAGTGTGTGTGTGTCTGTGTGTGTCTGTGTGTGTGTGTGTGTGTGTGTGTGTGTGTGTGTGTGTGTGTGTGTGTGCCGTTTGTAATTTGTTTGTGTCTATAGAAATCAAACTCCTCCTCAGGTTTGTAAACCCTCCATATCCCCAGAAACAATAGCAAATACAGTTGACACTGACAATGTGTTATTCTTAAATGTTCTTTTTAATAAATCTGTTCTGATCTAATGTGGAAATGAACGAGTTGTAGTGCAGCTATTTCACCACTTGGTGGCACTGGTGAACATCTTTTGGCCTGAGATGTTTCTGTTGTCAGCACCAACAGCAGCTGTCCTCAGCACTGACACTCCAGGTACAGAAATGAAGGGTATGCTAGTTTAGCTGTTTTGCAGGAGAATATATATATCGTAATTTTTATTTGTGTGAGTTTGTCAAATATAAACTGCGACCAGAGCAATGTGCTGGTATGGGTAATAATAATAATAATAGTAATAATTAAGTCAGTATTCATATAATTACTATAATAATACTAATAGGAATTATAATAATGTTTATTAAAACAAAAACACACACTATAATAATAATAATAATAATAATAATAATAATAATAATAATAAATAGAAGAGAGCTGTGAAAGTGAAAGGGCTCACTTTAATTCCAGTATCACCACGTGGGTTTCTGGTGACAAATGTCAAGCGGAGCAAGAGGAGATCCACACCTGTCGCCTTGAAAGGGGAAAGGTTGATTGACTGGAATCTGGATGGCGATCTGTCCTCTCTCTGAATCTTTTCTCCCGGTTTCAGTCAAATACATTCCATACATCAAGAGACCAGGCTGTTCTTATACTCTGGCAACCTGAGATCTTCACGCTCTCACATTTTTAATCATGTTTAAATCAAGTCAAAGGCTTTTTGTGCTTACAATGTGGATGTATTTACCTTGTTTTCAACAAATCAAATGTGCAGACCCAAACCAACAGTGAATGTGTCCACTAAACTAAATAGTATGTGTGCATCCAAACTCTGATATATCTTATTTATCTTGTCCAAAAACTATTACAACTGTTCCTTCATTACCATGATGCACACACCGCAGTTTATTTTGATCACAACAAATAAATGGCCGCTGTTTTGGGAAAGCACTACGTCTTTTTTTAAAATTGAAACTTTATATTTATGTGAGCTGTTTCTAAAGATGTACGTCTTTAGGAAGCAACGGACATGAAGCTGAGAGCCACACAAAGGGTTGAGAGATAAGCTAACAGACTTCTCGTGGGATTCCTTGACAATAACAAAGATGTAGAATATTACCTGCGTCATTCTCTGATTATATTGTATCATATCATCAGAAATCCAATTAATAATTGAACCAATATTCACAACATTTATGCTATGAATTTACCGCTCATATTCTTGTTATGTGTGGAATTCACTAATTCAGATTCAACTTTATTGTCATTGCACAGAGTACACAAGTGCAGTGCAATGTGCTGACGTGACGATCATACAATGACTCAGCTTTTGGTCTCTTCAGATGAGGTCAGTGTGATCTGGTTTTAGCCATAGCTACCATTTTATGGAATCAAGATAATCGCCTCAAACTAATGCTCCACGTCTTGATGATTAACTTAAAGGGATAGCTCTGGTGTTTTGAAGAGGGGTTGTATGAGGTACTGCTCCATCGTCAGTGTATCATTACAGTAGATGGAGCAAAAACACTGTACTGCTGTGGCCGTATTTTAGACACTCTATATTGGGGTAAGCTATATCTGGAATGTTATCACATCTTTACCTCGCCGTCAGACATATAAACAGTGAGTGTACATGTTTCCGTCAGGGAACTGAAGCCGTTTTATCCATCTATGCTCTCTTCAAAGCCACAAGACTCACATTGACAAACACAGAATTTTACGAGGGAATTGCTGATCTACCGCTGCCTCGATCCGTTAGTTTGTTGGGGTTCACCAACATCATGGTAACACAAGCAAACTACACAAACGAGACAGCGGTAGATCAGCAACCCCTTTGTCTTGCGAGGTCAAATTATTATCTTTTCCAAAGGAGTCTGGTGGATTCATTGAGAGTACGGCTTCAGTTCCCTGTCGTAAACTATAGCAAAAAGATTCAAAATACAGTGACTGTGAGTACCTCATACAACCTCACTTCAAAACACCTGAACTATCCCTTTAGAAGGATGTTTGACTGGAAAGAGGGAGAGTTGAGCCCAGTTAGTGACATATGTTCTGGATACTAAGCCTCAGTGAAGCAGTGAAGGGACAACAAGAGGGAAAGAAGTGGGAATCAGGAAGCGGATCCTTGCGTTTGTATACTGAATGCCAGACAATGTTTGGCCTGTCACATTCCAACTGTGCATCCTTTCAGGGCTGGGAGAGTCTGACAGGGAATGAGAGGGCTATTGTTGGTGATTAATTACACAGATCACGGCTTGTCAGCTCCAGATTCTAAAAAGACCAGTCAGAGCTCACGCTGCCGAGAATATGAAGCTTGAATTACTGCATTATTCAAACCCTGACACACAAATAATGTCCTCCCTAAGTACAAGACCGTGGTAAATATTTAAATGTAACATACTGTATATGGCCCATTTACGTCCATGATAAGAGCATTACTGTTTGGAACAGTCGCCACGAGCATTTTAAGTTCTCCATCAGCAATGATGTACACCAACAGAGTTCAGAGAAACGGGTGGTCAGCGTTCTGACAAATGATCCTTCAGACAGGAAGAACGGTTTCACTCACATCAGCCAATTTGATCCTTAAGCCCCTCCATTATAAATTACTTAGGAGTAGCACTAGATTTATATGATCTACATTTTGGAAAAAAGGAGCAGCAGATAGAAGGGTCTACAATCTGCATTTGAAGGATATGTCAGGATGTCAAACTGGTTAAGCAGTGAAAACTGATTTAAAACATAAAGACAGAAGCTAAAGCTAAA
The DNA here is from genome assembly GCA_038501785.1 of Myoxocephalus aenaeus. Lineage (NCBI taxonomy): Eukaryota > Metazoa > Chordata > Actinopteri > Perciformes > Cottidae > Myoxocephalus > Myoxocephalus aenaeus. The sequence goes on along the minus strand of JBAMJR010000358.1, from coordinate 1,642,088 downwards.
GCTCACAGTGTAAAAGTGAACCAAAACATCACCTGGAGATTTAGACAGAAGACAGTGACATAAGTATGTAGAGGTCTTTACTCAGAGCTACAATCATTAAAAAGCTAAAGCAGCATGTGTATACATTCATTATACCTTATAGCTAGCATAACATATAAGTGCTAACACTGGGTAATGCTGTGCTAACACTAGGTAAGGATGTGCTAACACTAGGTAATGCTGTGCTAACACTAGGTAAGGATGTGCTAACACTAGGTAATGCTGTGCTAACACTAGGTAATGCTGTGCTAACACTAGGTAAGGATGTGCTAACACTAGGTAATGCTGTGCTAACACTAGGTAAGGATGTGCTAACACTAGGTAATGCTGTGCTAACACTAGGTAAGGATGTGCTAACACTAGGTAAGGCTGTGCTAACACTAGGTAAGGATGTGCTAACACTAGGTAATGCTGTGCTAACACTAGGTAATGCTGTGCTAACACTAGGTAATGCTGTGCTAACACTAGGTAAGGATGTGCTAACACTAGGTAATGCTGTGCTAACATACTTTGCTCATGTTAGCTCCACAGGTTTTTATGTAGAAACAGAATGTTTTATAAACATATATCTCCTTCCAGCCTCTGGGTAACACGTAGCACTATTATACAACGTTTAACCACGAAGAGCTCCATACCCACTAAACCAGCCTGGACGTCCATTGATGAGTCTTTGGAGCAGAGACAGATACATGTCAGAGCTGCGCTATGATTGGCCAAACTGCAGTTGAGAGGCAGGACTTAGCAAGGGGTAAAATTTGGTCTCGTTGACGTGAATGCTTATTACAAGTCAGAATGTCATAATTCCGACAGGACATGAACGCAGCATGAGTGGCACAGACGGTGTAAATTGAGATGGACTTTGATGGTCTTTTCATGGGATTTGTTGAGAGTGACAAAAATACAAAGGAATGACAGCGTTATGCTTAAAATCTTTGTTTGGTAGATTTATATATTTAGACTATATGTGAGGGCCTACAGACACCTTGATGTTACATTTCCCATGTACTTGCCTTTAGGCACCAAGCCAGCAGTAAATCAAGTTGTCAGTAAACATGCCAGATATTCTCTCATGTAGGCACAGGTGTAAACACACACACAGCTAAATGTCATGCTTGTGATTTCCTCAGCACTCTCTAGCTTTATTGAAAGCCTCCCCACATATCAGTCTTTACTGACATACAAATATTAAGAACTCACACAGATTCCAGGTATTTCCAACCTTTATTGAAACAGAGCCCTGATATGAACAAAGTCAGCAATAAAGAAAACAAACGTGTTTACGTTCAAGCAAACAGCTTCAATGTCGTGTATAACCAAGGACAGGATACAGGATCTGTTGAAATAAAGGGTCAAGTCATCTGAACACAACACGGTCCAGATGTACGGTACAGTTCCAGTCAGTCAGGATGACACGCAGAGGACTAAAAACAGTAAAAGCCTGGCCTGAATTGTTCTCCAGTGGATCCATGGAGGCAGACTTGCATAGAATAGTGTTGCATGTAACACAAGTAACCTACGTCAATCCAACTCCGCAGGAAACCCTCCAGAGGCAGCTACAGGGACATTAAAAGGAAGATTGAGGGTTTTCTTAAATTTCTTTGAGATTTAAGAAAACCTTCAAAAGTAAAACAAAAGCAATTCCTCAGAAATCAGAATATCAAAAAATCTCTGTGACGACCCGCGTGACCATTAGCTCATCTGCCCTCGAAGATTATCCTTACCATCCCGTACGATCAAAGACTCGTACACTAAAGTGGGCAACTGAGGTACGTTTTTCACAGGGGCTAAGAAATATGAACGTACATCATGTACAGCCTGTGTTGAGCTTAATTAAGGTGTGAAAACAGCCACATGAACGTCAACCCATTTCCCACAGTGCATCAGACGAAAAGAAGTCGAGCAACACAACAGAAGTCAAAAGCTCCGGTACGTATTCCAAACAAGACCGCCGCGCACACACACTGCCATGACGTTAAATACAAAGCTGTGGCCTTGAAACCTGCCGGGTCGTCGCTAACTGAGGAATGTCTTTGTTGAGAAAACTATGGCTCAGCAAAGAAAATGTGCAGAAACACGAGGTAGTGCAATCAAAGAGAACACGATTCAGGGTCCCAGTTAAGTTTGACGTGTGACAGACTTCAGACCTTTGGTTTCAGGGCAAAACTATCAACCGAGTTACAATAATCAGCTGTGGTTCACCGCACACGTTCAGACACGCTTTGAAACTGGTTTTTACATTGCACTTCAGAGGCCTGTGACTGATTTACATCAAGACACGATTGTTTCTAGACAAACTCTTCATCGCGGTTTAGAACCCGCGGCACCTGTTCAAACGTGGCTTCCCTCTACAAATAAATGGTCCACAGAAAAACATTACAATTCTAAAACACTGTATATAAATATTCTTAATCCAAATGATCACATGGGAATATTTTAAATTCCTATTTATCATTCCTCAACCATAATTAGTCAATAATGTACTTAGTGCCAAATCAAAAAGGAAGATACAGCAGCAGATCTTGAGCCAAATTTTACCTGACTAGCAAATTCAAGGCACCATAGGTCGAAACAATGAGACGACAGCGGAACCCGAAAGCAGCAAAGTGTCCACTAAGTCACATTCAAAAGATAAGCCGTCTAAACTCAACTTCACAAATGCTTCCGAGAGTCTCGACTGTTTTTTGTCACCATGAGTCCCTTCACTCCTATCTCACCGTCATCATAACAATAGCCTGAATGTAGGATGTTAGCGATTAGCACAGTCCAAGTGAAAGGGTAATAACGTAACAGAGAGAGCGCCGTTGATCACGAGATGCTTTTTATCTCCTTTAACAACGTAATGCTTCATGCTCATGCTTTTGTGGGAAAGTACATGGCTGTCACCAGATAGTCAGTCATGAACACCGAGTCCACGGTGCGTTGCAGTTTGCCAAGTTCCAGTCCACAGAAAAGGATCGTTGTGCTGTGAATGTCATGCTGCACTAGTTACAAGAAAATTAACCAACAATAGAAATGATGAGACGTTTTTTTTTTTTATTTCCAGGCTGGAAGCACTTCGACCAATGGTCTGGAGTTTAGTTCCTCTTTAATTCACTAGATTAGCCAAAACAGTCTAAAAGAAATGTATTAAAGAATTACTCAATATTTGTGATTTACCTCAATATTGCAGTATAATAATAAAAATAAAAAAAAGAATCACATTAACCATGACAGAAGATTTCACACACACACACGCATCACCCACCTATGTAGTGTACTTCAATGTAAACCAACAACAGATGTGTGGAGAAACTTTAGAGAACAGGGCAAAAGGGTGGCGACAGCGTTTTCTCACTGGGGCAACACTTGGCAAGTTGTGACAGGCGTTCAACAGGAAAGTGCCACCACAAGACAGGTAAGCATGGGGAATACAATCTTAACCGTCAGCAAAGTAAAACATCCCACATAAAAAGGCCCAGACTTCACTGAAGTTCAAGACACAATACAAAAAAAAAAAACTCTACCACGTGAAGCGCGAGGTTTCCAGTAGTAGTAGTGTATCTGATGTCACAGTGTTTTTATTAAATATTAGAAGAATGCCTGACACATAATAAACTAATGGTGCAAATCAGCTCAAATGTAGATTTGTTGAGCAGTGTCACCATCATGTTCCCGAATGGGAATATTTCCAGACCTCTATTCTTTGACAGAGGCATGGCCGCCTCAGCAAAAATCAAGCTTCCCGCTAAGCAGCAGACAACATTTTTTTAATTATTGTAATTTTCAGGGCAAGACAAAAACTCTCTGTCAGAACCGGCAGATGACCTCATTGTAAACGTTTTCAAAAAGAAAAAGAAAAGAAAAGAAAATCACATTCCGGCGTCCAAACTTCAGGAGCGTCGCATTTTATTCAGTCTTCGGATCAAAGTAGCACGACCCGCACTGATGTAGCAGCTCCCGGTAGAAACGCCAGTCTGCAGGGGAAAACAGAAAGAAAAGAATTGTCTCTGATAGTCTGTGTGGGATGTGGGAGAGCAGAGAGAAACATGCCTGTGGCTGGAATACTGTGAATTTAGGTCTGGCTGAAGAAAAGCTGGGGGTGGGGAGTTAATAGAGTTAGGGAGGGATTAGGGCTGCAACAACGAATCTTAAAATAATCGTTAGTTGCAGCCCTAGGAGGGATACGTCTGATTACCGACCAGCTGTGTGTATAACATGTAATGTGTTGCATCATTTCTATGAGTAACAGATGTAACCCACGCATATTTTTAAAAGAGCAAGAGCGATGAAGAGAACTTGGAACATCTACGCTCAGCCTCACGGCGCTTTTATCTTTGTTACTCATCAGATATCTTAAATGACGTGCTGCTCCCCTGATAGATATGTATGTGCTTGAGGAGCATCGGTCAGCAGCTTTGAAACGGTAAAGCCCTACGGAGGATTTCCATCAGCAACCAGCTGCTTTACGACAGCCTGAAACGCGTCGTGTGTGTCGTAGCATAGCGACAGCTGGAGAGACCTCGCTAACTAGATTGTGCAGCAGTGAGGGAGGAGCAGCCCATAAAACACAGATGTGCTGAGTCACTGCAGCAAAATCCACTGCAGAGTGCCGTGGCGCACACACACACACACACTTCTGAGGACACTCATTGACTTCATACACTCCCAAGTCTCTTATCCTAACGCTAACCATCACAACTGAATGTTGAAGCCCAACCCATACCTAATTATAACCTGGACCTTAAGACCAAGTCAGAAGCACCTCACATCAACACAGCTAATGTGTGACCGCGCGTCAGTCGGTGAGCCACTGTGTCGAGGGTGATCATCATTGTGCAGGAGTCGGCACAAGCGGCCCTTTGCCGAATGGGACCTGCGGCGCCGTGCCAGGGGCGTTTCGAGATGATCGGTCGCTCGTCTCGTCGGTCAGACACCGCCAGTGCTCAGCTGTGCTTTCAGATCGTCCTCACGCACCAGGTTACATAACTGATTTAGTGGGGTTCAGGCGGGGATTAAGAGCTTTATCCAGTGGCCCTGAAGAGACCTCACGCTTTAATGGCCAGTGCTGACTCGTCAATTCGATGTGGCATGGGAATTTGGGAGTCTGGATTCAACCAAACAGTACAGTGAAGTGCACCTATTGTTTCAAATGGCAGCACAGAACTAAATAAAAGCGTTGATTATTTTATTCTAGAAATAAAGCATCATCATCATCGTGTCTGCTCTCAGCAGGACGGTGCGTCTCTTTTCTCAGTCAAAGATTGTTTATGAGGTACGAGACGCTTCACTCCAACACCACTGGGCAACAGAGAGCGGACGAAGTGGCTTTAGTAGTCCCAACAACTCCAACAGAGATACCGCTTCCATCGCATTTGTTACTTCAAGACTGGATTACTGTAACTCCGTATTATCAGGCTGCTCCGGAAAGTCCCTTGGGTCTCTCCAGCTGATCCAGAATGCTGCAGCTCGTGTACTAACAAGGACTCGGAAGAGAGATCACATTACTCCTGTACTAGCTGCTCTCCACTGGCTTCCTGTAAGATCGAGAATCATATTTAAAATCCTCCTCCTCACCTATAAAGCCTTAGCTGGTGATGCACCATCATATCTTAAAGAGCTTATAGTGCCATATTACCCCACCAGAGCGTTACGCTCACTGAATGCAGGGTTACTTGTGATTCCCAGAGTCTTAAAAAGTAGGTTGGGGGCTAGAGCTTTCAGTTATCGTGCTCTTCTTCTGTGGAATCAGCTTCCACTTTCAGTCCGGGGGGCAGACACAGTCACCTCATTTAAGAGTAGACTTAAGACTTTCCTCTTTGATAGCGCTTATACTTAGGGCTGTTTCAGGCTTATAGTTAGGGCTGTTTCAGGTTTGCCCTGGTCCAGCCCCTAGATATGCTGCTATAGGCCTAGACTGCTGGGGGACATCTTAGGATACACTGAGCTCCTCTTCTCTTCCTCTTTCACTCCTCATCTCCTCTTCTTTCTCTCCATCTGGATAAACTATTGTCTCTTCAATGCACATTACTAACTCTACTTTCTTTTTCCATGGATTCATGGCTGCCTGGAACCGGTCCTGCCCCGGGTCCTGCCCCGGGTCCTGCCCCGGGTCCTGCCCCGGGTCCTGCCCCGGGTCCTGCCGCCCCCCCACCCACCCACCCCTCCTGCCATGGATCCATGGCTGCCTGGAACCGGTCCTGCCTGCTGCCATGGCCCTGCTGATGGAACCGGCCAGGAACCGGTCTTACCCGCTGCCATGGCCCTTCTGATGCCCCCCTCCTCTCTACCGCCTTCTGCTTCATGGATTATCAGGATCATGGACCATGCCTAATACTCATTATATGAATAATTTCTGTCATATTCATTGAATGTGCTGTAACTACGCTATTCATTCTGGCCACATGACATCTATTGCTTCTGTCCATCCGGGGAGAGGGATCCTCCTCTGTTGCTCTCCCTCAGGTTTCTTCCCTTTTTTCCCTGTGAAAGGGTTTTTACTATCTTTCTAGGGGAGTTTTTCCTGATCCGATGTGAGGTCCCGGGACAGGGATGTTATGTGTACAGATTGTAAAGCCCTCCGAGGCAAACTTGTATTTGTGATGTTGGGCTATATAAAATAAACTGAATTGAACCCGACGCCAACTTCACATCGTCTCGTCTAACTTTCATTCATAATCACATCAATCATCTAAAGCAGGGGTCTCAAACATACGGCTTGATTGGACCACTGACATTACTAAAGATATTGCCTAACTGCGAGGGAATCTGCAGAGGAGAGCCCAGGCAGATAAACAGTGGGCTGATGTCTGAATTTTTGGTCTTTATGTTTCAAGTTTATTGTAGAAAGACCTTAAAATAGGGTTTATCATCCAAAAACCTCCACCAATGATTTAAACAGAGAAATATTGTCATTATGTATGTGTTATTATGCTTTGATTTTACTGGTCCGGCAATGTTTAAGTCAGGCCGGATGTTGCCTTCCACATAAATTAAAAGACGGATCAGTCACTTCCACAGTGAAGCATACAGCTCATTTACTCCCATCATGTGATCAGTACCCAGTCAGCCGACACCGTATCGGGTATCGGTATAGCCTCATCTGTGATTCCTTAAAAAGGACAGTAGTGGTGTAATATACTGTTAATCCGTGTTAATTGATCAGTTACATTATGATCTGTTCAAGCAAGAAAAATTATTAAGTTATCATGACTTGTTCAACTGTAAACTAACTTTTGGTAAAAAGCTTAAAAAAAAAAAAAATATTAAATAGATATTCGAGAGAATTACAACCGGTTTAACTTCCTAACACAAATAATTTAAATCACTAATGGCCCAAAAAAATGTTTTAATTCCTAATAATTTGAATAGTGCGTTTTGACAGAAATAACCACCATACGGGACAATAACGGAGTAAAAGGAGCTGTCAACGCAGCTGTCATTGCAACTGGCAACAGTGGCGGTCAGCAGACTGACCGGCAGAAAGCAGAGCAGGAGACGGCACGTCAGCTGGCATGTTCCCCGCTTACATAACATGCACTCCGCCCATCCCCCGACCACGGCACGCGACACAAGAAGAATGAATGAAACAAACAAACAAACAAAAAGGGTATGATTCCGTGTCTTTCACACATACGCCAAAGAAACGGCGTCTGGCAGCTCAGTTGAGGGACAAGCAGCTCCCCATCACACACTGACATCTATGTATAAAACCACAGGAGGAGCCAGTGCATGCTCACTAAACCTCACAGGAAAACACAGGCATCTGTGTGCTGATGGATGTGTGGCTCCCAGGCTGCTTTGGTTTCATAAGACAGAACAGGAGCACAAACACTCGGAGCAGTCACTGAAGTTACCAAACATGACTTGGTAACTTCAACTGGCGAGCTCCATATAGCTCGCCATATAAAATAAACTCCATAAATGAACACGCCTCAACAAAATGTCTGCAACCGACAGACAGTCATCCAAGTACAGGCCTGAACAGACCGGAGGACATGAGGAGCATTTAAACGCCTCACATCGCATGGTTTGAGATGATGACATTTGCATCGGACACCTGAAACCATGAATTGGCTTAAATGTCAGTGAAATGAAATGGAACAGAGACACCTGTTCAGGGCAGGAAATGACCCGTGTCGAGTCAGCGGATCAGACCACTATTAGTCATCAACAGAGGTAGGGACCAAAACATGCAGGGGAATCCTCTTCTGCCGAGATGAATGCAATCAGGGGGGAATCCAGCATCTTACCTATGTGGAAACCCTAAATTGAGTTTTGGCCTTTCCACACTGCCAGCTCAAATCAAGCTGTGGTGAAAATTATCTCAGAAGAACGATTTTCAAACATGACTATACACACACACACACTGGGTGTTTCTTTTTTCCTTTCTTTGCGCCGACAGGACGCGTTACAAAAAAACGTTATTGGAGGTAGCTCTGCTCCAATTGTGCAACAAGGCCGAGCTCCTCCTTGTGGCACCACAGTGGCAAGCCAGGTGTCGGGACAGCGGCAAGCGAATGTCTCGTCGAGAAGCACATTACCTTACCCTATCGCTAAGGCTGAGCCCAGCCACCCTACGGAGGAAACTTAAAAATACAAGTTGGATAAAATCTCCACTTGTCCTCTCCTTATAGGAAGTTAGTTGCAGCCCTAATAAATTGAAGATTCTCTTTCAAATAATTAAAGTCAGAGTAGCCGACAGAAGTAATGCATGAAGGGATAACTCACTTTCACGTTTCTCTTTCAAAAGATAAAAGGTTCTCCCAGTTTACCGATTTATTGTAGTTAGTTTGATGTTCAGTTCCATTACATTTATTTATTTAGTCTATTACTCTGAGTTTGAAGGCCAATTAATCAGCTCTCTGCTTTTGTTCTGCTCCGAACTATAATTATTATATCAGCCTTTTAAAATCCGCCATCAGTCGATCCTCTACTGTGAACCACATACAAACTGTATTTCCACGTTAAATAGGATGGGCAGTCATTTATATACAAGACAGATAGCGGAACATTTAAACGTTCGATGGGTGAAATCTATGAAGCTAAAGGCGCACGTACCTGTGGAACACGCTGGCCGAGGGTCATGCAGCACACATGACTTGGTCCATTCTGACCTCCAGCTCGAAGGCGTCGGGCCGGTCCTGAGGGTTGACGGCGAGCATGTCCTGCAGCAGTTTCTTCACGCCGTCCGACATGCACGACCTGCGCTTCTGTGGGATGTTTAGCACCATCTTTGGATTCTCTAGCAGCGCCTCGCCCACCGGCACAATGTCCACTCCTTGCCTCACGTAAGAACCCAGCAGCTCCCGCTTTGACTCCCCGTCAATGAAAGTGATTCTCTCCAACATGGCCCAGATGATGATGCCCAGGGCAAATATGTCGGCCTTGGCCGTGTAGTGGCCCTCCCACACCTCGGGAGCCATGTAGAAGTCTGAGCCGCACGCCGATGACAACCAAAACTTGTTCACGTTAACGCTCTTGCTCTGGTCTTCGCCGTCTTTGCCCTCGTTGGAGTTTCCTAACCCAGCGCAGACTTTACTCAGGCCGAAGTCTGCCACCTTGAGGACCGGCGTGCCAGACTTCTCCGAGATGAGGATGTTGTCTGGCTTCAGGTCTCGGTGGACAATGTTGTTTTTGTGTAGGAACGCGACGGCGCTGGTCAGTTGGAGCATAAAGCTGTTGTTGGTTCGCTGGTCGGGCCGCCGAGACAGGATGAACTGGTTGAGGTCTCCGCCCTCGCAGAACTCCATGATGAACCAGAGGTAGCAGGGCTCCTCCGGGGGACCAAACACTCGCTCACCTGCAAGGGAAGCACATCACGTCAGTCACACAGTGATGCAAGGATACACACGACTCCAGTGTCCAGGCGCAAAGAAAAAAACTATAATGATCAATCAATTATGTTTAACTCAGAACATCCATCTGGCCTGAAGCTACAGATGTGGTTTATTAGATGCATGTCATGCTTAGTAGTTGTTACCATTTAATATAAAAAAAAAAAAATAGGGAGAAGATGGGACATTGGTAAAACAACCTTTGAATACATCCACGTCAGCATACTCCATTTTATTTAGTCTCACTCTGAAGCTCCTTCACACAAGCTACCCATCCCCCAGCGAGAATGTGTCATGGCGACAAAAACAATAACGTTCCCTGATTGGGGCAAGTCGTCCAAACTACACTCGTATATCTTGTAATGTAACATTACGTTGGCTATATGGGATAACTACTAAACCCGTTGCTAGAACATTACATTAGTTTCTAAGTATTAAGGGTTGTTCTTTAATTCGGCATACATCAAAACCAACTCAGCTCACGCAGTTACCTTTAAGTGAAGTCTCCACCAGACGCAGGTACTGTTTGGACCGTTTATTCCCGTGACTCATTTTCTGAGCCATACCGTTCCTCTGCAACACGCACTCCTCCAGCTGCACCACATTTTCATGCCGTTTCTCCAGACTCGCCAGCGCCCAGAACTCCTGCAAGGCGAGCTCCACGTTTTCCGGGGCGTCGCATCGCAGTTTCTTCACGGCAACTTTCGCCCCGGACTTCCGGGCCACGGCTTCGTACACCACGCCGTACGTGCCCCGTCCCACCTCCCGCAGCAGGCGGTAGCGGGGGGCCATGACCCTGCGCTCCAAGTTGTCCTGCTTGAAGAGGCCAGTGTCGTCGTCCTCCTCCATGTCATGGCCGTCTTCCGTGTTGCCTACGCTCCGACTCCGCAGCACGCTGGACTCGTCCGCCTTTGCCCCGGTTTGCTGTTTGCAAACTCGTGCGCTCCTCGTGCGCCTCCGCCAGTTGTCACCGCCAACTGACTCCATACGTCCTCCCGAATCCCTCACAATTCAATGAAATAGAAAAATGTCCACATGTTGTCAACGACGGCAATATCCACTCATTTCCTTGAACGGCGAAAGCAGATCAGAGCAGCGGAAGGAACGGAATGACGGGTCAGGATCGCCACAATATACCGCTAACAGTTACCGCTCATGACCTTCAAAATAAAGTATTCGTTTTTTTGACACGGTGTGTTAAGATGTGAACTCGCTGTGGTTTTGTTGATCTCTTACTTTGTTTTACAGAACCCATAAAGTGCCATGAGTAAAAAAAAAATCTGCGCACAATATAAATCAGTATTATTCTACATATCCATGCTGAAGCACTCCACTTCCGCTTAGCGGTTGCTGTTTCCGTGTACATACGAATCTTATCTTCACCAAGTAAATGGAACTTTCTACAGTTTTGTCTGATAATTAAGACGTGAAGTAATAATTAAGCAGCCGTTTAATTATTTGGAATTTAATGCGGTGAATAGTCAATTCAGTGAGAGCAGAGATGTATTCGTCGTTGGGGATTAATTTAAGATACTTTATCCCCCCCTCAGTTTTCCATGGATGGTTTCTTCCCTCCGACTCTTTTCTTTTTTTTTTCCCAGCATGATACTTCACGTGCGCGAGGGCACGTTTTCTGAAGAGACGTTTGACAAGTTGAAATTTGAAATCTAGTTTAAAATATAATTGTATTTATTCATAACAAATATTTGTCGTGCTAGAACTAATTAGGCAATATATCAGCTAAACAAAGGGTTCATTCGACAAAACCTAGATTGTATAGTTAGGAGAATAATGTATTCCTTAAGTTTATTTCAGCTTTTATTGGTTCACATATACACTGAGCATGGTTATGTAATGCAAGTTTACAAAAAGTATTAATTTGTTTGTCAGTGGGTTTTATTAATCTGAAACAGAGTAACTAGTTTTCTGTAAGAGTTTTCTGTTTGTTTGTTTTGTTTGCTCAATTGTCTTTCTATTTTTAGTTTAGTTCTGTTTGTCTCTGTCCTATGTAAAGCATCTTTGAGCATTTTGAAAAGCGCTATATAAAATGAAAGTATTATTATTATTATTATTATTATTATTTGTTTGAGACAGAGTTACAGTAACTCACACTTGTTCGTCTCATCAATCTCTATTTATTTCAACCACAGAGCTGCTGAATGAGAAGCTCACCGCTGAGACATGCAGGGGCCAACAAGAACACTGGTCTGAGAACCATTTAGACATTTCCCAGACATCCTTTATAGTCACATCATTGGTAATCACCTCTCTCACCTGCCGCCTATTTCTGCTTTACACGGTATTATGGCACCATCTGGTGGTTCAATTATAATCCAGCAATCCAGCCAAGAGAACTGTTAAACAGTCTGCTGGTGCGCTTTAAATTCGTAGTGAAAGTTTTAGTCCTACAAGAAAACAGTTTATTTATTTCATTTCAAGTTTTAATTTGAAAGTGATAGAGAGAGGCTCGACGGGCCGACAGGTGACAGGCGCGCAGAGAGCCTCGCGGGACACGGAACCAGTCAAGGGTCAAGCCGTGTATTTATCCTATGCTAGCTGTTATCAAATACCGAAAAGAATATATTTATGACAAACTCTTGCAAGGGGATTTAATACTTATGAATCCCTAGCCTGTACACAGAGCGGTGCCCGGCAGGGAGCCAGAGGTCAACCAGACACAGTGACCTCTCTCTCTAATGAGTTACACCAAATATGTGTCTGTTATGTAAGTGTATTTTTTATATATTTATAAGTGAGTGTAGCCGTGGTGGATGTGCTTCAAACTCACCTCGGGGGCTGTCGGGGCGGGTCGTCGTGAAGCTCTGCCTCGTGCGCTCAGGTGGTTCGATCAACGAGAATGAAAGAAGACGAAAGAAAAGGCTACGGACGCGCTGACTTGATTTAGACTGCGATACAATCAATATTTATTTTAACCAGTGGTGGGCCATCAGGGCCTGCTAAGTCTTCTCTGTTGGCCTAAGCAGAATCACAACGTTTTGCTATTTTATAATTTAATTGTTTTTCATAAATACACTACATGTATTATAATTATTTTTCCCTATTAGCTTATTTTCTTGCACAGCTCCTGTCTTCCTCTGTTGCTCTGCTTCCAGCCTGCAGCGCTGCTTCCATTGCAGCTTCTTTTAAGGAGCGCTTTTATCCAATCAGATTTCACCTCTATGTCTCTATGGAAGAAGAGCGGCTTCAAGCTGGCCTTTGCAGATTCAAGTACAAGGGGACGTTGTCGTGATTGTCATAGTCTACAACCAATCAGATCTTTAGTTTGACATGCTGGCCGTATTCTTTGACGTGCCAGCGCCTACGAGGGGGCGTCAGCACTAACATGCGCTGTGATTGGTCAGTGGGCCAGCGTGTCAACAGAAAGCTATCTAGCTGCTAGCAGAACTCAGTAGGAGTAGGAACAGTTCATGCTGAAATTGACATTTTTAGTGTTTCGCTTGGTCTAGTTTTTTTAACATTCAATGGCTGAAGGAGGAGGAGAAACGGACTTGGTGGAGGATTTACTGACGACGCCTTTCTCACAGAGGGTTATGGGCATGTTTGGCAGTGACGATCCTAAAATCGACTGCCACTGTCGAGCGGATATTTTCAGTCCTAAAACGGGAGGCTCGACGGTCCTCACTGGCGTGCATGGCCATCGAGAAGGACCTGGTACTGGAACTGAAGTGCACCGATAAACTGTACAACCGCGTCATTGAACTGTTTAACAAAGACAGGAGGATGGACTTTGTCTTTAAGTGAACAGCATGTGGTGAGTGAACTGCTGTTTGTGTTACTGTTTTTACATCTGCAGTCGTATTTAAGCAATAAGGTACGAGAGACAGTACTGTATCGTGCAATAATGTACTGTTCAAGGGTGTTGTTATTGTAAATACAGTACTGCCTCGAGTACCTTATTGCTTTTATAATACGGTTACCAGCGACTTTATAAATAGTAATAGTAAGTTCCCTTTCAGCACAAAATAGTTGTAGCCGGCAAAACGTTGTGTATCACATTTCAGCGACAGAGAAAATAGTCCCGTATGTGTACGGGAAGCACATCCGGGACTATAAAACTGACTGCCTGGTCAGTAAATCACAGATTTACTGATCAGGCCCGTTGAAAGCAGGGTGGAGGATGACGCTCAGCCACCGATGTAAAGAAGTGCTCTCGCTGCTTCTGTCCGTCTTTTCTCCGTCATTTTTCTCCTCCGTGATGTTTAGAGAGCTTGCCTCGCGTCGGGAAATTACCGACGTAATTATCTCTCACTTAGTTTCCGGTTTTATGCACTCGCTCCCCGCTAACTAGTCTGCTCTCAGAGCGTTATCTGCTCTGCTCTCCTGGACTGTAAAGCCCTCCGAGGCAAATTTGTATTTGTGATTTTGGGCTATACAAAATAAACTGAATTGAATTGAATAATACATTCTGCTAAGCATTGATTATATGGTAAGAGCATCACCTAAATATATTATACTCTTATGCGAGGTGGATAAAGATCTCCAGTAGACACCTTTTATCCCAAAACCTGAGCATTACTATGTCATATTAAAATAAACACACATGTAACAAAATTAAACTTTAACATAGCAGAATTTCCCAAAAACGTCTGCTTCATCGGCAACTCTCCTCCGAGATAAAGCTGGGCCTCGTGTATATCTAGTCACGCAGGCACATCTTACATCCTGCCAGCTTTCGCACAGGGACTGCAGCAGGTGTGACCTGGCGGTCCCACAGGAACTGCAGAAGGGTTGACTTAGAGGTCATATGCCATCTATAGCATAGAGTTATGAACATAACATATACTTTAAGTTAAGGAATGCCTTCAAGGATAGCTCTACATTCAGCCCATGTGACGGTAGTATGTTTAATATTTTTTATCCATAATGCTTTACATTTCAAGAGCCTAGATATTCAAGAGCCTTTGGTATTCTCAAGGCTTCGGAAGCGTCAGACTAGAAATAGTATGGCCGTGTTCTGGAAAATGTTTCGCTAATGGAGAGGTATAGATCTTGTCTCCTGATGGTGCTTTTTCTGTTTTGAAATCTTAATTTTCAGTTGTCGTTGTGACAAGTAATGTTTCCCTTTAGATTACAGCTCTGTCCTGTCTGGGGGTGACTGAACTCTTCAACGTTGTTGTGTTGGGTTGTGTTGTTTCAATGAGCACATGAGTACAGATAAGTAACCTGATAAGGATCAGCCACTGTGTTAGGTTACAGATTTCTTTTATTATTCCAAATGTAATAAATTATGTAACTATTTGAATTACTTCATCAAAGATAACTGATTGTATTTGATTACTTTTCGAATAAATGTTTCAAACTTAAAATAAAGCTGAAAAGTCCTCAAATGTAAACCAGGCAGTGTAAACCTCACAACACTCAACACTGATTACTGTGTTTTACTAAAGTGCTTCAATGGTGAGAACAAAATATGTGTTGACAAATGTAATAGAATGAATAACTATTGCTCAGTTTACTTAGTATTAGTACACACATAAAACCTCAGAGTTTCATAATATATTGTGCTCAGTATTTTATTTGATCTTACAGGAAGTAAACCTTGTCTTAAAGTGAAAATTCTGAAATAATGACATAAATACATCTGAATAGTGGACGTGCATCTCACCGCGTACATGTCCCATTGTGTCTCTCTGTCTTTTCCTTGTCTCTCTTGTTTACGTAAATGTTTGTACCTTAATCAGGTCAATAAATCCCTGAACTTCACCTGTGTGCTTTCAGCTGTTACCAGCTCTCCCCAACAGTCTGGCCGAAAACCAGCCTTCATCCAGTCAATTACACATCATACATGTTATATTCAATGACAATGTTTTATTAAGATTTCTGTAGCCGAAGCTAATCCCTGAACATACAAGAGTTTAAGGTATCAAAACACAGTAGGTCAAACGTTTCTTTAACAACGTTTCTTAAACAAAAACATAAAAAGCCTCTGAACCTGGACGTTTGGAATTTAAATGAGCACATCTAACAATATCATTCTAGATACAGTTGACATAGAAGTTGTAGGATTTCCTATTTATATTCAATAGCAGAGAAAGTCAGAGCAAATATAATCAAATATATAATCAAATATAATATAAAAAAACCCTCAAATTTGCTGTAAAACTGTAAAAAGAGTACATCAAAAGTTACGCCATTATAGACTAAAATAATTATAGACTAAAATATGAACATGAAGTCGTGCTGTTCTGTTCTTCTGGTCTGCTACTGCTAGAAATCCAGTCCCTTGTAAGAGATGGATGGGTTCAGCTAAGTGGCACCTTTCACGGAAATCTTGTCTGCAGTTGTCACTGCATTGTGACTCTTGTAGTGGGCCAGGAGATTCCTCCAACTTCTGCTGCAGCTCAGCAACTCTTGGTTCCCTTTGAGAGGACAGAAACATCTTGAGTTATGAGGCTCCATAGGAGTTTTGCGCTTTAAGCGTAGCAATAAGTGTCTTACCGATGATGCACAGGCCCTCCTTGGCCCTGGTGATGCCCACGTTGATCTGATTGGGATTGCCCACAAAGCCCAGATGTTTGGAAATCCAAGCGCCGTCTGGCTCTTTCTCAATGTCTTTACTTGGCAGAGAGCACACTGTGGAATAGATGACGTAACGCCATTCGCTTCCTAGAAGACAAAATATTGCATGGCACATGAAATGCAACTGTCTGTATGTACTACTTTATGGATTATGGTCTTAAATTCAAAAATGTGAGTTATGGTCATGAAATATGACGCGCTGTGTTAAACTGCCCACTGGGTACCACTGGGACGAGCTCAAACATACTGGTTACAAGCAATTATTCAGAATGTGCAGTTTTATGCTGGAATATGTTTTCATTGAAGTGTAGCTACTTTACTCTCAGTAAAGTATTGGTCACCTTGGCTTCTAGTGATTGTGGTGACAGTGATGTGATCCATTTTCTTCTTCTTCAGCCCATCTTTTATTTCTGACACTTGGGCATTATAGGGTGTCAGAATCACAATGCTTTGCTGTTTGATTTTGGCGACCTTCACCAGCTGTTCAGCAATTTCAATCTGCAAAATAACCAAAGCAAAAACCACTGTTTGTAATAAAGAAGCCACTATAAAGCATGTCACTAGCCGGGTTTCCATTCAATTGTCAAGCAAAGTTATTAAATGTTGTAAAACAGTAATGTAAATTAGGAACGTTTCCGTCAACTGGTTTGGATCGAATAAACTCGGCTACAGCGTAGTTTAGTCAGAAGTTGGCGCTCTGGGCTACACATGGCGGGAATCCACCGGTAGACAGAGTAACAGAAGTAGAGCTACGAACCGGAAACAAAACAAATTGCCTTGTCCATCGAACCATAATTATATAATAATAATAATAATAATTTGTTAATAATGTTGTCCAGATACGAGCAAAAACGTTATGGAAATATCCAAGAAGAAGCTGACAGATGATCAATTATGTGCGTTTAATATTCACAATGTCAGAATTTATTCTTTTTTTGTTTGTTATTTGGTGCATCAACTGTATTTTGACGAATGCAAAACACATCTCAAGAGAGCATCCAAACCTGTTCGCTCAATTGAAGAAGTTTTATTGAACTTATTTTTTTCCATACAGCTTTTCTAATGCAATACTTAAAAATCTGCATCAATATGCTAAAATGGAAACGCAGCATGTTTAAAGGGTTAACAGGTTAAAGATAAGGTTGGTAATCTTCTTCAAAAACATTGTTGTTATAATTGATGAAATATTCTTTACATCTCCACAGCAATCAATAAGTCAAATGCTCTGTCAAAAAAAGAGAAGAGAAATAAATCAGATTCTGTGGTGGTCACAGGACTGTAATAGGCCTGAATGGAATGATTGGACGGCCCCTGCCCGTCCACTACGTGCACTCTGTACACTCATTGCGTGTCACCAGTCTTCCACAAGCTGCTAGCTTGAGAGCTGTGAGTACTAACAATGGCCATATTTATTGTTTAGGCTCATAATGGCTTTGGAAAGAAGCCCAAAGGGATCAGTGTTGCCAACTTTTTTGCTAGATTTAGCAAAGTTTGGAGCTAATGCTGATAGCTAAATAAATTTTAAAAGAGTTGGTAACACTGGGCCGGTTATTTAGGTTGGATTGTTTTTCAAATCTCTTGCTGGTTTCTAAATATTACCAGCCCCACCTTGTCCAATCCTTATATTTGAATATCACTGTTTAAA
This sequence comes from Myoxocephalus aenaeus, assembly GCA_038501785.1. NCBI lineage: Eukaryota > Metazoa > Chordata > Actinopteri > Perciformes > Cottidae > Myoxocephalus > Myoxocephalus aenaeus. The sequence continues at coordinate 1,624,052 of JBAMJR010000358.1, read as the reverse complement.
ATCAAAAAGGAAACCAAGTGTGCCCAAAATAGTACCACTTTGACGCTCTCTTCCTTGTTGGCTTTAGAGTTCTGGTTCCCCTTGGCTGTGTTGACGACCAGACTGACGGCCTCTCCAATGATGTCCCCAAAAACGATTGGCATTGTCTTGTTATCAACACGCAGGACGCTGCTGGGCTGCTCCACCCCAGTTTTCAGTTTTCCCTCGTAATATTCTTCTGACGGGAACTTGCATATGCTCTCATGCTATAAAGGCACATAATTGATAGTTATTGAACAATTTTTTATATTTAACTGAGATACATGGTAATACAATATTGCTGCCATAAGTACATATGTATATACAATAGACTGTCATAATTAACATTACTGTATGTGTATATATATATATATAGTGTATATTTCATGTTCTCACCATTCTGTACTGGGTGTCCAGCATCACTGCCCTGCTCTGGTGCATTGTATGGTAGCGTTCAAACAGAGACTTGCCCATCCCGAGCTTCTTCACGCGCTCATTCTTCACAATGGGTTGTAACTGTTTGTGGTCCCCGATCAAAACAATCTGAAAGGGATATTTTATAACATTACAGTCACTAAAGCTTAATTTATGGTTCTGCGTCACGTCGACGGCGTACCTACGCCGTCGACGTGACGGCGTCGTTGAGCATTCAAAGTTCTGCGTCGAGGGTCCGCGTTGCTCTGCAATTAACCGCCATGCCGCCAGGGGGGTGTGCCTGTGTGGCTGTGTGGTTTCAGGGGTTATAGCCGAATCCTTGCTTCCTACCAGTCCAAGAACTTTAAAAATGGCGGTGTAGGAAGACAGACCGGAAAAAGCAACTGCCGCAAATTACGTTCTGAGCGGACGCGTAGTTAGGATTTTTTGGAGGTGCACGTCAGGCTACGGCGTAGGGGTCTGCGTCGACGGCGTAGCTACGGCGTAGGTACGCCGTCGACCTGACGGAGAACCATAAATTAGGCTTAACTGGTGTGGCGATGCAAAAAGAAACCCCCTACCCCTTGGAGAAGCTTTTTTGCTCTAGAGACAGACATGATATATCAACAGATGACATTAATTACATCAAACAAAGCAAAATTGAAATGGCCAGTTATGTTTGAATATCAACAAGCCAATGATGACACATCATCAGGTAGATATACGTGTTTTGCTGCTGCGAGCTAACGTTCCCTTGGATGTAGTGACACAAAATGGGGAAAATAGTGTTTTTGAGGAAATATGACCCTGAATGCATTCACTTTAGATTCATAATGGCAGGTAGTCATGGTGAGGGTAAGCAGAATATTACACCCGGCCAACTTGAATATGCTACTGCTTTCTGACAGAATATTTTTTTAACAATCCGCGGTGGGCCTTACGTAAGGTTGAGAAGCCCTAGTTTACCCTGCATGACCAGGATCAAAGCACTGCTGTGGACTAAGTTTCTTCAGTTTTTGACAAGGATTAGGCTAATAAAGATAAAAAGCTATTTTGACATTAAAACATGTGCTTTAAAAATGTTGCTCCCGGACAGTATTTCATAAAGCAATACACAAAGACAGCAACATTCATCGTTAGCAAACAGACGCATTCTTACAGTGTTAATGGAAAGCACGAGCAGGATACTGATTGTGAAATGGTAAGCGCACCTTTTCTGGATTGTTGCAGACCAATGGGATCAGGGCCTGGGGTTCGGTGGCCATTGCACATTCATCAATGAGGATCTGGCGTGCACTGACTGTGGAAGATAATACCGGGGTGGAAGACTGTGTACATGTGCACAGTATGATGTCATGCCGTTCAAGCTCATACTTCCGAGCTTTTTTGAGAAGATCTTTGTATCTAGGAAGAAAAACAATCCATAGTTAGTGCTGGACATTAAGTTTTAATATTGCTTGATTACTTGTTTCTTCTCGTTTTTCACAAGATTTTGTTACGCAAATGCAGAAAATGTAAATGACTAACAAACACAAGACAAGGATTGTCTTTGTGCAGACCCCAGGCAAAAGTGGCGCAAATCTGTTCTTTTTTGCACATATGTGAAACAGATGGAATCTGATCTTTTCCATTCTGATTTGGGCCACTTTCACATGGGGCTGTCATTTTTTAAATGAAACCTCCAATTAAACAGCGACTTTTACGTCCTTCTAGGTTGACATCCGTCACAGTTCTGCACTGACGGGAGTTACTCGTGAATACAAATATGGAAGACCACAGCAATGGAGTAGTCAGTGGTGGGACAGTATTTGTATTGTATTGTAAGTGTTTGGGGTGACTCTTATGTACAATTTTGGATGAAATCTGATTCACTCCTGGCTTCGACTTGTGAATTACCACACACCGTACAGAAGAAGCAGTCGCTGGTACACAAAAAGCCCTAATAAAAAACCCACTGACTTCAGTGGCCTCCATGTTTGTGTCTGTACAACAGCGTGCTATGTGTGACGTCTTTGTTATTCTTTGATGTGACCAGTTCACCATAGAATCTAATTTTGACCCAAACATTATACAATGTAACAGCCAAACAAAAATGTCAGATCTGAGCAACGGAGGAGGTGAAGTTAATCAGAGGTTTATTTGCCAAACCAACTAGTTAGTCATTATCCTTGAAGTCTTCTTTTCTTGTAAAACCTGAAAACACAGTTTATTCCACACTCGAAAAACCGACACAAATGTGAGATTTTGTAGAAACTAGTAACTTGGTATTTCAGAATCCCCTACTTTACTGACTAATAGGAGACATTTTCATGCAGCTTTAAAGTGTGTTAAACCAGCAGTGCATCTGAACTTACTCTTTCACTTCTTGAGCAGTTAGCGGTACTTCTTGAGCAGCCAGCTCTACTTCTTGAGCAGTCAGCTCTACTTTTTGAGCAGCCAGCTCAACTTTTTGAGCAGCGAGCTCTACTTCTTGAGCAGCCAGCTCTACTTTTTGAGCAGCCAGCTCTTCTTCTAGAGCAGCCAGCTCTACTTCTAGAGCAGTCAGCTCTACTTCTTGAGCAGCCAGCTCTACTTTTTGAGCAGCCAGCTCTACTTCTTGAGCAGTCAGCTCTACTTCTTGAGCAGCCAGCTCTACTTCTTGAGCAGCCAGCTCTTCTTCTAGAGCAGTCAGCTGTACTTTTTGAGCAGCCAGCTCTTCTTTTTTCTCAAGGACAAGTTTAAAGCGTTCAAAGAGTTGATCAAAATCTTTTATTTTGCCAGAGGAAGGGTTTTGGTCCTGTCGCATGAGGTGATGCAGGGTGATGCTCCTAAAACATGTCAAATATGCCAGTGTTGGTTAATAATTAAAAGACATTATTTAAAAAACAGAATCTCATCAACTGGTGTGGTTATTATACTTGAGCTCCTCTTTGCCGCATTCTTGGCGGTGTGACCTCTCGGGAAACTGAAGAGCGATGTCGGGATAAGGGTAATCAATCATCTCCACATGTTGGCTGTACACCCTGAGGGGCCGTAGTCTGTTCCCAAACTTCAACAAGTACTCTGTGATGACAGTAAATCGTGGGTTATAGAAACAGAAAGAAATGATGTGGAAATTTAAGTAGAGAAACAAAGTAACTTGCCTGCAACAACATCCACAGACTTGTTGGACGGGCCGCAGTAGAGAATGACTTCCTTCTTGTTCTCATCCTTTGGGTCAATTAATATCCTTGGGTTTGTAAAGTTCAGCTCAAAGAAACAGAGGACTATGTAAACACCTACCACTGTCTTTCCAGTTCCTAAGAAACAAATGGCGAAAAAATGGCGTTAGCCTTTACCGAAAATATGAAGCATCAGGGTGATTATAAGTTCCAGCTCTTACCAGGTGGCCCCTGAATGATTGTGAAGGTTTGATTTAGAGCTTTCGCCACAGCACTATGCTGACTGAAGTTAAACTCTGGTAGTCCCTCTGGTAACCCTCTCCTCGAGCTTTGCCACCTTGGTTCGACTGCAAAGACAAAAGGACAATTTTCTTTTTTTTCACACAAAACAAAAAAGCAATTGAATCAAACTTAAAACACAATACAGAGTAGGAATGTACAACGTGTGTTATGTGTATTCTCATGTGTGACTTGCATTGATACAAATAGTTAAAGTCAACGCAACTTTCTACTGCTTACGACGGGACAAACCTTCTCTTGGAATATGTTCTCCAAGTGCTATCGCCACGACAAGTTTAGATGCAGATGGTATTTTCCTCACAGCCTCTTCTTTCCGGCTACAACAAAAAAGAAGTGCATGTCAACAGTTTGATCCGAAACTGAAAAACGTCTAACAACGTATAACCTCAATGCCAATGCAAGACAAATTAGAGAGAGAAAGAATGAAAAGTCAAATTTAGCAATTTAACTAAGTGAACTTTACTTGTACTTACATGTCCGGCACGAGCTTTGGGATTATTTCCACTGTGAAACAAGTGTTTCTCTGAAAGACACAATCAGGAATGGTCTCCATCGGCAGGTGATTGACAGAGAACTGCACTGTACTTCCTTCATTTGGAGGCTTCTTCCGTGGTTTTACTTGTGTTGTGACGCCGTGGGCCACCCATGTAAACAGTTTGGGGTCCACCAGTGCAGAATGCTCCGGGGTTGAAGGCAACTTCAAACCTCTTTTCCGTATGCACAGTAAGCACTTTGACAGGTTACATTCAATGGCCCATTCATTGATCCATGCTATCGGTAAGAAGAAGCTTCCTGTTAGTATGCCTTCCTGCTCTTGAGTGAAGTTTACCACCAGGTTCTCAATGACTATGCAGTCATTTTCATCCACTGCATTGGAAGCAGATTCCATCTCACACATCGGTTCCCATATCCGTTTGTACTCTTCGGGGTCGCTATAAAAACTCCTTGATGGATCGTCTGCAGATCTGGAGAAGCATGTGGTAGGGCTGTGGACATGGTGCACACAAATCTCAAACTTTGGTTTAATGCGCACCAACTGAACAGCAGGCATGTGATAACCTCTTTTGATTTCTGTTGCCATTTGGATCTGAAGGGTGTCACCTCTCTGAAGCGTGATGACAACCTCATGCTCCTTCTGTTCCTCTTGCTTCTCGTTGGTACATGAGTTAGTCTTGGAATGAGGCACCACAGCGGGTTGAGGCAGGGTTTTGAGTTTTTCCAGTCGCTTTGTATTAGCCTCCATTGTGAGAGACTTTACAATATCCCAGTTTTGTTTTTCAACCGCTTCAACAGTGGCCTTCCATACTGTCAGTGGAAGCTCAACGTAGGGATCACAGCCTGGCATTTTCAGCTCTTGGTGGATTTTCATGTTGTCAGCAGCGTAGATTCGCTTGTTCCATGTGAGAGTGACGCAGTCGTTTGCTTCCTTAAAAAATGGTTGTTTGCACAATTGTAAATCTTTGTACATAATTGACACCCTCTCTGCAAATACATTCTTGTTAAAAGGAAATGCCACTGCCAAACAGTCTCTGTTGGGGCTAACAACAAAGGCTAACTTTGAAGCACTTTGCTTTTTCATGCTCACTGCATAGCGGATCTGCTCAACCTTTTGGTCATACGCCTTGACATCCTTGAGGTTCTTCTCAAATTGACTGCACAAAGTCATAATCTCGAAGGGAGTGTATTGGACATCCCTCTTGCATATGAAGGAGCGCAAAAGTCTCTGCAAGATGATGTCCATGTACCGCCGTATTGGTGAGGACGCTTGGGTGTAGGACAATAAGTTCAGAGAATAATGCCCGACCTGTGCTTCGCTAGAGGAGTTGGAACAGAGGACTTCAGCTTTACTGAGGCACCTCCTGAACTGATCAATGACTGGCTGGAGCTGAGGGTGGATGTCATCTGCAGCAATCAGGTCCACCATACTGTCTATATCATCTGATCTGGCAGCTGCCTGGATACCTTCCCACACTTCTGTGAGTATGTGGAAGTTTTCACAGTTTGGGGCTTGTTTGTCGTGGTCAACTTTGTGCCGCACATGAAAAGACAGTGATATTAATCCATGGAATTCCTTCTTGAATTCTTCGATCTTTTCAGGATCTGGTGGTCCTTGACAGCGAAGGGGTGTGCAATACATGGTTTTCTCAAAACCAATCAATTCCGTAGACGCAAGTGCATTGAATAACAAACTCAGCTCTTCAATCATCAGATTGGCTTTGCGCTTTCCGGGCAATCTATCATCATCAGGTTGAGAGTAAGCCCAATCCACAAGCCTCAACTTCCTTTGGGCTTTTGCAAAACAATAAGCCACTGTCACACAGTCTTCTTCAGAGTCAAATCTCGGCCCGTCTCCATATCTTTTGGTGATTATGTCCCCTGCCTCTTTATAAGACAACTTCCGATTAGACTCGATCAATGACAGCTTGAATTCGGGCTTTCCAATGATCTCATGTGTTTGTTTTTTTACTTTGAACATTAATGAGACCACCCTGCAAACTTTATTTGGCAGAAGACTGAAAAGTTCAGTACAGGTTTTGGGGAACATATGCAGAGGATCTTCCCTACTGCAGTAATATGTAGCGCCACGTTGTTTTGCAAACTCATCCAATTCACTACTTGGACTCACAAAGCTTGCCACATCTGCAATATGGACTCCCAACTCATACTCATGATCTCCAATTTCCCTGACACTGATGGCATCATCCAAGTCTTCTGCATCTTTTGGATCAACAGTGAAAGTAAAGACTTTCTTTATGTCCTGTCTGTGTTTCCTGTCTACATCTACAGAGGAGAGTACCTCGTCTGATTTACATGTATTGGGTGCAACTTTGAACTCTTCATTCAGGATCTGTAGTCCAGCTGGAAAAGAACTTCCGATTGGAAGAATATCTATGACGTACCCCAATGGAATATAGAATTGTTCTTTCCAGCTAATCACTTGCACCACAAATACATTGTTTTGTTTGAGGTTTTCGTTGAGACGTACATGTGATGTACGTGACCAATGTCCATTTATCTGCTCCCATATTGGAAGGAGGTTACGTTTTCTCTTTTTGATCAGTATGCGTATTTTGGGTGCAGATTTTGTAATGGGCATCATTGTCCTTTTGACAAATATGCTGTCCGAATTTTGGCTTGATTTGCTGTGATCCTCATCCTCAAGCAGGCACACAAGTACACGAGCCGATTCAGCTTTCTTGGTGATGCTGACCACTCTTGTTGTTTGTACGACCACTTCGTCCCCACTGAAGACCTTTCCCAGGTTTCCCCTTCCCTTGATGCTGACACGTGTGGCGGGGTTATCAAATGGTACGACATAACCTTTGTTATATGTCTCCCTGATCAACTTTCCTCGCTTGTACACCTCTGGTTGTTTTTCACACAACTCCAACAGGTCTGTATCGACATCACTGACATTGTATGATGATCTTGACTTGTGGTTGTCAAAGTCTTTCAGATTCAGTCTGTCGTCTTCTGAACTACATCCTGGTTTCAGCTGTTCGTATTCATCTTTCAGCTCTTGGAGAATTGCATCGTTGAGAGTGTTGCTCTCATCCACATGTTCAGACTTTTGAAACCTTGCAGTTTCCATGATATCTTTTTCAAAGAAATCTTTGGTGAAATGCTGCGGTGCAACACTGTTGTTGCTGATGCAGTGGTCTACGTAGCTCTTCCAGACTCCTGAGCATTTCCCAAAGCAACAGAGGGCAGCAGCATCTCCCACCACAACCACTTGGGACTGAGCCCGAGTCATTGCAGTGTTCAACACACGGGCATCATTGAACAGCTCCAGACCAGGCAGGTGAGATGTTTTTAGGCTGTCGCGTGTTTGCACAGCTGTTATTATGACTGCCCTGAACTGTTTGCCTGTCAACACATGAAGACAATTCACATTAAGTAATTCATTTAAGTATAAGGTCAAATAAATATATGTTTGTATTTTGGTTGAACCACTCCAAGTTCAATCAGACAAGTTCTTAAGAACAAATTGTTATTTAAAATTAAAATAATAAAAAAATCTGAAATAGTCAGACAGGTGTGCTAGTTAGCCAGCCTTCATGAGTAGCATAATAGCATAATCATCTAGGAATTCTTTAAGTTAAAACTACCTTGCACGTTTGCGAGATTCTCAACATGGACATCAGCAAGGCCTCTTCTAGAAAGTGTTGTCCTAATTTGCCGAACCTAATGATCAAAAGAAACAATCGAGATAATTGGACAATTACCACTCTGACCATATATAACATGACAATTCAAATACATTCATGCAGAAATCTTCACTGTATCATTGATGTAATTATGTTTCGGTCTTGTGACGACTAAAAAGTTGTGATTTACCTGAGCTCCCTCTGATAGGATGCAGATTGATCTTTGGTCCTTGATCCCCCAGGTCTGTGGCCAGTGTTTGAGAATCTCCTGTACTTCTTCAACCACTCTGCCAACCTCGTCTTTGTTATACCATGACATGGACCCAGTGTCCAAGACACACTCTCCCCGGACATGGCGAAACTTTAGGGCATGGCCACTTTCAGGAGCCGGAACGTTTCCAGAAGCTTTGATAACATCATTCTTACCAACGTAGAAATGGGTGGACACAAACTCCACAATTTCTTTGGTGGAGCGGTAGTTTTCACTGAAAATGATTCTACTGTTCAGGGCCGCGTCACACTTTTGGCCTTGATAGTAGTGGAACAAGCGATTGAGGAGTGTGTGATTTGAACGGTGGTGATCATCAACTGAGAAAAGCTTGGGTCCCATTTGCATGTGATCTCCAGCTAAAACAACTCTGGTGTTTGGCCCAGCAAGGCCAAGAGCCATCAAGGCTTCACATTCCAGCATCTGAGAGGCTTCATCAATTAGTATGTGGGTGAAATATCCCTCTGGGAGCTTGAGGTCATGAAGTTTTTTTGCCATTGACGTGGTGGTTATGACTATTCTGTGGCAATCTAGGGCAGCTTTTGTAGGTGGTAAAAACTGTCCATCTTCCGAAAGCAAACAGTATTTCCGAGTAATCGCATCTGTGGCAAAGAAAGCACTTTTTTTTGCTTTTATTCGAATTGGCCTCATCACATTATTTTTCTGGTCGATGAATGGGTGTAAGTGATCTCTGACATACAGATCTGCAGAGCTGAAAGGAAACAAAAATGTGTTGGTGTTGTTATGTGTAGTTTTCAACCAGATACACTGCCAGAAAATTAAATTAAATTAAAAAAAATGAAATACTTTTAAACTCTAATACGGTACATGGCATAGCTGCCCACTTGAAACATTATGGTATGTGTAAATCTGTCAATGAGTAAAGTTAAAACAGGCAGAAATAGACAGAAATTAGTTTCTGTTCATTGCTCATCAAAAAGATTACAATGTCCAATACGTAACTAACAGAACAGGCACAAAAATACTAATAATAATAATAATAATATGGGTTTCTGCACCAAAAACACTGAATTTAGCAAAAATATCTAGCGTTTAAACTAGGATATGCAATTTACATAGTGTAATATATATGAAATAGGATCAAGCTGTGTTCTAGTTTTTATTTTAATTTTTAACGGGCAGTGGTCCTTAGTTTGGCCCGCCGTGTTTAGCTCAAAGAGCATATCCTAGATTAATACTTGGGGAGCACATGTCTATAAGAATCAATCAATCAATATTTCATTAATCACATTCTCAATAATATATATTACCTGTTGGTGTGGGTGCAAATGAGCACTTTGTTGTGAGGCTGCTTACAAAGTTCTCTGGCTGCTGTAGCAAGGGTGAATGTTTTCCCAGTTCCAAACGGTCCATAGATGAGGAGCGGTGCTACACATTGTTGGCCATTGGAAGGACCTGTGATGAAGTCAATCGCTGACTGCTGCTTTGCATTCAGCTTCTCATAGCGGATGCTATTCACAGGAACTGCACAGTTTTGTAGGTCTGGCAGCACTCTCTTTTTATCAGGAAGGAGGTCTATGGTCTTGTGCATGGCGCAGAAGCTGTGGCGATCGAGCTGAAACTGCACCTCCATTTGATACGATTCATTGCTTTTGAGTGCGAGATCCAAACAACATTGTTTAGACAGCTTCAAATACATTTTGTTCTCGCTTGTTTTGTCTTGCAGAATGACGGCTTCATAGACCTTGGAGTTTGAACCACTTGAAGATAAGGGGGCTACCAGGCTAGACTGGATGCTTCGTTTGAGGGCCTGTCCTTCAGGGGTGTCTGGTGTGAGATTACAAGGAATTGAGACGGCACAGAACAGTTCTCCCTGAGGAGCTATCTCCATGCCAAACTTTGTACTGTTCAACGTGTCCAATGTTGTAATTTCTCCACGAACATTTAGTCTAAAGTAAAATAAAAAAAGAAAGTCGTGGTTAGTACATATGTGCAATTCTAAACATCATGAAAGGAAAACGCTAAAGATAAGCATATTACCTTGAAACAATCTGGTCCTCTGCCCGCTCCTCATTGTACAGGAAGTGGTGCATTCTTTCATTGTAGTTCTCATTATTCAGAGGCGTTTGGCTGTTGTGGGAGGATTTATACTGGAAGCTAATCTGTGGAGGCTTGTACTCCTTTAGCAGCTCCTCCTGTGCTTCTGTCCTGGTCGTACACGGGATGATAAGCCTGTTCCCTCGATCCCAACGCTCTGCACTTTGAAAGGTGGCTCCGCGATCCAAAGTTGGTTGCTCAACGTCATCCAGTGACAGCTGGCCTACTCTTACTCTGAGTTTCTTCAATAGCACTGGCCTCGTGTCAAAATCTAGCACCAGCCACTGGTCATAGAGGCCGGGGTTGATGGATGTGAAGGACACGGTGATGTCGTAGGTCATGTCTTTACTGAGAAAGTGTTCACCCGAGGAGTAGATGCAGGGCACAGCACCGAGGTCACCAAGGGTGAATGAAGCTCCCGGTTCCTGCTTCAGCAGCGCCACGTGCACAAGTTGTCTCTGTACAGACAGAAAAGTGGCAAATAAGCATACCATAACATTTCCGGGAGATGAATGAAAAAAGACATTTAACGATGAAGATTGTGTGATCGCAACAAGATGAGTAACAGAGTAGCTTGGCCAATACACAACATCCATCCATCCATCCATTTTCGACCGCTTATCCGGGGTCGGGTCGCGGTGGCAGCAGGTTCAGCAGGCCGACCCAGGCTTCCCTCTCACCCGCAACACTTTCCAGCTCATCCTGGGGGACCCCGAGGCGTTCCAAGGCCAGCCGGGAGATATAATCCCTCCAGCGTGTCCTCGGTCTTCCCCGGGGCCTCCTACCAGTTGGACGTGCCTGGAAAACCTCTAATGGGAGGCGTCCAGGAGGCATCCTGACTAGATGCCCGAACCACCTCAGCTGACTCCTTTCGACACGAAGGAGCAGCGACTCGACTCCAAGCTCCCTCCTGATGTCCGAGCTCCTTACCCTATCTCTAAGGCTGAGCCCGGCCACTCTACGGAGGAAGCTCATTTCGGCCGCTTGTATCCGAGACCTCGTTCTTTCGGTCACGACCCAGAGTTCGTGACCATAGGTGAGGGTTGGAACGTAGACCGACCAGTAAATGGAGAGCTTCGCCTTCCGGCTCAGCTCCCTCTTCACCAAGACGGACCGGTACAGCGCCTGTTTTACTGCTGCAGCCGCACCGATCCGCCTATCGATCTCACGCTCCACCTTACCCTCACTCGTGAACAAGACCCCGAGATACTTGAACTCCTTCGCTTGGGGTAGGCAGTTTGTCCCCACCTGGAGGGAGCAGTCCACCGGTTTCCGGCAGAGCACCATGGCCTCAGATTTGGAGGTGCTAACGCTCATCCCTGCCGCTTCACACTCGGCTGCAAAACGCCCCAGTGAATGCTGGAGGTCACGGTCCGAGGAAGCAAACAGGACCACATCATCCGCGAACAGCAGAGATGCGATCCCGAGATTCCCGAACCGGATCTTCACAACATCTAACTTCTTATTTTTGTAAATGCATCACTCATGCCCGTATTTCTGCCTCAGTCCAAAAATGTCTGCCTGACTGTATTCTCTGTTGTCTGGTTACCTAGCTGACACCTATTGGGGCCAATCCCCAATGAAAGCCTTTTCAGAAGTGTGACATCCCTCACTCGCACGTCTCTGGAGCAGATGCGTTCCCATTTTATAAAATGTATCAGTCCACACCGATACAGTGAGACGTGATTTATTTATATTTTTTACGCTTAAAGTCTATTTTTGTGGTGTTTAGTAATGTGTAATAGACCTCTGTTTAAATCACACCCTTCGGCGAGTCCCACAAAGCTTACATCTATTTCTAAGATGTAACATTCTCTAAGAGACTATTATTTAAGGTTTGGACAGATTATTTTTCTTCTTGCTCATATATATTAACAAGAATAATCTGGCTTCTTTTATGACTTCTGGCATACACTTTTGCATTTGTCACAGAAAATGTAAATAAGTCGTGTTGTAAAAATCTTACCTCTGTTTCAACTTGGAAGGTCCACTTCAGTGTTGCATTGATCTGTTCACACTCAACAGTTAATTCGTCATCACAAGAGATGCTGACATCGTCAACTTGTTCTGCAAGCTGTTGAAATAGTGATTGTTATCGTGATTATTATATACATTATTATATAGAAATAGTGAACTGTGATTTAAGGTGAAGAACTGAAGGGTAAACTGTCAGTTAGTAAAGTTTAAAAAAAACATGTATTCTGTCAACTAACCAACTTTGATAGAAGCGACAAACTTACAAAATTAATTGTTACACATCTAGCTTATGATATCTTTGGTCCTGAGACAATTTGGGCTTGACATGTTGTCCTTTTATGAAGGGAGAATTCTCTGGGAAGTAGAAATCCCTATATATATATATACACATACATACATACATACATACATACAGAACATTACAACAGAATTGCATTGAGTCCATTTTACTTCCTGTCAGCTGATGTCATTCACGTAAACTGTAACAATTACTAAACTGGGACAGATTTAAAGTACTAGAGACCATATCACAGTATCATACGTGCGTATATTTTATAAACTCTGCAACATACTGAGAGATTAGTGTCTCTGGTAGGCTCTTATTTACCCACAATGCTTTAGGTCCTAATTCAGTATTATTTTTCTTTATCTCTACTGTAGTTTATGAAATGAAGAAAAATCACAAAAGCATCAGCCACAGACTGCGTACTGTGTGACCTGTGTACTTTTTTATGCTCTTGTTATAGCCTCATTTTATTGTACCGTGTGACCTGTGTACTTTTTTCTGCTTTTGTTATATCCTCATTTTATTGAACTGTATAGCCTGTGTACTTTTTTCATCTGCTCTTGTTAAATCCTCATTTTATTTATAATGTGCAAATGTTTTACAGCATTTTTCTTTGAGTATGTCTTTTCAGGCCTGACAGCCCCACAGCTTTTTTTCTTCGCAAGAGTGATAACGTTTGCTATGACCTCGGGATAAACTGTGAAGAAAAACCTGATTAGAGCCTTGTACTCACGATGTGTACTTCGTTACTGCTGTTTTTGTATTCCTCCAAGAGCCTTTCACTGTAGCACATGAGACCCTGCGCTTCGATGTTGTGTCTGATCTCCTTCTCCTCTTCAGCACGCATCAACCACTCCTGCAGCTCGTCCACAGAATGAGCTTTTGGGCACTTGTTACCATATTCGCACGTTTGTGGTCTAGGATGAAAGGGCAGTTATAGCAAAACAATACAAAAAGGATCAAACTACCACTTGTGAATGCTAAATAAAACTTAAAATAAAAAGACATCTTTATGTTTCTCTGAAAATGTATACCCATTTAGCTCCCCTACTGTGTAGAAAACTGAAAAACCTTTCATTATAAGTTTCATTATAACTTTTTATTATAATTACATGAAAAAAACTGATGTTTCAAAGGACAATTATTTCCCTTTTTGGCTTTAATAACTGAATGAAGCAGTTAAAACAAATTCACACACAAAGAAAAAACAGTGAAGAGGTGTCAGTGTTGTCCAGCAGAAGGCAGCACAGACCTGCTGATACTAAATTCCAAGCACTGAGATGGACACACAATGTCCATGAGAAATACTTCACTAAGTTATTAAACACAAAAAACTAAAAAATCATCATCCTTTCCACATGTTTTAAATGTACTTATGTCAAATAGATTTAACAATGAGTGTCAGGTTTGATCTGTGTTCCGTTGTGCATTTCAATACCTCACCACATTACTCTATTAGTTTGGATTTATTTCAAACTGTGAGGACTTGTTGTGTAGTGCATTGGGGGACAAAAACGTCCATCAGCACCGCGACTGAGGTACAACTTTGCCTTTTAAAGAATATGTCTGGCGATGTTTTATGTTTTTCTTATTGTAAACAAATCCCAGGAAAAGACACAAACCATCAATGAATGTACACAAACAAGTTCTATGAGTGTATCAAAGCCCTGTAAAGCCCTCCGAGGCAAATTTTTAAATTGTGATTTTGGGCTATACAAAATAAACTGAATGTAATTTGATTGATATATACTCTACCTCTTCAAAAACAGATGGGTTAAGTTCTGAGTGAATTAACAAAGTGGGATAAAAATCGACAGTGTGGTTGTCAAACATGTAAGGCGAGTTGTCTACCTCTCACACAGCCAAAGCTCAGATCGGTGGCCGTGCGGGGGCTGTCGTCCTCTCCACCTGGTGATGGTGTCCTCGGAGAGTAACTGGGCATGATCCAAAGAGCTGCAGTGCTTGTAGAAGGTCTCCGGAGAGGAAAGGGTCAGGCGGCAAACTTTGCAATACATGGTGACCTTCCTGTGCTCCGTCTGGGCCCCCCGGCTCATCTGGAGCAGGTGAGGCCGCACGGAGAGCCCACTGTCCTCCGCTTTCCACACGGCCATCTCCACCTCGCTCTGGGCGGACTGGCAGTGGCTGGCCTCGTGCCAGCAGGGCTTTCCCTGCCTGACGTGGCTGCAGTACGTGAACTTACAGTTCGGTTGAAGAGGGCGCACCTGGCTGTAGATGTGCTTTCTGCTGTTTTCTGACAGGTGATGAATTAAGACTGGGTTCCAGGTGTGCGCTGCATCTGCTGAGCAAGTGGAATTCCACCTTTTGGGTGTCAGTTTCTGTGGGCGATCGTGAAAGCAGTCCTTGCAGAACTCCACAAATTCGCCTGAAAACTGCTGGCGTATGCTTTCGGCTGCACTTTCGGGTGTCATCTTAATAAGCTCAGACTCAATTACAAGTCTGATTAACTCTTTCTGATCGATGTGTCTGTCTCTAACGTAGTTCCATACCGCGGCCTCTTCACAGCTCCTGGCATAAGTGCACCCCTGTCCGTGTTGTGTACATCCAGCGCCCTCGACGAAGAAATGACACTCTTTGTAGAGAACATTCTGACCAAACTGTCCACATGTGGGCCGCTCAGAGACAGGCCTCCACTGATCAAAGGTTGTGTCTTGGGCTAAAAGTAGATTTCTACTGCACTTGTGACTCACTGACTGAACTGTGTATGTTATTTCCTTCTCCTTCACAGAACACTGATCACACACAGCCTTCAAAACCAGAGTTGTCAAGAGGTCACCCAGTGGTTCTGCGTTATCAGGCAGATCAGCTCCTCTCTCAGACTGAACTATGAGATTACAGAGGAGCACGTGGTCTACGCTGTGGTACTTTTCAAACATCCAAACGGCGGCTTCCTCGTCACTTCTGGCGAAGGTGCACCGGTTCTTGTGGAACGTGCATCCAGAGCCCTCCACGAAGAAGTAGCATTTCGCATATTTACTCGGATTTGGAAACTTGGGCCGCCTGGAGACTGGCCTCCATTTGTTGCCACCTTTGGATCTGCAGAGCAGGAGATCGTGTGCACACTGGTGGTCGACCGATTTCAACGAATACGTAACTTCTTTCTTCTTGACAGAGCACTGAGTGCATGCAAGTTTGAGGTCATGTGTCGATAAAAGAGGAGCAAGTTTAGATTTAGTAGCTGACATTGTGATACTTTCATAATGCGGAAGACAGCGCCTGGATTCAAAACTGCAGATAGTAGTATTTTGGTTGCAGCTAGTCACAATAGACCCAGATTTTGTTACAAGTCTGATTAACCAAGGCACGCACTAAGGGACCCCTGACAGAATAAAGCTGGATCAACTTGTCTGTGGCTAAACTGAAGGCCAGAGTCTGATAAATGTCCAACTTTGCTTGGAGGAGTCTGAAAAAGAAAACAGTAGAGAGGACAGCATGATGAGAAATGTGTTTAAAATATTCAATTCAGAAGCCCAGTGCAAGCGGGATTTCAATGTTGATTTCTCGATGAACACTGGGTGATATTTGGTCTGAACGTCTAAGACCTATTTTCGCCCTCTTTTCAACCGGCTGAAATGCAATTACATCATCAAAACACCAATATGTTTTTAAATGTTGATGATTTGTTCAGTTGTAGGTTGAAAGAGGGATGATATTGGTCACTGTAACTCTGTTATGATGTTCATTCTGTACACATGACATCTATTGTACTTCTGGCCATCCTGATAGAGGGATCCTCCTCTGTTGCTCTCCCTAAGGGTTCTTCCCCTTTTCTCCCTGTTAAAGGTTTTTTTGGGGGGGAGTTTTTTCTGTGTCGATGTGAGGTCCCGGGACAGAAGATCTCGTATGTGTACAGATTGTAAAGCCCTCTGAGGCAAATTTGTAATTTGGGCCGATACAAAATGCATTTAAATGAATTGAAATTGAACGTATTTCTCCAAAGTCATATTTTTGCACCATTAGCATCATTGTATGCTGCTCACGAAGAAGGCCGCTAGCTTGTAGCTACAGCAGCATGGACCCACAGTAAACATAAACATGTGTGTAAGTTCATGTTGGAGACTGTCTTCATGTGCTGTCACTGTAGCCCAACAATTATATTTCTAGGCCATTTCACATCTAAAATATACGACAGAAAGCGAGTGTACATATATATAGAGAGAAATAGAAAAATAAAAGAAATATAATAATATAAATATAATATGTACACAAGAAGTGTGATCAAGTATACACATCTGTAAGAAGCACATATTACATTGATTTACTTGTACACAGTTCAAATGAGGAGGAAGTGAGTGGCTTTGACAAGAGTTAAAGAAGGAAAGGGAGATTTGCACTGTCAACAATCATGTATTTTCTATTTCAACACTTTGTGTTTGTTTATCTGTTTCAGTCTGACATTACAATTCAAGGTCCAGGTACGAACTACAGTGAGCTTGTTGCTGTGGTTACCTGTGACGTGGTCTACAAGAAACAGCCTGTCAGAGAGTCTGTTGATATGACGTCATGGTAGAAGTCCCCGCTGAGGCCAGCGACACTTTGTACCTATTCATGCTGCTTGTAACCTGCTTGTAACGAACCGTCAGCGGTTCACAGCCCCTTATGCTCGTAGCTGGAAACCCCGTGTTAACAATGTTTACCATGAATGCCAGTATAAAACGCCAGGTGCACTAACGTGTCTGCTGATTGGACCGCAGTCCTAAACGGAGACAGCTAACGTTAAGTTAGCGAACATGGAGGTTAGGTTAGTTGCTTGCCAAGTTATTTTTGTGTCCTCGCCCCGGATGAACTGTAAAAACAACAACAACAATAAACTCCAATGCAACCCGCAACAAGCTGCCGACAGCATAGTTGTGCGAGTGTTGTTTGAGTAATAATATGGCTTTTGGTGCTCACCTCTAACGCGCATCCTCTCAGTCCGCTTTCTGTCCTCTCTTGTTAGCGCAATATGCGCGCGAACTAATATCTTCCTCTTTTGTGCTACGTCTACGCTCAGTACAGGGTCTCTGTTATTAAACACGGGAAATATCAATATATTTGTTATTTCCCACTGTCCCATATGGCAATTACGCGCAGCTTGCACCTTATGTCCACTAGATGGAGCAGTTGCCCATTTTCTTATTGAAGCACAGGGAAAGGCAGCAACACCGGCTCACAGGATGAAGTCAGCAGCTCAAATTACCAGGGAGCGAGTTCAAAGTGCGCTTCAAACTGCAGACTTTTTAAAAAAAATTTTAATAATAAAATACATGTCCTACAATTCAGCAATCAAAACGTTCAAATGTCCACCATGTATCGTTGGCTGATGCAAAATAACATTCTAAACATGTGTCCGTAACTGTGAGTCAAGTTTAGTATTTTGACAATATTAATATTGCTTCTGCTTGTCGTACTACTACTACTACTACTACTACTACTACTACTACTACTACTACTACTATTACTATTAACAATAATAATAACACCAGCGTAATGGTAATGAATTGATAACAATATCATCAATAACAGTAGTATTTACAATTACCGTCAATTAGGCTGATCTTCAGGAAGATTTTGTCATCGCAGATGTCCTCCATGTTAATGGAGGCTGTGAGACCTGATGAACAGAAGCGGCGGCATCGTGTGGATTCACTCCTCTGAGGTTTCGGAGTAGTCGGCCCCTCCCTGATCTGGAGCACTGGAGCCTCCTCTCTCCTTCTCGACAACAAAATCTAAGTTTCGTTTGCCATATATTTGTATCACTATGAGGTAGAAAATTATACGCATGCGCTCTCTGCACAAGGATTTCTCTTCCTCATTTTTTCGTGAAGTTGCATGCAGTGGGATTTTCGAGACATCCCTTCATGTAAAACCGTCAGGATGTTTCTGTACAGGAGTCATCTATAATTGACTCAATTTTCTTTTGTTATCGTGTCCTTATTAAATGAATAATGTTTCTTCAGTTTAGGGTCAAGATTGCACCTGGTTTCAATATAAATCCACTTATTTCAGCTTGTTTAATTTTCCTAATGGAAATGGTCAATATTATTGTAGATCTTTGGTTTGAATAGTTTACTCTGTATTGTTTTCATGCCTACTATATTTACTTGCTCTCTCTCTCTCTCTCTCTCTCTCTCTCTCTCTCTCTCTCTCTCTCTCTCTCTCTCTCTCTCTCTCTCTCTCTGATTTCAACTCAGTCAGCTGGCCAGTTCAGTGTCAGACTGATGCAACTCTCATCTACCTCGTTCCTCTCCTGTCTTCATCACATTCATCCAGATCTTCAGCTTTGCCCTTCACCCCTTCACCATCACTAAAAGTGTTGTGACTCCATCGGGCAATAATCCTGCAAATCTTATGGCATCACAACCTCCTTAAAATAATGTTTTTTCTTCAACTTTCCTATTGTGCGCTGTGTTTTTAAATTCTGTTTAATTCAGTCTATTCTGTACTTTTCCTACTACAACAAGTCAAAACGTCAGCTGTGAAAAGGGCCTAATACTTGTTCCTTCAGTAAATACTGCTGTTATTCTGCTATTCTACTTTTGGTTTCTTTTTCTAGAAAACAAGTCCCATCACTGTAGTTTGTTGACTTTTTGACATGTGACAGCATTTTGACATGTGACAGCATTCTTTAAGCTTTTGGTTCTGTTTCCGTTTGCTGCAATTACTGAGAACGTCATGGTTAACCGGGGCAAGACGGCCTCCTCTTCTTTTTACACACATAAATACATATATAAACAGAAAAAGAAAATAGATATAATAATATCAATATAATATGTACACAAGAAGTGTGATCAAGTATACACATCTGTAAGAAGCACATATTACATTGATTTACTTGTGCTTATTATGGGCTTCTTACCTCATATCAGGGACAGGTGTTACTTCAATCTACTTATCTATGGTAATTAATTAACATCCATGGCAAGTTTAAAAGAAAGGAAAAACAAAATTCTAACATTCTCTTTATTCATTCTGAGGGTGAAAAACAGTTTTTAAAAGTGTTTAAGAAGACAGTTAAATCAAATGAAAACAATAATAAACAGTACATGTATTAAGTAAATTAAATACATGCCTTGAAATTGGGTTCAGACATCCATATTGCCAGAGAGTGAGTCCTAATGACTGATAATCATACATTTTAATTCTAAATGTCTGCGTGTTATCATGCTAACTGCAACGCGGTATTATGCTAACGTGAAACATCGTATTCCATATGTCAACATGCTAACTGAGAGGTTAGCATGCTAACTGTTGAATGCTGAACATCAGCATGTTAGCATCCAGTAGTTGTCGGGAGGAATGTTAGCACATGAGCATGTTGTTAACCACAGGGTGTAGCAGATGAATTCCTCAGGGTTATTTCCTCAGACTTGTACATTGTACAACTGCTTTCACAAGCTGTTTCACAAACTGTCAAAGCTAGGGTTGGTGAGAAACTAGCAAGAGTTTGCTGTTTTTTTTAAATAATCCAAGAGAAAACCCCAGTGTTGCCAACCCGTTTCCAACAAAAGTAAAGAAAGAAAGTCACCAAATCTAGCGAGGAAGTGGCAACACTGACAGCCCATCTCATCAGGCCTCCGTCCGGAGCCACTCACCCTGATGTTATCATGAAGAACATGATCAACAAACATGGCTACTGTTAGTACTCACAGTCAAGCGGAAGGATCCAGTTTCACTGTCACTGTGACAACTTAAAATGTTGATTTAGAGTTTTAAGCTGCTCCGTGGCTGCAGGTCTTCATTGGGCTGAAGGATCTTTCAATGCACACGCGCATTGAGCTAAATGTCAAAGTCAGTTCAGGTGTAGAAGTGGATCCTGAAACAAAATCACACCAAGGGCCTTAAAAAGACTCAGAAGGCATTTACACTCATAGTAAACTAAACAAAATTCACCAGAATAGTCATCATTATTCAGCCATGTTTTTATAACTGTAAATAAACCCGACACAGATCTTGTTCGGCTCAGGAGTGGACTTTATTTCAGCTGTACTTGGCTATGTCAGAATATCTAATATCTAAATATGTGTGGTTTACCAAAAAATGAAACGGATGAGTAACATTTTTTGGTGCTGACTAACAACTAGTTTGAGTCCTGAAAGGTGCACTGTGGGATGATATTTGTGAACACTGAACAACTAGGAACACTTTGACACACAGAAGAGTTTCAAAAGTAACATCCACTGCCGGAGAGCAGAGAGCGTCTTCAGCCCGAGAGGTTGGCCTGAAGCTGCTTGTTCCTGCGCACTTCAGCGGCGTGGACTTCCTGTAAAATAAAGCGTAAAACATGAGGGCAAACTGAAACTTAATGACTGAGGTGGGGCTTATGGGGAACATGAAACTTAAGAGGCAGAGCCTTTTTTTCAGTCAGAATATCGGAAACACAGCTGTTGAGATGTGGAAATTCCCCAGAAATGTAATCCAACCTGCTTTGCATCCGTCGCAATCAATAATACATTTAGAGATGTGTTTTCTGGTACAGCCTGGTCTGTGTTTAAAGAGAATTCTGTGTGGTCTGCTTCTGGGTCCTCTCCACGGAGCTTTTAATGGATGTTAGATGTGTAATGTTAAGCCTTCCTGAGGTGACGGTGGTTCAGTAAAATGTCCAGTTTAAGGTCTGCACTATAAATATCTCTAACAGCATCCACCACCTTTGTTTCTGTTGTCATACAGTAGTCATTATCGCTAGTTCATAACCAGGAATACTTTATATGCTGTATTCTATGGCTACTTTGAAGCTACACTAGTCGAATCATTTAAAGCCCATTTCCCACTGGATAAATAAAACCACTAATATCAACTAACATCAGGCTTTTGTCTTCATCCGCTCTAGCTCTAATCAGCAACGATGGAAACATGACACCCAAGTAGACATGATGTGTGGGATTTCATGATGGTACAAAACATACAATTATGCTCCCCATCATTCAAACTCGGACAGAAACAAGTACAAACTCGTAAAAGCCTGTCTGTCACTGATCACCAACTCTGGTCTGAGAGTTTGAAAGAGAGATGGAATAAGTAACAGATATAAAAGTAACCTCCGTAACTTTTAAATCAGAGTTTTCTGTGTTTAAAAAACCTGCATATACGTGCACATTTTGGTGGAAAAGGGTTGTTAGGTTTTTACTATTGTAATCAGGGTGATCACTTATTGATATTTTGTTTTCCCTGGCTTCCTGAACTTTTGGGATTTCAACGTCTTGTCTTTAAATACAAGATCTGATGCATTCCATGAGAAGTGAAATAGAATGGGCCATTGAGGACAGAGTCAGCGGAGGAGACACTGGAAGTAGTTTCATTTTGACATCCTGTAGTGTGATGTAAAATATAAGGTGCAGGGTTGAATGAAAGACTTATAATGTATGTATACAAATGTACACTAACCACTGACTTTGGTGCAATTGGAGGGGTAGATATAGTTGCTCCTCTGTTGTATTTCTAAACAGAGTAGCTGTTTACTGCCCCGCTGGTCGATATGTGCGTGATTTCAAACAATTTGTATCAATAAAAGGGTTAACTGCACCACTAAAATGAATGACTTGATATTATGAACACCAATGTATACAATAAAACATGGGGATTGTGTCCAATTTGTGCTGCTGCAACTTTTGAGGGTTGCATTATTTTTCATGCCCACAGTCACAAATGACCACAGAATGGGAAGACTTGCTTTCTCACGCAGCCGTTGTTTGAGAGCATTGAGGTGAGCCTCCCGGTTCTCCTGGTTGACATCCATCTTTTGGGTGAGCTTCTCCTCCGTCTTCTTGCTAAAGATGAAGTTCTCCTCGCGCGCCTTGTAGAGAACCTCCTGCTCGTGCTCCCTCTTCTCCGCCAGCTGCTTCAGCAACAGGGCCTCCTGGGACTACAGCAGCGTAGGAGATACAGACCATGGGGGGACAAAGAGAGCGGGGTCACCGATATGAAGCAGGTGATTATGGTAATGTAGTTGGGGATGGCAGGGATTCATGAACACCAAAAACCAGGTTAATCAAACAAACAGAGGAATGAATATCTGTGGGGCTTTTGTGGAAGGAAAATGTATGTGTGTTTTGAAATGTATTAATCATTCAATATTAACTCATATTCATAATCTGTTACAAGCTTGTTTCCTCAACTTTGTAACCTTATGCAGGGGAAGAAAAGTTTACTCTTTGTAGAAACTGGAAAGGAAAACAGGATACCGAGCCGGGAGGGAATAACAAAAGGGAAATGTCAGGTCACGATCAATGATGCGTCCACAGAAGGCAGGTACAGAGGAAGTCACTACATTAAGTACACAAAGGGCTGTAATGTACGAGAAAATGAGGATCCTCAGCACAGTCAACACTCACAGTTCCTCCTCAACTCTGAAACGGGCTCTCTTGTCATCTGAACATTGTCCCTCATTGGGATCAGGTTAGCAAAACACCTGGAGGGAGACATGCTTCACAGAGTCGAAGCAGTCGAATGTACCCTCCCATTGTGCCGTCAGTTGATCCCGGAACAACTCGGTCTGCTTGTAATCTGTGTGCTGCAAATAAGTCATATACAGCACATCTATCTGGTCCGGACATGAACCGGGTTATTATGAGCACAATCCATGACATGTTGTGATGAGTTACATTCATGTGAACGGGGAGCGACCCACATAGACACAGTGTATAGTCAGCCTGAGAAGATAAGTTGAATGTGGGATTTCACCAGTTGAGAAGACACAGGACGCAGATAAAGTCGCGGTGACCTGGCGCTATTCCAGTGCGAGCCAGTAAAAAGGGAGCTGTAGCCGCCAGTGGGTCACTAGCGACCAAAGACCAAAGGGCTAGCAAGGAAGAGATGAGATATTATGACAAGTAGCAGGTATATATGCGACTGGAGAAGGACCAAGTGGGAGATAGTCTGCGAAGCAGCTAAATACTTTAAGAAAACTGGCGTGATCTAGTATACGTGATGAAAGTGATGTGCGTGGGCACTAGTTACAAGAAATATGAGACACGCGGATGGACTAAGGGGTTGGATGATGGGCCGCACCTAAGCCAAATTTTAATAATACGATTTTAAATCGTTGAGCCAGAATGACATGAATAATCCACAGCAAAGTGAAGTCACCTTTAAAGTTATCAATCATGCAATACAATAAGGCATTTACTTGCCTTGCCTTGCCTTGCCTTGCCTTGCCTTGCAAGGCAAGGCAAGGCAAGGCAAGGCAAGGCGATTCAAAGTGCTTCACATAAAACCATTAAAAGCATCAAAACATAATGCAGATTTAAAAACAGTTAAGAAAACATTAAAACAGTCAAAAAGCAAAATAAAAAATAAAAGTTGAATAAAAGTTGCAGTGCAGTTTAAGAAATAAAATGCAGTAGTGAGATGCAGCAATTGAATCTGGTTCAATGTAGCATAAAATAACCATGATACATGCAGGGGTTGACTTGATGACACATATTTCTAAAATCACTTCATGGCTCACAACTTGCCACCCACTGAAGTTTCAACACAGTCTCTCTGTGAATCCCTCATATCTTCTCTATGAGTCACTTTATTATCCACCAGGAGAATGTGTAATCCGTCATACAAGGTTGTGTGCGTCCATGTGTGCATCACTGTGTCTGTCCGTCTGTCCACAGCTCGCACACTACTGGACCCATCAGCCTTACTTTTTCGTGCTCATTTATAACTGTGTGGTTTTATTGACGCAATATGTTATTGAGTCGTTGACTGCTCACTTCTCCCTGCTCTTAACAGGCTGCAAATAACTGCTTCAGTTTGGACTCTCCTTTGTACGCTTCAATCAAATATTGCAGCAGTGAAACAGAGCTCAAGCCAAACGGCGTTCAGTCGTCCCAGGACTGAGCGCTGACTACAAAATATATTTTCCCTTCAGTAGGAGGCCAGCTAGTTAGCTGTTAGCAGCTGCTGGGCAGTTTTGCCAGTTGTTTCTTCCATGGGGAGATTTATTATGCAATCTTTGTCATTTATTATGCCAATTTAATTGTCTGCCTCTAGAACGAGAGTTGAGAGACAACACAGCTAACAGAGCTAACCCACAGCGGAACTGTACCTGTTCAGAGGAAGCGTTCAACAGTCAACATGAAGCGTTACACAGTGAACTGCAGACAGCTGCATAGATTAAAAGGGGAGCGGATCTACTGTACATGCAAGTGAAAAACACGCCTGATACGCTTATCCGCTCAATCAAACATTACAGCAGTGGTTGTAGCAGACACATCCTGGAAGAGATCTGCACTCGTTCACTCTTTGGTTTGGGCAATGCAATGACGCAAATATCGACAGTGCCACCGGTGCAGTTGCACAGGGGCCAAGAAGCTGTCAGGGGCCCAAATTTCAGCGTCCTACACTGTATCCTAACAGCGAGCGAGCGACCAATTATTACATCAGACGCTTATGTTGTGAGAGAAGAAAATGCACTTTGCTGGGGCAAAACAACGTACTTCACTTATATTTTTTTATTACTTCACAACTACATTACTATTCATGCTGTTCTTTATTTAGGTCTCGTATTTATAACACCAATGTTCTGGGCAAATGTTCTCACATGATGTCAGATAACATTTATCTACATGGCCTAATAAAGCTTAAGCGTAAGTTAGATGAGGAATAATATACATGTTCAGGCCCGTACTTTATTTATCATACATCTGCCATTCCCTCTTCTCAGGCATGCTCACTCATTATTTCCTTGCTGTCATTGTTCTGGGCTGTCAATCATGATATCAGCTGTTCTGATCAGCTGGTCTCCTCTATCCAATAGCACAGCGACACAATTACATCGTTAGCCTATCATCTCACTTCTACTCAGGGCAAGAAATTATGTAGCTGAGCAGAGCTCACATGAGAATAAAGGATGTACAGGCATAGAGGAAATCATGGGGTAAACAATGCTCTGGCCAGGTCGCAATGACCCGGCATTCATCACGAGTCAAGGTGTGACGTCAAAAGAATAAGTGTTGCACTAAAATATATATTTTATTCTCTCCAGACTGGCCCAGTCATGTGCACCGCCACCCCGGCTATCTGTCATTGCCATAAGTAGAGTATAAAACTATGGTCCATTTATTTACCAGTTAGATCATCCAATATCCATTATACAATATGCTACTTTGTTACATCACATTAACAAACCATGTAGGCTACATGTCCGCTCTGCGCTCAAGATCAGACTGGTCCTCTGATTAGGGTTAGAAACGCTGATCCTCTGATTGAATGATGACCCTGCTCTACCACTGAGCCACAGTCGCCCCGGTGATACAGATGTCCACCAGGGGGCGTCTTCTCTGGTTGTATAGAAGTCTATGAGAAAATGACTCTACTTCTCTCTTGATTTATTACTTAAGTGAACATTGTAAACATGAGTTTATGGTCTCAATCGCTTTTTCAAGTCTCCTTCAATACAGCATGATGTTCATTTAGTAAATGATTGTCCATTTAGCGTCAAATAGATCATATATTAAGGTATGCTTTGGGGCGGGGCTACTGTGATTGACAGGTCTCTACCCCAGCAATGGATCCTCACACAAGGGTTCATATGATATCTTACAAAAAGGTTTCGCATTTTTGTGTGTTTTCCTACGAAAGTCCAACTACGTGTCAATTGTCCACTCTTTTCAAAATAAAGTGATATCTTTGCAGGAGATATAACTCAGTTAGGTTTAGACAAAGATACCGAATTACTATCATTGTATTTATCCATGTGTGTGTGTGCACAAGCTTGTGTTTTGGTTTAGGGCGAGGTCCGAAGAAAATAAATTCCAACGGGGTCAATCATAATTGTGTTACGCTGTAAACACAATATGTTCACAGTCACTTAAGGATGAAGCTTTAATTAGGAAGATCTATTTTGTATTTGCTTTCTTAGTTGCATAACCTTTGTCTTGCTACCCTATCATCAGTGTCAAGCTGGTACTTTCGACACACCCTTGTGCCAGGTCATATTCAAACCATGTTTCCATTGTTTCTTTTATTTGTACCTGCCGGGGAAAATCTTGTTTTGCTCCAAACTTGTTTTATGTTGACATCCAAGAATCAGTCTGATGGGATCTTGCAGTAGACAACTGGGAAATATTGGAGCTAAAATACAGCAGTTGTTCGTCCCTTTAGAGCAGGATTAAAGTTGTTTCACAGCTCATGGTTAACCTTTGCTTTGAGGCGAGGCCATCATATCGGATTTACAGCGTATGGAACTACTTTATTGTACAATAACGTTGCCAGCCACTGCACATTCAGCAAACCTGTTCAGCATCATTTTCTACCAGAACTGCCGTTCAAAGGAGCTGCTCTACGAGTGCAGTGCAGCTTTACAACCGGCTTTCTCAAGAATTGAGAAAGACCAGTGATGACTGAAGCTATTTCTTAATACATTATTTGGGAGGACCTTCATCCCCTGTAATCCAAAGCGTGCAGTCAAAGGGTAATACAACCTACAACAACGACAAGAGGGATCAAAACCTTCAAATACTTGGAGACCAAGTTGTGATGCTTTGGTATCGACAGTGAAAATGTTGTGTCTGTGACTCTCAGTGCCAAAGTAACACGACTGCACAACAGGCTCTGAAGGCAACTGCAAACATTTACTTGACATTCTTAAGACTGTGAACCTACTGCGAATCTATTGCCTCATGGCGCCTAAAGGTGATGGTCGGAGCTGGCGGTTTCTAGCTAACCGTGCTAACAGCTGGGCTGGCGGTTTGCAGCTAACCGTGCTAACGGTGTCAACAGTGCTGACCAGAGGGGGAACCCCCGACCGACGCCGTTGTCACCTGTAACCGCCGTGAGAGCAGAGCAGAGCGGAGGCCGTACTGCAGGCGTGCTCACATGCACTAACAAATGAAGGAGGCTCGGATTACAACACACACAGAGGGAGCGTGACTTCATTCTCTGCTCAAGCAGACATTAATCCTCTACATCTTCACATAGCTGGTAGTTGTTGCATGTAACCACCTGTAACCACCGTATGAGAGCAGAGCAGAGGCCGTTCTGCAGGCGTGCTCACATGCACTAACAAATGACGGAGGCTCGGATTACAACACACACAGAGGGAGCGTGACTTCATTCTCTGCTCAAGCAGACATCAATCCTCTACATCTTCACATAGCTGGTAGTTGTTGCCAAGCACGATTGCACGCGACTGCTTGGCAACAACTATCAGCTATGTGAAGATGTAGAGGAGAAGCTCTGCTCCTGGCCGGAGGAGGAGACGCTACACTACTTTTAGTGTATTATTCAATAAGAGCATCATTGTTTAATATCTAGGAGGGTGGGAAAACAATGTACAGAAATCCTCAACTGAAAATGAAAGGAGTTAAATTAGCGTACTGTGGATCAATGCAGATGAAATCACCTCAAGGATCAGCAGTGGCACTCCATCACGGGGCCATGTTGCAGTCACATGTCTGCTTACCTTCCTCCTCTCATCAGCAGCCTCCAGCCTTGCCTGGAGCTCCTCCAGGGACACCTCCCTCCTCGGAGGGGAAGGCAGCGGCTGATGCTGGCTTTTGTCCCCGGACTGGTGGGGATCCTTCAGGATAACCTCAAACGACTGGCCGGATGCTCGCTTGTTCAAGCCCTTCACCTCCAGGTCTGACACACAACGGTAAAACACGAGCAAGTGAGCTGTTTATCAGATGCAAGCTCTTTCTTTCTTTAGTTATTTTTGATTGCTTGCATGCTCTCTCCTAAATCAGAGGCCCAGGTGATATATCTCTGAACTGTGTCTCATCATTGTTATCAAAAAGACTGTAGCTGCACCTCATCCCCCTCCTCATATCCTGTCGTCCCTTGACTTCGAATAAAGGCATTACAATGTGGCAAAAGGTGGGAGCTATGATCTGAAAGGAGCTGTGAGCATGGTTGGTAGTAAACACATGGGGTAAAAAGTGTCCCTCTTCTTGCCACCTAAAGACACAATTTGCAAGATACAGTCGATAAGAGTTTAATAACACCAGAGTGCAGAAGAGCAAAAACATGTTGGCTCACAGAAAAAAGGCATTTCGTTCTGTGTTCTCACACGGAACTAACTGCTCTAAACACAAGTCTGGAGACTTTGTATTTGAATATATGTAAATTATTCTTGTCTTTTGCTCTTTCCCTGCACTGTATGGCCTAATTTGCAGGTCTTCTTTCACTGTTAGCAGTAGTTAGTTCCAACAGCCACAAGCTCATTCAGAAGGTCGTCCTATTTGTCACTGACCTTGGCAGACTTTTTGTGGTGGGAGGCTTATCTGATGTTGCCTTGGCAAGGATTTGGCCTTTTTAGCCGTCCCTCTCTGCTGAACTTCATGTAGCACTTGAAATTTAGTTTTTGAGAGAAGCTAAAGAATAAAAGCATTGCTAACCTAAGCATAGTTTGGGGGGTAAACTAAGCAGATGCAGACAGACAGACAGACAGACAAATAGACAGACAAATAGACAAATAGACAGACAGACAGACAGACAGACAGACAGACAGACAGACAGACAGACAGACAGACAGACAGACAGACAGACAAATAGACAGACAAATAGACAAATAGACAGACAGACAGACAGACAGACAGACAGACAGACAGACAGACAGACAGACAGACAGGCCGGGAGACAGACAGACAGGCCGGGAGACAGGCCGGGAGACAGACAGGCCGGGAGACAAACAGACAGACAGACTGACCTCCATACTGATAGAGGCTGTTGGGATGTGGCTGTGTGTAGAAACAGGAGCAGATCAGCGACAGCATGGACATCTCCTTTATCTTGTCTGTGTAGGCTGTTACATAGAGATAAAAGACCAACATGTTACACATGAAACATATGAAACTCTGTCGACTAGTGGGACAGAATCAAACTTGGGTTACTTCGGTGAGGAATTTGGTTGTCTTTGCTAGTAACACAACACAGTAAAACAACAAGAAATGATTGAAATTGCTGCTTTGCTACAAGACCAAATCCTTGTTGTGTAAGGAGAAAACAAGTCCCTGATTTGGTTTGCACGGATTTCACTCGTAGGTTTCTCCACATTATTTTATCTATTATCATCGTCCGGGTACTAACTGGCACCTCTTTTATCCCAGGCAGCATCTTTAATTCAAGCAATAATACACAATGAAGTGTCATACTAAACATATATAACAAGCAAAAGTTAGCCCATACTGGTGATTGTTATTTATTTGAGCTATTACACCTCAGGAATGTGTGGGTGAGATATAATTTATTGGCATGTTCTTTACACTCTTTTAGTTTTGCTGCACCTGCTTTAGTGGGACAAATCCAATATGTATCATACTTATTAGTTCATCAGGTCTGCTGAGCTCACATGGAATGCTTAAACCAGGAAGGACATGTTGCAATCGCTGTGGTGTGATGAAAAACAAGGTTTTGCTGTGCTTCTGTTATTTCTGTTATGATATTTTCAAACCTCCGGTCACATATCACCTCGCTCTTCTTGCGTATGGTGCAAGACTGGGTTCCTGCCACCAACCACAAGAACTTGTATTAGAGCGCGACTCACCCCATGTCTGATTCCGCAATTGTTGCGGAAGTGCGGAAGTGCGGAAGTGCGCAAGAGCGGCCTCACGCTTTGGCATCTGGCCTTTATCTGATCTCGCTTTTGAGACTCACACTTTTTTAGGAAGTAAGGGCCCCCACCTTTGCTCTCCGTCTTTTGTTTTCATTCTTGTTCATGGAGACTGCCTGCACTCTGTACGACCATTGAACCTTTGTTGCAGCAGATAATAAAACCAACAAACTTCTAGTTCTGTTTTCTCAGTATTCCTTATTTCAGTTTAAAGAGACTTAGACAGACGAATAATAACACAATTTCCACTCCAGTGGTCAGCCAGCCCCAGTCTCAGAAATACTGTGTACACCTCCCTCACACCATCCTGTCTACAGAAAGGTGTCTATTGGCAATAAGCATTCAGATGTAGACTTTCAGTGACTAAGTGATTTGCATGTCAGCTTTCCCTATCGGTTCTTCCACACAGCCTGTTTACAAGCTGTCTCTCTTTCCAGATAGCATGCTTTATTGTGTCCTTGATACACCTTAACAATGGGAACTCTGTTGAAGTAGAAATCCCGGAAACCCGTGACAGCTGTGTGCAGCGTGTTCAGATATTATTGGCTAATTCTATGCTGAAGTGAGGGAAAACCTTTACTCTTCGCTCATCCAATAGGGTATTGCATGATATAAGCTCCACAATCCTAAAATAAATATGGCCTTTTTAGATACAAGTTGGATCTACAGGTCAGACTTGTTTTTTCATCTCATTACTAGTTTTCAATAAAACTAAACAAGTTAGTGCATACTGGAGTGCAAAGAGCTTAAGCGGTGAAGAGGTGACTTAAGAGTGCAGAAACAAAGTAGAACGGTGAAAAAGTTACGTCAGTTTGTGTAAAATAAGCTGCACCTAGCATACATTACAAACACCCGTCACATCATATCTGTGTACTGCCTCAGCAGCCTCTAGTTAGTTGATTCAAGATCATGTTCAGCATAACTCGAGAGTTTCGTTCTACCAACTAGACTTAAATGCTGAGTCACAAGCTTGGTATCAGGCAGTGTAGTGGAACCAGAGTGACAGGCCCGTCTTGTCACTTTTATGTTCTGTGTAGATGACAGTTTCCTCATACTTCAGCTTCCTTGTTCACAGTTGACATGTCCTCACATTTTCCAGTAAAATAAATGAGACAATGAAAAAGTGTTCCAGCCATTAGCGATGTATTTAAATGTAATGTAGACACATCCCATGATGCTGCTGCTGCCCTTTATTAAGAGTTGTATTATATATTTATAAATGAAGCTGAGCAGAAGCATCTCTCTAAGCCAATCTCATTGTTGCTGTCAAACTATAAATAAAAAAACTAAGTTATGATGGGGTCTAATCGCCAAAGACTCTCCACAATTCTAAATGTCTTGCTTTACCATCCGTCTATCGGGGAATAATTTCTTCCACTGCATCTGTTCCCCTATTGAGCTGAATGACTGGGGATAAACCAAACTCGAGGTCAGTTGTGGGTCAGTTAGCTACGACATAAACTAGTTGGTCATAAACTAATTGAACCTTCCAGGTGTGCACAACTCCCTTTCTGTGAGCTGAGTGACTCCAAGGCTATGGATTGATAGTAGTGCCCCGCCTCCCTCCTTGTGTTTCTGCATCAAGGACACAGTGTACGAGTTCAGCACCTAAATCATCACATACACACAGTAGATAGAGCGGGGCCTGCAGTCTCAGACATGTCCAGAGGCTCCTGACTTACTGATTGGCGGTCCGGCTTATGACCCAGAGCATATGCATCCTGATTCTCTGATTAGGAATTTGTATTGTTTATGACTTGGTTTTACATGGAGACATTCCCTCATTTGGCGCTTCCTAGTTAAATCATCCTCGAAACGCAGTGACCTTCAGAATTGAGTGTAGCTACGCACTTGTGACTGTGTCTGTGTATCGGTGTATTGCCGTTACTCGTTTCACCTTGAACTCATTATACTCATCTGTGTGTTCAGTGATCTGTGTTTTGCTCCTTTCAAAATGGGAAATCAGACTGTTACTTAGTCATACATGTGACATCATCACACATGACTTGTTCAGGTATTTAGATAGTCAAAATGATAGCAGCAACGGAAGCCAAGCGCAAAGTGGAACCATCCAATTTGATGTCTGGGGGCTTTGCGTGACTGAAATGCATTTCATGAAAAGTTTATATTTTTAGGAAGATTATGAATTATTAACATGTACTTCACAATCACTTTCAAGTCATTGAGCGCAGGCTCTCAATATGGGATCATTGAGGAGTTAAAGGGCAACACATCTGAGAAAAGGTACGATGCAGTTTACAAGTGTACAATGTTCTAATGCAACATTGTAAAGCATGCTTATTATCTTCTTCTTTAATGGAATGTATTGCATTCCATTAAACACAAGTACAAAGTGTTCCTGGAAACGTTCCAGGGCACATTACAATGCATTTCCTTGACATTATCTGAAGCAACAGCCACAATCTTGGCATCAGGTTCAACCTGTTTACTGTTAACTAGCAAGTTCTAGGGCAAGACACTTAATCCCACATTTGGCTGGGCCGGCTGGGTACGAATGATTAGTTGGAGTCTTGATGAGCAGATGACACCTTGCATGGTCGTGTGAATTATGTGATACTTGTTAACTCAGATTGTTTTTGATGCTCTGCTTGCATATATTCTATGATGTCACAGTTTGATAACAATGTTTAGACATTAGCTGTTGTGTTTTTAAGTGAAGCAATATCGGTTTGTTTGGCATCTAAATTGAAGGTTTTGCAAGTGTTTTATTTGCAATGTGCTGATAGCTTAGTTTTAAGTCCACAGAAAGGAGAGAACATGGAATTGGCAATGGTTTGCATCACAGTACGGCCATTTTAATTAGTTTAAAGCATTAAAGTGTACATATAGAAATGGATCAAGTATGTCTAATCTGTTTTAACAGATGCTTGTCCTTAAGTGACCCAGCAAGAGATGTGTTCTTGTCCCTCTTTGCACCTGCACCATGGCTGCAAAACAAATCAGTCCCACGTGAATACGTCTTCCTGTGTATCTAGGTGTGGGTGTGTCTGTGTCTGTGTCTGTGTATGTGTGTGTGTGTGTGTGTGTGTGTGTGTGTGTGTGTGTGTGTGTGTGTGTGTGTGTGTGTGTGTGTGTGTGTGTGTGTGGTTGAGATGCAGAATGTGTTGTAATTGTGCTGATAAGCCTTAAATAAAAGCCAATCACAGCCCCAGTGTGTGTTGCCAAGGTGACATAAAGGCAGTGTAAAGTACAAGCAACACATCTGTATTTAAATACAATGGCCAGGGTCCATGAAGAGGACTCCAGAGGGTCCCCAATAAATAATAAGTTTAATTTGTATTCAAATTTAATAAAGCTCCAGAACAAAAGGAACATATGACGGTTATTATCTTCCTCACACACAACTCACGTTGGCCACCTCACTTACACTAATATGGATTGGCTAAATAACACACACACACACACACACACACACACACACACACACACACACACACACACACACACCTCACAGTAAAAGAAGACATTACACATATGAACATTGATCCAGTTTACTCATGCCACATTTGATGTTGAAACACGCCCCCTGCTGTTCAGAGAGGCAGGTGCCAATCGGTTGGAACAGTTTATTTACTTGCTGTGTATTGTACAGCACACTGGAAGCATCCACGGTGTACACAGTGCTGAGTAATCCTTAAATACTTAATCTAGTCCTAAGGGCTACATACGATGGGGTTTTTTGTTTGGGGAGCCTTGAGTCGTCCAGTTGCAGGCCGCATTCTCTAAAGCGATGAGTCATGATATGTGAAGGTCTTCCCTCCTAGAAACAGGACTGACTTAGGTCGCTGACTTATTGCTCAGGTTTTACTGACGTGACAGGAAGAGGAAGATTGGGATCCGTGCATTCACCACGAGGTTATCTATTATTGAGATGCTCATCAGGATGGGGCCATTAATCCTTCTCAGTGTCCCGACCACGTGGTTCCCTATGCAGTCCCTCTGTCCACAGCCACACAGCCCCATGATCCATATCAAATAATGTCTCCAAATCTGCTGCAGCCAGCATTCATTTCTGCCCACAGAGTTTCTGCATGGAGTCTGGGTGAAGCGGCCATAAAATACTTTATTGTATTATTATTTCATACAAGCCATATACAGTAATTGCCCAACAGCTCCATTAATGTCCAACTGAAGTCAAAGCCACTTAGTTTTTATAGCCAATTAAAAGAAGATGGGCAAATGGGTTGAGTGGGTGGATGTATCAAGCCTACCCACTATGTTCAGGGCTATTACTGGTTTTAATTGCACTTAATTGTTGTTCTGCATATTGCAAACTAAACTTTACAAAAGCTACATAATTGCTTTGGAGAAAAATACAAAATCCACTGGATGAAGCGATTGGCCAGGCGTGTGAAAGCGAGAACTTCTTCCTTAAAGGAGCTCTATACGGATTCCACAGCATATCGATTGAGTGATTGCCTCCACACAGCTCTCAACATGGAGATGGCTGAGCCGGTGGCTAGGAGCTAAAGGTGCGAACAACTGCCACAGTGCTGAAGAGCTAACGGTGTACACCTAAGAGGGAACTGGAGGGCGCTATATATGCTGATGCAAAAACGCCGTGAGCCATGATGCCGTTATCAGCTGTAACCGCTGATGGCGCAGTGCAGAGCTGCTGCAGGGAGCGAGCCAGCGGGACCCACAAAGAGGGACTCACATACTCTAACATGCACACACAGCTGGACCAGCTCCGTAAACAAAGTGAAGCTCTGAGTCTGGAAAATGAAGCCAATGTGGCAGAGCCTTGAACTTGCAATCTCTTTAATGTCCATCAGGGCGCCGCCGACTTATCTGATTGTATAATTCTATGAGAAAATGACTCTACTTCTCTCTGGATTTATTCCCTCAGTAAACATTGTAAATATGAGTTTATGGTCTCCATCTCTAGTTGTAAGTCTTCTTCAATACAGCACGATGTTCATTTAGTAAAGTATAGTGCATGGTCTATTTAGAGTAAAATAGACCATAAAGCAGGGTATGCTTTAGGGTGGGGCTACCTTGTGATTGACAGGTCGCTACCACAGCGTGTTGGAGTTGTCCGTGTTTTGTCTAACAACTTTTTTGTCTTACGTTCAGTTGTATTCAGCTCTACCCTCTCCTGTCACTTTTGGTTCCCAAAAAATAAGATGCAACGGCCGAAATGCTCTCATTGAGTCATCTTTAAGTTCTATACATTTTTTTGTCACTTTTTATGTGAACAACCAAGAGCAACATCTATGTCTTCCCGGAGAAACGGTCTAAAAACATGCACTGTTATCTCCAAATGTAATTGACTGGCTGTTCAGAACAGCTATAAACACTGCTGCCTCCTAACGTGGTTGAATTATCTACTGTAGCCCGGCCCTTACAATAATGCACTAATACAGCACTGGCAAAAGAAGGATATTTGGAAACATAAAAATAATAATTAATATTCCTTCATTTGACCAGTGGCGGGCCGTGGATTTTTTACCTGCGGCTTCAGTGCGTCTGAGGTCATAGTCGCAATCAGTCTCGATCAGCTGCACAAGGTGCATTACCGCCACCTACTGGCCCTGTGGCGAAACACACGTCCATAATGCTAGCAGGCCTCGTCATATAGTTTAACCAGCTCTCGATTCCATGGAGAAACAGAGGTGAAATGTGATTGGATGAGCTCTTAACCAGATCCTTAAACAGCGGCCACTGCCGTGCCATGCAGGAGGCTAAAGGCAGAGCAACAGAGGAACACAGGAGCTGTGCAATGAGAAAATAACCTGATAGGGAAAAATATGTATAATACATGTAGTGTATTTGTGAAAAACAATTAAATTATAAAATAGCTATAACTTTTAATTAATATTAATTAAAATGAATTAAATAATTCTGTTTCGGCCAGCAGGAAAGGCTTAGCAGGCCCTGACGGCCCGCCACTGCATTTGACTCAGACCTCGAGCCACTTTAGGCTTATGTGTACAGTTCCGGCAACCCTGCGAGCGCCAGAGAATCAGACATGATTCATCGCTTCTTATTGAGGGAATAAATTAAAGACAGCTACAGAGTATATTGCTGAAGGTAAGTGTTCACACTCCCCCGGTGTGCTGTGCACAGTGAGTCAGAGTAGTTGGATCTATAAAGCAGTGTACATTATCTCATCAGTCTGAAGTCGGGCACAGTCAGCTCTGTTACTCCACTGAATCCTCAAAATGGCTGGCTTGTACACCACACCGTAGTATTATGGTATGGTATAACACAACATCAACTGTGAACACCTGCCACTTCCTCTTTTCCTTCCTTTCCTTCCTTTTCTGTGGAGGCTAAACAGCAGAGGGTATTGAGCTCTGTGTGTGTGTGTGTGTGTGTGTGTGTGTGTGTGTGTGTGTGTGTGTGTGTGTGTGTGTCAGAGAGGCTCACGAGGTGTGTTCACAAAGGGAGACATTGGTGAGACAAGAAGCAGGGCGTTGACAAGCTCACGCGCCAGAGAGCATGCAGTGCTTCATTTATTATTCAGGAGTTTGGTGCAAAGGAAAACACTCCAAATTCAAAGAAAACAACGGTGTGCCTGGTGCGCATCTTTGAAACTACTTTCAACATAGCACTCAATATGGTGAATATTTGTCTCTGCATCGACGAGGATCTTGGCCCACTCACAGATGTGGAACTATGTCAAATTGAGCAAAATAACAAATTAATAAAGATGTGACCTGTGACAATGACCTCTCAAAGCTAAAAACAAGTTTTCCAAATATCTAAGTGTCTTTTCAATTTCATTGGAACAAGTTTTTATGCTGTTTTTCTTTCTTGTTTATGTCTAAATGCATTATGTAAACTATTTGTAATTGCTTTTGTGCTTGAAATGTGTGATACAAATACACTTGTCTTGCCTACTAGAGTGCACTGTGCTTTTATTATCTCATCTCTGATTGACGTTCAATTGGAGTTTTTTTTTTTTTTACGAGGGTATTAATTATCACTAGAAATATAGATTTTTTTTTTTGTAACCAGAAAACTAAGTTTGCAATATTTGTTTTTCAAGACCTGAGTAGTGTCTGCCAGGTATTTCTTTTGGCTGCACACAAAACCTTCACCAATAAAAAGAGGCGAAACCCAAATACCGTTGCTTTGGCAGTGACCCAGCTAGATGCAGAAACATAAGGTGACATCTAGGATGAGGTTGCAGATTGCAACCAACTGAAACTTCACCCGTGTGCCAAGAGCAAAGAGGGCCCTATCTAGGCAGGGTTTGATTTGTCCATTCTGGGCTACTGTAGAAACATGTCGGTGCGACATGGCGGACTATGTGAAGAGGACCTGCCCCTGATATAGCTATGAAGGGCTCAATCTAAGCTAACAAAAACACAATTCTTATTTTTAGCTGATTATACACGGAACACTGGACCTTTAAGAAACAATCACATGACTTTTACCCTGCGGGCCAGCGTTCGTGTCGTGTGGGAAACCCAAAGTTTAGTTGTTTTTAGTGATGTTGTCACATGATGTTACGTCTGCAGCTTTATACGTTACAGTTAACGTTAACCACGTGCCAACCTTCAGCATTAATACGATAAAAGCTTCAGAATGGCTTCTGCCCAAGCAGCAAAATATGCTGACGAGTAGGGACAGGACCATGTTGTCTATTTTTATGACAATGCGTTATTGTTTTAGTAGATATTTTGGTAGAGAGTGAATATTGGACTTAGATCAGGTGGCAACAAACACAACAAAATAAACGATAGCGTTCCTCTGTAAATGCTGGATGTGTGAATTAATGAGCAACTATTTTCTAACAAGTCATATCAACTTATGCTGAAATGTTAATATCCACGACTTGAGGCTGATTTTTTTTTAAGTTTAAGGTTTAAGTTTATTTATTGTCCAGTGACGATTCTCAACATTTACTGAATGGATTGACACAAACTATGGTACAAACATTCAGGGTTCCTAGAAAATCTTCAGTGATGCTCTAGCTTTTCTAATATTTTCAAAAAACTTAAATTTGTCCAATAGTCTACATTGTTTTATTAACCAAACGCATGCAAAACCAGTGACACTCCCATCTGTTTCATCTGTGTGTTTAGTACTAATAAACAAATGTGAGCATGCTAACGTGCTAAACTAAGATGATGACCATGGTAAACATGACCTGCTTAACACCGACACATTAGCATTGTTGTTGTGAATCTGTTTCACGTTTTGATGTTAGCATTTAGCTTGAATCACCACTGTGTAGACTCACCAGTCTTGTTTTATTGTTATCACTTGTGGTATTTCTAAAAGAAAGTGATGACTGCACATTTGTCTCTCTCACAAGAGAAACATTTGCTGCACTTATGTTTATGATAGAAGGCTTTTTAATTGGTTGATGCTACTTTCTGTCTTGTTATTGCTTCGGTCATATATGAAAATGTACAAAATCATGTTTTTAAGGTGTGAATGCAAATGTGAAAAATGTGGTTCTAAGTTTTGAAATAATACAGTTCACCAGAGACAAAATGTATATTTACTTTGTTTACCATATATAGGCTATAAATAAATGTGAGGGCTACGTGACAAGGCTTAATGTGTTTACTTATTTATTATTATATGCATTACTTTAAAGTGTGAGTGACTGTAGATTCTACAAGAACATCTGACCTAATGGCTTAAACATATGATGAACTTTTCTTTTTTACCACGAGTACTAAATATAGCAGCACATCAATATTGATATAATACTGTGATGATTATTCCAGTATCCATTTGGTCCATTTTGTCCTCCTTTACTTGCAGTATAAAGTCACCAGATTGGTTTAGGTCGTTCATCACCAGTCTCAGTGTGAATCTTTGTTCAGTTTATTTTCTTTTTTTTCATCCTCATCAGTGAGCTGGCCAGCGGTGGTGACACATTACTGCAAAGGACCGGTTGTTTCTGGAAGAATCTGGCTGCGCCCACATGTCC
Source organism: Myoxocephalus aenaeus (assembly GCA_038501785.1). Taxonomy (NCBI): domain Eukaryota; kingdom Metazoa; phylum Chordata; class Actinopteri; order Perciformes; family Cottidae; genus Myoxocephalus; species Myoxocephalus aenaeus. The sequence goes on along the minus strand of JBAMJR010000358.1, from coordinate 1,584,987 downwards.
GTATGGGACTATGGGAGGGTCCCTCATCTCCATCAGAGCCCCAGTACAACGAGAGAAACCCCAGTTGCCATGACAATTACACAGATACACATAGACCCTCTTCACCCTCCTCATCATCGAATAGATTTAAAACAATGCCTCCCCGCACCATTCCACACAACAACCAGCATGGCGTGGAGCGGGTCGTCTTACCTGATATTGTGCTGGTCATTATTGCTGACGGTGGAGGACGAGGAAGAGGAAGAGGAGAGAGCCGGAGGATGCTGCTGGGTGGAGGCGAGGAGAGAATGTGAAGGATTCAGAGAGAGAAAGAGGCTGAAGGAGGAGGAGGAGGGAGGGAGGGAGGGAGGGAGAGAGAGAGAAGATGGGCTGGGCGTGTGTGTGTGTGTGTGTGTGTACCTTGTATGGTGCAGTGCACAAGTCTATGTGAACAATAGGCAGTCAGGGGGATATGTGTGTGTGTGTGCGTGTGTGTGTGTGTGTGTGTGTGTGTGTGTGTGTGTGTGTGGTGGGTGGTGTGAAGCAGTGGTGGGAGTGTGTAACCAAACATCATTTATCTGACATGATCCAGATATGCACAGACTAGCAGCGTCTGAATTACCGTCTTAAAAGGATTTTAATTCGGTGAGATGGCTCCAATGTTTATGTGCCGTGTAGTTTACTCGTGTGATTTCTGAAGGCACAAATAACCTGCAGACGTAAAGGAGTCAAGGCCACTCAGTTCAAGGATTAAAACATAAAACAAAACCCACAGCTGAAGTTAAGGGAATGCACCTTTCTTTTTTAAAGCATCTTCTAAACAATATCCAACACTAACAGAGATTTAAAGCTACACTAACTCATATAGTTGTATTTTTTAGTGTGTTATTTTTGTTTCCAGCAGCAGCAGCAGCAGCTGGGTGGGACAACAGACTGACCATTCTGACTGAGGTCCTGGCAGGATGGATGGGTCCAACAGACAGCGGTCTGTCAGCATGGAGAGCGCTATTTGTTCCCCGAGGGAAAGGAGAAGTCAACGTTGATGTTTGTCTCAATGTTTCTAGTGTACAAGAACGCAACTTATGGGGTTATTTGATCCCAAACGACAATCTTCTCCGAAACCTAACAACAGAGTTTTGTTGCCTAAACCCGACTGAGTATATCACGATCTTTTCCTGAATCCAATCAAGTAGTTTTGTTGCCTAAACCTAACTTCTTTAGAGGCAGGACATTTATTTAGAAAAAAAAAAAGCTATTCATGTCTACGTGGAGAAATAACTTTTTGTAAGACGTCATACAGTGTATGAGGATATGTCACAGGTGGTGGTCAAATCCAATGTTATTGATTTTCTAAAAAAATTAGGATAAGAGGTTTTCACAGGATGGGCGGGGTTTAGCAGCCGGTCATGGAAATGAACCGGAACCTAGGATTGTGTTTGTTGTCACTAACTAGGGTCCTTAGTATCACAGATCCACATTGATCATTGCACCAGGTTACAAGATCATTAACATTGGTTTAAGTCTCCACATGGGATTTTGTTGGATTATCATCAGACTTATTATTTAATAATAATAGAATCAGATATTTGAGCCTACAAAGCTGCAGATCATTCTGCAACCACCTGACCTGAGGAGAAAACCAGGGGAAGGTGAAGTTTCTCGTGTGGGAAACCTCTCAGAGTGACGCTCTGCAGGGAGGGGCTCAGGGGTCAAAGGTCACGAGGAGCATGACTCCGGGATAGGCCACTTCTTGTAAGTGGATCAGTGTTATAGACCGGCGTGATGTAGTCACCTTGAAGACATGCTGAGATCATCTCCTGCGGTTTAAACGTTCAGTGTGCCTCAGTAACGTTGGCAGGATTAGCTTCCTACAGTACAAGTGGACATTTTATTACACCCGTAAAAAACTCTTATAAGGCCCTCCGGTGTTTATTTCTCTCTTGATGATAGCAGATGAATTATTGCAGTTATAAAAATGTTGATTAATCATATATCACAGCACTAAAAATGGTGTTGATTTAACATTACTCAGAGGAGACTTGGACAGGTGCAGGTGTGTGTGACAGAGAAGCATCAGCATCTTAAACGGACCACTGATTCTTGCTGGCTGACACCACAGGATGGTTTAAAGCAAACTAGCAGGACAGGTCAGTAATACATATATTGTATATTTCAGGCTGTTATATAACTAAGCACAAATAATACATATTTTTGAGTGTTGGTTACATTATTTTTCATGTTATAATAATAATTCTAAGTGCTCTACTTAGCCAGCTCCATGGATGTCTTTCCAAAAGCAATGACCGAAATGACAGAACTGTCCTTTCAACCGTAACTTCTATTCTTAATTCATAAAAGGGGACACTTGGTCAAATAGCCATTTTAAGAGAATTAAACAGGAGTTGCAAGTTCTAATTGGTATATGTGAGGAGTCTCCGAAATACTAGAAGACAAACAGCATTAACATTAATCTGTGAGATGAAGGGAAGTCAGGGTGGAGAGAGAGAGATATTGAATGTTTGTGTCTTACATGAAACCAAAAGCAATGTTGACTTATTTGAATTCATGTAGGATAATTAACTATTTTAAAATCCAAATCATGAATCATGATTCTTTCTTCTCTATTTACAAAGTAGTTTTGTTGCCAAACCTAAATGGTTTCCTGTGGCGTCAGCAGTGGTTGTGTTAGTCTTTCTCGTTGTTGGTCATTGTGACGGACAGAGTTATGAAATATCCGGTTAACGTGATGAGCTCTGAGAGGCAGCGCAATCATTATTCCTGTGGTGGAAGTCATTACGTACCTCCACCGCGTAATTGCCCATTAAGAGGTTGTGGTCACAGAAATAAATGGACTGCAAAAACTGTGACTTAAGACCTCTACACAACGGTGGCCTTTCATCTCTACCATTTATTCAAAAGCCAATACATTTAGTGTAAAGGCCTTCAGGCACAGTTCACTGACGCATTTTGTCTCCCAATAAATACTATTTGAATATTATTTTGAACTGTTTATAAGCAATGCCTAGCATCTGTATAAGTATTATAGTATTATCATCTCTACTACAGAAATGTCCTTTAGCATTCTTGAGGTTTTTTCCAGTTAGACCTGCTAGACCTGAAAGAGCAGCTATTCTCCAACACTGGGCCCACTACAGGTCCTCAGAGAGCCATCTAGTGGGCCCCAGAGGTACTGCCACTGGTTAGAAATGAAAATAATACTTTTTTTTTGTTCATTTCTCAGATAAAGAGAGACGTTTTTGGCGTTGTTAGCTAGCTAATGTTCCTGTGACTGTGACGGATGGAGTGACAGAGTGAGTTATCAGAAATGAAGGAGTGATGTGGAAGAGAACGCTGCGCCAGGAAACGCTGCAAATGGTGAGGAAATATGACCCTGAATGTAATAAATATGGACTCATAATGACAGGCAGTGATGGTAAGCAGAATATGTATTCTAACCATTACAGCAGGACAGGGGCAGATTATATATATATATATATATATATATATATATATATATATATATATATATATATATATATATATATATATATATATATATATATATAATATTTACAGCCCAGTTTATTTTTTCCAGCATTCTTTTTTCTCATTTAATTGTGAAGGTGGTCCTCGAGTTTCTTTTTAACAATCAGAGGAGATGTGTTTGATCTGTCCGCAAACCTGGAAAAACATTTTGTTGGAACGAATACGGGTGAATGAATGGCACTGAAGCCAATGGCAATTCCACTCTGTCTTTTGTAGCTTTGACTTAATTGATAAGACTATTCTTTATATATACAGTACATCAACAATAAGAATCGGCAAATCCGGCATAAAACAAAGCAGTTAGTCAAAGAGTGAATAGTCGTGCACGACGCCAGATCATGTTTATGATCTGGTTTTAGTCCAATATAACGACAATGTACACACACAACTTCCTGGTGGACACCCCTCTTGTGGCTACAATATACTGGTGTTACTTTGAACCCCTTTGTGCTCATTTCAACATGCGTCTAGAGGGACCATGAAAACATGAAAATGTATGTCTTTGAAATTAGAAGTTTATTATTTTCATCGACCATCTATGTGACTGACAGAGGACACCGTCATTTTCATAACACCGTCAAGTTCCCCTCCTGGTATAAAGTGATGCAGCAGGATTCCTGACAGACATCCTGCCCGGTTATCCAGCTGTAGTGTCCGATTATAAACAGTCAAGTTCAGTTTTGATCAAACTATGAATGTTTTACAGAAGTCAAAGGATATACGGGGAACATAAAGAAACTAAAATGACAGATTGATAGAGTAATTCTACACTTTATGAAGAAAAAAAACCTCCACTGCATTGTTCTGGAGTGAGAACTTTAGGGAACAGCTAACAAGCACAAGAGGTATTCATGTCATATCTGAGCCGTTTCCACTTTAATTCTCCCCACAGATGTCTTACAAAACTCAACATATCGGCCTTTAGGGCCAGTTATCGGTCGACCCTTTAGTATGGAGCTCCAATAAGCTGCATTGTGCTACGAGTAAAACATGCAACCAAAAAAAAAAAAAAAGTATAAAAAAAAACAACTGTTTTCATAGTTTCTTCTCCTTTTCATGGAGAGTTAGACTCAAACTATTTTAGCTCACATTATTTGGATTTTAACTCTCCACACTACACAGCTGCCACAGGAAACCCCGTCAAAGTCAAATCCATGACAAAATGTCACAAACCCAAGTAATCTGCTCTCATTTATCCATCATGACGTCGTGTGATAGTTACGTCTAGCCGACATCGTGATGAGGGGCTGTCAGAGACGACGTGGTAAAGTAAGAAAAGTAGTGAATGCTGAGGGGGCCGTGTGCAGATTGGAGAGTTCAAACCTTCAAATCTAAAGAGAAATTAAATGTGTCTTCTTTTTTTTTGTCATCATAACAACAAATTTCCATTTTTCTTTTGACCCAGTCACATGACCAAGGAAAACTTTTCCATGTCCGTTCTGCTCCTATTCTATTTCTGTGGTTATCAAGCAAGCGGCTCAACCAGAGGCCTGAAACAAAAAGGTTCTGTTCTCAACAGCACAATAGCTGCAGCATCCTTAATTTGCCGATGCAAATTTAACTTTGACTTTAAAAATGTGAGCTAAATATTGTTCAATTGATCTGATACCGTTGCCGTTTTGTATATTTCACATGAGAACCGATGCTTCTTTGCTTCAGCGGCCCCAGCAGCTCCACACTGGGACCGCTGTCCACACGTGAAGCAGAAGAAGTCATGACACCGCTTCAGACAGTGGAACGAGTCAGAGTCCATTCACGGCACATCTGAAATGATGCCTTGTGATCATAAAACAAAATGAAATAAAAACTGTGACACTGTCTGTAATGAACCCCTAAAAGCCGAAATCCAAACTGTTCAAAGTCACAGCAACACACGAGGAGAGAGGAGAGGAGAGGAGATCCGCTCCGGGGTTCACGTGGAATGTCCTCAAGGAGGAAGGCGCAGTCCAAAGTCAGAGGAAGCAGAGCTGGAGCTTTTCCTACGTGATGTCCTTCTGTCTGGGCGGCCGGTGAATGTTTCGCACCACACACTTCACCATCCAATCGATGCCTTCGTTCACTCCATCCCTGTGTCAAAACAAAAGAGGTCACTCACTACTTATTGCTCAGGACCAAGCACACAAAAAGGGAAGAGAGCTTTTGTTCACCAGGAAGGCCTCGTGGTGTGATACAGATACGTGCACAGCAGGCCGTACCCAAACTGAAAAGATGCAGCTGAACTCAAATGCATCCGTCACTTATAGCACCCCAAGCTACTTCAAATGTATAATAAACATGGGACTTTTACTTTGAAATATCTCCATATGGAAACGTTTGATTTTGTGTCTGTGCAGTCTGTCCTTTTCCGAGCCCCTTTAACGTTAGCTGGGGTTTTGCAAACATAAGCTAACTTAAGATGCATACAATGTAATGTGTGTGTGAAGATTATCACATATAATGTGAATTACATGGTGACGTTAGCGTTGAACAAGCGTCGCATAAATAAGTATAACAGGAAAGGGGAAAGTATGGACTGAGGTTCTGCCGGGTTCCAAGCTCGCTCAAGGGGCGGGACTCTGATTGAAGGACGACCCTGAGCCACAGTCTCAACACACAGTAAACACAGTAAACACAGTAGCAGTCTTACCCTGTCAGCGCGGTACAAGGCTGGACTAAACAATCTCTCTTGCCGATCTTCGGGGCAGAGTCACTGAAGGCTGTTTTAATGTCCGGCACTGACAAACAGTCCTGAGAACAGAGCAAAAACACGACAGGACTGAATGCTGCAACAGAAATGACAACACTGTAAAAGAAAAACAATCATTATCTCGAATATAGATTTTAGATTACAGCCTTCCAATTGCTTGTACGGTCCAACAAACAGTCCAAACCCGTAAGATTTTAAAATTTACAATGAAATAAAAGAGCAAGAAGCAGCAAGTGGAACAGATGGAACTAGAGAATGTTACATGAATCAAACCAGGTTGTGAATAAAACAGTGTTTTAGGTTTAAAAGAAGTCATGCATTGACCTGAACAGGGTCTCAGTGGGTTAAAAAGATCACACCGTACCGGGACATCCTGCTTGTTGGCCAGCACGAGGAGCGGGACCCCGTCTAACATCTCGTTGCTGATCATTTTCTCTGGAGGAGACCACAGTCACAGGATTGATTCAACACTCAGCAAACACAACACACAATAAAGCGCCTCACGGTGTGACGTCGAGTGTTGAACATTGGAGCTGATTTTTACGTGTTGGTTGAAAAAGTTAAATTAAACTCAAGCCCGTCAGCAACGATGTCATTATGTTCGGGGAATAAAGTCAGAAAATAACAGAGGAACGTCGCTCACCGAAGGCCTCCTTGGATTCAGACAGGCGCTCCTCGTCAGTTGAATCGATCACGTAGATGACTCCATGGGACTCAGCATAGTACTGAACATGCAAATGAGAAAGAAAAAAATAATCAGAGCAGCCTCCTGGGACAGAATAACCAAAACAATGATGAAACCCTCGAGGGGCCTTTTGGAACGACCGCTGAAGGACAAGCTAGGGGTTCAACGCAGGAAAAAGTTGCAGATTTCAAGATTGAACTCCCTCGCCTTTTCTAGTTCATAAAGTTATGAGAAGAGAAAAAGGTTGTACAATGTATCCATTCATGTCATGATATTTAGACAGTAAAGATGTAACAATAACAAATAATTGGAGAAAACCAACTAAGTCATGCTGCTCCAGTCACTGCTTCAAAACATCTGGTTATAAAATCCCCACCTTCTAGCTGCCTTCATGTCAATATCCTAAAGTTTATGACAGGGCCTTGTTGACTGCCATCACCCAATCAGCAAATGAGATGGTATTTGCCGATGGCAGTGGCTGTTAGGGTTACTGGCAGTTTTGCGTTGGTAATTTATTTGTGAGGATAAACTGCCGAATGATTTGAAAAAAGCCGAGTTATTTTTTTGTTACAACAACATTGGCATCAGCATTGACAATCGCTGCATCGCTAGTTAGATGAAGAGGTGTTTATTGATGGAGCTTCAGGTCCCCACTCCTCATTTGACACATGAAAGGTGACCGCCTGCTCTTATCTGGTTAACATATTGTACAATTTGGACTTCATTCTCAAAATAGTTTTTTTGGACCCATACATTTTGGACTTTTCTCTTGTAATACTTCTGCTTTATTCTCGATATCTCCGATTATGTTTTTTTCTTAACTCTGGCATATGTTAGCCTTAGTATACTAATGCAATGTAGTTTCAAGTTTTTTTTTTAAACCGATCACTTGACATAATGCATTCAGTTTGATCTGGGTTTGGGAAGTTGCGTAGTAGAAAAGGTTGAACCCGTTTTTATTTTAAATAACACATGTATATAGGCAGAGAGCCTGTGCGTCAGCATGAGGCCGGTGAGGATGCTGCCGCGGTTTCATCCTTCACTCACTTTGTCCCACAGAGACTGGAGCTCGTCTTGACCTCCCAGGTCCCAGAACATCAGACGAGCTTTGCCCACATCGATTGTGCCAACTGTGAGGGAGATTAAGAAGAAACATTGTACTGTGGAGCAGCAGGAGGATACAGGAATATACAACAATAGTCAGTGTTTGGAGTAACAAGTCCATTGCTGAAGACATAACGTACTGGAATGTTCACTTACTGTTCAGGCCGACTGTGGTTGTGATCTTTGATAAATTCATTCCCTTATAGTTCTTACTGAACTTGGTTTTGGTTTGTTCCAGAAAGGTCTGCAAAGAGAGACAGCAGTGAGATGAACAGACTATTCAATGACTCACATGATATGGTGAAGGCTAACAGTTATACAGTAGTCCTGAAATACCATTTAAACCATCCCAAAGTAAAGGCTAGTCGTCCTAAATAAAAGAGAAGTTGAAGTTCCATAATTAAATGTGACACATGCCATAAATAAAACATTATGATTACAACAAAAGTTATGTTTTACATATACATACTCATTTTTTTATACCTCAAAATGAATTGCAATAGATTTGTTGCCCGTCTATTCACCAAATTACGGTACCGGTGCTGGGAATGGCCAAAAAGGACTTCTCACAGTCCACATACCATGTCAAATGAAATTATGGTTATCATAAAATGGTTTTTAGAGAGGCTTCCTGAAATTAAAAAAATGGGTTCGTAGATAGATATGTATTACTTTTCAATATGTTATATGAAACGTGAAGTCATTGTACTGAAGGAGGCCTTTTTTTAAGAAAGCTAAATAAATCCACCTTCACTGCAAATATGAATTGAAAATTCCCTTAATTTTTAACTGTCAAAACAGTTTCCACAATATGTTCACTAAGAATTATGGAAAATGAAAAATAAAAATGTGAAGAAAACGCCAATTAATGTGTGTTCAGAACGAAATTGTCTATAAATATATAACATTTGAAATTATTCCACTATACAATTTAAGAAAACTAAAAGGGAAAGTAACCACAAAGTCAAAACACATAGCATATCCCTTCGTATTTGACCTCTGAACGTACTTGATCTTGAATTGCTGAAATTCTCAATGGAATCCAGTTCACAGGGACCACTGACTACGACCATTAAGGAGGTCATTTACGGTACTTCTCACTTTCACATCCCTCCAAAATGAGAAGCACTTGGTGGACACTCACTGCAGGAGCAACCGAGGTCCTACGGCACCAAAGGTTTCTCGTAGCTCACCGTCTGCTTGATGCAGTTGGTGCCGCACAGCAACTGAAAGAGCTTGGCTTGTGTTTTGTTTCATTATTTCATGAGTCACTGCTGGGCTTTTCAACCAGGGTCTTTACACGGCTATAGAGTGCTACAGGAATGAGTCCTAATACCTGGGCTGAGTTCAGCCTGAGTTATACTCCTGCTGCAATGCGCGTATGAATCATGTGCGGGTTGGTGCACCTCTCGTGCCACCAGGCAAACATAGCTCTGCGGTGTATTGAGTGGGAGCGCGTCATTTCTTTCAGATTTGGACCTACAGTTTTTTTTTTAAGTTGGTCAAGGGTTTTGGGGCGATACAAAATGCATTTAATTTAAAACCCATATCGCGGCGGTGATGTCCAATCAAACTTCTGCATCGTCCACAGTCAGTCTTTTTGCACTTTCAGTTCCTTTATTCTGAAGAAATGGGTTTTCTGGATGAGTCTTGGTTAGATGCTCTAAATAAGATTAATACAAACGTATGACATTTTAAAGTTATGTTCTACGACATGAAATATATCAGTCAATACCAAACTAACATTTTGAGTCTTTTCCGTGTCATGGAAAAGGCAAAATGAGCCTAAATGTCATCACACTAGTCCGTTTTAGCTTAGTGATGTCAGGCAACCTTGGTGAAATATTAGTTATTTTCTTTCATTAACTTTTGACTTCAATTACTTTTTATGTCAAATGACACTTCAAAAATCATAAAAGTGCTGTTTTATTGGTTAAAATAATCTTGCTGAACAAACTTGAGTTTCTTTTCCACAATAATCCCAAATGCAATGGAAACATCTCAATTTACTTTTCGTGGAGGGAACCAGTGCGACGATAACTTCCGGGTTAGCTACAAAACCCTCTTTTTGGCCCCTTCAAGCACCCGTACCGTAATTACACCAATAGACGCGCAACACAACCAAACCGGCTTGATCCCATTCGGGTTTTTGCAAACGACGGCTCACTTGGCCGCAGTCCTCTCACTCAAAGAAAACCAGACTGACAGCTGACACAGTCACATAGGGATGAAAGCAGCACAACACTGATAACACAATCGACAATGCTGTCAGTGTGGACGAACGAGTTCACGTTAACCCTGTTGTAAAGAATTATAATAAAGTAATTTACCGTTTTCCCAGCGTTGTCCAGTCCCAGGATCAAAACACAGAATTCCTCCTTTTGGAACATGTACTTATATAATCCAGATAATAAAGTATACATCTTGAAAAAATATTGTAAACAACACAATTACTTGCTAACTAGTCATGCCAATATTAGCTTGGTAACATAGATTAGCCTACATATGAGGCCAAACACAGCGACACGCGCCGCTGCGGCTTCATTATCATCTAAATTAATGAACGCGAGTGTCCAACAATCGTAAATGCATGAAATAAGTCGGTCAAAGTCGTCGTTTTGTCGCTAGTTTGCTACTCTGAAGCTCTCTTTGAGAAGTGACGCTACGTGTTATCTAACCAGGAAGTACGGCTACAGGAGTTGTGGGAAATGAAGTACACTTCGCATCGTTAGACCTGTCTGTGAAAAAGGCGGTGCGTTCACATAGAACACCATTTCCCAGGAAGCATTTCGGTGTTTCTGTGCGCTCGATGGCGCGTAACAGCGTAAGCCAATGGCGTCATCACGTTAAAGAAAAAAGCCACCCTAAAAATGAATTTTCTCTCTTTATTATCATCGTTAACATCAGCTAGTTGCTGCTCTGCGTTGGATGTCTTACAAATGGAGCTGGTCAAGTTATATATATAGATATATAAAATAAATACATACATGTATGTATATATCTGTATTTATGTATAAGAAAAACTAAAGAGACTCTTTATTTATACATATACAATCCTTTTAATTTTAATCAAATTAATTACTGTAATATGCAGTAAAAAGTACACAACTATATCTGCAACACAATCATTTATTTTTATTTGTGTTATTTTAGTTTAATTGTCTGAAAAGGGAATATCACTCTTTGAGCTGACGACCACAACACCTCATAAATGCACCTTGACGAGTCACAGGTTAAATAAAAAGAGGAAACCACAGCTCTATATGACTCTGACTTTATTGAAACAAATGTAAAAAAAAATATATATATTTAAACTTTAGCTAAATATAAATGGATGAGAGTGAAAAATGTTTTCAGACTCAAGATTCGGCAAGACTCAAGGTGTTAGGAGGTCTGCAGATCTGAGGTTGCGGGTGGGAGCGTGTCGGTGCAGGAGGTCAGAAAGGTATGAAGGGGTTCAGGCTTGTGAAGGGCTTTGAAGGGCTTGCTGTATGGGGAGCCAGTGGAGGTTCTGAAGGACTGGGGTCATGTGATCTCTGGTGCGGGAGCGGAGACGGGCAGCTGAATTCTGCATGTGTTGTAGTTTGTTGATGGTTTTGGTAGATGTGCCGTACAGGATGCTGTTGCAGTGGTCCAGTCGAGAGGTGATGAAGGTGTGGATGAGTGTTTCAGCGGCCGAAGAGGAGAGGAAGGGGCTTAGACGGCGATGTTATCAAGATGAAAGAATTGGTTTGGCAGAACCACAGTAGAAACCTGTGATGCAAGAAAGCTCAAAGACTCCGGGGAAGAAGCAGAGTTAGTGATGTGCCTTGATGGGACATGAATAAATAAACGGAGAGAGAGAAGAGGAGAGAGGAGCTCAGTGTATAAGATGTCCCCAGCAGTCTTGGCCTGTAGCAGCATCTCTAGGGACGAACACAGCTGTTACATTTTTAACTCCACAAACATAAAAATGACATCATCGTGATCAGCAGTCTTTTCTCTCTGTTGATAATAGTATTTTGGTGATTGGACTCGTTTTTGTAGCATGTCAAGCAGCAGGTTTCTTGCTGACTATTAATGGAGTCAGTTTTAATAACAGCCTCATAACAGCTTTACAATCATTTGACCCATTTTCATTGACACTATTAGACGTCTTTTAAAAGGCTGTTCTGACTACTTCTGTGTTATCGGTCCGTTTGATAGTCGAGAGCGACGGCTGGCATTTACTAAATTATTAATTTATATAAATGAGAATCGAATATGATAAATAATCTTTCTCAAAATCTGGAATGGAGGGGAAATTAATTAAACTATATTTCTGAATTTCTAGAATTATACAAATCATCATCACAAAATAACACAAGCTTTGTTTTCTGCAGAATCTGAACTTCCATTTCAGCTCATAAAACGTGTTAGAAAGATTCTAAAGGAACGACATGGAGACATGAAAGTGACAGAAGCTGAGACGGGTCACTGGTGCAGCTCAACACAGTTCACTCACTGATAGTTTGATCCAAACTGGTTTCATTTATTTTAAGAATGATAATATGATCTGAAGTGAACACGGCTGTTCATTTCCTGCTCGTTACATTTCATAACCAGACTTCTGTCACTTTGTTGTTAAAAAAATACCTGAGAATCCAACGCTGCAAGTTCAAACCAGAGTTTGACCTTTGACCTTTAAAGTCTCACTAATATCTCTCACCATGGCTTCATGTTTGCAGGTTTTTAATTAGTGAGCCGTAGAGATGACTTTGATGAAAGTATTTCTCTGAATGCTTCTTAATAAAGTGTTGACTTTCACATTATTTATGTTGGATATGAGCTGCTCTACACAATTCATTTACTTTTATTATCTTGTTAATTATGTATAAAAATAGATAATAAATGGTTTTCAAAATGGTCCTAAACTTAAATTCATACGTAAGCCTATTCAGACAGGATGTATTATTTCAGTTTGTTCTCATAGGACATGGACAGAGGTGGTATACAGTATAAGCACATTGTGATAGCGTAACTTCAAAGGTATTCAAACTGAAGCTGACATAAATCTTAGTCTTACTTTGACATCACAGAGACATCATATACAGGACTGTCTCAGAAAATTAGAATATTGTGATAAAGTTCTTTATTTTCTGTAATGCAATTAAAAAAACAAAAATGTCATGCATTCTGGATTCATTACAAATCAACTGAAATATTGCAAGCCTTTTATTCTATTAATATTGCTGATTATGGCTTACAGCTTAAGAAAACTCAAATATCCTATCTCTAAATATTAGAATATCATGAAAAAGTATACTAGTAGGGTATTCAACTAATCACTTGAATCGTCTAATTAACTCGAAACACCTGCAAGGGTTTCCTGAGCCTTGAACAACACTCAGCTTGGTTCAGTAAACTAAATCACAAGTATGGGGAAGACTGCTGATCTGACTGCTGTCCAGAGGACCATCATTGACACCCTCCATCAGGAGGGTAAGACACAAAATGAAATTTCTCAAAGAGCAAGCTGTTCACAGAGTGCAGTGTCAAAGCACATCCACAAAACGTCTGTTGGAAGGGGGAAATGTGGCAGGAAACGCTGCACAACCAAGAGAGATGACCGCAGCCTTAACAGCATTGTGAAGAAGAGTCGCTTCCAGAATTTGGGGGTGCTTCAAAGACAGTGGACTGAAGCTGGAGTCCAGGTATCAAAAGCCACTGTTCACAGACGTGTCCGGGAAATGGGCTACAATAGCCGTATTCCCATGGTCAAGCCACTTCTGAACTCAAGACAACGGAAGAAGCGTCTGACTTGGGCTATGGAAAAGAAGCACCGGACAGTTGCAGAGTGGTCCAAAGTCCTCTTTTCAGACGAAAGCAAGTGTTGTATTTCATTTGGAAGTCAAGGCGCCAGAGTCTGGAGAAAGGCTGGAGAGGAGCAAAATCCAAGTTGCTTGAAATCCAGTGTGAAGTTCCCACAGTCAGTGATGGTTTGGGGAGCCATGTCAGCTGCTGGTGTTGGTCCACTGTGTTTCATCAAGTCCAGAGTAAATGCAGCTGTGTACCAAGAGATTTTAGAGCACTACATGCTTCCGTCTGCTGAAAAGCTCTATGGAGATGAGGATTTCATTTTCCAGCATGATCTGGCACCTGCCCACAGTGCCAGAACCACCAGTAACTGGTGTACTGCCCATGGCATTACTGTCCTCGATTGGCCTGCCAATTCCCCTGACCTGAACCCCATAGAGAATTTGTGGGGTATTGTGAAGAGGAAGCTGAAAGACACCAGACCCAACAATGCAAATGAGCTAAAGGCCGCTATTGAAGCATCCTGGGCATCCATAACACCTCAGCAATGCCACAGGCTGATTGCCTCCATGCCACGCCGCATTGATGCTGTAATCCGTGCAAAAGGATTCCCAACCAAGTACTGAGTGCATTAATGGACATTTTCTAATGTTTGATTTTGTTTTGCTGTTATCAATCTTTTTTTTAACTTGGTCTGAGGAAATATTCTAATATTTAGAGATAGGATATTTGAGTTTTCTTAAGCTGTAAGCCATAATCAGCAATATTAATAGAATAAAAGGCTTGCAATATTTCAGTTGATTTGTAATGAATCCAGAATGCATGACATTTTTGTTTTTTAATTGCATTACAGAAAATAAAGAACTTTATCACAATATTCTAATTTTCTGAGACAGTCCTGTATTGTTTCATTAACACCCGTTTGTGCTGCAACTGATGCTGCAGAGAGCATCAGTTGTGTGTTACTGACTACTTTACTCTCAGCATAAGGCCTCTGAAATATCCTAGAAATCAATAGAAATTCATTTTTCACTTAAGTCAGCGGTCTGAGAAATGATCCTCAGAACAACAAATCACATACTTCACACTACTGCTGCCCAAAAGATACAAAAGCACCGGTAAGTACTAAACTATAACTGTTGATATTGTATTTCAACTTCAGATCAAAACCAAGTAAATGTTAGCTTTAAATGAATAAACAGAATTTAATTTCTGCTTCTTTGCCATCCATTACTTATTTTCATAATTATGAGACTGAATAACAAAAGGATGAAAGAGAGATGCCGCACATAATAATTCTGTTATGAATGATAACACACAGATAACTTACAATAATAATAATTTACAGTGGGAGTGAGAGAGTGGTTTTGTCACTTAGCGCTATTTTAAGCTATTATGTGGAGTTGCTCTATCAGTAAAAAATATAATGTTACAGGAAATTGGGTTGTATAAGCAAAACTACATGTCTTTATCTGATTCGTAATACCCAGAGAGGATAACTGGCTCGTTAGTGAAGGATCTTCAGAGAAAGTCTCTGTATATGAGGGTGCTTGGCACCACTGACCGAACTAAATACTAGCTTGCACAGGTTGGCAAGAGTGTCAGTTAATGTGGTTTCCTTGTGTAATAGTGCCCTCATGTGAGTGGAACTGTGATGGCACACAATTCCGGTTTTGATTAATCAATTACATCATACTGACGTCTCCTTGTCCTGCTGACATCTTTTTTTTCATCAGTGAGGGGAACTCATAAAAACCCTGAGAAACATATAAATATCCTATTGCACCGTACACTGAGGGACCATTTGATGTATAGGGTCAAGAAAGAATAGGCTTGAGACTACAAAGAGAACATGAAAAGAACGTTAAATGGTTCATTAAAATGAGAAAAGAAAGAAAACCTCTGAAAACCTTGAAAGCTGAGGAGGAAATCCCCCTCATGCTCCACATGTTGTATTGTTACAGCCTTGTTAAATATGTAAAGTTCTCTGCAATTATAAAACATAGCAGAACTGTTAATTCAATTTGAACCTATTTGATTAATTTATTGCTCACATTTAGTTCTCTACATGCACAGAATGAGGCAATGCAATAAAGCTTACATATTAGTGTACTTGCAAGTCTGAGCTCCTTCAAGGGGGAATTTGCTGATTTTCAACCTGAAGTCTATCTATCCCACACTGATAAAAATGATTTAGAGACAAAGTATATGTAACACTTATTAAATATATGATATTAACAATGAAAATGTATGTTTCTATCTCTACACGAAAAATTCTAGTCCTGGACTTGATCTGTATTTGTTTAAATGACTAAATATTGTGCATTCCTTCCTTAACAAGCTGTATCTGTGTAATCTCAGCAAATCTTCTGAAGTCCATGCACACAGCACACATTGGATCGTTGCATTTACTCAGCTAAGTAGTGGTGGTCACGTGACTCAATTTCGCCGATGGCCCAATCAGCTGACTGGGGGCGTTCATTCATGTTGAATGAACCAACCAGTCGTTGTCGGAGCAGTTCCGTAAGCCAATCACAGCGTTGTTGTCAAACTTTAAATACACTGTAAAAAAGACAACTCGCAATTGTTGACCTCATAAACGTTTTCAAATTAATCTGACTCAAAAACAAAGCTTTGCCATATACAACTGACAAAAACTTGTCAGGCCAGCAAACTCCTCCCTATCGTTGCCCTAATACGTATTTTCAAAACGGGTTAACAAACATTTTTGAGTGGAGCCTTATTTTTCTTGATGAAAACTTCGTAACGACTGCGCGCATGCGCCTTGCGGTCATGTACGGGGTTTCTGAGTCACTTGAGTCGGCACTGAGGGCGATGCTGAGCGTGGTGGTCGGACATCTTGTGAACGCTAATTCAACTTGGGCCATGAAGTTGGAGATTCTCGAACTACTTGTCAACCTGAAGTTTCCCTAATTTGGTAAGTGTGTGTTGTTGTTTTTTACCAGACAACCAGTGTTCTCAGTAATGTGCACGGACCTATTTCAACCAAGAGAATAATTAAATGTGTTCAACTAGCTACCAACGTTACCTTTGTTAGCTAGCTTACGTTATACATAGCATTCCACACACAGTCAATGCTTTGTAACCCCTCTATTACGGCGACATGCAGTTGCTTCAATATGCCAGCGCTCTGGTGGACCCGTCAGCTCTGCCGTTTAGCTAACGTTACTTGAATTGTATGTGTTTAGCACAGGCCAGTCTTTCCCAGTGTCATCTTGAATACTGTCTATCACTATAAACACGGTCCATGGTGATTAAGTCGGCGTACAAGCCAGTAAGTATAACGTTATACTATTTTTACACAGCCTCTTCAAGGCGGTAATGTATGCAACGTTATGTGTGTGTATGTTTTGTGTATAACGTGTCGACATTAAATATGGGGCAGTGTCGTTCCGTTTGGCGTTGCGGCCCGTGAAGCACCTCTTTAACGTCAGAATTGCCGGGGTTTGTGACTGCGGGGCTGCGGGTGTGAACTGGTAAGGCTTTGTTTAAACTCGCGCGGCGCAGTAGCGCGAGCCTCCGCAGATCAAGTGCGAGCTCCGAACAAGAACGGCAGCGTTGATACTGCGCGCTGTGCGCTGCATTATTCTCTGAGACACTTGAGGACGTACAAATAAAATGAACTGTGAGGAATCAAAAAGACGACGACTGTATCTCTTAGATATGCCCATATATGGCCCATAGACTATAGGTGTAACCAGCAGAAAGCCTTAAACTAACCTCCATTATGCCAAGGAGGGATTGTAAATATAAATAATCTCATATTCATGCTTACTTTATTGCCTTTCTACAAGCCCTGTAAATAAACAAGTTAATTATTACATGCATTATAAAGAAACAAAGGTTTAATATCCTGTACTATTTGTTTTGGCTGCTAAATACATACACCACGTTCCACATTATTAGGCAAATTGTATTAAAGGGTCATAAACATTCATTTTTTGGTTTTTCAATGAAACTCATGGATGGTATTGTGTCTCAGGGCTATTTGGATGATTTCAATAATCCAAATAGTAATAATAATAATTAGTTTGCCAGGTGAGCCCAATCAAAGGAAAACTACTTAAGAAGGATGTTCCACATTATTAAGCAAGCTACATGTTTCAGGCAAAATGGGGAAGAAAAAGGATCTCTCTGCTGCTGAAAAGCGGCAAATAGTGCAATACCTTGGTCAAGGTATCACAACATTGGATATTTCCAAAAGAATTGCGCATGATCATCGGACGGTGAAGAAATTTGTCACCGATTCAGGTGACAAAAAAAAAGTATGACACATTCAACCTAGCCAATTCTATTCAGTGATGTAACATGAATGGGGTTGTTTTGGCTTCAGTGGGATGTGTGTTATATTGGTGAAATAAAGCTGTATCATGGTAGTTTTATATACATTTGCAAATTACAAAGTCTGCAGCTTAAATGCTTTTAGCAAAACTTAATGTTCTATATGTGTCTCTCTTGTTTTAGGGGTGGACTGGATGCAGTGCAAATTCTGCAAATTCGCAAGCTCCAGTCAAGAGATTCTTCTGAAACATCATCGTCTTCGTCACGGAAAAGGTGCACACTGGCCTTGTATTTACACTAACTGTGTATGTGTATTTAAAACACCTGGTGCATTACGATCGCACCTCTCAAGATCACACACAACTGGGAAAGTCCATGAAAATTCTACATTTCGTTGTGAATTGTGTGATTTTAAAGAGATCTGCAGTGAAAAAACGTATTGGAACCATCTTGGACATCATTTAAAGAATCGAGAAACTGTACAATGTCCCATTCTCAGGTGTGCCTTTAAAACAAACACTCGCCCAACTTTCAGTTCTCACAGAAGTAGAAAACATAAAAACTGCACGTTTAAGGATTTTCGAACAATAGCAAGAGCCAACACTGAAGATGAAGCAAATGATGGTGAACAATCTGATATTGAAGTAGGAACATCATCACAGGACCGTGTGAGACCAGACGAGGTTGAAGAGATTGTGGAAGATGTGGATAGTGAGACACTTCAACACAAATTGGCCTCGCTCTTTCTATATATGCAAACAGTGTTACATGTTTCTAGAGCTGCAACACAAAAGATTGTAGAGGATTTGCATAATCTGCTGTCTTTTTCTAACAGTCAGACTCTTAACAGTGTCAAAGAGATCCTTTCAAATCATAGAATTGAAATAAATGATTCTATTTTGCAAGAACTTTCTAATGCTATAGTTCAAACTAATCCACTACTTTTAACAACATCAGAGAAAGGTTCCCTATCTACAGATTACCGAAGGAATTTATATTTCAAGGAACACTTTTCTGTTCTAGAACCCATAGAATATCTTTATAACACAGCCCACCACAATTCTTTTGTTTATATATCTGTTACTAAGGCACTTGAGACTTTATTAGGTCGGGCAGATTTTTTGGATCAAATTGTATTTGAGCAAGAAGCTTTATTGGGGCACTTCAAGTCTTTCCAAGACGGCAAGTATTACAAAGACAATAAGCTACTGGGAGAGCAAAACAAATGTATCAGTTTGGCATTATATATTGACGATTTCGAAGTTTGTAACCCGCTGGGCACATCTAGAAAACTTCATAAGATAACTGCAGTATATTGGGTTGTTCTAAATTTACCAGCTAGGTTCCGATCAAGTCTTACTTCAATTCAGCTAGCTGTCTTGGGTAAAAGTGTGGATGTCAAGCAATATGGTTATGAAAAGTTTCTTGAGCCATTGATTAAAGATATAAGATGTCTAGAACAAGAGGGGATTTTTGTTGAAGTTTTAGATCAGTTTGTTGGAGGTCTGGGGGTCAATTTCTTGATTTTTCTTGATTTTACATACTTTTTAAATTCCCCTTTTTAAAGTCACTAGCATATGATACATAATCATGTGTTGTATATCAAAAAATACAGAACAATCTCAGCTATCTATATAATGAGGCACCATTGTCCCAAAGGCACAAGTGTAAATATGAAAATATGACTAAAGCTGAAAAATGTAATCTTGATTTTGGAAATGTCTCATATTTGTTGTGAAAACATAACTTTACTCAGGTGGGATAGCGGTTTTGGTGATGGAAATTGGTTTACCAAAGGTCTTAGGTTCACAAAAGCAGTGGAATATATGAATAAAATGGTAGACACATGTAATTTAATGTCTAAAACCAAATTTATTATTATATGGTGGGGATGATGAGCTGTGGCTGGCTTTGCGGCCTGCTAGGTGATGTGTTCAGGCAGGCAGACGGAGAGGGAGACTGCTGCAGCGATGCTACATGTTGCCCTCTGGACCCTCACAGCTCTGAATCCACTCTGTAAAATACATTAATACAGTCAGTATGGGTTCACTGTAAGAAAGTTAACGTGATAGAGACAACAGTTGATTATGCACCGTTCAGTCATAGACACGGAAGGGAACAGCCAACACGGAACTATTTAGTGACGCGCTAATCGCTATGAAGCTATCGTCAACACACACATGTTATTTACTGTCTTACAAACATATAATGGAGGTCCAACACTACTGGTCGTACTATGTTCACTGTAACAAGTTAACGTGATAGATTCAACAATTGATTATGCCCCGTTCAGTCATATATGCGGAAGATAACAGCCAACACGGCCCTGTGTACTGGCGTGCTAACCGCTACGAAGCTATCGTCAACACACGCATGTTATGTTATTTACTGTCTTACAAACATATAATGGAGGTCCAACACTACTGGTCGTACTATGTTCACTGTAACAAGTTAACGTGATGTATTCAACAATTGATTATGCCCCGTTCAGTCATATATACGGAAGATAACAGCCAACAAGGCACTGTGTAGTGACGTGCTAACCGCTACGTAGCTATCGTCAACACACACATGTTATTTACTGTCTTACAAACATATAATGGAGGTCCAACACTACTGGTCGTACTATGTTCACTGTAACAAGTTAACGTGATAGATTCAACAATTGATTATGCCCCGTTCAGTCATATATGCGGAAGATAACAGCCTACACGGCCCTGTGTACTGACGTGCTAACCGCTACGTAGCTCTCGTCAACACACACATGTTATGTTATTTACTGTCTTACAAACATATAATGGAAGTCCAACACTACTGGTCGTACTATGTTCACTGTAACAAGTTAACGTGATATATTCAACAATTGATTATGCCCCGTTCAGTCATATATACGGAAGATAACAGCCAACAAGGCACTGTGTACTGACGTGCTAACCGCTACGAAGCTCTCGTCAACACACACATGTTATTTACTGTCTTACAAACACATAATGGAGGTCCAACACTACTGGTCGTACTATGTTCACTGTAACAAGTTAACGTGATAGATTCAACAATTGATTACTCACCGTTCAGTCTCACAGAAACGCTGTGGCCAGCTATCTGGCCCGTTAGCTCCGGCTAGCTCCTTGTTAGTGAATCCTTCAGGCTCTGAAGCTGCGCCGTCAGTCCCCTCCAATATAGCTCTGCTCAGGACTCTTTGCTTGGCACCTTCTGACTCACAGTGAAGCTTTGCACGCCTCATACATGTCCATGTTTAGATGCTCAGACGTGGAAGTGGAAACCATATCCGCCAGATTTTTAACCATATTTATGTGACGTATTATTGTGATGATTATAATTTTATTAAACATTTAGACACCTGGTTTAACACTTCGACGCAGGCGCCGACCTCAGAGGGTTAAGGGTACTATATTTTGTGTGTGTGCAGATAACCTCGGAGCACACGGTCTTGCAGGCTTTTTTGAAAGTTTTACTGTAGACAAGTTCTGCCGGTTTTGTTTGATAAGTCGAGGCCAAATTGCAAACACTGAAGTTAATGATTTTGAATTAAGGGGTGTTGATCAACACAACACTTTTCTGGAAGAGCTTAAACAGGATGAAACCCTCCAAAGCACTTATGGGATAAAAAGGGAATGTGTACTGAGCAAACATCTACTGTTCTTTCATCCAATAACTGGATTTCCCCCAGATATTTTGCATGACCTTTTTGAAGGAGTCATCCCTGTAGAATTGTCCTTGTGTTTGAAAAATCTGATCTCGAAAGGTTTCATTACATTTGATGCACTCAATTATAGTATAAAATTATTCCCCTACAAGTATTCAGACAAAGTAAACAAACCACAAAAAATTCCAAAAGCAAGCTTTGGAAAAGGAACTGTTGGTGGAAATGGACACGAAAATTGGACACTGCTGCGCTTACTTCCTTTCATAATTGGATGTAAAATACCAGAACAGGAGCCTGCATGGGAGATTTTAATGGACCTGAAGGAAATTGTTGACATTGTTGTGTCAAACAGACTGTCAGAGGAAACTTTGTCTTATTTATCTTGTAAACTACTGGACCATCGCAAGTTGCTCACCAATACCTTTCCGGATTTCCGACCAAGGCCAAAACACCACTTCATTGACCACTACCCACATCTCATTCGCTGCTATGGACCTTTAGTGGAATTATGGACGATGAGATTCGAAGCTAAGCATAGCTTCTTTAAAAAGGTGGTCCATGACACTCACAACTGGAAAAATGTGCTGCTCACTCTTTCCACCAAACACCAGCAAATGATGGCATACCATCTGGATAATCAGAACCTTTTCAAGCCCAAACTGTATATTGAAAAGGTGAAAGTGGTCAGGGTTTCAAAATTGGATGCATCACTGAAGTGTGAAATACAAAGAAAGTACCCACATCTTGACAGTGTGTCTCTGTCTAAAACAATTCACCTGCATGGAACACAGTATGCGGAGGGCATGATTTTATCAAGTGGGCAGTGCAGTGGCCTCCCAGAATTCCATAAGATTGTGACTATTCTTGTCAACACAGAGGAAGTGGCATTCATTTGTAAAAGACTCTCTTCCTGGTACCTTGAACATTTCAGGTCTTATGAGCTTGTTGATGGCCACTGTTCAGAAATCGTCATTCTGGATCCAGATGTGCTGATGGATTACCACCCTCTAGCAGCATACACAGTTGGTGGAAAGTTGATGGTGACCACAAGGACATTCATTCTCCATTAAAGCAACTCAAAATGGTATGTTGTCTTGTGCCAGCTGTTAATTTTGTTTAATTTTAACATTCATATTCAATTGAAAGTAATACATTATAGTGGTTCTGAAACAATTGCAATTATTTGATGGAGCAAATTGATAAATTCTTTTGATAATTGTTTTTATTCGTTAGTTATAAAGTAAAAATACCACTGTGATCTCTTCAAGGTGTCGGATGTTTCCGAAACAGGTGTGACTATTTTCTCCCTCTTTTCTCTCCTCTTTTCAGACATTGTTACTTCGGGTAGTTGTGTCCTCCAAAGAAGCCCGGCGAGTCGAGCTTTCTGAAGTACCAGGATCTGTGGCCCAACTGATTGATGAACTTAAAGAGAAACTCGAACTTGATCTTGATGGTGATTTTTCACTACAGTTTGAGGATCCAGATTTTGGAAATGCACAATGTAACTTGACAGCAATGTCTGAATTACCAGCTGAGCGTGCAGTTCTGCATATTATGTGGAACTATGATTCATCTACACCTCACCAATCCTGCAACAGTTCCATTTCTTCAATCTCCTCTCTTGATACAGCAAGTCTTCACTCTGAAGATTTCAGGTCCAGCTCTTCCGATTCCATCAGGAGCAATTTAAGGCATGTTGCAGCGTGGCCCTCTCCATTCCCTATTCCTAAATTCTCATATGATGTTGAACTGAAATTGCGTAAGGGCAATGACACATACGAAAAGTCAAAGAAGGGCCTTGATGTGACAAGAGACATTAAAATGAATATTTTGGATAAACTTGCACAAGCAATCTTTGAAATCAAAAGCTACCCTGAGAAAGATGAACTTGAATCAGTTGCCTCTTCGTTGGTTCTCAAGTATCCATGCCTGAAGGAGCCAGGTAGCATTAAGGGCTATGATGGATGGAAAACAAGTATCAAGTACAAGCTTGGAAACTACAGGTCAAAGCTTCGTCAGGCAGGCTGCATTGAGGTGGATGTCAACAGAAAAAGAAAAGGAGGAGATGAAGATGACAGTCCGTTCACCCTGAAAAGGCCCAAACGTGGAGAGGTCAATCATGTCCCAGATTATCCACAACACCATGATAATTCTACTCTTGAGGAGGAAAGAATTGCGCTGGTCGACGAAATGAAGAAGAAAAAGAAGAACAACACACTGATCCGGCACAAGATGGAGCTGACATTTTCCCTTAGACAAAGAGAGGTAGTAGAGGGGCAGCCTATGGTTTCAGAAGTGCAGGAGAGATGGCCTGCACTTTTTTCCATTGAAGAGGTAAGGCTGTCCTCATTTATTGTCTTATAATGCTTATTGTAGTGTGTGTAATTGGGCTCAAGCGATTGTATTACATTGACTATAACCGAATAAATACAGGGTCTGCTGTTAGTGGTTGACAGATATATTGGCAAACTCCACTATACCCTGCCCTACCACTTAACTTAAGGCCCCTCCAACACTGCACCCCAGTATGCCATCAATCCTAGTTTGTTAAAAAAAATAATAATGTCATGGTCTGATTTTTATAAAATTTTTGATCCTTAAGATGTATGTTAACAAATGCCATACTTCATGATACTTTTTTGATGAAACCAAATTGTATATATTTGCATACAATTTCTGCAAGGAAAAAGAATGGCGTATTCTTTGAACAAGACTGCTCCCCAGAAATTTGATGTACACATCGTATGTTATTATGTTGTTCAGATATCTGAAGAATTCCAACGGATCACCAGCAAAGACCTCCTGGGGACTTTAAGTGGATCCTTTGAAAAATATCTCCCTAGTCTGCTGAGACTTTATCGGACGAGGAAGGGAGCTTTTGGTCAGAAGATGGAAGACCTCCTGGAAAAGCTTGATGAACAGGTGAGTGACGTGTCTGAAGCTCAGGATAGGCAACGGTTAACCTGTTGGCCGGTCTTCCTTTTGACCTCGAACGTTTTAACACTTGCTATTGTAAGCAGTCTATGGAGCCTTATCCACCAAAGCCTTTCTCCCTAGTTGAAAATATTATTTTTAATTCTTAAAAGGGGAAAGTAAAATTGCCTGCAAGATTGTAGATTTCTTTTCTTAAGCATGATACTTAGGTCTGAACTGAGCTTTATCCTCCTCATTGCTATAAATTATGTCAGATTTTGCTATGGTACTATACAAATTGTGATGCTTTTGTGTTTTCCACTGAATACTCCTAAGACATCGGACATTGTGTCTCACCGAAAGACAGCAGCACTGAGAGGCCTGCCTATTGTTGTGTGGGACGACACAACAAAGTTTCTCCTGGAGTGTTTGGTAAGTAATAACAACTGTAGGAAATATACTTAAGTAATATTGCTGGGGATTAAAAAGTATGTTTTCTTTAAACCATCGCCAAAACTACACTGTTTATCCTAGCATGAAGCAATGAAAACGTAATTATTGTCAAATTTTCATAATTTCCACAGTCCTTGAACATCATGTGCGAGGAACGCTTCCGTTGGTAAAAGCAGCCAAAACGAAGCTTAAAACATTGTACTCTACATGTTTCATTTAAAATCTCGCCACAAATATAATGGTCGGTAGAATGGTACTAAAGTTAAAGTTAAAATGAGTAGATTAGCACTCAATCATGCATGTGTTGCTTTTCCCCAGGACACTGATAATGAAGAACAAGTGCTCAGAGGTGTGTCTGTTGCCATCCTCACCGTCGTTGAAGATGATGGCGCTGCCTCCTCACCAAATGTGCGAGATGTAGCGGTGGTGTTGGAAGGGACCATTGTGCTTCGTGACCTACCAGACCTCTCTACTGCCTTTGGGTACCTCTTTGGCCTACTGTATGCCATGAACATTGACTATCCAAAGGAGATGAGGTACACCTTTGAAGCCATTCAAACAATCTTTTTCGAGCTTGGCTCTCGATACTCACAGCGTATATGTTCCCTGAAAACAAAGCTTTTGCTCTGAATATTTATAGGGAAGCCAGACGGGACCTAAAGCTTTTTTTCTTCTTTTTCTGTTTTAGTGCATTGTTAGTTCTTATGTTTAAGCATGTAAGTCACCTTTGCCTCTGGAATAGTGTGTGTGTGTGTGTGTGTGTGTGTGTGTGTGTGTGTGTGTGTGTGTGTGTGTGTGTGTGTGTGTGACTGTGTGTGTGACTGTGTGTGTGTTACTGTGTGTGTGTGTGTGTGTATATATATAGATGTATGTGTGTATATGTATGTATATATATATATATATATATCCACCCGTATATCTGTATGTCTTTGCATTTCATTGTAGATGCATTTCATTGTATGCTAGTAGATCAGTCTATTATTGCCACGGTAGGTTTAGTTTCCTTTCACAAGATTTGTGTCAGTTGCCAGTTCAAATGAGGTGCTGATATATTACTGTTTGAAATGTTGTACATGTTTTTGTTTATTGTATTCCCTATTCATGTTTGCTACTATCTTATATAGAATTCCAATGTTTAACTTTTAACTGGGCTAGTTTATTGTGGTTAATGCTCATGGAACAATTTACTATGTTGAGGTTGTTGAGGCGACACAGCTGTTGATTTCTGTGATGCGTAACTCCAGACTGACCTAATTGTACTTTTCCTGTTCAAAACCTGTTTACCAGGGTGAAATAAACAAGGTTTTAGCTAACTTTGAGCTGTGTCCCCTTTTATTATATTTATTGTATTTATTGAGTACTAACACAAATCCAGCAACATCTCACTGAAGTAGAAATTATGTTTATTCAACTAGTATATATGTGTTTGTTGAAGGTAGAAATACATGTTATTGAAACCATAATTTTATTGTTCGCCTCCCTCACAAGAATATCATAATTCTGTGAACAAGAGAATCTAAGTTGGCAGAACTCTAAATACAATTACAGCAACATAAAATTTTATTGATTTGTAACAAAAAAAATTGTTCTCCATGAATCAAGAATTGTAAATGTATTCAACACATATATATGTGTTTGTTGAAGGTAGAAATACATGGCACTGAAACGAGGATGTTTTTGTTAGCCTCACAGGAATATCATAATTAGGTGAACAAGAACATTTAAGTTGGCAGAACTTTTGTCTAAACTTGAAAATATTAGTTAAGCCAACTAGTGTAGTCAAAAGTTGAGAGAACTTAAAAAAATCAATGCATCATGTTGCCTTGATATTTTAAGTTTTCCCAATTTTTTTTTTTTTTACAGTGTAGTTACAACTTAGCTGATCCTTGATCTGTCGTTAAGACAGGTGTCTGTAAATGTAAATTTTTCTGTGTTTTTTCGCTTCAATTTTTCAAAAGTTACCTAGAAATATACACTGTACTATCCAATAACACCGTTATTGTAACCAGCAGACCGGAAGGGTCTGTCTCTTCCTGCGACGGAGTTTCTTCTTGTTGTGAAAGTGGGCAAGCTCTACCCAGAATGCAGTTTGGCGGTGTCATTTTATAAATGTACAATTATTAGTGTTACAAATTGTTTGTGTCACAAACTGTTGTGTCGTGGCGTTTTACCTGTTGAAGAGTGTTAGTTGTGGGTTATTAATTGTTAAAACCATGACACAAGTTATAACCATGACACGTAAGTAGCTCCGACCGCTGTGCCCTCAGCGGTGAAAAGATAAATGTTGTTGCCTGCCGAAGAGCGGCAACAGTTGTTACAGCTATGCGGTATATGAAAAATTCATACCGTATGGAAATTTGAAACCGGTATACTCATATACATATATATATATATATATATATAAAATCAATTCAACTCAGTTTGTTTTATATAGCCCAACATCACAAATACAAGTTTGCCTCGGAGGGCTTTACAATCTGTACACAAATAACATCCCTGTCCCGGGACCTCACATCGGATCAGGAAAAACTCCCCTAATAAAGATAGTATAAACCCTTTCACAGGGAAAAAAGGGAAAAAACCTGATCAAGGCAACTTTTTGCATAAATGTATTCAATAGAATAAGCAATGCTGGTTTTCGTATGAATTACTCAGTGTTGTACGTAACAAATTTGTTTGTTACGTACAACAGTCCACATTTACAGTGTGAGTGAGAGAGTGGTTTTGTCACTTAGCGCTACTGTAAGCTATTATGTGCAGATGCCTCTTAGCAAAATGCTTTTTTGTTGCGAAAGGTACAAACAGATGGAGGGAAAATGTGGAGAAATATTGTAGTATTACGAAGGGACCTCATGTGAAATCTGAAATACATTCACACGGAAAGTCTGTAGTTTACTCAGATTTACTGACATTATCCCCCTGGTATACGCCGAGATTGGTTCCAGATCAACAAGTATTACAGTTCAACCAGTGACCATGTAAACAGGTTGATTTCTGCTGGGAAATAGAGCATTTCAACATGGAGGTCCATGGGGATTGAAGCGCTTTTGTAGCCAGCCTCAAGTGGCCATTTGATTAACTGTATTTTGCATGACCGAAGGTTGCCGCCTGATTCTACCCACTCACTCACAGCACACAGATCTGGAAAGTCATTTTTTTTTTAGGTTGCATTCACAGTCTTTGGTGATTAATGCCCTTGCATAGTTGCATTAACGCGTACTAATTATTGGATGCCTGGTGTAGCCTCCGGAAGAACTTAGCCAAGCAACTTCTCTCGTTCTCTGAATTTATTTTCCTTGATCACAAACAAAGTAATAAGCGCTGCCATCGCGATAGCAGGGAGTCGTCGAGTCAACACGTGTCCAAAAAACACCCGAACAGCCGGAAGTTCGGCTCTTTAATACACGATTTTCCGTAATGAACATCTAACATTTATATTGGCTCTAACCCGTCTAAGAGGAGGGGAATCGTGTCCTCATCTTTTCTCCAAGGCTGGAACGTGCAACGACCAGTCTGCTTCCCTAATGTCAAAATACTGATAAACAGGTGTGAGTGTTGTAGTGCAAAGCGTGGAACCTTGAGGAACGTTTCTCACAGACACTTCTCCCAGACAGTATTTCTTAAACTGACCTCGCGCAACCTGAACTGTCATATACATAAGAATAATGAAATGAAGAATATCTACAGAATATTACGATTTATATTATCAATAGCTTAACAAGCTATTGCACGCAACTACTGTATAATCCTGTTGCCAAACTGCGAGTGCACACATACCTGCGTACTCAGAGTGATGTTTTGAGCCTTCCTTTATGGTTTGTATCTCTCTCAAACTCGCTGGAACCGGCTCGTGTTTAATAGGTTAAACAAAGTCCTCTGTAGATGCACGCAATATATTCAAGTTCTGGCACAAAAAGCATTTGGCCAGTTATTCAGTGACACATGGTACACCAATTAATTTTGATAATACTATCCCACAACTATCAATGACGTCTTTGTTACGTAAGCTCCGGCAACTTCACTGAATAAAGTGATTGCTTTCATACTGTAAATTAGTGTGCAAAGTTCTTGCCCTGTACTACCCTCCTTTATTCTGGACGGTACCCAAAATAAGTGCATACAAGGTCAAATGACTGGATTAACGCCAATTTTGTGATGGTTTGTGATACCTTTTGTTATATTTGTTATGTTATGTATCAAGTTCAGTTTGTTTGAGGTAAATTCTTCCCCACAGGGTTGCGTCTAGTGATGCATCAGTTTGGCAGTTTGAAATATCTCTTTGAAGGGTATCATTTCAGGGAGAAGCATACATCCATAGATGGTTCCTTTCATGAATCATGAATCACCTTTTGAGTGCAACAATCAAGTCTCACCATAGTCGCACTAAATAACTACGAAAACAACCACTGTGTGCTCAAAAGAGTGTCCAAGAGCCAGGTTATGCAGCAACAACTAAAACGAGCAGTACGAGTAGTATCGTCACTGAGCACAGAGAGTAAAAGAGTACAATTGAACTTTATCTTTAGCTTTATTCAACACTTGTGTCACAGCGTAGAAAAGCATGTTGCTATTGACAGATGAGTAACAACCAGTGATGTGCGGTGAGGTTCGTGGCTGGTGAGGCACTGAGTCAGATTTACAAATATATGAATCCAATAGAGAAGCTTAAATCACCATTCAATTGGCAGCTTGCACATTGACGACTGATTGTTGTTGTTGTTTTCGGTTTTATGTCAATCAGCGAGACTAAAAAACACATACGTGAAATACACTAACTATTCTATGGAAAGAAAGGACATATAATACAAGTTTCTACAAATATTACAGTGGTGACAAACAATGAGAAAGTGAAAGGCATGCGCTCATCCCAGTTTGTGAGGGATTGCACAATCTGAGATGAGGCGCAGCTCGTCGCTGCCTCACGTGTCCCCTCTCTGTTTGAACAGGACATGCGCAAGTTCAGCGATTTTTATTATAGAAAGACTTGAAATGATTGGAATCATACACAAATGACATATCAGTAAATACATATTCATATTTATTTTATTGTATCATTATTTGTTTTTTACTTTTCATGATGACAGGTGAAGCTCTGCCTCCCCTGGCCGCACGTCCCTGGTAACAACTTTGTTCGGCTCATTTTCTTTGCTAGCTTGTTAATCCGGCCATGCTTTAATGCTTTGTAAGGCATAAATAGTCTTCACTATAGATGAGGTCACAGAACATACTCAACTAATACTTAACTAATGAGTAGTAACTACTGAATTAATCATGAATTGCAGCTTTTTTTTACTAACACTTTACAAATGATCTTATTAATCATCTATAAGTCCTTAGTACTTCATTTACAAATGGGGAATCCATCATTTATAAAGTATGAAAACCCAAGCTTATTAATCAAGAATGAAACATTTATAATTGTGTTTATGAATTGCATACTAATGAGTTAC
This sequence comes from Myoxocephalus aenaeus, assembly GCA_038501785.1. Taxonomy (NCBI): domain Eukaryota; kingdom Metazoa; phylum Chordata; class Actinopteri; order Perciformes; family Cottidae; genus Myoxocephalus; species Myoxocephalus aenaeus. The sequence goes on along the minus strand of JBAMJR010000358.1, from coordinate 1,554,427 downwards.
TAATGAGTGTTCATGTTGGAATAATACTTTATAAATTATGAATTCAGTGTTTATTCATGCTTTACTAATGCTAAATAGTGTGTACTTATTAGTGCTGTCATATTAGCGCGTTATTAACGGCGTTAACGCAAACCAATTTTAACGCCGTCAATTTTATTAACGGCGTTAACGCATTTTTATTTTTCAATTTGTTTTTTTACGCGAGCACCACGCCGGATGTAGCTCAACCGGAAGCAAAACAATAGGCACGCCGTTTGGGCTTGGAAGCTAGGCTAACGTTACGGTTTGAAATGAATGAATGGTGAGCGCGATACGGCAAAATGAATGATATTCAGTGAACTGCGAACAGGTGCGCGTGCCAGAAGGGAGCGCGAGTGAACACATTGAACACAGCAGGAGAGAACGCAACGTTAGCCAGCTAGCTAAAGCTCCGGTGGGAAATGATTAGCTTAAGCCGTGTTCACACCGGACGCGCCGCGTCATTGGCTGAATATTCTGTTTTTAAGATAATGCTTCCTTATATTCTGTTTTTAAGATAATGCTTCCTTAATGCTGAAGGATGTGTGTGTGTGTGTCTCAGGTGCAACCGCAGAACTCTTACTTCCCTGTCTGTCAGATGAAGTTTGGGACGTCCAATGAAGATGAGCAGCACACTTGAAAGAGAACCATAATATGAGTCTCACACACGGGTCTTGTGTTCTTGTTCCAAATATTAATTAAATTTATCAGCAGGTGCAAACTTATCTATTCACCCTCGTCCTGTATCCGGCCTTGAGGAGAAAGCAGCAGTGTTTCAAGGGTAGTTGTCTGGGAACCTGGGTTGTGTTTTTCACTGGGAGTATTTGAAAAGCATTGGAGTCAGATAAAAGAGGAAGTCAGATAGAAAGAGGATAAAAACCCTTTACTCTCTGAGTTCGGGGCTCACTCATCCTGAGGCGTGCTGACCGTGTGAAGGGCAGACAGACAGGGGAGCGGAGTCCAAGATCTTGTATTAGGTATGCATTTCATGTATGTGTGTAATTGCTAAAATAAATAACCTTGATTGTAATATAACCTGTTCTGTCAATTCTTGAACACTCGAGGAATATCCCGGCGAGGAGAATTCCACTTCACAAGGCAGAAGGTAAAGTGGTCCACCGTTCTATCAATAAGCAGACCTGCCAACCTGTACCAATTTGCGTAGCGGATACGCATTTTGACGTCAAAGTACGCTGGTAAAAATTAGTGTAAAATTAATTTTACACTAATTGACCAGCAACATTATATGCAATGCAATATAATGCATGACGAGTATTTAATGACTTATCAATATATAGGTTATATATCAAGGTTGGGATTCGCCAGATGCATTCTCTGCATCAAATATATAAATGATGCTAACAAAGGCAGCCATGCTCTCCCTTACCACATTGTGCCTCATATACTGTAAATGTTAGACCCAGTGACAGGCTGGCATGAAATGGCTTGCATAATACTTAGTAAGGAGGCCATAATCATTTTTGACTCATGGCTGAAGTTAAGTTTCTCCAGCTCTCCCCAGGTTGGCAAAAAAAGCATCTCAAAATGCATCAGATTGATGCTTTAAAATATGGAATATTTAAATTTTTCTTACGGGGGAGCATGCCCCCGGACCCTCCTAGAGGGGTAATATCCTTCTCACCTTTTTCACCCCTGACCCGTTTTCATGCCTGGTGCACTCTATAATTTTATTTTGTAAACCCTTGTTTACCTGAAATGTGTAGTGATTTTATTTTGTACCGCCCTGTTTGGCAGTTGTTTTTCAATAAAATAAAGCAAGCCAATCCACTTTTTCATGTTGATAAGAGCATTAAAATGCAAAAAAAAAAAAAATGCGATTAATTGCGATTAATCGCGAGTTAACTATGACATAAATGCGATTAATCGCGATTAAATATTTTAATCGCTTGACAGCACTAGTACTTATTATAAAGTGCTACCCAATTTAATTTCATTGTTGCTTTGATCACACAATATTTGTGTTATGACTAGCACAGCTTCTCAAAGTGAGAATTTGTAGCTTTCATGTTTATATTATCTTCTATGTTAATTAGAAAAGTAGCCACTTCATTTCTAGCTGCTGCTTAGACCCATCATTTGTGGAGTTTAAAAAAAAAATTGTTTACATTCAGTGTTTTCTCAATAATAATTGTCCCTTAAAGTGTGTAGCATTAAGTGCAGAATATTTGCAGAATATATATACGTATATATATATACATATCTATACGTATATATATCTATACGTATATATATATATATATATATATATATATATATATATATATATATATATACATATCTACGTTTTACAGCCTAGAACCAAACAAAACACTGGCACTAGATTGGACCATTCACGTTTTTGCCATTGTAGTTTTTTTACAAGCTGGAACCACAGGAGACGTTTCAGTTGCTTACAATCTGCAACCTCAGACAAAGCAGGGAGCCATGGGCACTGGCAATTTTGGATGGCAATTTGTCATAACCTAATAAAAACTATTTCATTAAATACATGTATAGTATTTCAAGATTACACCTTCTGTGTGTTTGATATTCGTTCTCTTTTTTGTTACTATCACACCACTCTGTGTCCCAGAATGCTCCTCACTTATCTCCAAGTGAATGTGGAAAAACAAGCTGCCAGCTGTGGAACATCTTGATGGGCAACGGTCATTGGCAAAGGACAGAGATAAAGTAATCAAAGCTGTTAATCTGGGAGATAAAGTCTCTTTTTATTACTTCCCAGTGTATCACTAGTTGCAGCTACTAGACCAGTGATTCTCAACTGGTGGGTCGCGGACCCGTTTTCAGTGGGTCGCGTTTTCAGTTGTCTGAAAAAAATTAATAAAAAAATCTCTTTTTTTTTTTTTTTCATCCTGTGGTTTTATTTTAAAAGGACTTTTTTATGCAGCGGAGTGTCGTTATTTTGCCGGCTCTGGTTTCAACTGGTTTTGCACTTGTCCCTCCATGTTTTCAGCAGCATGGGCCAGGTTGGGTCAAACCATCCTGATATGAGGGAGACTCTGGGTTTTTAGGATAATTAAATTAAACAGCCTACTGAATATAACATTGACAACTGATGGCGCTGCCTGCATGACAGGAAAAAACTCTGGGGTTGGGAGGAGAATTGAGTGCTGCTTAATTTTCTGTAAAGCACAATGTTTTTCAGTATTTACTGATGAGGTAATCACAAGAGAAGTTAATGTTGTATATATGAATACTTTTGAATTCCACTTTTGTTTAATTTATTTTGAGTTAGTGGAAAAGCTGCTCAACACAGTGACATGCTCCACAGTAAAGTGTTTGTCATAGATTCGGTGAGTGTGTGTTCTCAGTTAAAGTTAGGTCATTTCAGTCTTTTTGAAACTACTTCTTAGTTGTTGGACTGTTTGTGCATGAAAGCTGTTGAGTCTGTTTAAAAATAGCTGAAGATTCTGAATGGTTATATATGTTGTAATACCTCGTGTCCTGAAGATGCAGTTTTAGTTTTTTAATAAAAATGCAGCTAATTGAGTGTAAAAGGGAATAGTTCCCTCTCTATCATCACCACCAGCTGCTCGTTTTGGTTATTAAACTTGTTTTTGTGTTAGCATACATATTCTGTACTATCTCAGGTTCAAACTGCACCATCTTTTCATTACATACATTGGAGAAGTTGAGAATGTTCCTCGATCTGGGTCGCGGCTCGTCATTCAGGGGTGATAGTGGGTCCCGGAGCCAGACCAGTTGAGAACCACTGTACTAGACTATAAATATATGCACTTCACGCTGGCTGGTTTATTTACCAGGAATGTTTACACAAACAAGGAATTTTTCTTGGCGGAAGGTGCATAACATTTGACATTAGACGAGACAATCAACAAGTGTCACTCACATAGTGATTTTGTTTAATGTTACTTCCCAGTTTCATTTAAAATTTGACAAGTTTATTACTAGTTGCAGCTACTAGACTATAAATATATGCACTTTACGCTGGCTGTGCATGTTACTCACTAGTCCACATCAGAATCAGAACCATTTATTCGCCAGGTATGTTTACACAAACGAGGAATCTTTCTTGGCGGAAGGTGCATACCATTAGACATTAGACGAGACAATCAACAACAACAGTGCAATAGATATTACATTAAGTATAAAAAGTGTAAATCTATGACGACCATGTGTAGCCCAGAGTCATCATATTACTGGTTGTCAGAGGAATGCTGAAAAATAAACCTAGGTATTTAATTTCAATAATATATAACTGGATCCAGCTAATGTCTGGGTTTTGCAAGAAAAATAAACCCATAATTGATTTTTAGTCATTTTCACTTGACTGAAAGTAATTAATTGATTTAAAAGTGATGTTTTAACTTCCCATCAAGTTGTAGAGACAACCGTAACAATGAGACATTTATCCAAAACAAAAATATGAGGACTATGATCAGATGAGATGGCATTTTTGCATCTATTTACAGACTTAATTTATAACCGGTTCATGTGTTGAATGCATGCTGTGAACAGAGTGCCACACTCGGTAAATTATTGTCTATATATCCTATGGTTCAGACTTTGCAGGATCTTATCAAAACATGTTCTAATAACCACGGCATTTATTACCCCAATGTATCAAAGGCTGCTACACCTCCTCCTTTCTCTGTGCACAATCGACTGTATAAAAGGCCAAACTTTGCTTCGGTTATTTGGGTCTCTGGTCTTGTCCCAAGGTGAGTTTACAAGGGAAAACAATGCCTCTAAGTTTTCATTTTTACTTGTGATCATCTTGTGAATGGTTTATTGTTGTTGTTGTTTCCATAATTGACCCTGTTTCACTTTGTGTCTACTAGTAATCGTGTTGTAATTCAAGATGACCAGACTTACAATTCTAGCAGGTATTTATCTACATTTGGTGCTGTATTACTCTTCACTAACAGACTATAATATCTATAACGTTGTCGTCCTGATTGTCCATACTGTAATTCTATTATGGTGGTCTATTCTGTACACATGGCATCTATTTCCTGTCTGTTCGTCCTGTGAGAGGAATCCTTCCTGTGTTTCACGTCCTGTTCCTCTCACTTTTTCCCCATTAAAGGGTTTTGTATGCTGTACAGATTGTAAAGCCTCATGAGGCAAATTTCTGATTTGTGGTATTGGGCTACAGAAATTGAATTGACTTAAAGGAACAATGTGTAGCATTGAGGAGGATATACAGGCTAAAATGAACTATTATATTAATACGTACGTTTCCTTTAGTGTAGAATCACCTAAAGTAACAGTAGCTCCTACATACAGTAGCTCAGAAAGGACAAACCAAACACTGGCTTTAGGGAGGGTCATTCATGTTTTTACGTGATTGCTGTAGTTCTCCTACGCACTTGACACATGGGAGAAGGTTCTTATTGGTTGAGATCTGCAACCTCACAGCTACATACCATCAGCTCAAACACACTGGACCTGTAATTTATTTTTTGGTTGGTGCTTTTCTTTATCTAACCATTTATTTTCTATATTCTTTAGGCCTATGTTTGGTGATATGCCAGCTGGGTAAGTCGTAAAACCTTTTGATCAACTGGCAACATTTGACCTGGATTTTCATTTGAAATTACTGGACTCAATGCTTCTTTAATGTTCCTTTACCTCAACACAGGATCTGCCACCCAGATGGTGTGTTACTTCACCAACTGGTCCCAGTACAGACCTGGTTTGGGGAAGTACATGCCACAAGATGTGGACCCCTTCCTGTGCACCACCCTGATCTACGCCTTCTCCATCATCAACAGTAACAACGAGCTGATTACCTACGAGTGGAATGATGAAATGCTCTACAAGTCTTTCAATGGCCTCAAGACCAAGTAAGTGACAATAGTTGAGCTTGGTCAGAGGTCAGGCTAAGCTAGCAGAAGTTCAGTGCCTTGCACAAGAGGCAGGGTACTGCTTGCTGAAATTGGCACTTTGCTTTAACAAGGATTCAAGCCCAGATATGTTCCCTCCTGTAAAATATAAATACACTACTTGAGTCTGAATGACACACTTGGAGAAAGTGTGTTGGGAATGACCTATCCTCTGTTTTTTCAGAAATCCTCAACTGAGGACTCTACTGGCTGTTGGTGGATGGAACTTTGGTTCAGCACAGTGAGTAACATTTCAAATCACATGTAGTAACCACTATATTCTTGAAACATCCTGGAAGTTCAATGACGTCTTAACTGTCCCAAAATGGTGGTGAGATATAGTGTAAATATAGTAGTTTAGTTTTAGTTGTTTTGGTAACTTTCCTGAAGGAAGATTTAGTGGATGTTATCTAGGGTGACCAGATTTGAGTTTGTGAAAAAGAGGACACTTCGTTCCGGGGGGAGGGGTGAGAGGGAGAGAGAGAGGAGGACGACACTTCGTCGCGGGTGGGGGGGGGGGTGGGGGTAGCAGTAGTGTGTAGCATGCCGTGAACTTACATTTACGTTGAGATCGGTCGACCAATGACAGTTCTCTCTACAGTCAGAGCTTGCGCAAGAAGGTGGAACGTGAGGGAGATACCATTTCCAAAACTTGTAAGGGGGTAATAACTATTTTCCCGGACGTACCATTTCCAAAACTTGTAAGGGGGTAATAACTATTTTCCCCGACGTAGCAAAATCCCGGACGTTTTTGGAATCCCTGCCGGACGCTTTTTTTAGGTCTCGAAAAGAGGACATGTCCGGGAAAAAGAGGACGTCTGGTCACCCTATGTTATCTTTAACATACAGCAGTGAGCAACTTGCAGAAACAAATCAACAATAGACAGCCAAATTGTGTGGTCTTCTAGCTTTGACGCTTCTACTTAAAACATATTTCCAATTAATACAATTTCAAATATGAATCATCCCTGCCTCTAAAACTGCGGTCAGGTGTTTCCCCCAAAAGTTAAGGGCCAAAGGCCAAAAGCTGTTGGCCATCTATAGCAAAAACGTTTCTGGACCGTACCAAGTATGAAACAGAGCATAATCTTCCTCGCAGGTTCAGCATCATGGTGTCCTCTCCAGCCAACCGTCAGAAATTCATCCAGTCAACCATCAAATTCCTGAGGACTCATGGATTTGATGGTCTGGATCTGGACTGGGAGTACCCTGGATCTCGTGGAAGTCCCCCAGGGGACAAACAGAAGTTCACTCTGCTCTGCAGGGTGGGTACTCCTGCTTGAGTTTCTAGCTGCAATTCACTGCTACTGTTGTAGGGTTTAGATCATATTGTCTTCTATCTTACTTACTTTTTGGTCTTTATTTGCAGGAGCTTGTTGTTGCATACGCAGCTGAGGCCAAGTCCACCGGCAATGCTCAGCTCGTGGTAACTGCTGCAGTGTCTGCCGGAAAGGGAACCATTGATGCTGGATATGAGATTGCTGAGATTGCAAAGTGAGTGCACTTTCATTTATGTTTCTTAAGAGAGAAAAGCTCTTGTACAAAGTTGTATTAAATGAAAATGTCCTTTTCCCCCTATCTCCAGGGAACTGGAATTCATCAATGTGATGACCTACGACTTTCATGGAACTTGGGAGCGATTCACTGGACACAACAGCCCACTGTTCCGTGGATCACAGGACCATGGTGATCTCATCTACTTCAACACAGTAAGTTGACATTGGGTACTGGAGATTCAATTCAGTGTATTTTGTAAAGCCCAAAAGCACAAATACAAATTTACCTCGGAGGGCTTTACAATCTGTACACATAACATCCCTGTCCCGGGACCTCACATCGGATCAGGAAAAACTCCCCCAAGAGATGAATGTACTTAAGGGTACCTAGCCCTTGGTTTCACTTCAGCTCTTCCATCAAATTTTGTAGGACTATGCCATGAAGTACTGGAGAGACAAAGGCACCCCAGTGGAGAAGCTCAATATGGGATTTGCTGCTTATGGTCGTACCTTCCGTCTGACATCATCAAGCACTGGTGTTGGAGCCCCAGCTAGCGGTCCTGCAGCAGCCGGACCATTCACACGTGAAGCTGGATTCTGGGCCTACTATGAGGTATAGTTTAGATAAGGCTCAATATGGTGTACAGTATATCAGTTACAGTGACATTTAATGGCTTGCTTGAAAGACAAAAAACAAATGAAATGTAAAGCTATACAAACCTCATGATGTCTATGGTCTAGATCTGTGGATTCATGAAGGGCACCACTCTTCAGTGGATTGAGGACCAGAAGGTTCCATATGCCACCAAGAACAGCGAGTGGGTGGGATTTGACACCAAGGAAAGCTATGAGACCAAGGTAGGTGGCATATCAGCTCTAGAATTTAACATATTCATAACAAATCCAAAGTATTTACACCAGTTTATTTTGATGTTTGCATCAATAGGTGCGCTACCTGCAGGAGCAGAAGTTTGGTGGTGCCTTTGTGTGGGCCCTCGATTTGGATGATTTTGCTGGAAGATTCTGCAGCGAGGGTAACCATCCTCTGCTGAGTCATCTCCGCAAACTTCTTAATATTGGTAAGTCCAAAGCATTTTTAAACAGAAGTTTTCCTATATAGTTATTACACTACGGTCAAGACGGATAGTAATGTTTGACATCTTTAGTGGTCTAGTGATTAATAATTATTACCCCTACTATTATCCCTTCAGGATCAATTATCTTTGGCTCTCGTAAACAATCCATCTGCATCAGGTATTTTGTTACCAAGATACTCTGTAATATGGGACTGTAAAGCGTAGATGACATGATGACATTTTACAGTCATTTGCCATATAAAAAATGACAAACATGCATGTTTAAACAGGTATTTTGCTTGTAATACCACTTCTTACTGTAAGGCTTGAGAATGAGCCACCCTCTCTGTCATTTATTGGAGTAATAAAGTAATGTATAGTGCTGTCTGGATTAGTCATTTAAATCATAGTTGAGTTAGAGACAAATGTTAATGTGTTTCTTTGCTTCAACCCCCTTCCTCTCCTTCTACCATCCAGAACTGCCCCCACTGCCCCCTACCTCCGCCCCCACCACCCCCAAACCTGGTGCTAGCACCACCACCCGTCCAACCACCACCACCACTACCACCACCCACGCCCCAGGATCTGGCTTCTGCAACGGCAAACCCGACGGCCTATACCCCCACCCAGATGACAAGAACAGCTTCTACATGTGCGCTGGTGGCATCACCCACGTGAGGAAATGTGGAACTGGATCCATCTTTGATGACAGCTGCAAGTGCTGCGTCTGGCCCTGAGCGGAGACAATGTGGATTTCTGCTGATGCAAAACTCAACTGCTAAATCCAATGTTAAAGTTCTCTTGTATCCTCTTGTAAAGTTCTCGATATACAATCGTTTACCTAAATTACTCTATCATTAGTGTTGTATAGATATAATGTGTTTTTTTGTTTTGTCAAATATGTAACATCCATTGCAAATTGCAAATAAAAGCATTGAAGTACTTCGGTACACATTGTTTAGTACCGGCTCATCATTTCGATCTATGTAGTCCATAATAGCAGTAGTGTGTAGCATGCCGTGAACTTACATTTACGTTGAGATCGGTCGACCAATGACAGTTCTCTCTACAGTCAGAGCTTGCGCAAGAAGGTGGAACGTGAGGGAGATACCATTTCCAAAACTTGTAAGGGGGTAATAACTATTTTCCCCGACGTAGCAAAATCCCGGACGTTTTTGGAATCCCTGCCGGACGCTTTTTTTAGGTCTCGAAAAGAGGACACGTCCGGGAAAAAGAGGACGTCTGGTGACCCTATGTAAAGCATAGATAGTCTTCACTTTAGATTAGGTCACAGAACATATTTAACTAATACTTAACTAATGAGTAGTAACTACGGAATTCATCATGACATGTTGTTAATGCTTTGTAAGGCATAAATAGTCTTCACTTTAGATGAGGTCACAGAACTAACTTAACTAATAGTTAACTAATGAGTAGTAACTACTTGAATTAATCATGAATTGCAGCTTTTCTTTATCATTTATTAACACTTTACAAAGTATCTTATTAATCATCTATAATTCCCTAATACTTCATTTACAAATGGGGAATCCATCATTTATAAAGTATGAAAACCCAATCAAGGTAATCAACCCAATAATCAAGAATGAAACATTTATAACTGGAATAATGCTTTATAAATCATGAATTCAGTGTTTATTCATGCTTTACTAATGCTAAATAATGTGTACTTATTATAAAGTGCTACCGAAAAATTGCAATCACTTTGAAGTAAACCAGATTGCTCCATCAGACAAAAACTAATAAAATGTGCAATCACTTTGTTAGAACAATGCAAATAAAGTTCTATCTGTGCAAAAAATAACTCATATTTGGCCGAACATTTCAAGTCCCAGCATGCCCCATTCAGACAAAGTTTTGGCATAAAATAAATATTATTTTCATTTTTGAACCGAGCGACACCGTTTTTTTGACTCAAACTCCTTCGTAACACCCCAATGCTTTGTTTTATTGTGATTTTTGTTGCAGATTCCGATTCTTTAGGTCCTAATCTAATCTAAAAGAGGTACAGAGGAGGTCTACGGTTTTCAAAAGGTTAATGCTGCGTTCACACCACGCTTTCCTGCCGTGAGTTTACTCGCCGGTCTATTTGTTATCATTCACTTCATCCGCGCTAGACACGCCGGAGAGTAGGAGGGCCTTATCGCCATGAAAACAGTTAATTTCCGCCATCCACCATAGAAGAAATAACCACTATTTCCACTTTATATGTTTAGTCCAGGCAAACTAACTTTTTAAATGGAAAAAAATGCAACATAATTTATTTCGGCACAGAGGTCTTCTATGAAGTGTCCTGAATAACATACTAAAGGTCCTAAGAAATTACTGCTGCGGAAATAGGTTAAATATGCAACCAACCAAGATGGCCGCCATAAATCTATAATGTCTAGTGTCTAAGAGATGTTTGTATTATTTAAAATGCTATTACACGGTTTTTGGATATAAGGAATCATTTAGAATAGGTTACAACTTGATTGCAATGGTCATGGAAAAATCCAATATGGACACCAAATATTCATATATTATCATATATTTGCTGTGAATCTTCATTAATCACCAGTTTGCTATACTTCGGGTATTTAATTCTGAAATCTGAATCACAACAAATTATTTGCGAAGTCCGTATATCTGCAAACGATGACCACGCTGCCCGAAACACACCCCGATGTCCATCAGAAAGTCGAGGAAGGGTATCATGTAGTGAAGACGCACGGAGGCCTGACACGAGGAAAGGGGATGACCGAAACTCAGCACCTACTGTGGGTCATGTCCATGCCAGCATGTGCCAACAGGCATGATGCCATGCATAAGTTCACTGGTGTGTCATATGAGACCAGTGACCAACACATGGATATGTCAAAGGCCACACAAGCTAGAGATGTCAATGATACCCTGAAGCTTATCAGCTACCTCGCACAGAGGTATCCATTCGTTGAGAATCCATCACTGTTCAACATCGCCAATGGCATGACGGCCCAAAAAGGAGTCAACGTTGACTGATCAAGAGAAATTTGGGAAGATATGCTAGACTCCATGGTCGGGGTATCTGTAGAAGATTATGTCTTCAGGAAATCTTACCAGACCACGACACTTGGATCAAGATCAACAGTGAAGGTCAAAGGAGAATCTGTAACGGTGGATCCACAGTTGATATTTCAGAGGTTGGTAACCGTGGAACAGCGTTCAGAAGATGTTTCATCCTTATTCAAGTATGAGCTCTGCACTCATCCACCTGCACTGTTTGAATCAGCTGCACTCCCCCTGCAGGCAAATAAGGCAACACTGGCCGATGTGCTCTGGAAGTCTATGAAGGGAGAGCAACGAGAACCCAGTGCAAATGTCCAGTATGGTGCTCTACTTCATCGCATACCATTGCCAAGAGGATCTACATTTGACAGTGTGTGTCAAATGTACGTTGCGTACGTTACACATAAGTATGGCGCTGCTGTCGTTGTCTTTGATGAGTACAAAGATGAGCTCCCAACTAAAGATGCCACACAACTGAGACACACAGGGGCTTGTGTAGGTATGACAGTACAATTTGATAGTGACATGATGATTCAATCAAAGAAAGAAGATTTCCTGAACAAAAAGGCAAACAAGCAGCGATTCATTCATTATCTGAGCGACAAGCTGGAGAGAGCTGGCTGTAGCATAGACCAGGCAATGCACAACGCTGACGTGTTGATTGTTCAAACAGCAGTTGCCTCTGCCCAATCAAAAGACACTGTAATGATCGGGGGTGAAACAGACTTGCTGATTCTCCTACTGCACCATGTCGAAATGGACGCACACGAGTTGTTCATGGCACCAGAGCCTAAACAATCCACCCAAAAAGAAAAGAGTCTGGTGCATAAAACAATCCAGGGAGTTGCTCGATCCTAACCTTTGTGATCATCTGCTCCTTGTCCACCCAATTTCAGGCTGTGATACTACCTTTCACCTGTTTGGTTTAGGGAAGGGTGTGGCAGTCAAGAAAATCGAGAATGACCCTTTGTTCTACAATCAGGCCAAAGTGTTCAGTCAACCTGATCAAGCGAAGGAGGCGATCATTGCAACAGGAGAGAAGGCATTGGTGTCAATGTATGGTGGTGCCGAAGACGAAGGACTAGACATCTTACGATACCGGCAGATGTGACAAGGTTTCAAAAGGCACCGCCGCCTTGGAATCCCAAAGTCTACCAACAAACGCTGGCTCTAAGTATCACAGCCTTTGTGTGTACTATCAGGTTATGGAATGGAAAGATACCTGCATCAATATCAGACCAGATATCTGCCAATAAGACCGACCAACCAGCCGCTCCATCAGAACTCCTGGATGTCATCTGTTGTAGCTGTAAAAAGGACTGTACCACCCGGAGGTGCACATGCCGAAAATATGGATTGCCTTGCACAAATGTGTGGAGAGAATGCTGCGGTGTAAACTGTACCAACTTGTCAAATGCATATGATGACGACGGTTGAGTTGGACCCAGTCCAGCGGTGTATCAACTACAATGATCAATCACTGTATTGACAATAGTATCATGTTGTGTCACCTTTATGTGATGTGTAGAATTTATGTTGATGAGTGTGTTACTAAAGTACGATGTAGTGAATAAACTTGAAAATACGTACCTGCCTTGATTATATTAGTATACAATTTCATTCAATGAAATATGTTGTATATCAGTGCAAATATATGATAAGAAATGGATTTTTGGTGGCCATATTGGATTTTTCCCCATGATTATTGCATCCAATCAAGTCGTAACCTATTCAAAATCATTCCTTATGTCCAAAAAACGTATAATAGCATTTTAAATCTCTAAGTCTCTTCTGATAGTGGAGATATGAGACATTATATATTTATTTATCTTGGATTTTTGCATATTTAACCTTTTTCCGCAACAGTAATTTCTTAGGACTTTTAGTATGTTATTCAAGGACATCTTATAAAGGACCACCTCAATGCTAAAATAAATTCTGTTGCATTTTTTTCCAAATTGGCTAGATTGCCTGGACTAGTTGTGGAAGTCACACAAACGTCGGAACATCAAACATCAAACATCAAACATCCTTGTGTCTGGGTTCATAATATTATCCGTGAATGAGGCAAACTTTTTTACGTCGTGCCATTCACGCGAATGGCCCGGAGGAAATGCGCGTTACTCGCATCCATATGTGTCTGTGCACTGACTCTGCATGTAATCTAATCGCAACGCCTTTGGTGTGAACACAGCATAACTCCAGACTTTGAGACTCTTGTCAGGAGCAAACATCCCCAGTTCTCCCAGTATGAATTCCTCCAGACTCAGGTCTATGTCAGTTTGAAGTGAGTGCTGCTTCATGTTTTTCAGTACTTACTTACTGATAAGGTAATGAAGAGAATTTAATGATTTATATAGCATTGGCTGAACACTCTGTTTATGATTTATATAGCATTGGCTGAATAGTCTGTTTTTTAAGATAACGCTTGCTTCATGCTGAAGGATGTGTGTGTGTGTCTCAGGTCTGAGAAACCGCAGAACTCTTACTTCCCACTCTTGAGGTTTTGGTTCCGCAGACCAGACACATCAATTGTACTTGACCTTTTCCGACCCGGTCAGACAGAGGCCGATGCAGCCTTATATGTACATGTTGGCCGGGTTTAAGCCTACAAACTTGCATTTATCCTTAAACGACCTTATACGTGGCCTTTTGTCTGGTTTTGGTCTAATAGACGGGGTTCCTCTTTCCTCACAAAAAGAGTATGCTAGGTCTGGGGGTCACAGTTTCATGTTGTGACGGTTGCCCTGGTTACAGACAGAATAACTCATCCTCGTGACATTTCCATGGCCAATGTACTTATGGACCGCTCCCCCTTTAATGTATTTGTAAAGCATTGGAGTCAGATAAAGAAGGAAGTCAGATAGAAAGAGGATAAATACCCTATGGTCTCGGAGTTCGAGGCTCACTCATCCTGAGGCGTGCTGACCGTGTGAAGGGCAGACTAGCAGGGGAGCGGAGTCCAAGGCCTTGTATTAGGTATGCATTTCATGTATGTGTGTAATTGCTAAATAAATAACCTTGACTGTAATATAACCTGTTCTGTCAATTCTTGAACACTCGAGGAATATCCCGGCGAGGAGAATTCCACTTCAGTAATTAGAAGAAAAGTTAATTTTGTATACTTGAATCTTTTTTTAATTTAATTTATTTTGAGTTTGTGGTTAAAGCTGCTCCTCAAGACACTGACTTATTTCCATAGTGCAGCGTTGGTTGTCATAGATTCAGTGAGTGGGTATTCTCAGCTAAAGTTACACCATTTGAGTCTTTTTGAAACTACTTCTCAGTAGTTGGACTTTTGTATTTCAGGTTTGTGCATGAAAGCTGTTGAGTCTGTTAACTGAGGGGGTCCCGTAGCCAGACCAGTTGAGAACCCCTGCCATAGACTGTAAAACAAGTAAAGAGTAAGAGTAGTGAGCCTACCATACCACACTACCGAGGTGCCATGCTAAAGCGTTTTGTTTTTTATCTACGAGAGGAAATTGGACAGTTCATAGAGAAAAGGGCAAACCAGTGCATGAATTTAAAAAAAACAGAATGGCTGCAGGACCTTGCATTTATGGAGGATATTACAGAGCACTTGAATAACCTGAAAAAGATGCTGCAAGGCCGTAAGAAAGTTGTCACACGATTATTGACAGCATACGCACATTTAAGTTGAAGCTGGCTTTGTGGGAAACACAGCTGTCAAGTGGTGCCGCCGCTCATTTCCCTCATCTAAGAAATTTGCAAATGTTACTGCTAACATGAGTCGCTACAAAGACAAAATTGCTGAGGGAGTTAGAGCAGCGGTTTCAGGTCTTTGGTGAGCTTGAGACCGAGTTTGCAGTTATTTACAGTTAAGGCTGCGGATCTGCCCGTCGACATACTACAGCTTGAGATAATTGTGATCAGGATTTAAAGGACACATTTATAATGTCAATCAGTGCTCGCTTTGTGACGCGTTTGACATCAAACGCGCCACAAAGCGAGGGAATCTGCAGAGGAGAGCCCAGGCAGATAAACAGTGGGCTGATGTCTGGGTTTATGGTCTTTATGTTTCTAGTTTATTGGAGAAAAACCTTAAAATAGGGTTTATCATCCAAAAACCTTCACCAACCCAGAGAAATATTGTCGTTGTGTCATGTGTTATTATGCTATGAATTTACTGAACTGGCCCACTTGAGATCAAAGTGGGCAGTATGTGACCCCTTAACTAAAACTAAAAGTTTGACAACCCTGGTTTAGGCTTTAAGTCATTTCATCAGATTGGTAAATGCACTTTATAGATTAGTGACCAAGATTTGTGAAACGTGTTGAAGTGAGATTTTATGTTCACAGTGCAACTTTCAATGTACCGGGAAATCTTTATTGAATTTAACACAAATTGAACGTTCTAAATTAATTTAATACTTCTCTATTCTTTTAAGATTAGTCGAGAAATAAAGATCCCTGAATAAAGCTTTGTGTCTGGTGTCATATCAAATTTCACCTGCCTACATTTGTTTGTCTCATTTTCTTTGCTAGCTTGTTAATTTGTGCATTCTGCCCAGTCTACAGCAGGTTGTCTCCGTGTTCCGGAGCATATTACGAAGAGGTGGCCTATGAGGAAACTAATGTGTGTCTGTTGTTTTGCCAGTACGGTATCTCCGTGTCACGGAGCTACGGAAGCCGTCTAATTGAATAAACGGCTGGTTGGAGCCAATGCAAAATCAAGTGTGCTTGACTGACTAAAACACAACGCAAGAGAGAGTACACAACTGCTACAACGTGTACTCTCACATTGTAGCATTTTACATTGGTGTTACGCCCCGTGGTGGCTCGGAGTGGGACGCAACATAAAAACAGCAGATTTAGACAAGGGAGGGTACAGTCACACAAAACGCCGGGGTCCGTATATGATAATAAAGTATTTATTTACAAAAACGCAACACAGGGAACAACAAGGACTGTCAGTGGCACCAAAGAAAAGAACTTAACAAAAAAACCATCCCCCCCATTTACAGGTGCTTTGCACCCAAAAGTACAGGGGGTGGTGCTCACTCTAACCTAGGGCATTAACAACAAGTAAACCTACGTGTATGCAGTATGTAAACCCCAGGGTGTCTTACCTGTCCTCATTGGCCCTGTGCGCACAACAAAAGGAATTGACAAAGACAACAACAAAAGGAATTGACAAGGACAACAACAAAACCAAAGTAGGCTGCTAACAAGACATAAAGTTTAAACGAGGGGGGGGTATAACTAAAGACAAACCATAAACCAGGGAACAAACAAGCAAGCACTCACAAACAGGCAGCGCTCAAACCGAGCTCTGCCACAGCTCAGCTCAGCACAACACAACCACAACGGCCAGAGAGCAGAGTGCCGCCGCCCGTGCCTTAACAAACAGAGGACTATTAAAAGGGGGACCGGTTGATTGGAGATCTGGAACAGGTGGGGTGATTGGATGACTGGAACCAGGTGTGTACATCTGTGAAGTATGAGAAAGACAACAGGAGGGGGAGACAAAGCAACAACAAAGCAATAACACAAAACAAAACACAGTACATGTACGCATACAAGACATATAGGACACCGTCCGTAACACTCCCCCCCATAAAGAGTCAGCCCATGGCTGACGATACCTCAAACCATCCCTTAAAAACAAAAACCAAAACAAAATTTGTCCCCAGTAACCACTGACCTACAGTGGCTACATACGAGATAGAGCGTCCGCAAACACATTTTCTGTGCCCTTTTTGTGGCGGATCACCAAGTTGTAACCCGTGATAATCAACGACCAACGCATTAGTCGCTGGTTGTGATTGTGCATCCGATGCAGGAACACCAGCGGATTGTGGTCTGTGTAAATCACCACAGGGTCCGCACTAGACCCAACATAAACTTCAAAAAATTGGAGCGCGAGTAGTAAAGCCAACGTCTCCTGTTCTATGGTCGAGTAGCGCATCTGGCTACTATTGAACTTTTTCGAAAAGAATCCTACAGGGTGGACCAAACCCTCAGAATCCATCTGAGTCAGAACTGCACCAGCACCAATACCGCTCGCATCGACTTCAATGGAAAACGGTTTATCAAAATCAGGAGCACTTAGTACTGGGGCATTACACAATAGTGCTTTACAGCATTCAAAGGCGATTTGACACCTATCTGACCAGACAAACTTTACCAATGGACTGATCAAGTCAGTCATTGGGGCTGCAACGGAAGAGAAGTTCCTACAGAACCCTCTGTAGTAACCAGTCATTCCGAGGAATCGGCGTAACTCCCTGCGAGTGGTGGGTACTGGGAAAGACTGGATAGCTGCGATCTTGGCCTCCAAGGGACGCACTTGGCCTCCGCCCACCTGTTTACCCAAGTAGGTCACAGTTGCCTTCCCAAACTCACATTTCGCGAGGATCAGTGTCAGAGACGCATCCGCCAGTCGCTGAAACACTGTTCTTAACGAGTCCACATGAGCAGGCCACTCTGACGAGTGTACTACCACATCATCCAAATATGCAGTACAGTTAGGCACACCACTAAACACAATATTCACCAACCTCTGGAAAGTGGCCGGAGCGTTTCTCATCCCGAAAGCCATCACGGAATACTGTAAAAAATTATCAGGAGTCACAAAAGCACTGATGGCAGAAGCCCGCGGCGAAAGGGGAACTTGCCAATAACCTTTCAACAGATCTAGCTTTGTGACATAGCGAGCTGATCCTATGGTATCCACGCAATCATCTACGCGGGGCATAGGAAATGAGTCAGGCACCGTGACACTGTTTACCTTAGTAGTGTCAGGCTTTGGAACCAATAAGCACGGAGAACTCCATGGACTGGAACTGGGCTGTGCTAAATTATTTTCCAGCAAATAATCAACCTCTTTTTTCATTAGAGATCTTTTGTATGCATTTACTCTGTATGGGTGCTGTTTAATAGGTCGGGACTCACCCACATCGATGTCGTGCTGTAGCACCGTAGTGCGAGTAGGCACATCTCCCAACAGACAGTGGAACTCGGAGATAAGGCCGAGTAGGTCAGCTTCATGCTCCCTGCTTAAATGATGCATTAAGCATGGAAGTTTCAACAACATTTCTGAGTTTGACAACCGAGGGGTCTGTTGCTGGGCATTGCGCAAACTCAAGCCATCCTCATCACTCACTGCAGTAGGACTCACGGCTACTGACACCGCAGTCGCAACAGTCGCTACAAGAGGCGCACCGCGTGTTTCAGGCTGGACGTCGCCTCTAGTGTAAAAAAATTTCAACATGTTTATATGACATACCCTGGTTTTTCGCCTTCTATCAGGGGTCCTGACAACATAGTCAGTTTCACTCAACCTCCTGTCAATACAGTAGTGTAAGGACCTAAAAATCGAGCACTCATGGAAGTACCTGGAATGGGCAGCAACACTAACACCAAGTCACCTGTTTGAAGAGAACGTGGAAGTGCTTTCTTATCGAACTGCCGCTTCATACCCTGTTGTACAACAGAGAGACTCTCCTTAGCAATACGGCAAGCCTCGTGCAGTCGTTCTCGGAAGCGACTCACGTAGGTCAGCACGTTTCGCTGGGTGGGCGAACTCTCGCCCGTTAGCTGGTCCTTTAACACTCTTAAAGGGCCTCTAACTGTGTGACCAAATACCAGCTCTGCTGAACTAAAACCTAGTGACTCTTGCACTATTTCCCTAACGGCAAACAAAGCTAAAGGGACTCCTTCGTCCCATTCCTTACCGCTCTCCATGATATACTTGCGCAACACTGACTTAAACGTCTGATGCCATCGTTCTAGTGCCCCTTGCGACTCTGGGTGATAAGCACTAGAGACTCTGTGTGTTATCGACAGTGATGTTAACACCTGCTCGAAAATACCCGAAGTTTGTACCTTGGTCGGTTTGCACGATCTTAGGGAGGCCGAAAGTAGAAAAGACTTTAAACACTCCATTTGCCAGGCCGCAGGACAAATGTACCTCATGGAGAGGCACAGACACAAACCCCATCTCAACGCCTTGCACAATCACACTAGAGTCACTGACAGTGTTATCACAAAAAGGCAACACGCCTGACAATATAAAAGACTGAGAGGCGCCAGTATCCCTAAGTATGCGCACTGGCCACTGGTTCAACGTACCTGTGCTGAGGGAAACCAGCCCGTCCAACATAAATGGCTTATAACAGGGGTCCAGAGTGTCACCCTCCATCTCCGGGGCTAGTGACACTGGACCCACCAACGTTCGCACG
Organism: Myoxocephalus aenaeus; assembly: GCA_038501785.1. Lineage (NCBI taxonomy): Eukaryota > Metazoa > Chordata > Actinopteri > Perciformes > Cottidae > Myoxocephalus > Myoxocephalus aenaeus. The sequence continues at coordinate 1,534,715 of JBAMJR010000358.1, read as the reverse complement.
AACCCAACCTCTTTTGGTCGTTGGCTTGGCTGTGACAGCTTGCGTTTTAACATAAAACAGTCACTCTTTATGTGACCTGTTCGGTGACAATAGAAACACTCCCGTTCCTCGGTGGAGCGGAGTGGCAATGGACGTGGCGGACTGGACGGCATTCTAGCCGAGGCAGAAGGAGTAAACAACCTACTTTCATATCGGGGCATCCCAAAAGTTTGCTTGTGCGATAACACAAACTCATCAGCAAGCACAGCAGCCTGCGCTAACGTCCCTACCTTTTGCTCATTGAGATACGTCACCATTCGGTCAGGCAGACTATTCTTGAATTCTTCAATGAGAACTAATTGTGACAGCGTGTCAAAATTAGTCACGTCGCTTGCCTTGCACCATCGACTAAAAGTCTCCTTCTCACGGGCGAACTCAACGAACGTTTTGCTAGACAATTTTTTACAAGTCCTGAACTTTTGTCTATATGCCTCAGGAACTAGTTCGTAGGCACGAAGCACAGCTGTCTTAATAGTCTCATAACATAAACTATCTTCTAGAGACAATGCAGCTAAAATCTCCTGCGCTTTTCCTGTCAGTTTACACTGAAGCAGTATCGACCAGACCTCTTTTGGCCATTTCAGTGAGGTAGCAACTCGCTCAAAAGCAGTAAAATAAGCATCTACTTCTGCCTCACGAAATTGAGGTACCAACGCTACATTTCTGCTCACCTCAAAATCTCTGGTAGGCGCGGAGGGACCAGATTGTATGGACCCAGTAGGACCAAGAGACTGAGCTGAACTCACAGCAGCAGCTTCCAGTTCTAGGCGCTTTAGCTTCACCTCCTTTTCTGCTGCTATCTCTAACTCTATTCTGCGGTTAGAGACGTTCGCCTCCATTTCTAGCTCCATCTTTCGAATAGCTAACTTGTGACTATATGCGGCATCTCTCTCTTTTCCCTGAGCCTCAAGTTGCAAATGCGCTAAGCCTAGCCTATGGCGGGCATCATCGCTTACCCTAGGTAAAGAAAAGGGAGAAAATTTGGGCACAGTACGAGGAGGCTTCAGCTCCCCATTAGACGAAACTGACTCATTCTCAACCAGCTCTCCCTCACTGCGATCCTTTGTACTAGACGACAACAATTGGGGTGGAATAGTATGCTCACCAGCTGTCGCACTGCTGGCTGTACCAAGCACTTTATTATGTACCAACAGACGTACAACCGCTTCTTTCAATTCTGCTTTTAGCAGATTTTCTGAGACCGCAAAGTCAAAATGTGCCGCAATGGCATACAAATCCTTTTTTTTTTTTACAGTGATCAATCTGTTCCACAGAAGGATCACTAAGAAAACCAGCAATATCAAATGTACTCATTATGTCTTTAAACAGCCTTAAGCCGAACCCCAACAAACCTAACCTATGCTATCAGCCTACTTGACGTGTGCACTGCACACCAACACTCATCAAACCTGTTGCTTAAAAGGATCAAGGATCCCGCACGAGCCCCCAATTTACAGGTGCTTTGCACCCAAAAGTACAGGGCGTGGTGCTCACTCTAACCTAGGGCATTAACAACAAGTAAACCTACGTGTATGCAGTATGTAAACCCCAGGGTGTCTTACCTGTCCTCATTGGCCCTGTGCGCACAACAAAAGGAATTGACAAAGACAACAACAAAAGGAATTGACAAGGACAACAACAAAACCAAAGTAGGCTGCTAACAAGACATAAAGTTTAAACGAGGGGGGGTATAACTAAAGACAAACCATAAATCAGGGAACAAACAAGCAAGCACTCACAAACAGGCAGCGCTCAAACCGAGCTCTGCCACAGCTCAGCACAACCACAACCACAACCGCCAGAGACCCGAGGCAGAGAGCAGAGCGCGCCCCCCCCCCCCCCGTGCCTTCCTCTTCTTTGAGGTTTATTGGCGGTTGGCAAACAACTGTTTGGTGCATTACCGCCACCAACTGGTATGGAGTGTGGATCAGGATGTCTACAACTTGCCCTATCAACATATAACACTACTAAATAAAATAACCAATGACAACAACAACCCACAACAAACAACAACAACAACAACAAAACATATGTATACATACTTATACATATATATAGCTTCAACAAACCAAATCATAACTAACCAACCAAAATAAATAAACCTAGGGCTCATATTCTTTCAATAATCCTTGTTATCCTAAAATACTGCAGTAGTGCTTTATAGCACCCACTGGAGTTTCCTTGCAGCACACACGCCATATCCAACCGTACCCCCTCCTTGCCGAGGCCTCCAACTAACTGTCTCCTTTCATTCGCATACCTCTGACAGTGTAGAATAACATGTTCGATTGTTTCTACCTGCCCACAATAGTCACATCTTCCCGTGTCATGTTTCCCTATTTTCCATAGCATGCCGTTCAGCCCAGTGTGTCCAAATCGCAGCCTTGAAATGACGGTTTCCTCTCTCCTGTTCCCTCCTGCCCATCTCATTCCCCCCACTTTCCTCTGGACTCTGTTTAACCATCGCCCTTTTCTGTCCTCCTCCCATTGCTTCTTCCACCTTTCATTTAACCTCTTTTTAACAATCCCCTTAGCCTCTGATTTACTGAAGTTGACTTCAACTCTTGAGCCACTCTTTGCAGCTTCTTTTGCCGCTCTATCCGCCATTTCATTTCCTTTAACCCCCACATGTCAGAATCAGAATCAGAATCAGAATCAGAATCAGCTTTAATGGCCATGTAAATTTTCACATACATGGAATTTGACTCCGGTTTCACTGGCTCTCGTACTTTTTTCCACACACAATATACAAGATAAATATAAAAATATAAAAAGGACATTAAAGACAGTAGTAAAACAACAAAAAAGTGCAGATAGTGCAGATGAAGAGTCTGTTCAACTGTTCATCAAAGTGACGGCCAGTGGGAAGAAGCTGTTTCTGTGTCTGGTGGTTTTGGCGTACAGTGCTCTGTAGCGCCTTCCAGAGGGGAGGAGTTGGAACAGCTTGTGTCCAGGGTGTGAGGGGTCTGTGGTGATCTTTACAGCCCGCTTCCTGACTCTGGAGGTGTGCAAGTCCAGGATGGAGGGCAGGCTGGAACCAATGGTTCTCTCTGCAGACCTGACGATCCGCTGTAGTCTGACTCTGTCCTGTTTGGTGGCCGATCCAAACCACACAGTGATGGAGGAGCAGAGGACAGACTGGATGATGGCGGTGTAGAACAGGATCAGCAGCTCCTGAGGCAGGTTGAATTTCCTGAGCTGGCGCAGGAAGTACAACCTCTGCTGGGCCTTTTTCCGGATGGTGTTGATGTTGGCGGTCCACTTCAGGTCCCGGGAGATTGTGGATCCCAGAAACTTGAAGGTCTCCACCGCAGAAACAGTGCTGTTGTGTATTGTGAGGGGGGGTAGTGTTGGGGGGCTCCTCCTGAAGTCCACTGTCATCTCTACAGTTTTGGCCTTGTTCAGCTCCAGGTGGTTCTGACCACACCAGAGAACCAGCTGTTCAACCTCCCGTCTGTACGCAGACTCGTCCCCGTCGCTGATGAGGCCGATGACCGTTGTGTCGTCTGCGAACTTCAGGAGTTTAACAGATGGGTCCCCTGAGGTGCAGTCGTTGGTGTAGAGGGAGAAGAGCAGTGGAGAGAGCACACATCCCTGGGGGGCGCCAGTGCTTATAGTCCGGGTGCTGGATATGATTTTTCCCAGCCTCACCTGCTGCGTCCTGTCTGTCAGGAAGTTTGTGATCCATCGGCAGGTGGGGGCTGGCACGGTGAGCTGGGAGAGTTTGGGTTGAAGAACCTCCGGGATGATCGTGTTGAATGCAGAGCTGAAGTCCACAAACAGAACCCTTGCATATCTCCCTGGGGAGTCGAGGTGTTGCAGAATATGGTGCAGTCCCATATTAACTGCATCATCCACCGACCTGTTTGCACGGTAGGCAAACTGCAGGGGGTCCAGCAGGGGCCCTGTGATGTCCTTCAGATGGGTCAACACCAGCCTCTCAAAGGACTTCATGACCACAGACGTCAGGGCGACGGGTCTGTAGTCATTTAATCCTGTGATGGAGGATTTCTTGGGGACCGGGATGATCAAGGAGCGCTTGAAGCAGGAAGGGACTTCACACAGCTCCAGTGATCGGTTGAAGATCTCCGTGAAGATGGGGGCCAGCTGGTCAGCACAGACTTTCAGGCAGGAGGGGGACACACCGTCTGGGCCCGGGGCCTTCCTGATCTTTTGTCTCTGAAAGAGCAGACTCACATCCCCTTCGCAGATCCTCAGTGCCGGTAGGGGGTTGGATGGGAGAGGTGAGGCAGAGAGTGGAGGTGATTGTTCGATGATGGAGCAGTTGGGCGGGGTGGAAGTGGGCTTGTCAAACCTACAATAGAACACATTCAGGTCGTCAGCCAGTCGGTGATTGTCCTCAGTGGGGGGAGATGGTCTCTTGTAGTTGGTGAGTACTTCCAGGCCTCTCCAAACTGACGAGGGGTCGTTGGCTGAAAACTTTTTTTCCAGCTTATCCGTGTAGCTCTTCTTAGCTACCTTGATCTCCCTCGTTAGTGTGTTTCTGGCCTGGTTGTACAGAGTCCTGTCCCCCCCTCTGTAGGCCTCCTCTTTGGCACGACGAAGCTGCCTGAGTTTTGCAGTGAACCAGGGTTTATTGTTGTTGAATGTGCAGAAGGTTTTTGTCGGCACACACATGTCCTCACAAAAACTGATATATGACGTCACAGTGTCAGTTAGCTCATCCAGGTCTGTAGCAGCAGCCTCAAAAACACTCCAATCAGTGGAGGCAAAGCAGGACTGTAGCTCCAGCTTGGCCTCGTTGGTCCATCTCTTCACCGTCTTCACCACAGGCTTTGCAGATTTTAGTTTCTGTCTGTAGGACGGGAGAAGATGCACCAGACAGTGATCAGAGAGTCCCAAAGCTGCACGAGGGACTGAGCGGTATGCATCCTTCAGTACAGTGTAGCAGTGGTCCAGTGTGTTTTTGTCCCTGGTGCTACACTTAATGTGCTGTCTGTATTTTGGCAGTTCTTTGCTGAGGTTTGCTCTGTTAAAGTCCCCAAGAACAATGAGCAGGGAGTCTGGGTGTTTGTGCTCCATGGTGGTGATCTGCTCTGCCAGGTGTTGGAGTGCCTCACTCACACAGGCCTGAGGTGGGATGTACACACCGACCAGGATGAATGAGGAAAACTCCCGCGGTGAATAAAATGGTTTGCAGTCTATTAAAATTGTTTCTAGGTGCGGGCTGCATGAGTCCTTTAACACCGTGACATCTGTGCACCAACCTTCGTTAATATAAAAACAGATCCCGCCTCCCCTCGTTTTCCCCGACAGAGCCGTTACGCGGTCCGCTCGGTGGAGTTGGAAGCCCGGCAGATGTAGTGCGCTGTCCGGGATGTGCGCACCGAGCCAGGTTTCGGTGAAGCAGAGGGCGGCAGATCTGCTAAAGTCCCTATTAGTTTTGTTTAGGAGCAGCAGTTCATCGATCTTGTTCGCCAGAGAGCGGACGTTCGCCAGATGAATTGACGGGAGCGCAGTTCGAAATCCTCGCTGGCGCACTTTAACAAGCGCTCCTGCGCGCTTCCCCCGTCTGCGTCTCCGGCGAATTCCGAGAAGAGCCGCTGCTCCTCCAACCAAAATCTCAGTAAAGTAATCCGGTTCAATGAAATCCGGTGAAAAAAATTGTCCAGTGGTTTCACGGAAGTTTAAAAGTTCCTCCCTGCTGAATGTGATCAGAGAGGGAGAGCTGGAGACGAGACAAATAAAGAAAAACAGAAAAAGTACGAGTGAGCGCAGTACCGAGGCTGCCATCCGCGGCGCCATCTTGCAGACACCCATACTAACACCACTGTCATACCCATCATTTGAATCCTGTATAATATTTGCTCCATTTCAATAAGGATGTCCGGTCTACTGTCTGAATGACTGTTCTGTAAACTGTCTAGTGATGCACTGGAGTCTGAACAAATGATCGACCTTAATGGTCTTGTATCCTCTATCCACTGTAGTGCAAACATTATTGCCAGCATTTCCCCTGTGTACACCGATACACCCTCTGTAATCATTTTCCCTATTTTTATGTTAAATTCTGGCACTATAACTGCTATTCCTACTTCATTTTCTGAATTCTTTGATGCGTCTGTGTAGATCTGGACATAACTGTGGTAATTGTCGATGTGTGTCTGAATTGTGTGCACATTAACCGTAACCCCTCTATCCTTGTTCTTCTGTTTAAGTAAAGCCAAGTCTACTATTGCCTCAGGAAGTATCCACGGTGCTACTGCTGGCAATGGAACTGTTGGACTGAAGTTTAATTCGTCAATGTTCATTTCTTTTGCTTTCTGTGCTGCTGTCCATCCAAAGCTTCTTGTCTCCCTTCTCTCCTTCTCCCAGCAGGGTCTTAAGGTTTCCTGAGTTGGATGTTCTTCACTGTGGCCCTGAAGATTAGCCCAATAGGTTAATGCCAACTGCGTTCTCCGTAACTCTAGAGGCATTTCCCCCATTTCCACCTGTAGTGCTGCCGTTGGAGTTGTCTTAAAAGCACCGGTGCATATTCTCATTGCCTGATATTGGATTTTATCTAATTGTTTTAGTGATGATGTTGCTGCTGAGCCATACACCACACACCCATAATCCGATATAGATCGAATTAATCCAATGTATATCGCTTTCAAAGCAGTTCTATCTGCCCCCCATTCCCTTCCCACCAAACACCTCATTATATTTAACACTTTCTTACATTTATCCTCTACTTTTTTAATATGTACAGCCCATGTGATTCTTTAGTCAAACCACAAACCCAAAAATGTAAAGTGTTTTACTCTTTCCAATTCGTGATTATATAGTTTTAGTTTTACATCACCAATTTGTCTCCTTGTAAAGAACATTGTTTTTGTTTTTTCTGCTGAAAATTTAAAACCCCATTTATATGACCACTCTTCTACTTTACAGATGGCTCTCTGCAGCTTCTTTACTATGAATTCCACATTTCTTCCCCTCTTCCAAATTGACCCATCATCCGCAAATAGTGATAATCCCATGTCATTTTCTACTTCACTGAACACCTCATTTATCATTATGGAAAATAGTAACGGACTGACTATACTCCCTTGAGGAGTTCCGTTTTCGATGCCATACTTTCCTGAATAGCTCTCTCCAACTCTGACTACTATGAATCTGTTTAATAAAAAATCTTTTATCCATCTATACATTCGACCCTTAACACCCAACTTGCAAATTCTAATTAACAACCCATCTCTCCACATCATATCATATGCCTTTTCTATGTCAAAGAAGACCACTACCACACTTTCTTTGTTTACTTGTGCTTTTCTAATTTCATGTTCCAAACTTAAAGCCAGATCTATTGTGTTTCTCCCTTTCCTGAAACCACTCTGATATTTGGATAAATATCCTTTACTTTCTACATGCTTTGTTAATCTTTCATTTATCATTTTCTCCATTGTTTTGCAGATATTTGAAGTTAAAGCTATTGGTCTATAATTCCCTGGGTTAGTGCACTCTTTACCTGGCTTGTGTATCGGGACTATAATGGCCTCCTTCCAATTTTTAGGCAATTTCCCACCCTCCCAAACTTTATTATATAGCTCCAGCAGTAGATCCTGAGATGATTCCCCTAAATGTCTTAACATGATGTAGCTGATTTGATCCTTGCCTGGTGCTGACATTTTCGTTTTCTTTAGACATCTCCTAAATTCCGTCTTTGTGAAAGGCTTGTTTAGCAGATTACTAGTCTCTTCCTCTTGCTGTAAAACCTCTTCATTCTCCACCCCGTGCCTTAAGAAACAGAGGACTATTAAAAGGGGGACCGGTTGATTGGAGATCTGGAACAGGTGGGGTGATTGGATGACTGGAACCAGGTGTGTACATCTGTGAAGTATGAGAAAGACAACAGGAGGGGAAGACAAAGCAACAACAAAGCAATAACACAAAACAAAACACAATACATGTACGCATACAAGACATATAGGACACCGTCCGTAACAATTGGTTACAGGAAATGATCCGAATTGAAATGTTGGTGGCTAAGACATAAGGTCTTATGTCTTCCGCTGCTCCGGGGAAGGACAAGCTACCTAGCTTACTAGCTAGCCATCCGACTCCCAGAGGCCTGTCTCACGAAGCTGGATTTCGGTTTAGCGAGGTAACTTCTGGATTAACTCTGGGTTTTCCGTCTCACGAAGCTGGTTCACTTCTTAGCGGGGTACGTTGCCCCGGTAATTTATGCTGAACGCCTAACCTGCTCCGGAGCAGGTTGAGTTCCCGGATAAGATCTCAGCGGGTCTATAAGACCGCCTACTGGCCAATCATTGTCTTGGAAAAACGGCCTGCCCATTTCTACAGAATCCCGTTGAGGAAGGCGCAGGATAGTAAGAGCAGCGCTCCGCAGAGAGCGTCTCTTCATCTATTGCCTCCTCAGTGACCGACATGAGAAGTGGCAAAATATTTCTTCCTCTTTAATGCACGATCAGCACCAACAGATTGCTTGTAAGTGTATGACAGTTTGAATTTACTGTTACCTTTTAACTTGCGCCCATGTTCTTATAGCTGGGGTTGCAACTGAAATGAGGTTAAATTGTTAAAACGAAAAGATAATCAAAATAGGCACATACATTTGAGACAGTGATTCAATATTACAATCCCAGTAATTTATGCATTGGCGGAGTCGGCGATTTCCCCCCCACGATTCCTTGCGGCTTCTGGCTGCTGCAGCAGTGTTGCTTTTTGCTTGTATTCTTTCTCTATATTTTTCGTACATTCTTAAGATTATGGTTTGCTCCTCCGTTGTAAAATACGTTGCTCTCGGCGGCTTCTCCATGGTGCACAATTGGTGTAACGGAGTTAACTCCGCCCCTTTTATGTGCACGAGCACAGATCTAGATGAGACGCTCCTGGGTTCACTTAACGAGTTGATAACCGGCTTCGTGAGACCAATAAGCGAGACCGCGGACATCTGGTTAAGTGCAGCTGGATAACTGAGGGAAACCCCGGGTATGTTAATCCAGCTTCGTGAGACAGGCCTCAGGAGTATCCACCACCATAACAACAAACAACAATCGCCTTTTTCTTTTGTACTAGTCAAATGACCCTGGATGTCCGCACTCCTATTCTATTTTATGCTATTTCTATGTCCGCTATATAGATGCCCAATTGGTTTTACTCAATATATTTAAACGGCAGGTGAAGTGATTTTGTGACGATTTGTTACTTCATCATTCTACCTTTTGCAAGTGTGCCCTTCTATCCCCTTTGCAATTAATGATTGCTCTTCTGCCAATTCTGACTATCTAAAGGCCAACTTTGTGAGACAATAACAGGTGAGATAATGACAGGTATCACAGTGTAAGCAATTTCAATGCACTAAATGCCTTAACAGTTTTTCCTTTTACACCTAAGAAACATTCTGTGCAACACCTTTAAGTAAGCCCCTCAGTGAAGGAGAACTAAAGCCTTGTTCCAAAAGTGTCATACTTGAGGATAAAACTTAAGGTGTTTTGTGAAGCCGGCCCCTTGCTGGATTACTTACTTTTTGTTGTTGCTATTAAACCTCAGTACTCAAAGCTGACTCAATAATATGGCACTGTTAGTCATATTTACTTATTACTTACTAATTGTGAATGTCATAATATATTTATTCCTGCACAGCTGTTTTTGTTAATATGACACTAAACAATGCATCTGATAAGGTTATGTTCTCAGTAAGAAATGTTTATATGTAGAAATATGTGTTTTTACATATAAACAAAGTAAGGACAATTATTGTTTTGATATTGGTACAACAACTTTAATACTCATTCTGTCACCAGTGCTGGAAACATGATACACAGCTCTCCAGTTAAACTGTGTGATAACATGTAGGCTTGAGAAAAAAAGTATGGAGATAGTCGATCTTATGGACTACATAGATCGAAATGACGAATCAGTACTAAACAATGTGTACCGAAGTACTTCAATGCTTTTGTTTGCAATTCGCAATGGATGTTACATATTTGACCAACAAAACCCCACATTATATCTATACAACACTAATGATAGAGTACTTTAGGTAAACGATCATATACACAGAGGATACAAGAGAACTTTAAAATTGGATTTAGCAGTTGAGTTTTGCATCAGCTGTACTCCACATTGTCTCCGCTCAGGGCCAGGCGCAGCACTTGCAGCTGTCATCAAAGATGGATCCAGATCCACATCTGCTCACGTGGGTGATGCCACCAGCGCACATGTAGAAGCTGTTCTTGTCATCTGGGTGGGGGTACAGGCCGTCGGGTTTGCCGTTGCAGAAGCCAGATCCTGGGGCGTGGGTGGTGGTAGTGGTGGTGGTGGTGGTGGTTGGACGGGTGGTGGTGCTAGCACCAGGTTTGGGGGTGGTGGGGGCGGAGGTAGGGGGCAGTGGGGGCAGTTCTGGATGGTAGAAGAAGAGGAAGGGGTTTGAAGCAAAGAAACACATTAACATTTGTCTCTAACTTGACTATGATTTAAATGACTAATCCAGACAGCACTGTACATTACTTTATTACTCCAATAAATGACAGAGAGGGTGGCTCATTCTCAAGCCTTACAGTAAGAAGTGGTATTACAAGCAAAATACCTGTTTGAACATGCATGTTTGTCATTTTTTATATGGCAAATGACAGTAAAATGTCATGTCATCTACGCTTTACAGGCCTATATTACAGAGTATCTTGGTAACAAAATACCTGATGCAGATTTAAATAAGACAAACTATACGAATATAAGAATAAACTCATTGGGATTGTTTACTATGAGAGCCAAAGATAATTGATCCTGAAGGGATAATAGTAGGGGTAATAATTATTAATCACTAGACCACTAAAGATGTCAAACATTACTATCCATCTTGACCATAGTGTAATAACTTTAAAGGAAAACTTCTGCTTAAAAATGCTTTGGACTTACCAATATTAAGAAGTTTGCGGAGATGACTCAGCAGAGGATGGTTACCCTCGCTGCAGAATCTTCCAGCAAAATCATCTAAATCGAGGGCCCACACAAAGGCACCACCAAACTTCTGCTCCTGCAGGTAGCGCACCTATTGGGGCAAACATCAAAATAAACTGGTGTAAATACTTTGGATTTGTTATGAATATGTTAAATTCTAGAGCTGATATGCCACCTACCTTGGTCTCATAGCTTTCCTTGGTGTCAAATCCCACCCACTCGCTGTTCTTGGTGGCATAGGGAACCTTCTGGTCCTCAATCCACTGAAGAGTGGTGCCCTTCATGAATCCACAGATCTAGACCATAGACATCATGAGGTTTGTGTCGCTTTACATTTAATTTGTATTTTGTCTTTCAAGCAGGCCATTCAATGTCACTATAACTGATATACTGTACACCATATTGAGCCTTATCTAAACTATACCTCATAGTAGGCCCAGAATCCAGCTTCACGTGTGAATGGTCCGGCTGCTGCAGGACCGCTAGCTGGGGCTCCAACGCCAGAGCTTGATGATGTCAGACGGAAGGTACGACCATAAGCAGCAAATCCCATATTGAGCTTCTCCACTGGGGTGCCTTTGTCTCTCCAGTACTTCATGGCATAGTCCTACAAAATGTGATGGAAGAGCTGAAGTGAAACCAAGGGCTAGGTACCCCTAAGTACATTCATCTCTTGGGGGCGTTTTTCCTGATCCGATGTGAGGTCCCGGGACAGGGATGTTATGATTACAGATTGTAAAGCCCTCCGAGGTAAATTTGTATTTGTGATTTTGAGCTTTACAAAATAAACTGAATTGAATCTCCAGTACCCAATGTCAACTTACGGTGTTGAAGTAGATGAGATCACCATGGTCCTGTGATCCACGGAACAGTGGGCTGTTGTGTCCAGTGAATCGCTCCCAAGTTCCATGAAAGTCGTAGGTCATCACATTGATGAATTCCAGTTCCCTGGAGATAGGGGGAAAAGGACATTTTCATTTAATACAACTTTGTACAAGAGCTTTTCTCTCTTAAGAAACATAAATGAAAGTGCACTCACTTTGCAATCTCAGCAATCTCATATCCAGCATCAATGGTTCCCTTTCCGGCAGACACTGCAGCAGTTACCACGAGCTGAGCATTGCCGGTGGACTTGGCCTCAGCTGCGTATGCAACAACAAGCTCCTGCAAATAAAGACCAAAAAGTAAGTAAGATAGAAGACAATATGATCTAAACCCTACAACAGTAGCAGTGAATTGCAGCTAGAAACTCAAGCAGGAGTACCCACCCTGCAGAGCAGAGTGAACTTCTGTTTGTCCCCTGGGGGACTTCCACGAGATCCAGGGTACTCCCAGTCCAGATCCAGACCATCAAATCCATGAGTCCTCAGGAATTTGATGGTTGACTGGATGAATTTCTGACGGTTGGCTGGAGAGGACACCATGATGCTGAACCTGCGAGGAAGATTTGCTCTGTTTTCATACTTGGTACGGTCCAGAAAAGTTTTTGCTATAGATGGCCAACAGCTTTTGGCCTTTGGCCCTTAACTTTTGGGAAAAACACCTGACCACAGTTTTAAAGGCTGATGGTGATTAATATTTGAAATTGTATTAATTGGAAATATGTTTTAAGTAGAAGCGTCAAAGTTAGAAGACCACACAATTTGACTAGCTGTCTATTGTTGATTTGTTTCTGCAGTTGCTAACTGCTGTATGTTAAAGATTACATCCACTAAATCTTCCTTCAGGAAAGTTACCAAAACAACTAAAACTATACTACTATATTTAGACTATATCTCACCACCATTTTGGGACAGTTAAGACGTCATTGAACTTCCAGGATGTTTCAAGAATGTAGTGGTTACTACATGTGATTTGAAATGTTACTTACTGTGCTGAACCAAAGTTCCATCCACCAACAGCCAGTAGAGTCCTCAGTTGAGGATTTCTGGAAACACAGAGGATAGGTCATTCCCACCACACTTTCTCCAAGTGTGTCATTCAGACTCAAGTAGTGTATTTACATTTTACAGGAGGGAACATATCTGGGCTTAAATCCTTGTTTAAGCAAAGTGCCAATTTCAGCAAGCCTCTTGTGCAAGGCACTGAACTTCTGCTAGCTTATCCTGACCTCTGACCAAGCTCAACTATTGCCACTTACTTAGTCTTGAGGCCATTGAAAGACTTGTAGAGCATTTCATCATTCCACTCGTAGGTAATCAGCTCGTTGTTAGTGTTGATGATGGAGAAGGCGTAGATCAGGGTGGTGCACAGGAAGGGGTCCACATCTTGTGGCATGTACTTCCCCAAACCAGGTCTGTACTGGGACCAGTTGGTGAAGTAACACACCATCTGGGTGGCAGATCCTGTGTTGAGATAAAGGAACATTAAAGAAGCATTGAGTCCAGTAATTTCAAATGAAAATCCAGGTCAAATGTTGCCAGTTGATCATAAGGTTTTACGACTTACCCAGCTGGCATATCACCAAACATAGGCCTAAAGAATATAGAAAAGAAACAGTTAGATAAAGAAAAGCACCAACCAAAAAATTATTTAAACGTCAAAGTGTGTTGGATCTGGTGGTATGTAGCTGTGAGGTTGCAGATCTCAACCAATAAGAACCTTCTCCCATGTGCCAAGTGCGTAGGAGAACTACAGTGATCACGTAAAATCGTGAATGACCCTCCCTAAAGCCAGTGTTTGGTTTGTCCTTTCTGAGCTACTGTAGGAGCTACTGTTACTTTAGGTGATTCTACACTAAAGGAAACATACGTATTAATATAATAGTTCATTTTAGCCTGTATATCCTCCTCAATGCTACACATTGTTCCTTTAAGTCAAGTCAATTCAATTTCTGTCGCCCAATACCACAAATCAGAAATTTGCCTCATGAGGCTTTACAATCTGTACAGCATACAAAACCCTTTAATGGGGGAAAAGTGAGAGGAACAGGAAGTGAAACACAGGAAGGATTCCTCTCCCCGGACGAACAGACAGGAAATAGATGCCATGTGTACAGAATAGACCACCATAATAGAATTACAGTATGGACAATCAGGATGACAACGTTATAGATATTATAGTCTGTTAGTGAAGAGTAATACAGCACCAAATGTAGATAAATACCTGCTAGAATTGTAAGTCTGGTCATCTTGAATTCACTTCTCACAACACTGGAATACTAGTAGACACAAAGTGAAACAGGGTCAATTATGGAAACAACAACAACAATAAACCATTCACAAGATGATCACAAGTAAAAATGAAAACTTAGAGGCATTGTTTTCCCTTGTAAACTCACCTTGGGACAAGACCAGAGACCCAACTAACCGAAGCAAAGTTTGGCCTTTTATACAGTCGATTGTGCACAGAGAAAGGAGGAGGTGTAGCAGCCTTTGATACATTGGGGTAATAAATTACGTGGTTATTAGAACATGTTTTGATAAGATCCTGCGAAATCTGAACCATAGGATATATAGACAATAATTTACAGAGTGTGGCACTCTGTTCACAGCATGCATTCAACACATGAACCGGTTATAAATTAAGTCTGTAAATAGATGCAAAAATGCCATCTCATCTGATCATAGTCCTGATATTTCAGTTTGGATAAATGTCTCATTGTTATTGGGGACTGTGGCTCAGTGGTGAGCAGGGTCATCCTTCAATCAGAGAATCGGCTGTTCGATACCCGGCTCTGCTAGCTCATGTCGATGTGTCCTTGAGCAAGACCTGATGTGGCACCTTGCATGGTAGCTCCTCTCATCAGTAATACCGGGCACATCCCTTCCCACTTCATTACAATTTACATTACTGTTATCTGTTTGTCTGAGCACTTTATTTTATACATAATTTAATATCTATTGCACTGTTGTTGTCGTTGATTGTTGATTGTCTGGTCTAATCAAATGTTATGCACCTTCCGCCAAGAAAAAATCCTCGTTTGTGTAAACATTCCTGGTAAATAAACGGTTTCTGATTCTGATTCTGATATTATTGAAATGAAATACCAAAGTTTATTTTTCAGCATTCCTCTGACAACCAGTAATATGATGACTTTGGGCTACACATGGTCGTCATAGATTTACACATGTGGACTACTGAATAACATGCACAGCCAGCGTAAAGTGCATATATTTATAGTCTAGTAGCTGCAACTAGTGATCAACTTGTCAAATTTTAAATGAAACTGGGAAGTAACATAACACATAATCACTATGTGACACTTAATATGTTTTCACTGACTGCACAATCATAATAATACAAACAAATACATTATTTAATAAATTGATATAGACTTTAGCTCCCAGATTAACAGCTTTGATTACTTTATCTCTGTCCTTTTGTTGGACATGACCGTTGCCCATCAAGATGTTCCACAGCTGGCAGCTTGTTTTTCTACATTCATTTGGAGATAAGTGAGGAGCATTCTGGGACACAGAGTGGTGCGATAGTAACAAAAAAGAGAACGAATATCAAACACACAGAAGGTGTAATCTTCAAACCCCAATGATATTAAGTATATACAACGAAGGTAGCTGGTGACAAACTAGTCACATCTCTCCTGATTGTAAAATAATTAATTAAAATAAAGAATATGTATGTATGACAAGTTAAACAATAAAACAAAAGAGGTATTTTGTTTGTTTTAGTTTTGTATGATATTGGGGCAACTACATACTGATTAATCTACAGATTTGACAGAATTACTGTACTCCATTAATAATTTTGTCTATGAATTTATTTAATAAAATAGTTTTTATTACGTTATGACCAAAATTGCCAGTGCCCATAGCTCCCTGCTTTGTCTGAGGTTGCAGATTGTAAGCAACTGAAACGTCTCCTGTGGTTCCAGCAAGTAAAATAACTACAAAAACAAGTAAAAATGTCAAAACTTGAATGGTCCAATCTAGAGCCAGTGTTTTGTTTGGTTCTAGGCTACTGTAAAACATGCCGGTACGTAGATATATGTGCTTAACACTGGATATTATTTTAATAATGGTTTATTTAATAAGGGGACAGTGCACATTAATACAAACATTTCTGGTAAATGTGCCAGAGTTAGCCAAGAGGCTATTTTCCATCTGTAGTCCCGAGAGGCAGACGTTAAAAAACTAAAACAAACCTAAAAACAGAAATAAGATTAAATATACAAGGATTATAAAATGTTAACGCCTTTACAATGCGTGCACAACAGTCAAACACAGCTGAAAAAAAAGCAATAAAAGACATGCAGGTAGATGAATGGTCGATTGGCAAAGTCAAGACAGACAGACATGGCTCGGGGGTAGCAAGGTGGATGTCCCTGGTGATTATGATCAAGGGGACACAGAGTCTGGAGGTGTCGTTGAATCAGTGAATGTGAAATCTTCTGAGAGTGAAACTGAGGTACAAACACCGGACACTGTTCTAGTACACTCAAACCCTCACCATGTCCAAAAATCAGCATGTAATGCCATTTCACTCAGTCCTGATTGATGTTCATTGATGTGAGTGTATAGAAGTCAGGAAATGTGTCAATGGTGATTCAATTAGTCCGATGTTTGCAGATTTTGTCTACATGTGCTGAGTGCTCAGGAGAAGACTGCAAAGCTAATGATGTTTGGCATTTTGGGACCACCCTACAGGGATGCATTCTGTTATCATTCATGTTCGAGAACATTTAATGTGCACTTGAGCTAGCACCAAGAGAAAACGTAGTGAGTATATTGTGATATACTGCATTATTTCTCTTTTTTAATGGTCCAAATGTTTCATGTTGTTATTTCAGAGTTAACTGTGTGGTATTGTTTGTTGTCTTTTATTTTATTTTTAACAAAAGAGCTACCACTACAGTTTGTATGTACTGGATTTATGCACTTGAGTTATACACTGATTGTTTGTACTGAACCACACAGTTTCAAGGCACTTTGAGTTAGTTTAGGCCAGGGGTGTCAAACATACGGATCCGGCCCGCCAGGGGGTCCAGCTCAGCCCGCTTGACTTTGCTAAGTAGGAAAATTACAGAAAGACATATATTGCATTTCTATAAAAAGTACCTGCTATTCCTAATCAGTCCACTGGGGGTCGCACTGTATCAGTAAGAGCATGCCATAGACTGTAAAACAAGTAAAGAGTAAGAGTAGTGAGTCTACCAAACCACACTACCCAGGTGCCATGCTGAACTGTTTTTTTGATCTACGAGAAGAAATTGGACAGTTCATAGAGAAAAATGGCAAACCAGTGCATGAATTTAAAAACACAGAATGGCTGCCGGACCTTGCATTTATGGAGGATATCACAGAGCACTTGAATAACCTGGATGCTGCAAGGCCGTAAGAAAGTTGTCACACAATATTATGACAGCATACACACATTTAAGTTGAAGCTGGCTTTGTGGGAGACACAGCTGTCAAGTGGTGCCTCCGCTCATTTCCCTCATCTAAGAAATTTGCAAATGTACTGCAGTTACTGCTGACATGAGTCGCTATAAAGACCACATTATGAAATTGCTGCGGGAGTTAGAGCAGCGGTTTCAGGGCCCTATTTCTCGTACCTGGCTTACTGAATTAGCCGGATCATTTTCTGGATAAGATGACGCAGGTCAGGCTTTTCGGTTCCACAAAGCAAGTTTGGAAAAATCACCATAGCAACACATCGAAATCCCTTAATCTGCTCCAGCGCAGGCTAACTGAAATTCACTGGATAAGCTGGCCACTCACACCGGACAAAAAAGCCAGCTCCCTTCCTCATTATGAAGGAGCGATATTAGTTAGGGTCTTTGGTGAGCTTGAGACCGAGTTTGCAGTTTTTCGCTCGCTATTTACAGTTAAGGCTGCGGATCTGCCCGTCGACCAGTGGTGGGCCGTCAGGGCCTGCTAAGCCTTCTCTGCTGGCCTAAACAGAATCACAAAGTTATAGCTATTTTATAATGTAATTGTTTTTCCCTATAAGCTTATTTTGCCCAGCTGTTAAACAGCTGATTGAAAGCTGCAGTAGAAAATCCACGGCCCGCCACTGCCGTCGACATACAGCTTAGTGGACTTACTGGACTTTTATGTTCACAGTGCAACTTTCAATGTACGGGGAAATCTTTATTGAATCTAACACAAATTGAACGTTCCAAATTATTTTAATACTTCTCTGTTCTTTTAAGATTAGTCGAGAAATAAAGACCCCTGAATAAAGCTTTGTGTCTGCTGTCATATCAAATTTCCCCTGCTTACATTTGTTCGGCTCATTTTCTTTGCTAGCTTGTTAATTCGGCCATGCTTTAATGCTACACTGGTTACAGGAAATTATCCGAATTGAAATGTTGGTTGCCAGCGGCAGTGCTGGGTCTTATGTCTTCCGCTGCTCCGGGGAAGGACAAGCTACCTAGCTTACTAGATAGCCATCCGACTCCCAGGAGTATCACCACCATAACAACAAACAACAATCGCCATTTTCTTTTGTACTAGTCAAATGACCCTGGATGTCCGCACTCCTATTCTATTTTATGCTATTTCTATGTCCGCTATATAGATGCCCAATTGGTTTTACTCAATAGATTTAAACGGCAGGTGAAGTGATTTTGTGACGATTTGTCACTTCATCATTCTACCTTTTGCAAGTGTGCCCTTCTATCCCCTTTGCAATTAATGATTGCTCTTCTGCCAATTCTGACTATCTAAAGGCCAACTTTGTGAGACAATAACAGGTGAGATAATGACAGGTATCACAGTGTAAGCAATTTCAATGCAGTAAATGCCTTAACAGTTTTTCCTTTTATACCTAAGAAACATTCTGTGCAACACCTTTAAGTAAGCCCCTCAGTGAAGGAGAACTAAAGCCTTGTTCCAAAAGTGTCATACTTGAGGATAAAACTTAAGGTGTTTTGTGTAGCCGGCCCCTTGCTGGATTACTTACTTTTTGTTGTTGCTATTAAACCTCAGTACTCAAAGCTGACTCAATAATATGGCACTGTTAGTCATATTTACTTATTACTTACTAATTGTGAATGTCATAATATATTTATTCCTGCACAGCTGTTTTTGTTAATATGACACTAAACAATGCATCTGATAAGGTTATGTTCTCAGTAAGAAATGTTTATATGTAGAAATATGTGTTTTTACATATAAACAAAGTAAGGACAATTATTGTTTTGATATTGGTACAACAACTTTAATACTCATTCTGTCACCAGTGCTGGAAACATGATACACAGCTCTCCAGTTAAACTGTGTGATAACATGTGGGCTTGAGAAAAAAAGTATGGAGATAGTCGATCTTATGGACTACATAGATCGAAATGACGAATCAGTACTAAACAATGTGTACCAAAGTACTTCAATGCTTTTGTTTGCAATTTGCAATGGATGTTACATATTTGACCAACAAAACCCCACATTATATCTATACAACACTAATGATAGAGTACTTTAGGTAAACAATCATATACACAGAGGATACAAGAGAACTTTAACATTGGATTTAGCAGTTGAGTTTTGCATCAGCTGTAATCCACATTGTCTCCGCTCAGGGCCAGGCGCAGCACTTGCAGCTGTCATCAAAGATGGATCCAGATCCACATCTGCTCACGTGGGTGATGCCACCAGCGCACATGTAGAAGCTGTTCTTGTCATCTGGGTGGGGGTACAGGCCGTCGGGTTTGCCGTTGCAGAAGCCAGATCCTGGGGCGTGGGTGGTGGTAGTGGTGGTGGTGGTGGTGGTTGGACGGGTGGTGGTGCTAGCACCAGGTTTGGGGGTGGTGGGGGCGGAGGTAGGGGGCAGTGGGGGCAGTTCTGGATGGTAGAAGAAGAGGAAGGGGTTTGAAGCAAAGAAACACATTAACATTTGTCTCTAACTCGACTATGATTTAAATGACTAATCCAGACAGCACTGTACATTACTTTATTACTCCAATAAATGACAGAGACGGTGCCTCATTCTCAAGCCTTACAGTAAGAAGTGGTATTACAAGCAAAATACCTGTTTGAACATTCATGTTTGTCATTTTTTATATGGCAAATGACTGTAAAATGTCATCATGTCATCTACGCTTTACAGGCCTATATTACAGAGTATCTTGGTAACAAAATACCTGATGCAGATTTAAATAAGACAAACTAGAAGAATATAATAAACTAGAATAGAATAAACTCATTGGGATTGTTTACTATGAGAGCCAAAGATAATTGATCCTGAAGGGATAATAGTAGGGGTAATAATTATTAATCACTAGACCACTAAAGATGTCAAACATTACTATCCGTCTTGACCAATGTGTAATAACTTTAAAGGAAAACCTCTGCTTAAAAATGCTTTGGACTTACCAATATTAAGAAGTTTGCGGAGATGACTCAGCAGAGGATGGTTACCCTCGCTGCAGAATCTTCCAGCAAAATCATCCAAATCGAGGGCCCACACAAAGGCACCACCAAACTTCTGCTCCTGCAGGTAGCGCACCTATTGGGGTAAAAATAAAAATAAACTGGTGTAAATACTTTGGATTTGTTATGAATATGTTAAATTCTAGAGCTGATATGCCACCTACCTTGGTCTCATAGCTTTCCTTGGTGTCAAATCCCACCCACTCGCTGTTCTTGGTGGCATATGGAACCTTCTGGTCCTCAATCCACTGAAGAGTGGTGCCCTTCATGAATCCACAGATCTAGACCATAGACATCATGAGGTTTGTGTCGCTTTACATTTAATTTGTATTTTGTCTTTCAAGCAGGCCATTCAATGTCACTATAACTGATATACTGTACACCATATTGAGCCTTATCTAAACTATACCTCATAGTAGGCCCAGAATCCGGCTTCACGTGTGAATGGTCCGGCTGCTGCAGGACCGCTAGCTGGGGCTCCAACACCAGTGCTTGATGATGTCAGACGGAAGGTACGACCATAAGCAGCAAATCCCATATTGAGCTTCTCCACTGGTGTGCCTTTGTCTCTCCAGTACTTCATGGCATAGTCCTACAAAATGTGATGGAAGAGCTGAAGTGAAACCAAGGGCTAGGTACCCCTAAGTACATTCATCTCTTGGGGGAGTTTTTCCTGATCCGATGTGAGGTCCCGGGACAGGGATGTTATGATTACAGATTGTAAAGCCCTCCGAGGTAAATTTGTATTTGTGATTTTGAGCTTTACAAAATAAACTGAATTGAATCTCCAGTACCCAATGTCAACTTACGGTGTTGAAGTAGATGAGATCACCATGGTCCTGTGATCCACGGAACAGTGGGCTGTTGTGTCCAGTGAATCGCTCCCAAGTTCCATGAAAGTCGTAGGTCATCACATTGATGAATTCCAGTTCCCTGGAGATAGGGGGAAAAAGGACATTTTCATTTAATACAACTTTGTACAAGAGCTTTTCTCTCTTAAGAAACATAAATGAAAGTGCACTCACTTTGCAATCTCAGCAATCTCATATCCAGCATCAATGGTTCCCTTTCCGGCAGACACTGCAGCAGTTACCACGAGCTGAGCATTGCCGGTGGACTTGGCCTCAGCTGCGTATGCAACAACAAGCTCCTGCAAATAAAGACCAAAAAGTAAGTAAGATAGAAGACAATATGATCTAAACCCTACAACAGTAGCAGTGAATTGCAGCTAGAAACTCAAGCAGGAGTACCCACCCTGCAGAGCAGAGTGAACTTCTGTTTGTCCCCTGGGGGACTTCCACGAGATCCAGGGTACTCCCAGTCCAGATCCAGGCCATCAAATCCATGAGTCCTCAGGAATTTGATGGTTGACTGGATGAATTTCTGACGGTTGGCTGGAGAGGACACCATGATGCTGAACCTGCGAGGAAGATTATGCTCTGTTTCATACTTGGTATGATCCAGAAACCTTTTTGCTATAGATGGCCAACATCTTTTGGCCTTTGGCCCTTAACTTTTGGGGAAAACACCTGACCACAGTTTTAAAGGCTGGGAGTGATTAATATTTGAAATTGTATTAATTGGAAATATGTTTTAAGTAGAAGTGTTAAAGCTAGAAGACCACACAATTTGGCTAGCTGTCTATTGTTGATTTGTTTCTGCAGTTGCTAACTGCTGTATGTTAAAGATTACATCCACTAAATCTTCCTTCAGGAAAGTTACCAAAAAAAAACTAAAACTATACTACTATATTTAGACTATATCTCATCATCATTTTGGGACAGTTAAGATGTCATTGAACTTCCAGGATGTTTCAAGAATGTAGTGGTTACTACATGTGATTTGAAATGTTACTCACTGTGCTGAACCAAAGTTCCATCCACCAACAGCCAGTAGAGTCCTCAGTTGAGGATTTCTGGAAAACAGAGGATAGGTCATTCCCACCACACTTTCTCCAAGTGTGTCGTTCAGACTCAAGTAGTGTATTTACATTTTACAGGAGGGAACATATCTGGGCTTGAATCCTTGTTTAAGCAAAGTGCCAATTTCAGCAAGCAGTACCCTGCCTCTTGTGCAAGGTACTGAACTTCTGCTAGCTTATCCTGACCTCTGACCAAGCTCAACTATTGCCACTTACTTGGTCTTGAGGCCATTGAAAGACTTGTAGAGCATTTCATCATTCCACTCATAGGTAATCAGCTCGTTGTTAGTGTTGATGATGGAGAAGGCGTAGATCAGGGTGGTGCACAGGAAGGGGTCCACATCTTGTGGCATGTACTTCCCCAAACCAGGTCTGTACTGGGACCAGTTGGTGAAGTAACACACCATCTGGGTGGCAGATCCTGTGTTGAGGTAAAGGAACATTAAAGAAGCATTGAGTCCAGTAATTTCAAATGAAAATTCAGATCAAATGTTGCCAGTTGATCATAAGGTTTTACGACTTACCCAGCTGGCATATCACCAAACATAGGCCTAAAGAATATAGAAAAGAAACAGTTAGATAAAGAAAAGCACCAACCAAAAAATAATTTAAATGTCAAAGTGTGTTGATCTGATGGTATGTAGCTGTGAGGTTGCAGATCTCAACCAATAAGAACCTTCTCCCATGTGCCAAGTGCGTAGGAGAACTACAGCAATCACGTAAAAACATGAATGACCCTCCCTAAAGCCAGTGTTTGGTTTGTCCTTTCTGAGCTACTGTTACTTTAGGTGATTCTACACTAAAGGAAACATACGTATTAATATAATAGTTCATTTTAGCCTGTATATCCTCCTCAATGCTACACATTGTTCCTTTAAGTCAAGTCAATTCAATTTCTATAGCCCAATACCACAAATCAGAAATTTGCCTCATGAGGCTTTACAATCTGTACAGCATACAAAACCCTTTAATGGGGAAAAAATTAGAGGAACAGGAAGTGAAACACAGGAAGGATTCCTCTCACAGGACGAACAGACAGGAAATAGATGCCATGTGTACAGAATAGACCACCATAATAGAATTACAGTATGGACAATCAGGATGGCAACGTTATAGATATTATAGTCTGTTAGTGAAGAGTAATACAGCACCAAATGTAGATAAATACCTGCTAGAATTGTAAGTCTGGTCATCTTGAATTACAACACGATTACTAGTAGACACAAAGTGAAACAGGGTCAATGATGGAAACAACAACAACAATAAACCATTCACAAGATGATCACAAGTAAAAATGAAAACTTAGAGGCATTGTTTTCCCTTGTAAACTCACCTTGGAACAAGACCAGAGACCCAAATAACCGAAGCAAAGTTTGGCCTTTTATACAGTCGATTGTGCACAGAGAAAGGAGGAGGTGTAGCAGCCTTTGATACATTGGGGTAATAAATTCCGTGGTTATTAGAACATGTTTTGATAAGATCCTGCAAAGTCTGAACCATAGGATATATAGACAATAATTTACAGAGTGTGGCACTCTGTTCACAGCATGCATTCAACACATGAACCGGTTATAAATTAAGTCTGTAAATAGATGCAAAAATGCCATCTCATCTGATCATAGTCCTGGTATTTCAGTTTGGATAAATGTCTCATTGCTACTGTTGTTACTGTAACTTGATGGGAAGTTAAAACATCACTTTTAAATCAATTAATTAATCACTTTCAGTCAACTGATAAATCATATTTTATCATTAAAAATCAATTATTTAGACTGCAAAACCCAGACATTAGCTGGATCCAGTTAACTATTATTGAAATAAAATACCTAGTTTGATTTTCAGCATTGCTCTGACAATATGATGACTTTGGGCACATGGTCGTCATAGATTTACACATGTGGACTACTGAATAACATGCACAGCCAGCGTAAAGTGCATATACGTATGTATAGTCTGGTAGCTGCAACTAGTGATAAACTCGTCACATTTAAAATGAAACTGGACAAAAGAAAGGGAAGTGACATTAAAAAAAGAATCACTATGTGACACTTAATATGTTTTCACTGACTGCACAATCATAATAATAATAATACAAACAAATACATTATTTAATAAATTGATATAGACTTTAGTTCCCAGATTAACAGCTTTGACTACTTTATCTCTGTCCTTTTGTTGGACATGACCGTTGCCCATCAAGATGTTCCACAGCTGGCAGCTTGTTTTTCTACATTCATTTGGAGTGAGGAGCATTCTGGGACACAGAGTGGTGCGATAGTAACAAAAAAGAGAACGAATATCAAACACACAGAAGGTGTAATCTTCAAACCCCAATGATATTAAGTATACAACGATGGCAGCTGGTGACAAACTAGTCATATCTCTCGTGATTGTAAAATAATGAATTAAAATAAAGAATAAGTATGTATGACAAATTAAACAATAAAACAAAATAGATATTTTGTTGTTTTAGTTTTGTATGATATTGGGGCAACTACATACTGATTAATCTACAGATTTGACAAAATTACTGTACTTCATTAATAATTTTGTCTATGAATTTATTTAATAAAAAAGTTGTTATTAGCTCATGACATGACAAATTGTCATCCAAAATTGCCAGTGCCCATAGTTACCTGCTTTGTCTGAGGTTGCAGATTGTAAGCAACTGAAACGTCTCCTGTGGTCCCAGCGTGTAAAAAAACTACAATAAAAATGTCAAAAATTGAAAAAGTAATTGTTCCAATCTAGAGCCAGTGTTTGGTTTGATCATTCTAGGCTACTGTAAAACCTGCCGGTACGTAGATATACATACAAACTTATTGTCAGAATTCTCAAATAATATTATGTTCCATTTCGGCAAATAGATCCCACTTAATGCACACTATAGATCCCACTTAAACACACTATAAGGGACAATTATCTAGAGACCAAAACCGAGGAACTGCAGTTATTTTGGAACTTCCACATTGGCTTTATTTTTAGAAACACTGAATGTAAACACCATTTTTGTTAAACTCCGCAAATGATGGGTCAAAGTAGCAGCTCGAAATGAAGTGGTTACTTTTCTAATAAACATAGAAGATAATATAAACATGAAAGCTAAAAATTCTCACTTTGAGAAGCTGTGCTAGTCATAACACAGATATTGTGTGATCAAAGCAACA
Source organism: Myoxocephalus aenaeus (assembly GCA_038501785.1). NCBI lineage: Eukaryota > Metazoa > Chordata > Actinopteri > Perciformes > Cottidae > Myoxocephalus > Myoxocephalus aenaeus. The sequence continues at coordinate 1,509,330 of JBAMJR010000358.1, read as the reverse complement.
ACGAAAATGATGGAGTGAAATTCACACCTTAAGCACAAAGTAATCAGATCAACTAAGAAAGGTGGGATTGTTTACGTTGGTCCACATGGCCCCTGTGAGCCCAGTTCATTTATTCTTCTGTACTTAAGGTGAGTGCTCCATAGACAATAAGGGCGGATAAGGGACAATTGATGCTAAATGGATGAAAAGTTATCACCATGACTGATCCTTATTCTTGGATACAGCATATGAACAGGTATATGACAACAGTTTCACTGCAAAATGTTCCCCACTGTATTGAAATTATGTGCCGTTGCAGAAATCTGCAGACCTGGTGGGGGGCGATTTCTACCCTCTGAGTGTGTATGCAGTTGTTGTATGCAATTATTGTAACCACTTTCTAGCTTTCCATTCACCTTCAATAGCAACTGCATGCAGCTTCCAACTTTTCCATTTTCCAACTTATGTCATAGGCCTTGATGGTGTTGGAACTCGGTTATGTTGTTCATTCTGTACACATGACATCTATCACACTTCTGTCCATCCTGCGGTTTCTTCCTTTTTTTCTCCCGTTAAAGGTTTTTTTGGAGGGGAGTTTTTCCTGTACCAATTTGAGGGTCCTCCGACAGAGGATGTTGGATGTGTACAGATGAGGTCAATGTGATTTTGCGGTATACAAAATAAATTGAATTGAATTGAACTTCTCGCAACCTTAACCTTACAGTAAATGTTATTACACCAAAGCATTGATATGGCAGATTTTGAGTAAATGGAAACCAATTGGGATTTCTATTTAGGTGTGTCCATAATGTTCTTCTTTACATAGCTAACTATCTTGGCTATATATATTACACATTATACTATCTATAACTATATATATATATATATAGTATATACGATACCTGCCTAATGCCTTTGCATTCTCCTTCAAAGAATAATCTTAAACCATAGTGGATTATTGACTGAAAACAATTAGTGAAGTGGTAAAACACTCTTTTGAAGTAGCCAACTCCACGCAGCAAAAACAGCAATCACCTGAACGTGTTTTTATTGCTCCTTACTTCTAGTTCAAAGTGCCAAAGGGCATGTGTGATACAATGAGGAGTAAAGCCAAATATGAGGCAACGCAAATATGAGGCAACGCAGGCGTTCATCAGAGATATACTCTCTAAATAACAAAGTATGAATGCAAAGGTCCTCGTGCAGAAATACAAGCGATGCTGAATACAGTTGTGAAAATTTCCCACTGTGACTGCTGTTGTGCTATTATACAAAAATGTCATACATTAGCGGCTAATGTTATATTTGTGGATGCTTTATTTGAAACTGTCTATTTGAGCTTATGGTTTGTGGAAGGCGAAGTGTACGGTGTTTTTCAAAATTGACCAACCCTACAAATCCTAAATTCCAATGTATGTTTAAGTGAAACGTTGATCAAATTACTGATTGGAAAAAGAAAAAAAAACATGTTCGTGATCAGTGTACCTTGAATATTATTAATATTCTGTGACACAAAACCCATCATCTAATAATAGCAAACGGCTAAAGCCTTGATGCTTGTGACTTTGTTTGCACAGCTGATAGAAAAATTCACTCGACACCTTGATCATTGATCAGGACATTTATTCTTTGCAAAGAGAAACAGCTACAGAATTACACAACATGACATGTCAATCGTGCATCCCGAACTGCTTCCCGAATGAGAGCAGTCTACCTTCTTAAATACATATGTTATCAATAGACAGAGGGCCTCATGACGTCTTCTGTGGCTCCATGGATGAGCCACTGCCTGTCTTTCGATAGATTGGCTGGTCAGGGCCAAAGTCACAAGGCTGCAACCTTACTATTCTTAAACAAGAGACTTACTGATACATCAGTCTCCTGACTATGAGATGAGATGAGGAAATGTAAGCATTAAACATGTATGTGAGAGTTCAATCAGAAGTCACTGGCTTCATGAAAAATATGACTAACTAATGTACCTTGCTAATGATTTCAGAAGGTAACATGAAAAACAGTACTTGATCAGAAGTAAATAAGTTTTTCTTCTAACAACAGCTCACCACACTATCTATGTTAAAGTACACTATCAGATTAAAGCTTCATAAGATACGTCCGTGTTGTATTTGTTACCATAAAGTCGGCTGTTGGAGCATTCTAATTTTACCAGAATAATCAATTGGTTGGAGGGAAACGTGTCCGTTTGTCCTTCATTCATCACTCAATGCTAGACAGAGTACACAACTGTACAGGCTTCATCAGGTGGGAAAGTAAACATTCTATGCCAACGCAAAGACCACATCACCATTTTCCAAATGAGACATCTTTGCTCCAGTGTTTACATTTCCAAAACAGAAGGGAATTTGAACTTGTACTCCATTTGAACCCCACAAAATGGCAATGAGTGTTAATCTTCAACATTTATACTATTGGTTGAATTCTCCATATACAATTTATAGAAATGTGTAGGGTGAGATTAAGAACTAATTTTTTGGAATTAACTATTTGCCAAACAAATATTTGATCGGTCATGTTACTTTTATTATGATGGATCATACTCTAAACATTACAATGTAGTAGCATTTTATAGTCAAAAAGCACTAAAAGATCTTATCCCAGAGGCATTCAGCAGTATCCAGATATAAGTCAGTGACAGTCTTACACTAAGTAACATTAGGGCCACACGCAGCACTTGCAGCCATCATTAAATATGGTACCAGGTCCACACATCCTCAGATAGGTTTGGCCTCCTGCACACATATAGAAGTTGGCTTTGTCAGTGGGGTGGGGGTACATGCCGTCGGCCTTGTCTTTGCAGAAGTCACGTCCTGGGATAGGGATAGTAGTCTTGGTGGATGGAGCAACGGTGGTTCCACTGGGTTTGGGGGTTGCTGTGGAGGTTGATGCCGCAGTGGTAAAAGACGGTTTTGTGGTAGTGGCTGATGCTGTGGTAGTAACACTAGGTTTCCTGGTTGTGGTTGCTGGAAGTGGAGGCATCTCTGTGACAAGGCACAGAAAGACAACATTAAACCAAAAGGTCAATTTTGTTAGAATATGGCATTTATAAATGGGACCAAAAACCTTCCAAGACCTTTACGCTGCACATGATAACTTTGTTAATCTTGTCTTACCAACATCGATGAGTTTGCGCAGATGGTACAGCAGAGGATGGCTTCCCTGTCCACAGAACTCTCCTTTGAAGTCATCCAGATCCAAGGCCCACACAAAGGCACCGCCATATTTCATATCATTTATGTACTGAACCTGAGGATTAAAGACAAGGCAGACAAAAGATAGTGAAAAATGTATCAATCTCTTGAATTCCACCCTGCACACCAACCCTGAATATGTAATCCCTCTGTATTGATGTGATAGCTACCTTGATCTCATAGCTCTCCTTGGTGTCGAATCCCACCCACTCGTTGTTCTTGCTGGCATAAGGAACTTTCTGGTCATCAATCCACTGAATGGTGGTACCCTTCAGGAAGGTGCAGATCTGAAAGACCAGAATAAAAGAAATGCTCTTGGAGTGTTCAATCGGTTTATACATTCTACTTAAGAATGCATTTTATTTAATTCATACTCTACCTCATAGTAGGACCAGAATCCAGCTTCACGTGTGAATGGGCCGGCTGATGCGGCACCGCTAGCTGGGGCTCCAACGCCAGTGTTTGATGATGTCAGACGGAAGGTACGACCGTAAGCAGCAAATCCCAACATCAGCTTCTCCACTGGGGTGCCGTTGTCTCTCCAGTATTTCATGGCAAAGTCCTGAAAAGGAAAGGAAAGGATGAATGATCTGGATTTGTTGATGCATGCAGGAGCAACTCACTGCTTTTCGTGAAAAAGGTATTTAGTCTTGTCATTGCACTTCCATAAAGTTGGGGGCTTGTGAGAGATGAAGCAGCCAAACTTGTGATAGCCTTCTAGTCCCCTTTAAGTGTCCCGGCTAAAAAATCCTATATTTCCCATAATACGACTGCATTATCCCCTTAGAAACTGGTAAATGCCCAACTCTTGGGTTCAGAAAAGCTAGAAAAGCATGCTGGCTTGCATACTGCAAAAATACTATCGAATGCAGGAGGTCATCCGAGTATTTTTTATTCACTATTTATTAGGAAATACTAAACCTGTTTCTAGCATATGGTATGGAATTATGGTTATTGGATTGACATCTAGACTCCAACTCGCATTTTCTGGGTAATTGTTACAGACTTATAAAATATGTAACTTTTCCTCCATATATTTACCGTACACTGATATTTCCGGAAAAATGTGAATATATCTGTCATCTGTAATTAGTTGTTCCCCGTCACTTGATATGCGGGGACGGTCTCACCCTGAAAAATAAGCGATGGGGAACGCTTGTGCACGGATGGAATTAAACTTTCCGCACTTGACAACAATGGATTGGAGGACACAAGTAATCTGACATGTGAATGGCCCCTTACAGTGTTGAAGTAGATGAGGTCACCACTGTCATGTGAGCCGCGGTACAGTGGGCTGTTGTGTCCGGTGGATCGCTCCCAAGCTCCATGGAAGTCATAGGTCATCACATTGATGAAGTCCAGATGCCTGGAATGCATATGAAATACTGATTAACACTAGCTACTGAGCCAGCCTATCATCAAACATTTGTATTGATTTAATATAATAGCATTTTCAATAACACTGCAGTACTTGGCAATCTCAGCAATCTCATATCCAGCATCGATAGTTCCCTTTCCAGCAGACACTGCAGCAGTTACCATGAGCTGAGGTTGGCCAGTGGCCTTGGCCTCAGCTGCGTAGGCTTCAACAAGTTCCTGCAAGTAAAGACAAGTATCGACTTATATAGTGTTAACAATGGAATATATAAATATGTTCCTTATGCTCAAGAGTTCATGACCCACCCTGCAGAGCAGACTGAACCTCATCTTGTCAACTGGGGGACTTCCACGAGATCCAGGGTACTCCCAGTCCAGATCCAGACCATCAAATCCATGAGTCTTCAGGAATTTGATGGAGGACTGGATGAACGTCTGACGGTTGGCTGGTGTGGACACCATGATGGAGAACCTGAGGAAATTTGTTTAGCTCTGAATAGGACTTAAATTGAAATGCACTAGAGCTTTTGATCATGTGTTTGACATATCTCATGCTTCTATTTTTGTCTAAATCTATGCCTTGTTTAGGATATTTTTAAAGAAGCACACATTTGATAGACAAAGTAGAAACACTTACTGAGTTGAGCCAAAGTTCCATCCACCAACAGCCAGTAAGGTCTTCAGACTGGGGTTCCTTTAAAACATGGTATGATTTGTTTAATGCAGAATAACTGAGTTGACAAAGGCCTGTTTATCATACTCAGTGTTTGTATATATATAAAATCCCAGTTTATATACGTATATATATATATATAAACTGGGATTTTTAAATTTCACATTTTAATTTTGGTCATTCACACACAGATTGAAGCTTACGGAAAGACAAGTTCTTACGTGCTCTTCAGGCCATTGAAGCTTTTGTACAGGGTCTCGTCATTCCATTCATAGGTAACCAACTCATTTTTGTTGTTGATAATGGAGAAAGCATAAATCAGATGGGTGCACAGGAAGGGATCCACATTTTGGGGCGTGTATTTCCCAGTGCCAGGTCTGTACTGGGACCAGTTGGTGAAATAGCACACCATCTTGGAGGCAGTTGCTGGATATCAGTGAAAGCAAATCTCTATTATCTTCAGACACTTTAAGTCAGTGACAATACAAACTTCAAAGTGTATGAACATAAGTGTAACTTACCCAGCTGGCACATCACCAGGCACACGCCTATAAATAGGTACAAATTGCATGCATTAAGTTGAATGTATCATGTGATCAAAACAGGGGACATAAAGCACTGAGGAATGATGACTGTTTACCTGCTAGAAGAGTGAACTTCGTCATCTTGATTTTCAAAGCTCAAGACTTAAATTTATTTTTTCTAGAATAAATAAACAGAAGAAAAACACAAAGACAAATACAATTAATATAATATGATTGCATATTCTTAGAAATTGTACAAAATGTACAAGTTGACTAACTATTATTAAGCATATGGCCTGTAACTCAATTGTAAGTTGGTGCACAATAACTCCACGAATGTGAACTATCATAGTTTCTTTAAAATATTTGTGCTTGTATGAGTCAAACAATAAGTCAACTATATATTTGTTACCCCAAAAATGTCATACAGAAATGTAACTAATTTCATGTTGTTTCAGAAATTCATAATAGCAGCAATGACATAAATTGCACCTGTACCATGTTCTTAAAAAAATAACGTAACAAAGAAATGTCTCTAGATTAATATCTTGGATTGGCTTCACCGTGCTCTTTCCCTGTGAGCCCCATGGTGCAGGTGGAACTATGTCTGGAGGATTCCATTCCAGCCCTGTGTATACGTTTGTCTGAAAACAGAGTCATACTAAACTAGAGCTAAATCTCTACAAGAACTGACAGCTGAATTCCAAGTGCAAGCTTACCTGAGGACCTCAGAAGGAACTTAATGCGTACACGGTTTCAATCTTCTTATATACATGAGGAGCAGGACACCAGTCCTCCTCACATACCATGAAAGGGAGGTGGGAAATAATGGCATGTTCTTTATGAAGAAGGGGATAAGATAAGTAACTTAAGGCCTGAACCGACATATGGTGATAAGCTTTGGTATATGGCAGAGACGGCTTGAAAAACAACCTGTTTTTTTCAAGATATGACTCAATTTAGTTCATGACATAAATGCTTTCACCTGGAATATTCAAAAAATATTTATATTTCTAGTGTGTTCCTGTCCTCTCCTGAACACTGTTAAGCTGGGTTTTTTATGTTTTATGTTTGTCAACAGGTGTTACCACAGGAACACAGCTCAGCAATGTCCTTGACCTGTCAAAGAGCTGATGCAGGTGTTTATGAGCATTAGCAGAGACTTCAACTGGAACATAGATTAATACTAAATAATGTGAGGCTGGGCTGGTACATGGCATCAGTGTTGTTTCATCAAAAAATATGTATTATGTAGACCACATCGTTGTATGTTAAGAGGGTCGCGAGGGGTCTGTGCGGCCAAAGTGGTGTCGCACTATCAGACATTTTCTAACTAAGCAGATGTTAGAAGAAGGAAAACCCTGAGGAGCTTTGTCAGTTTGCGGCAATACAAACGTTTCCCCATCACGATTCCACATCAGCTCATGTCCGAGGGACTGCCCTTCCAGAAATGATAGAGGCTTTGAAGGCCAGACTGTTGAAGAGGCAATAAGTAGGACATGTATTTTTTAAGCAATAGGCCATTCCAGTGGCGGCTGGTGGATTTTTTTTTGGGTGGGGCCAGCCAATCAATTTCAGCAAAAATCCTAGTATGATTCAATGCAAAAAAGGTATAAAAAAACACATTACTACTTTGCAGTTGAATATTTAAACATTTATTCCAACACTAACATAATAAGGACATTATTCATACAATTCAGTATTTTTTCCCCATTATTTTTTTATATATATATATATATATATATATATATATATATATACACACACACACACACACACACACACACACACACACAGTCTAATAGAACAAGTTTATATTTTAAGATTCCCCATATGAACCTTGTTTGTTGGGGAAACCTGCATGTTTTTACGAGACAGATTATTTGTAAAGAAACTTTGCTCTTCTGTCCTTCTGAGTGGCAAACCTCTCAATAGCCTTCTTATTGAAGTCAGGCATGTCCCTGACAGGTTTCTTCTCCATGGAGAGCATAGCCAGAGCATTAAGGACATCCTGTGTCATGGTGTTTCTCAGGAAGGTCTTGATCCTCTTCAGAGTACAGAAACACCTCTGGATTCAGCTGTTGTCATGGTGATGAGGATCCTGAGAAGACTGACAGTCTCTGAAGAGGAGAACCGCTCCTTGGCTTCATCAGGATGGCATCACATACCTGTAAAAGATAAATCAACTTACATTATCAATAAAGCTATTTTGATGAAAGTGATTCTGATTGAACACTTATGTCCAAGTCAAGTATTTCTACAATACAATGTAAAATCTTACAAATAACTTTACATGATGGGAAATTATAACTACATCATCAAATTGTATCAGACGGTCAGTTACCAGCGTGTCCTCCCTTTCAGAAAACAGTCCACTATGTTATTGAATAGTTGCCAACTTGCCATCTTCAAAACCAACTAGGCCTCTTCTAGACATTGACTTGGTGGACACCTGAATAATCATGTTATTAACTACCCGCATTTTTATAAAAATCTGATTTTTTTCCTTTTAAAATATTTAAACAAATATCATTGTGATGTTTTCTATCATAATCATTCACTTTGATGACTAGGCCCATGTAGGCTTTTACAGACTGTTGGACGTGAGCAACTTATCACTCCCTCCAGGAAATACACGACCCCTTGGTTCTTCTGTTACTGATGGATTTATTCTTAACGTGCGCCTCAGTCAACACCACCGTCATCAATCCACCGTCCAACTGTTTAATTACATTTCAACAGACAAAACAAGTTGGCGTTCACGTTACACAGTAAACTGTTTGCACGTAAATATGCGCGACGAATCATTAACATAACAACATAACGTTACCTCGCTGCTGCACACAACTGAGAGGGAGATGGTCCACTTGGATAACAATATACTTCGACAAATCAACACTTTGTTGTCACTTTAACTTATATCTTTTAAACTAGCTTTTAGCGGAGTAAAAACTTCTACCGCGGCACATGTTTTCAGGAGCTTGTCGCAACTAAAAGTGTCCCAACACAAACATAGGACGTAAAGATGGTTCCTATCACATGTAAATACGAGACGTTAGCTTGCTTATTGTGTGTTTATTCGCTAACAACAGAACAGGCTACTGTGGGCCGTAGCCTAGCCCGGAACAATAGTCAAAACTTCGTAACATGCGTCACTCTGCTCCCGGTCATAGCCTCCTCTCCACAGGCTCCACAACAACCCACCTCACTCGCTCTGCCGATCATAGGTAGACAAGCTACAAGCTACAAGCTACACAGCCCATGAGACATTCACTGACCTCCTGAACCCAGTAATTACAATAAACAGTAATCTTATCTAGAACAACTTCTTCCTGTAAACACAATAACACTTTAAACATAACAGGTTAACATGACATGTCACTCAGTCCGTTACAGTATAGTTTAATACCTTTAATGAAGCAGGGTCGATGTTCCTCTTCTGCAGCTGGTTGAATAGCATGTCCACATTTGGGATGATGTTGTTCCGTCTGTAACTAAACAACAGTTTTCTCTTTGTGTAGCAGTGCTAGCGGGCTAACGTTAGTCCGCTAGCTAACGGTAGCACGTTAGTCCGCTAGCTAACGGTAGCACGTTAGTCCGCTAGCTAACGGTAGCACGTTAGTCCGCTAGCTAACGGTAGCACGTTAGCCCGCTAGCTAACGGTAGCCCTGGCCTCTCCCTCCCCGTCGCCGTCGCCGCTGCTTAGTTCTGGAGGGCAATGCCAGGAATAAAGCTGCACTGTGGCTCCCCTCATTACAGCAGCCAGTCATAAGCGCTGGACCTATGGTGTCCGCGGTTGCGTTCTGGATAGTGATGTACCGTTAGCGCCGACGTAGCTTAGCATGAGCATCAGCTGGAAATATCAGTTGACTCTTCTCGTCCACTTGGCGATACAAATCAGCGTTCTTTACTTCCTCCAGAATGTAATCCATTATAACCGACAGCAGCATGCAGTCCAAGTCTTGGAGGAGATATTTGATCTAGTTAGGCTTGAGTCTTAGGGCTCCATTGTCATGACGTTAAAATGGCGCTGAGACAGACGGGCAGACGAGAATACAAGCGAAGAGAACCAGAGACTAGCTGTGAACGCGCACCCGGGGCCTGGCCCCGCAGAAGTCCTTTTTAGGGCGCGGATTGGATAAATGATATGTTCATCATTTATATCTTTAATCAGTGATTGGCTAAACTGCGTATTAGACCCGACTTTCTTTGGCCAAATGCTTCGTGGCCCCGGCATGTGCACGAGCATTAGAGACCAGCAGAGAAGTGCATGAGCAGAGAGGACGAGCAGGAAAAGCAGATATTTAGCGCAGATATCCTATTTTACAAATATTACTGGGTACATTCCATAGCTCAAACACATAAATATTGACAATTAGTATAAGTTATTAATATTTTTAGAATTTTTTTATTAAAATTATAAATAATGTTTTTTTTTTAAAAAAATTTCTGGCTCAAGGTGGGTGGGGCCAGGCCCCGCGGCCCTCTATTGGCCGGCCGCCACTGGGCCATTCATTTAATTGTTAGCCACTTCAAGGCAGCAAAACCAAAACAATTATGCTTCCTGCTGCTACTGGAAACAATGAAAGTGAATGAAAATAGTCATAGAAGTTTGTAATACCAAAACAACAATCTGAAGTAAACGCTGTATCCGCGACCACACAAAAAACCCAGAGGGATCCGGTCGAAAGCCTTCTCCAAGTCCACAAAGTACATGTAGACTGGTTGGGCAAACTCCCAGGACCCCTCCAGTAGTCTTGCAAGGGTAAAGAGCTGGTTTACTGCTATACAACCGGGACCCTGGTTGGCTGTTAACCCCTGCATCCTGTCTTAATGCTAAGCTAGGCTAAACACCCCATGTCTAGCTAGCTTTGCAGCTTTCCACTAACCACTCCTCTCCTTCTCCCAAAGGCCATTTATGGAAACTGAACTGTCCAAGGACGTGTAGATCATCTGAATAATGACACTGGCTGTCCCTAAACACTCCATGCATATCATTCCATTGTACACAATGTTGCTGTGTAAGGTCTGGAGCTAACATCTAGATTACTTTATCTCCCTTTTGTGGTAAAAAGAACATTGGACACAACCATTAAGAAGCCTAGTTATTAGTGAATATTGCTACATGTCTGATAACACATTAGAGCTCAAATAAATGATTAACGTTTCTATCGATAACATAATTATGTAACTGGGTTCAACGATGTCGTGTATTTTACATAGTTTTGAACAGCTAAAAGTCCTCGAAGGTTCATTTAGGAGAGAAGAAAAGATCTTTGATCATATATTGTATGTCTGTCTCATAAACACTTATCTAAACTGTAGCTGTGTAAAACTGCTCCCTGCTCATGTTTTCCCTTTTTAATGTTTGAAAGTCAGACACTACTGACTACTTAACATTGTGCTACATCACTAAATATCATTATTATCATTATTATTATTGTTAAATGCTCGTGGTCAAGACCAACATTTATTGTTTTATTTTCATTACCAAATTCAATCCTCTTTTAGATTTGCAGCCTATTTTTCCACATGAATGCCAGTGCCACCACAGCCTGTGTATAGCTGGTCTAGCTATCAAATGTTCAAACAGCTTGCCATAGGAGGCAGGTATGGTATGTGGCAACACGTGTTACATCCTTTGGTTCCATACTGTGGATCTCAGGATAACAGTAGAAGGGGACATAAAGCATTGCCTTCCAAGAACAAAGTTGTATTCTTAAAAACTACCCTGATGATACATTTGCTTTGGCCTGTCCACCAGTGGGGTTGGGTTTTGATTTGCGAGCTGATATGATGAGTCTCACCCACGGCCACTGTGTAAATGATGGAAAAATATTTCTCACTTTCTCACAATACAGACATTTTTTTCACTTGACATGAAAGATATAGTACGTATATGTTATCAAACAAAACAAGTAGTCTACATTACACAAAATAAACCGGTAAAATATAACAATTTTAATAAAAATATTCGTCTTATATCCTGGCCTTATGCTTATGACCTTTTTACAGCAGCTGAAATTCAAAATGAAGGAAGACAGTGGAGAGACAGGGACGATGTAAAATGTGGACATTAAATAATCCGAGACACAGAGGACAGTTACACCATCTAGTGACAGAATGTGGTTCCCTCTGTGATGCATGTGTTCAACGCCCAGCTACGCAGGTGAGCGGACAAAATAGAAGCCACAAATGCAGTGAAATGTATGGAATCAAAAGAGGGTCAAACGTATTACAGCTGTGTGTCACCATATCTGAATATGTGAACACATTTCGTGTGAATATATTCAAACGTCTGAATGTGTAAAACCATTCTGAAGAAATGTATTCAAATGTTTCAATGTCAAATAGATATAATTTCTGAATCTGAAAAGAGATGAGCAGGCAAAAAGATTTGCACAAATAGTTTCCAATCTGTGAGTGCATAAAGAAGATGTGCATAAACTACATGAACGTCTATCTGTTTATGTAGTTTACAGCTATGAAGCAAATCAACGAGTACAAATCAGTAAAATAGTTTTTGACCCTATTTTGACGCTTCATCCTGAAAAGCCAATGAGGATGCTCAGATTAATATATCGTTAGACTCACTACCCAATCACGGAGCCAGGGACGCGATCCTTCTGTGCTGTGAGCCTGGTTGCAACCTATCCAGTTTCCTGTTTGTTGCTATACTATATACCATACCATACATACTACCATACGATACTATTATAACCTTTAAAACATAAAATATTACATTTGTATGGCATGTTATGGTATGCTATACATACTAGGACATTTATACGACATACTTTACCATGACATATTTTATTATATACTATTTTATGCTATGACATTTTTATGGAATATTGTATTATTATTTTTAATAACATTTTTATAACATGTATAATATTATTTGTATGGCACTGTACTACTACCTTGTTACGCTGTACCATATAAAACATTTTTATATCACAATTAGTATGCCATATTATTTTATAATTTTCTATGGCTTACTATATTATAAAAATGTTATGACATATTTGTGGCATTGTTTATTATGACTTATGTGCAGAAGTGTTCCACAAATGATTGGTTTCTCAACACAGCCCTTCACAATGATGTATTTTATTCCTGGTTTTCATCCGAGTACAGACACTGTATTCATAATCCACCCATTGTTAGAAATTCTATGGAGAGAATATAGAAGAATATAATACAGTTGCGTGTGTAATTGTAGAGTGGACACAAATCATGGATTTGTAACTTTCACTGGAGTAATCAAATTAAGGAATAATGTAGGGAAGCAGTATAACATTTATTGAATCATGCAATTAAAATTTCAAAATGTCATTATCATTCATCGGGTCAGTACATTTTGTTTAATTTGTTTGAAGAAAGCAGTGAGCTAGCTGCAAGGAGCAATTTTCTCTTCCTGCTTCCTGTTGTAGCCTAGTGCTACGAGGTTGGACATGCATGGTGTAGTTCAGTCTGTGGCTCAGGGCCAGTTGCAGCACTTGCAGGAGTCAAAGTAGATGAGGCCGGGCTGGCAGCGGATCAGGTACGTGTGTCCCTGGAAGCACTGGAAGTAGGTGTTCTTGTCAGATGGGTTCTCGTACAGGCCATTGGGGCGGCCACGGCAGAACTCTTTAATGGGGTCCGGGGTGGTGGTGGGTGCTGGGGTGGTGGTGGGGGGAGGGGCGAAGCCTGCATATTCACACATGGAGAAAAGAATGTCATGAATGAAATGAACAGATTAACTAAGCTTTTCTGACAACGGACTACAAACTGCACCAAAACTAAAACACTGAACGCATTTTTATAAAAAACATAGATGGCAATTTTCATTGTTTTCAGGTTTCTGAGGTCGCTATTGATCGATAGATCGATAGATTAGATAAAAAAGTACACTGTAAATTCAAATGAGTTAACCTTATTTAAAGAATGCCTGCAAATCGATTGGCTTAAAAACTAAGAAAAGGTACTTGTTTTTTTTAAATAAGGTGTAGTCTGTAAAAAAACTGTAAAGTACTTGAGACTTCAAGTCTTATGACTTCAAATGTACTCTCGGCTCAGTATGGACTATTAGGAATTACTATTGCAAACAACAAAATCCTTTCAAGTGTAACAGACATCACAGTGAGCCGAGACGGCCTTGTAAGTTCGTTGAGCTACAGTATTTACCCATTGACATCCTGAGGTGGTTGATGAGAGGATAATTTCCATCCGAGCAGAAGTTTCCACCAAAGTCATCCATGTCCAGAGTCCACACATGGGCACCTCCCAGGTTGTTGGCAGTCATCCACTCGACCTACAGGACGAGCACATCATTGACAAAGAGGATCAAACAGCAGCTACAGCTACATCAAGTAGACCAAGAAAGGAAAAATAGCTGTTTTTAACTCTTTACAAGAACATTTGATCACAGATTACGTGAGTGTTATTTTGTATAGTGTCATTATAACTGCATAGTGAGGCTCTTGGTTACCTTGGAAGAATAGCTGCGCTTGTCATCATAACCAACCCAGGAGCTTCCATAGGTGGCGTAAGGCACCTGCTGTTCAGCGATCCATACCGGAGTAGCACTGGCGATGAAGTCACAGATCTGGTAACACAGAAACATAAACAGAGTTAGACCAGACACAAACACGGGGCTATGGGATGGGGATACTCTTAGTTTACTTTACTGATAAAAACACTTAAAGGGACGTGCTTATGATGTCGTGGCATCTAGTGGTGTGGTTGCAGATTGCAACCAACTGAATATAAATCCGCTCACTCCTCCCTTTCAAAGACTGCGATAACGTACAAAGCCGTGGTACGTTATTTTATTATATACTATTTTATGCTATGACATTTTTATGGAATACTGTATTATTATTTTTAATAACATTTTTAAAACATGTATAATATTATTTTATTTTTATTTTGTGAAAATAAAGTTATGAAAATGTTATATTCTATTTCTCCGAACAGGTCCCCTGAATTGCTTCACACTCACCATTTAAAGGAAGAATCTGCGTTCATTTTGTATTTCTAATTTTGTATTTGTTTCGCTTCTCAGTTGTTGAGCTCCATTTTCTTCTTGATCAAATGCAGATGACCGTAAGTCACGTTGATATTGAGTCATGGCAGCCGTAACCACAATGCTTATCGTGTTCTGAATTTAGGCTTTATAAAGTCGGCTGAAGATTGACTGTGCAGTACCTCATAGTAGGACCAGAAGCCGGCAGTGCGAGTGTAGGGTCCGGCATCTGCGGGACCGTTAGACGGTGCTCCCAGGCCGGTAGCACCGGTGGTAAGGCGGTAGGTTCTTCCGTAGGTGGAGAAACCCAGCAGCAGCTTCTCGGCTGGTGCGCCCAGAGCCAGCCAGTGGGCGATGGAAGAGTTCTAACGAAAAGGAGATAAACACTGCAGCATAAAACTCAGTTTTATGGACATTGGATCAGATGCCTCCCCGTAATGTAAAATGTGTGTTAGTATTCTAGACCCAACTGTGAATAAACTCTGTATTTTACAGCTCATAGTACAGGTTAAGAGGCAAAAAAACAGCAGATTTTTACTCAAGAATTTGTGGAGACCAAACAGGAGCCAGAAGGGGAGGGGTTAACATTAACATGCTGGATAGAAACCTGACTCTAAATTAATGCTTATGTTACTGTATGTCGTTTGGATAATATCATCTATATTCAATATCATATCCAGGGTCATTGTCACAGGTTTTTATGACCCTAGTTTTTATGACCCTAGAGTTAATCAGCTTTACGTGGAAAAGGCTTTCTGAAAACTATATTTAGAATATTGCTAAATATCGTTCTGATCAGCCTCCTAAATTGCATTTTGGACAATTTAACAATAAATAAATGTGTTTCAAAGAGTGTATGCAGTTTGCAGAAGTCCGTCTTTTGTGTGTCTTTGTGTGCGTCTTACGATGTTGTGATGAATGTGTGAGCCGGAGTCTATGGAGCTGCGGTACAGTGGGCTGTTGTGTCCAGTAGATGCCTCCCAGTGTCCATGGTAGTCATAGGTCATGACATTGATGAAGTCAAGGGGACTGTTGATTTGAAAAGGTTTCATTTTTAGCTCAGCAGTAGGAGAAGTTTAACAGTTGATGAAGGACGAAGTAAAAACAGGTTCATGCAATTCATTTCGTAGATTTCAGCGAAGTTGCGGTAAGTTTACAGCCAACAGCTATTTAGTTAGCTTAGCCCGAAGACTGGGAGAAACATCCAGCCTGGGTCTGTGCAAAGGTAAATCAAACCGTTAAAAAAAAAATGTTTTAATGGAACAAGGCACCAGACCCTGTGTGCATAGTAAAATAGAACATTGCCATACGGATTTTCCATATTTCTGCATCACATTTTTGCATCGCACTGGTGAGAAACGGCTTTAAAGTTACCTTCCTTTCCCCCGAACTAAAGATATCTTACTCTTCTGAGCATAAACGTACACTGAGTCCATCAAAATCAAACTCACAGTGCGATCTTTTCGACCTCGTAGGCTCTGTCGATGGTGGGACGGAACGAAGCCACGTTGGCTGACAGCAGCAGCTGACTCTTCCTGGTGTCCTTGGCGTCATCCTCAAAGGCCTTTGCAAGTTCCTGTAGAATAAACCAAAACAGCTCAGGTCCTCCACATCTGATTGTTTCTGTCCATCTCTTACTACAACACCACAGGTTTTGATGGAGACTTGGAAGAATGATACATCCCACAGCACTTTGTGTGCTCAGTCACTCAGTGTGTCATTTCTTTTTTTAAATAGTTCCTCCCTTGGTATCACAAGCTACAACTAAGTGGCTTTATATTGTTAAATAAAAAAGTAATTGTGTGATTAATGTATTACCGATTGGCCAATCAGGTACAATACACACGTTTTTCATAACGTGTACCATGGTTTTAGCCATGTTACTGCCATGGCTCTATGGATAGCAATAGCAGTGGTTCGGTTGTTGAGGTCTCCATTTTGGTCGTCACTGAAATGTCTCATTGGATTGAATGCCGTTTCCCCAGAGGAAGAGGACATCTCACTTTGCTGAACCTCAATAACCTTTCCCGTCGTGCCACCATGAGGTTGACATATAGATTGTCGTTATTGTTATCACTTTGGTTAGCTACTGACTTTTCATTTGTCCAATACTTAATACTTTCTACAATATAGTTCCCATATTCTAGAAATATAGTTCCCATATTCTAGAAAGGGATATTTCCGTATTTATTCCGTAAATTATCAGATCTAGGTGCTTTATAAACACTGTATCAATCCATGGTGAAATGCTCACAGTCCATATTTAAAAACTGTTCCTTTAAACGAGCAACTTCCATAAGTTTTGTGATGTCACGACTTTACAGTCACTGGACGGTGGAGACAGCGCCGATGCAGAAGACTGGAGAACTCTGACCAGTCTATGAACATTAAAACATTAAAACACGTAAACATGTTCTCGTTGAAAAAAACAAAATACAAGTAGGAACCTGAAAATATGATATGATGATCTTCTATTAGTGTATTGTATGACCAAATGGAGAGACTGAAAGCGACGTGGAATGCACCATCTTTTTATAGGTTTGCCTCTAATGCCATCAAAATCATTTTATAAATACTATAATCACATAAAGGTACAACACTGATGGCTTTAAAGCAGACTGAAATGCACCCATTGAAAGTCAGAGTGAGGTTAAACACTGGGATCCATGCTCACCGTGACCAGCAGAGTGAACCTCTCCTTGTCGGCCATTGGGCTACCGTTGTGTCCGGGATACTCCCAGGCCAAGTTCAGCCCGTCAAAGTTATGGGTGCGGAGGTAGCTGATGGCCGACCTGATGAAGGATGCGCGGCCCTCTGGCCTGGCAACCACGCCAATGAACCTGGTGGGATGTATAAAAAAAAGATCTCCATTCAATCGACCTCCATTGTTGTGATACAGCGGCAGAGGGAGGTGTCTGACCTCTGAGTTGATGCGTGTAAAGGATGTGGAGGAACTCACGGGCTGATTCCATTGACTGTTCCTCCGACAGACAGCAGAGTCTTCAGATCAGGATTACTGAGAGCAGATAGAGAGAGAGAGAGAGAGACAAACATCATCTTAATACTCAATACACTACACAAAGTTTAGGGTCAAACTGATACTGATGGCATTATACTTCTCCACTTAACTGTCTGGCCTGGCTGAGTTATTACAGTTGAATAGTTAGGACGTAGTTGTTTCTCTGTTGCAGACTTTTATCTTGAGAGCTGTGCAGGAACCTGGGATTGTTCTGGTTCTGCCAAACCTTACCTCCACATAGATTGTCATTTTACTATGGCCACATTCAACTGTAAATAATGGCATATCTCACACTCTACATATTACATTCATGCTTATAGTTTATTCTGCATATACCATATCTCATTTGCCTGTACTTAATATGTATTGGTTTGGAGTCTCCTACATGCCTTTTGAACAACTCAAATGAACGAACTGAAGCCTTCCATAAAGCCCAGGTCTGTGCTTAAGCGACTTAAAGTGCTCCTATGGCCAAATACAGATCTCTGCAGCTCCATCAGGGTCATCTTGGGTCTCTTTTTTGCCTCTCTGAATAATTAAATGAAATTAAATGTATTTTGCATAGCCCAAAATCTTTGCCTCAGAGGACTTTACAATACACATACGATATCCTCTGTCCCGGGACCTCACATCGGTTCAGGAAAAACTCCCCAAAAAACCCTTTAACAGGGAGAAAAAGGGAAGAAACCTTCGGGAAAGCAACAGAGTCTCGTAAGGTTTTTCTTTGATATACTTTTGTTATTAAAATGTGTTAATGAGGTTGGAAATGTCTCATGATTTCTATAGAATATCCCTCAATTCTTTTTAAAATAAAACATGGCTTTACTCATTAAAATGTTAAAACAGGAATCCAGGCTGAAAACGGTTCTGTCTAAAACTCAGACAGGAGACCATCTGTGGAGGAACCTGGATGGAGGTCTTGTTTTGGCTTGAAAAATGGATATTGAAGACACGTTCACTCACACATTCTTATAGTTGTTGAGCCTAACGAACTGCTGCTCATCGTTCCACTCGATGGGGCTGATCTGGTTGAAGCTGTTGATGGTGGCCAGAGCGTAGATGACGTGTGTGCACAGGAAGGGGTCGATGTTGTCGGTGGTGAATTTGGCAAGGCTGGGCCTGTACTGGGCCCAGTTGGTCATGTGGCACACCAGTTTATTGGATGAGGCTGAGGAACGACAGTGGGATACCAGCAATGAGACGTAACTGTGTTTGTACTGACACTTTGATCGTAGTGATGTGAATGCCTAACTAACTAATGCTTACCGATGTGTAAAACGAGCAGAACGCCCAGTGCTACGAAAACAAACAGAGAAAAACAGAGGAGAGAAGATGTGAGACTTTGGCATTATAGCCATGTGATAGACACATAGAATGAACAGCTACAATTAAAGTCACTGCAAGAAAAAAATATATAATACATTCACCTTGTCATTTAAACCCTAAGAGTACCACATAGAACAAAATCAAAATCAATGTAAGCAATTCAAAGAATGTTTAGGTACCTCAGTATGCAGAAATGTATACATTTAGAAAAATACATCTGTACTGCATGAAACACACTAATTGGTTTTCTCCCCAGACTGGATGTGATACACATAACGTGGGCGTGTCTGTAAAAGAGAGACTCATGGGAACAATAGAACCCATTTTCATTCTCATATCTTTAGGTTAGAGGTCAAGGGAACCTGTGAATATGGTCATGCTGGTTATTTAGCCCCCTTCCCGACAAGCTAGCATGACATGCTACCAGTGGATTCATTAGGTGGAGGAGGTTCATATGATGCCAGTATCTTCACTAGCTTTAAGACCGAGAGGCTACAGCCTCTTCAAAACAGTAATGTTGGAGGTAGTAACATGCGATTAGTTACATTTCTTGGTGAATGAAAGTGCAAATAAAAAAAAGTAATAATTTTAACAATTTGATTACTTAATATCAAATGACTGCAATGATACAATCTAGGATATGACTTGATTAGATATGAGTTATGTGACATGATAACACATTATAACAAAGTATCATGGACACAACTTTGAATTCCACTCTCAGTTTTCAGTTAAGGAAGTTATGACTGACTGAATAAATAAATCACAGAATCAATAAAAGTGAATGAATTAAAGAGAAGAGGTCTACGTCTCTCTCCTGGAGTTTTTGAAAAATGTAAAAAGTTATTGGCATCTTTGTACATATGTGTGTGAAATGGAACACATGAAATGAGTAAATGGTTATTCACCTGTGAGAAGTTTCCCCATCGTGCGGTCAGAAGATCCAACCAATTTTCAGCAAACTTCTGAATGATCAAAAAACATTCACTTCAGATGATAAAACAGATGAAAAACCAAAGCAGATATAAATGTTAACTTTGTCTTTGCTCATTTTCTTTGTACATTTCGTGGATATGTAATTAAACAGCTTTTTTTCTCGGACAGAATAAATAAAGACTTCACTTTAGTCAAATGTATTTTGTTCGACATTTGGCACTATTCTCTAACATTTTATCTGCAAAACAATTTAATGATTATTAAACAAAACTATTCCATAAGTTAGTCAATAATGAGTTGTTAGTTGTTGGCCTACAGCCGCTAATAATAGCTGTACAATGTAACCACTCTTCCCCTTTAAAAAAATACAACATGTTAAAGTTTGCACATGAACACATGAAGCAACTAGCAGCTAAATGCTAGTTGTGTACAACACAAATGCAAACATGGCGAGGATCTCATTACCTTTCTCCAAGAGGAAGTGGAGCAGAGTCTACGGCTTGGTGGCGTCGGTCATTTTTATATTTTACTCATTAATGACTAATAGCTGGTAGCAAAGTGCAGCTGATAAGGGCTGATGGTGGTGGGGGTCTGGCTGACGTGCACAATAACCCCACTTGCTATAATTAGACATGCTGGGAAATGAGCTATCAGTTAAATTTCTACATCACAGCTGATACAGCTGAATACGTACATCAGTCATCTGGGTTTTGTTCAGTGTTTGGACAGAGGTTCAAACAGAAGAAAGAAATGCTCTTGGGCGGTGCTGAGCACGGGATGTTGCCTTTCGCAAAAGAAATTGCGGAGATAGCAGAAGAGGAGGAGAAGACTTATACCCACAGTCTACATCCACTGAGTCAGAAGTGTGGCATTAGGATGCCAATGTCAACTAAATCCAGATTCCATTTAATTTAACTGTAATTTTATTTGTTTGTTTACTGCAATTTTGACTATTTTCTCACTTAACATTTTTTTTACAATGTCATTTTAGAGTTAACACATAATATCTTCAAACCCTGCTTAGAATGTATATGTTGTGTGGAACTACTGAGATATTTGCCATGCAATTTGCTGTGGAAATTCATGGCCCTCACATTAGGACAGCTAACACCTTTGCTGATCCCCTGACCTTTTAACAGCGCTTTTATGCATAGCAAGGTTTATGTTCTCCTTGGATCAGTCTGCATCTTGCAGATTAACTTCAGCAGCCCTTCTGCCTCCAACACCAACCTCAGGGGCCTTGACCTGGTGGTTGTGTTAGTAGTTAGTTTTGTTAGTAGTTTGTTTGTGAACTAGGCTTGTGGGCTTTACTGTCTCTTTACTGGTTACATACAAATTGTAATGGTATGTAACCAGTACATACATATGTAGAGAGATGTCTGATTAGTGAACTTCGTTCCCTGAGAATCAGTAATTTCACACCAGCACAGTAGGCCGTATTTTATTGGTAAACTCTGGGGTGTCTTACCCTGTTGGAAGGGGTCACTGACCATACATATATAATGGACTAGAGAGATCGCCTTAATGCAACCAGACAAACTCTTCTCTTGCTTCAGTTTCAGGTGGCAAGCCAATACGGTAAACTTGCATTCACTCTACTGTAAATGGACCCGTACTTGTATAGCGCCTTTCTAGTCTTCCAACCACTCAAGGCGCTTTAACACTACATGACATCATTCACCCATTCATACACTGATGATAGGAGCACCATGCAAGGAGCCACATCAGATTTTCAACCATTCATACACCGTAGACGCAGCTACGGGAGCAATTTAGGGTTAAGTGTCTTGCTCAAGGACACATCGACATGGGCAAGCGGAGCCGGGGATCGAACCGCCGATCCTCTGATCGACGACCCTGCTCACCACTGAGCCACAGTCGCCCAGCTCTACTGTCCATCAGGGGGCGACTCCTCTGGCTGTATAGAAGTCTATGAGATTTATCCCCTCAGTAAACATTGTAAACATGAGTTTATGGTCTCAATCTCTTGTTTAAAGTATTCTTCAATATGACATGATTTTCATTTAGTAAATTATGGTCCATTTAGAGTCAAATAGACCATAAAGCAGGGGTGCTTGAGGGCGGTCTACCAATGCCCGGGCTAGTAAATAACGAATATAACATCAAACTACTCTGCGTCTGATTGGCTATTAACTGTTACCTCCGTTGGTTGGATTGGTTAGGTTTAGGGATGAGGAGTGAGATTGGTTAGGGTTAGGGTAAGAATGTCAGAACCAATCAGAGGTAAAGTATAGGGTCATGTCTTCACCATAGCTGGATTTGCTGTCTGGTCTGGGAGTCGTCTGTTTTCATTTTAGAACTTTAACATTTTCACAGTGTGTTTTCAGTTCTTGAAAGCTAATTGTAGCAAAAATATATTTCACTTGATTGTACTTAACTCCATCCTCTTGTTTCACTTCTGGTTGCAAAAAAAATTCAGAACTGCTGGTATCCCACTGTGACTATACATCTACTTCTTATATACAGTCTATGGTTAACCTCACAGCAAAATGTCAACATGACCTTCTGCTCCACTGCATATCAGAAGTTAATCCATTGACACAACTGTGAATGTAATACACACGTTACTCAAATACAATCCCAAAGTGTTTATTTTAAATCATATTTACAAGTAGCACCCCACCCCAAACCCCTCCCTCACATTTCCATTCAATCACAATTATGAAAAGGCCCAAGGGCTACATTATCCAGTGCATTCAGCCAAGCCATATGAAACACAGACTCGCTGTTACCACCTTAAGTGAGTGATGGGACCAGTCAGTCCGCCAGAACATTCAGCGACTGGGCACAGAGACACGGTGAAATTACTTCATGGCTTTTCAATGAATACTAAAGTCATTGAGAAAACACTTCTTACAGAGTAAAACACAAAAAACAGGACATTATTCAACGATTCTGAAAGCACCCCCATCTTCTGGGTAATGCAGAGATGAAGCAGGTGTGAGGCTCTGAGTGATGCTGATATAAATCCAGGTCTAGACCAATTTAGTTTTTAAAGGCTGACGGCAATAATTTGGCACTATAGCTGACAGCAAATACAGAATCTGTTTTAGACTAGTGTTGAAATGATTGTTGGCCCAGAGGTGAGATCGGTCAACCCCAAATATAAGAACACTCGTATATTGGTCTCACCTAAATTTAAACTTCAGTACAAGATCATGAAACTAATATTAATAATGACAGCTAATAGTCTACAACGTGTTGTTTGAGTTGTACGTGTTTGACATTTGTGATATTTTGCTTGACAATATTCATCGAAAATGATATTTCCTAAATTGCCTAATATATTGTTTTTTCTCTTACCCAAACTATTGTAAATAAATTATATGGTAAGAGCTATATATATAAAGCATGTGATGAAAAGTTTCATTTTCCTGATAAAGTAGAAAACATCAATCAAGTAGTCATTCTTAGTTCATGAAGGCATAACATGTAAAACTAAAGTAACACAAAAAGGTTTTGGTTGTCCAGACCATTGACATATTAAAGCTGGTGAGCGCCTTTGGATCACGTATTTTAGAGTTCCTTCCAATTTAACTCACAAGCTTGTTAAACATGTATTTAGTCTTCTTGAGTGAGTGTAAGAAAAACCCATCCATACAGCAGAAGACTAAACTGGTGAATCTGTATCTTCAGGATAAATCTTGGGCTTTCTACTGTGATTCACCAACTCCTGATGCTTTGGCTTTGGAGCAGTTGACCTGAAACATACTTGCTTTTTCCAGAGCTTTCAACCTCTTAGTTTTCCTCAGTTGATAGAGTTTGACCAAACTAAGGAAAACCCTAAGGACAATTAAGAGTAGCGGTTGAAAGCTAGTACGTGGACCTTGAGTTAAATCTTTAAAGGCGCGTTCATACCCGCTGCGGTGGATCTAGTTCAACCAAACCCCGGAGCATTCGTCCCAACGAACACTGCTACGGAGCACCAACTGCTCTCTGATCCGCCTTGAAGGGTTGGTCTTGGACCGCTGTCAATTTAACACTAGAGCGGTTCAATTCTGGGGACATTTGCAAGCTAACTAGCTTAGATAGCAAGCCGCTAAAAGGGTAAAAGACTTTGCATCATCCACAATGTCGGAAATCACATCACACGTTTTGAGGCAACTGTTGAGTCATACGCGTCAATTAAAGTCAACTATATGACCAATAAGGTTGTTTTCTTTTTTTTTTACAATTTCTGGACCGTTTAAATTTAGAGCATTGGTCTGCTTCTGGAACCGGACCTCCAGATGTGAACCTGCCCTAAATGTCCGATGACTGTTTCCATATTGAAACAGTCATTCTGTACGTTTTTAAGATTTGAGATATACTAGGATAATGGAAACTAAAACATGGTTATAGAACATGAAGTGATAACTGAATTAAAGGTAAACCCCAACCATGCATTTCAGTTGTTACTGACT
Source organism: Myoxocephalus aenaeus (assembly GCA_038501785.1). NCBI lineage: Eukaryota > Metazoa > Chordata > Actinopteri > Perciformes > Cottidae > Myoxocephalus > Myoxocephalus aenaeus. Next base: position 1,484,853 of record JBAMJR010000358.1, on the reverse strand, counting down.
CCAAAGCATCAGTTGCCCTTTAACTGTTGACAGCAAACAGGTCTGAAGCAAATCAACCAAAATACTGAGGCACAACAAAAGAGAAAAATTGTAAGCACTCGATGTCTATCTTTAAAATGCTGACCAGACCTGACCTGGACAGGATAACTATGCGAGAATGAGACTGTACTGGAGGTCACATCCTTCCGGTAAACTGTAGTAAACTAGACATGTTACGTAAGAGCTGATAGATGCTGACTGACAGGATTACAATGAGAACGATATATGACACGGTTAACTATTCTCTGATAACTTTGGCGACCAACTCTTTCAACTTCAGCAGTCCATTTAATATTACCCTACCAACATAAAAGCAGCTGCAATAAACCCAATTAACACTGAACAGAAGCGTTTGTACATCGTTGTCGGAATTATTCAAAGAATGCAGGCACAACAAAATATAAGCGAAGAATTAAATACTCCCTTCATTCATCCAATTTGACCACCCCCAAAATGAGACATAAAAAATATAAAATGTAAACATTCATTTGGACCGGTGACGTTTTCCTGTAGCTTGCCATAATTACAGCTGAGACAAAAACACAAACAAGCAGAAAGACATTAGCAGGAGCTGAAAATCAATGCAAAAAAGTTCTGATTGTGACTGATTCTGTGTTCACTGTGAGCAACAAGACATAACACGTTCAATAACGGGACGCTGCTTTTCAGGGGAGTTGTGGAAAAACAACTCCCCAGAAATGTTGTATCCTGACACAAATGCTCACATGGAAAACAATGAGATTCATGTTAATGTGTACATGATGAGCTGCATTATGAAATTCCATGTCTTTCACAGTTTGGGGAACAGTGACTTTACAATTGACCCCTCGTTAAGCACCGCCCACGCTGCTACTCCGCCAAGCTATCTGAGCCACCATGGAGCCCACACTGTCACTAATTACACTCCCTGAGGAAGTATTTATTTATGTTTGTAAAAACCTAAAGGGATTTTTTAGAGAGAATCTGTGTTTGAAGGATATATCCAAGAGCCTACAGATCACAGTGTAAAAGTGAACCAACACAGAAGACAGAAGACAATGACATGAAGGACCAACAGTGTTCCTGTAAAGACAAGTAGGTCTTTACTCACTGCTACAATCATTAAAAAGCTAAAGCAGCATGTGCATATATTCAGTAGCTAGCATAGCATAGAAGTGCTAATGCTAGTTAATGATGCGCAAATGAAATCTTCTTATTTTAGCTCCATGGGTTTTATAAACATACCATTGCTGAGAGTGTGTGGAGCAGAGACAGATACATGTCTGGCTAAAGCTGCACTATTATTTACCAGTCTGATTTTGAGGGGCGGGACTTAGCGAAGGGTCAATTATGACAGCATTTACCAAGCGGTGAAAAATGCATGAAGAGCTTAATATTGTAGATGCAGACCTTTACAGCTCTTTAAACTACCCACAACCGTTCAGAAAACAGAGACTTATCAGTCAAGTTGCTCTCAGCGTGGACAGAACACACAAACAGACTGTATGTACATAAGTTATACACACCATTGATTCTATGAATAATTTACACCCAAAGTCTGTGTATTGACAGCTACAGTGTGGAGGACGCGTGTGAGACGCGTCAGCCACACATGTGATGGTCCCGGTAAGGCATGGTTTTACTGACACTGGTACATAAATACACAACATACAGGGATTCCCTGCTCCCACAACCCTTTCAATCCATCCAGACTTTAAAAAAAAAAGACCCTCTTTGTTTTTATTATTAAAAAAAAAATGAAAACTGAGACCCCTCCTTCCTCACCCACCCGTCCAATCCCTGCAGTGCTACAACCTTCCCCCAACCACCTGAACCCACCCAAACCCCAAACACAGGCTGAGACACAGGACAGCTTTAGTTTCAAGCCATTCAAAGCAAAAAGTCCACAGGCTGGCTGAGATCACAGGCCGGCCAACGAAACCAGAGGGAGTAGAAGCAAGCCGGCGAGGAGGTGGAGAGTTTGGCTGGACAGTGTGGAGGAGGCCTCGTTCTGCACCATCATACCAGTTCCTGTGTGAGAGACAGTAGGTAACAAGTCAATTTAACAAGATGTAGAGTTGCTGAATGTAATGTAATATTCATATTCCCAGCATTTCATACTCTTAATCAGTCAACTAACAGGTTCAAATGTGTCCCAGTTAATAGGGCTGGTGTTTGAACCTCAATATATTGTCATTGTAAAAAAGAAAGTACGGTAAAGTAAGTAAGAAGCTTCTTTTGGTCCTCTTGACCTTTCCTTTATAACCAAAGCACATGTAATGTCTGACCATAATAAACTCTCACTGTCCCATGTTTGTTTTAGATACTGCTGACACATTTATGACCAAAATAACAGATATCCTAATGTTCCTATCTCTAAGATAACACGGCCTTGGAAGTCTCTGAGGAGGAGTTACTTTCTACTAGAGCACCGCCGATAACCTACGATTAAAAGTCTTATTAGATGTCATTACATTGTGGAGTCATGACAACACTCAGCAATATTTCAAAATAAAACCCAAACATGTCAGATTTTTACATTCCAATGTGTAGATTAAACAGACTGAAAGAAATGTAATTATTGTTCTTCTTATGTACTGTGGGACCATAACACATTCATGGGTTAAGTCACTATTGTGCCACGGGCTCTGTCTCGCAAATCTAATGTGTTGAACACTTTGTCATTCCTGCTGTATTTCAATGTATTTGTATAACACTATTATTTGGTGATTTTAATGAACATTTAAACAATCACAGCACACTAATATCTGAAGAACATCCACAAGAAATGTCCTCCACATGATACCGCCACGTCAGCTATTAAATACTAAATGGAATGTACTTGTGTGGCGCTTTTCTAGTCTTCTGACCACTCAAAATACTTTAACACAAATATCATCATTCACACCCAATCACACACTGATGGGAGGGGCTACCATGCAAGCTGCCACCTGCCCATCAGGACTATCTAACATTCATACACAGCAAGAGTCATTTGGGGTTAAGTGTCTTGCCAAAGGACACATCGACGTGGACTAACGGAGCCGGGGATCGAACCGGCGATCCTCTGATTGAAAGACGCCCCTGCTCTACCACTAAACCACAGTCGCCCCTATAAATATTAAACATACGGTTTGTGTTAGTGCCAAATTAGAACCTGTCTCAGCCACTAGTGACACGTAAAACCGCTGGATAGAAGATATAGGCCACCATAGCCCGAGAAGGAAAGTGCTGTTGGGCTGTTTGATCACCGGATTGCGAGTACAGACACAGTTATTCCTGTCAGTGTTTCTGTGAGTCCTCCTATTTCACGCTGCTCATTACTCCAAAACATCCCTGTCCATCAGAGACAGCGTCGGTGGGTGCTTCTCAGTTCCTCACCTGAGTCCCGGGACACGATGATCTCGTGCGCTGGCCCGTCCCCGCCTTCTCCCCAGGACCGGATCTCCAACACCACGTAGCCGCTGTCTTTTGGCAGCGGCAGGTTCATGGACGTCTTGGCCTTGTCCAGAAGCTTCAGTGAGGTCTGGCCCTCGTGTTTGTACAGAACCTGAGAGGTCGAGAGTTTAGTTCAGACCTCAACGCTACAACACAAAGGGCATTTTTACACTTTTCATCAGTTCAGAATTCACAATGTTGCCGACAGTGTTTTTTTGGGGGATTATTAGATGCCATTGCATTATGGAGTCATAACAACACTCATCAATATTTCAACATAAAACACAAACATGTCAGATTTTTACATTCCAATTTTTGCACTTCTCTAGTTTAATTTAATTGAACTTCCTAAATAACACTCGCTGCGCTGTACATACAGTATCTTTCATCCCAGCTATTTTTATTTTTGTATACATCTCTCATCCTTGTTGTTGTTTTTTTAGTCTGTAAATTGCTACTCCGACAACAAATTTCCCCTTGGGGATTAATAAAGTATATATCCATTCATTCATTCAGATTAAACAGACTGAAATAAATGTAATTCTTGTTCTTTAGTTCCTTACGGCGCCCCAGTGGTCATATGTGGAAATCCATGCAACACTGATCAACCTGTACGCACAGATTGCTAGAGCGTGCATGTTTTATCCCCCGCTCTCTGTTATCACCTATACTGTGTTTTATAAGCTAAATATTGTTGATCTCATTGACATGTTTTTCCTTTTATGTTATCAGATACAAATGAAATCTGACGGTGGCCCATAAATACTGTGCTGACCAGCAGCCATTAACAAGCTAAGTGTTTGAGTTAGAATCAAAGGACCATTGTTACAGCTGTTATCTTTGGATGGCGTGTTCTCCTTCATGCATACGCTGATACAAGGCTCATCCACATGATCTTTGATTTCGTTATACTGCCTCTTTATTGCTCCTCATATCTCACATGTGGAGCAGATTACACACATTGTGATGGGACAGAACATCAGGCGGCGTGTGTGTACTCACGCTGAACCGCATGAGGGTCGTTATTATTAAGCCTCTTAACATGATGCTACATTTGTGTGTACATGATGCTACATTTGTGTGTACATGATGCTACATTTGTGTGTACATGATGCTACATTTGTGTGCACATTGTTAATAATGTAACATCAGGCTGCATGGAGCTCTCTATAGATCTTCATGCTGTTTTTAATGGATCTAGTGTGACAGTTGTTTTGAGCATGCAGGTGTCATTAGAAACTTCGATCGGCAGCTAATCAATTGGTGGCTTTCTATCACTAAGTCGTCTGGGACCATGATGGATATTAGAGAGAATGCAGTTTAAGATACTTTAGCATTGGCTTCCCTTTTCAGACCCAGAGGCTGCCCCTTGATCTCAACAATTTGCTTTACTAATTCCTGTGTAATGAGTGTTTTTACATAGTCAAGGCAGAGTCCTAATATAACTAATGTGTAAACATCCAAGGTGTGCAGTTATGCCAGTCTTGCTTGATACTGTCTTACTAATGATGCATAGTTTTACCCAGTGAAAGCAGAGTTTACGTGGCATTGCCTAAACCCTTTTAGAGAATGATGTCTTTCATGTGCCACATTACATGCAGACAAACACACACACGCACACACTTTCAGTCAGACAGCACTCACTTTGTAGCCCAGTACTGCGGACTCATTGTGCATGGCCTTCACGTGATCCCACCTCACCGTTACCGATGAGCCGTCAGCCTTCCATGACACGTTGCCCGGACGCCGATTGGGGGCTGTTATGGAAACACACACACACGTTGAAAATTGATAGGAAAAGAAAGAAAGTTTGTGCTACCGAGCTGCTTGCTCTGTAGAGCTGAGTAAACTCCTCCACATGCGGTTACTTCTCTGGAGCCTTTTTACTTTGGTCCTAACAGATGCGGATCAGCAGATGGATTTAACAGTGGATGTGCTTTAGGCTTTGAGCTAAAAACACATGTTCAGTCGTGAAATCCAGATGAATACCGAGCCAGTTTTAAAGCCTTCTCCGTGTGGTTTGATTGAGATTGAAACCACCCTCACTAAACTGACGGCAGCCAGATCTGAGCACTTCCTGTTGGATACTTGTGATGTGCGCTTGCATTGTTGCTGGAGGCTGATTTCAAACTACAAGCAACCCATTTTAATATTCTTAAATATAGTTTTTTTGTCTGTGAATCTGTCCCTCATTGTGACCCCACAGCTTGTAGTTTGCACACATGTGACTGTGTATGCTTGTGTGAGTGCTGCAGCCGTACGCGGTTTCCTGGTGGTGACGGTGGTGCGCGGCGATGGCGGCCCCGTGCCGGCGCTGTTGTACGCCAGAACGGCGACGTGGTACCGAGTGCTGGGTCTCAGTCCGGACACTCTGGCCGTCGCTTCCAGTCCTGCTGTCCGCACTCGGTCTGCTGCCGCTTCGCGCTCGTGCTGCCGCCAGTACCGGATCTGAGGACACAAAAAAAAAAAAACATTTACACACATCATCTGAAACTCTTGCTTTAAAACGATGCTTTCTGCTGTCACAGCAGCAGATGCACTAAACATGTCAATATGTTTTTCCATTTGCATCCAGTGTTTAATGTGTCTAATGAAGTCATCCATCCTCAACAACAAGAGAAAATTAAACCGATCATCTCAACTTGACATGCTGACATCAGCCATTCCCAACACGATACCGGCCATTAAAACAATCAAAGTTTATAGAGTGAGCTTGAATGATCCCAGCTTGTGGGGCTGAGACCAGCTAATAAAATGATAAGAACTTTAACAGCAGGTCAGAGGGCTGCGTATCAATGAACTGGTTCCATACCAGTTCAGCCATGTCCACGAGAGCAAAGTTTAAAGCTTGTTTTGTCTTTTGCCACCTCGAAGAACAACACTGTAGCTGTAGATTCAGAAATAAACTCGGTCCAAAAACAGAACCAGGGACAACGATTCACGACTGTAAAGGAAGTATGACATGGAGAACCAGATATATAACGGTTTATCTTTCTCATTTACTACGGTCAGGATATAGTAACAGTCTGAGCAAACATGATCAAACAAGTACATTTTATTAAAGTTACCTTTAACCTATGTATGTGGTTTACCAGTATGATCAAATTTATAATATTTCCTAAAGTCTTTTCGCTGATTTATTTTTTGTTTGCTTTGTATCAATGCATGTTGTAGAACATGGATATAACATAGAGAAAGGTACTGTGATGTTGTTTCTCTCTTTCCCCCCTTATCGTTATGTAGGTGGTATTATCACATTTAGAATTCTTTCCTGATTCATTTTCTGTGATTCATTTGCTCAGTGGGTTTACACTGGCTTTGTATGTGTATTTGTGCGACACAGGTCATAAGACAATAGACATTTTAAAGGACTAGGCGGACTGAGACTAACTTAAAGTGATACTTTCATTCTTTCTGGGATTATTAAGTTAAATTAAGTAAACTTAACACAACATATGAGCTGTATTTTATTACCACTGACGACAAGTCAATGTTCTAAACCCCTGGGCTTTTGTCACAGGTCCAGCTGAAGCCCAGGACGCATTCAAGTAGTAAACATGTCCCTGATAATCGTCCCTGATAATCGAACATCCACATGTGTATCCATGCAGCTCATCACCTCATATCCTCTGAGGATGCCGTTGGCGCTGAGCTGCTGGACGGGCTCCCATGACACCTGGATCTCAAAGGCCGTCAGCGCCGTGGCGTTGATGTTCGACGGTCCCACGGTTGGCTCTGTGAGGAGTCGACGAGAGGTCAGGAGGTCAGTGTGTGCAGCGCACTTCATGATGTACAAACAGGGAAGCAGTGAATTCACAAGGGAGCTGACTGGGGTCCATCTACTACAGGCTGCCCTCTAGTGGTGGCTGACCATACTGCAGCTGCCTTTCTTTCCATGTTGCATGGTTTCCCTCACTGTTCGCCTTCTTCCACTGTCTGCTGATGAGTATTATTTCATGAATGGGTCTCCATCTGTTACTCCACTTACAATAATCTATCTCTCAAATAAAACTTGGTTTATTAAATTACCAATCTTAAGTGTCTGTCAGGAAGGTACAGTAGGTAAAACACCGAAGAATAATATGGTGATGTGAGAAAAAGGTTGGGCAATATCTCCATGATAACGCTGGGTTGTGCTTATTTCGGGATCTTGTAATTAGACTTCCTCTTATTCTGTTTATCTTCAATTAAGATGTGCTTTAAGAGCTCATGGAGGAAACTCTCCTCCTGCCACTCCCCATGTTAGATTATATGAAGCCCGTCTCACAGTGTTCTGTCTCTGTGGTCTACAACAAGCTCATGGAAAGACTTGCCAAGTCTCCTTCAGTTATATCATCATTTTGATCATACCGGGAGGAACAGGATTCAGCGAGGAGTGGTGTGATCATAATATAACAGCTATAAATATGGCTATATACGCTTTATAATTTATTATGAAGTCATCCAGAGGGCACACTGTACGCGACAAATTACAAGAGAGTCCAGATGAAGCTGCAACCCAGCGACACTTCTACAACAAACTCTTCAGGACTATTTCTTCTCATGTTCTGACATGTTTTTGGAGTCATGTTATTAGAGCTTTAGCAGATCTTACTGAAGATGTCTACCTCGTCTCTGTCTCCTGAGATAGATCTGCTATTAGTCTGAAGTCGATATAACTGAGAGGGTTATTTGCTGGCTTTATGATGGCTAAAATCCAGAATTACACTTGGTGTATGTCATCATCTCTCTGAACCATCTACTGAACACAGTAAACCCTAAATGGCCTGGCATTCCTTCACCTCCAGGGCACTGCCGAGGTGCCCTGGAGCAAGACAAGAAGAATAATGCACATGTGATCTGCTATATTAATAAGCTTCCTGTTTACAGGTCTCCTCATGTCATTATAATGATATTGTCTGTTGTCCTTCTGTTTGAATGACATGTTTTCTTGGTTTAATTCAAAATGAAAACTGCGAGGTAGTAATGCAAAAATATTTGAATGTATTTTATATTATTTATTTATTTCAAAAGTCGGCATAAAAGTACATTTACAAAAGACAGGTTGGCTGCCCGGTTGCCACATCCGTGGAAAATAGTTTATTTATTGCATTCTGTTTTATGTTGCAGCAGACTCACTGTTCTTTCCTGCAATCCTTTATTTGCCATATATAACTTTACCTTTTGTTGTAAAATAAGCTGAAAAAGCAAATATTCATTATAATAATGATATTGAATGTAAATGTTATCATGACAATGAGCATGAGAACAGCTTTGTAACACAAGCTTTACTGGAGGTGAGGCAGAAGGAACCTGCTGGTTAAACTCACCCTCCTCTGCAGAGTAGACCACGGCGATCTGGCTGAACGGACCTTCTCCTCGGCGGTTGTAAGCTTTGATCTTCACCTCGAAGGGGCTGTACGGCGTCAGGCTGTTGTTGTAGTAAACATATCGGGACGACTCCACTTGAGGGATACGCGCCACCATCCAAGATTGTGTGTCCTTCTTCCTGAATTCCAGGATGTAGCCAAAGCCATCACCATTCTGGTACTCTCTGGCCATGGGCTGCAAGTTTAAGGAGATAATTAAGCTGTGGCTCTCTACACAGACAAATGGGCCCCATCCCAATGTTCCAACAGACATCTGACACAACTTCCCAGTGTGTGTGTGTGTGTGTGTGTGTGTGTGTGTGAACTCTCAGGGCTGTCCCACTGCGACATCAGCAAGCAAATGAGGTCTCTAAAGATAGGTTCACACTCTTAAAACGATAGTCACTGATTCCTTCTGTACATACTGGCCGTTAGGAGAACACTTCCTACTGTAATGTACAACCAAGAATGATTGGGGATCAAATCCACAAGCCTTATTGTGTGGGAAAAAGTTAATTTGAGCAGATTGAGAAAAGCAAATCATCAACATCTTCCAAAGACTTTTTAGTCCAAAATCCCCTCTTGGTATTCCTTCCCTTCCACCGCAGCTCAACAAGAAAACGCTGACTAGATTTTGTAACCCGAGAATATCCACTAGATTAGACTAATTTAGACTGCAGAAGCCTTATGATGTTATTTATGTTACTGTGGATTTTGTCCCCATCACTCATATTTCCATTCTTTAGGAAACGTTCCAATAATGGTCCGAATATAACAGGATGATGAAGAATGATTACAGCAAGCAAAGACGTTCTCATACTGTATGGGCATGTGTGTGAATGTGGTTTTAAGATAGACTTAGACACATGTGAACGTGTCCTTTAAATCCATAACCCTGCAGTGACTTAAAGGACACGTTCACATGTGTCTAAGTCATATATATAATATATAATGATCATATAATGATCATATGTGTAGCATTTGAACAATTCTTCTTGAACATATTCCGAGTGGAATAGTGGTATATACTATATAAGGAACACTAGTTGTATATAAAAGAGTGGTTTAAGTGAATTACAGCTTTTTAACATTATAAAGGGAAATGTGTACATTATACTATGTACACTCACACACTAACTACTCTCAGTCCTCTACTCACCGTCCAGGTCACAATGAGTTCGTTGTGGTCTCCTCCTCCTCCTCCAAGACCACTGGGGGCCACAGTGGGAGCTGAGGGCCAAATATACAGACACAAGATGATATACATGATATAATCCACACAAGTGTGGATCAGCGGAGAGTAGCATGGCACAACATCATTCTTTCAGTTCCCTCACCCACATACTGAATCATTCTCTAATGTGAAAAATCTGTTTTCATCTTACATTATTTGTTTACGTGGCATGTATTAAGAGAATGGTCGTCACAACATTTCTCGCAGGCTCCACAAGTTGTTGCGGTGCTTGGTCGTGCACCTCAGAATGTTTGTAACTTGGCAATCACGTGAAAAGCACTATTTATACGATGATACTAAGAAGGCCAATTCGCTTTTAAATGCTTTAGAATCAAAATTACAATTCCTCCTTGTCAATGTGGAGGTTGGTTTATGGATTTTTGCTGGTTACACCTACAGTCTATGTTCATATTTATAGGTTACATTCATTGTCTTTTTGATTCTTCACAGTTCATCTTGTTTGTCCACCCTCTGGTGTTTCAAAGAATAATACAGCTCACAGCGGCCTACGTTCATGCTCGGTGCATGAATGAAGCGTGAGTATAAACTAGCTAATAGATACTTCAGCCCATTGCCACCAGCTCCTGTAACCCGGGGCTAACAGCTTCTTTTGCCCAGGGCTAACGGCTCCTTTAGCCCGGTGCTAGGTGTAGTATGAAAAGCCTGAAGGACTACTGGATGCGACCTGTGGCCCCTCACCTGCTTGCTGTGTGCGAATGGTGTGAGAGGGCATGCTGGGCTCTCCGCTGCCCAGGATGTTGCTGGCGATGACCTGAAATTCATAATCCATCCAGGACATCAGTCCCATCACACGAGCCGACTCCGCATTCCCCTCGATGTTTACCGGGTCTGGTGCACAGTTATTCACACGGAAAGATATGTGAAGCATCAATATTTAATAATCAGTCTCAATGTAAGTTTGTTTTTTCTGGATCAATTTCGTGACCAAATTGTGAACACAATGACAAAATGTGCAGAACACACACACACACACACACACACACACACACACACACACACACACACACACACACACACACACACACACACACACACACACACACACACACACACACACACACACCTGTCCTCATCTTCTTCCACTCTGATGAGAGCGATGACCGGCCCATGATGATGTATTTGCCGATGGGACTGTGGTTATCGTAGCCACGACTCCACCGGAGCTCCACCGATGCGTCGGCCACGTTCTTCACTAGTAAACCTCCAGGAGGTCCTGGGGGGCCTGGACACAAAATGCAAAGATGTTATTGATTCAATGAGTAAACTAAATGATTCATATCTCAAAACTGGAGTAGCAGGAGTTTGATCAGTACTTCATGAGTTAGATGTACACATGATTCAGTTAGCAGTGAGCACACTGACAGCAACTGTGGTACAATACACATATATATACTGTAGTTCAACACATCTATATACTTTAAAACATATATATACTGTAGTAACACATCTATATATATATATATATATATATATATATATATATATATATATATACACACTGTAATAGCACATATATAGAGAAACAGAAAGAAACATGCACTTTATTAATCCCCTTGGGGAAATTCTTCTCTGCATTTGACCCATCCCTGGATAGGGAGCAGTGGGCTGCCCTGTGAGGCGCCCGGGGAGAAGTTAAGGGTTCAGTGTCTTGCTCAGGGACACTTCGACATGTGAGCTATGGGGGGGACTGGGGATCGAACCGGCTACCTTGTATATATACTGTAGTTCAACACATCTATATACGGTAGTAACACTGGTATTTCTTCATTTATTGGAACTGTTTTGAACAATTTGATGGAAATGTCATCTTTGATGGTCAAAACAGAATGTATTACACATCGATCACTGCAATATTTTATATAAAATAATCTAATTCAGAACCAGAGTTTGCTATCAATGAAGCCTTAAGTTAACACATCTGTGTTTTCTATCTGCTGATGTTATCAGACAGACTTCCACACAGCGCTCTCCCTGAAATCGATGACGTTAACGGAGGTTCCATTGAGTTCCATTATGATGTATTCAAGCTCTATTCAGTAAAAATAAGTATTGGGTGAAGGTACATTGTAAAATGTAGGTTTTGATGCGAAACATACTGATTGTAAGCGACACAAACTGGTCAAATCTTTAATTATGGAACTTTTTCCAAAAAACTATAATACAAATACGATCATTATGGTACATCTGGCAACACCGTTTCTTCGTCTCAAAGGTTTTCCTTTCCCCTCGAATAGTAAATGCAGTGGTCTTGAGGACGTATCTTACCTCGGACCACGAGCTTGGCTGAAGCTGAAGCGCTGTCCACCACAGTCTGAGCCGTGCACGCGTACATCCCTGCTTGGCTCAGCTTAGCGCTCAAGGTCAACAGGTCACCAATGTTTTCCTTCTGAAAGGGCACAGACAGAACAAATGAGTTCAACATTGTGGTCGCCAGGAGTGTAACAGACAGACAATACAGTGAAGAAGATCTGCATGCTGCAGAGGAACTGACTATAGCCAGCTGAGGTGAAGATTACAGGAGCTCATTTTCAGCTAGACCCATCACTAGCTAACGGCAGCGTCTTATCACATCAACATTCATTAAACATGGAGACATAAAGGGCAGGGACATGAAATGGATAGTTAATTTCATTTGGGAGTTTATTTCTGCCCGGCCCTGTGCTCCGGTACCGTGAAATGTTCAACTTACTTCCTGAAATGAAGTAATTACGGCTGGAAAATATCCAGCACACAGTTAGGTGCTCAATTTAGTCTCCCTGTTCGAGACTGGAATTACCGCCTCGCAGTGGCATCTCTCCGCCAACAGTTTTTTTTAGTTCACAGTGACCACCAAATTATAATCCCTAAATCCAATTGGACAAATATGGAGACATTTCCTTTCCGCCGAGAAACGGAAATACGAGAAACGGACAACATATTGGCTCTGACTTGGGGAAAAGCTGGGAAACCTTGTGTATGTTGGTGATGTCGCCATAGCAGCATTAACTTTCTGCACCAGATCTCCAGCAAATAATACAGTCGAAACCATATCAGCATATTAATAAGTAGGCCCAGGGGTGACCACACTGTACCTGATCCTGAATCCTAAAAAAAGCCCCAATATTGTAGGTATTGTATGAAAGCCTGATATATATTCTCTCTTCTGTTCCATAGAGCTCCATTAAAAACACTGAGTCACACTGTTGCAAAGGTTGACATATTCCTTCATTATTATGAACACACACACTGTAGATTATTTTGACTCAATCCTACATACACCAGAAACGCCAGAAACACTCCAAATGTGGATTAATCCAGTGCTGAAAATAGACCCCAAGAAAGGAACTATTTTATATTAGTTGAGAGCCATACAGTGTAGGGAAGTGAGAAAGCACAGAGAGATGGTCGAACACAAAATAGTCAAATAACAAATCTCTGTGTATGGACTAAATTATTCAAATCAAAGAAAATATTTGTAAAATAGGGAAAACTGTAAATTACTTTTAGAGCAACAAAGCTTAAGTTTTCAGAGTTTGGTGGAGAGTGTAAAAGGTTTATCATCTTCAGTAAAACCTTTGATCATAGAGCAGCAATTTATTTGCAGTCCTTTCATGAGAATTACACACTAACAACCTCAAAGCTCAGGTGGATTCTGCTCATGGTACACCGTGGTTATTTGTTGTTTGATGTTTTGAAGCTTAAATGGAACTAATGAGAGTTCATCTCAGCCTCAGCTATCAACCAAGTCCTCTCTTTCCACCCAATATTTTTACAAACAGGAAGGAGGAACCTCACCCCCTCCACCCGGTGGTACGGCCCGGCAGAGTCCTCCAGGTCCAGCAGGACCCCGTTGAGGGCCCAGGTGAAGGTCAGGTCCATGGTGGGGTCGTGGGAGGCGTGGCACTGCAGCGTCACGTTCTCTCCTTGGTTGATGTCGGCGTTGGACGGAGCCAGCGTGATCTTAGTGGCATCTGCACAAAAATGAATGCTAGTGATTCACAGTGGCAGGGCTCTATGAGAACCACGCGAAGAATTTAAAAGAAAGAAGAAAAGATGTGCTTTTTTCACAGCAGACATAGCACAGGGCTGCTGTCTAATAGACTTCCTTTCTTCGTGAGTGAAATGACTTGGAAGTATGTAAGTGGCAGCCACGATAAGAGCTGGTGGAATTCTCTAAATGCTAAGGACCGGCGCTTCGGTGCTTCCTCTCTTATCTCCTTTAGCACAGATACACTGGACCATCCTTTATCAAAGGAAAGGAGATAATAACATTTCCTTGCGGCAGCAACAATTAAAGGACATATATCGGGCTCATTTCCAGGTTCATTGTATTTGGGGTTTCTAGTAGAACAAGTGTCCATGATTTAATGTTAAAACGCTTTCTTTTTCTCATACTGTCTGAACATACCTGTCTGAAACGCTCCGTTTCAACACATGTCAGTGGAATTTCCTGCCAGCTCATGTCAACAACATACACTGCAACTGGAAATAAACTGGGACACATTTTGAAAGTGCCCGTTTAAAACTGAAATGGTCTCTCTATTGTATAGTTGTGACATCACAACTGTTCAGAAATCCCGACGCTCGGTTAAAGAAACAGTTTGTGAGCTGTGTGTCTGTCTCTGTGAATTGAGTGTTTCGATACTTTCACTGTATTTATGTAGCACATGGACCTGCTTTATATATTTTTTTAAAGCGACGCAACATCCGGCAGTCAATAACAGCCACCTGTTTATTTCTAAATGGATCACATAAAGACATCTTTCTAAAGAGGTGTGATAGGTGATGAATTGTACAACACTGGTGTACTCATTTTGTGTTCTAAATAAAGCTCTTTTTTTTTTTAAACATAAAAAACATCTAAGTGCAGTGGGATTCTCTGAGCACAGCGGTTGTCTATTCGAAAGCTTTATGAGTTCTCCTTCACATCTGTGTCTCTTTGACTGCAGCCCGTGGATGGTGCATTCAGGCTCACTGTCACGGCTTCCTGGGACTCCTGATGGAACTCAGGCATCGTTAACAAAAATGTGTTTCACCTGCTGTTTCCTGTAATGTCAAGTCAAAATGTCTGCTGAGAAAATGGTCCATTAGAAAGGAAATACCCGGTGGTGACTTGTTTAGGTGTGAAGGATAGCAAAGAGTTTCAAGTAGTCTGACATTTAAATTGGACTCCAGAGTGTGAGGGGATGACAGACTACCAACAGGCAATGAGTGAAAGTTTACAGTTTTTGATTTTTGATGCCCATATAGATAAAAAAATCGTTCCATATACCGTTTGCTTTTTTAAGAATTTTGGCCACACTATGAACTGGGCAGGATATTTTATCATTAAAATGTTCACTTGTCTCATACTTTTATTCCTACATTGGGCTCGTACGTGTGCAGCGTCAGATTCAGCAAACGCTCCTTACATTGTTTCAAATGACTATAAACATATCTTTGATATTTCCATTCTGCAGTTGGTTTGCTTCAGTGTGTGTGTGTGTGTGTGTGTGTGTGTGTGTGTGTGTGTGTGTGTGTACCTCTGACAGACAGGTGACCGGTGCTGTTGGCTTTGCCCAGGTAGTTCTCAGCAAAGCAGGTGTATTTCCCTTCGTCTGCCCTGCTGATGTTGTGGATCAACAGGATGCCGTCTGGAGTTACGGTGACTCTGAGGAGACACAAGCAGACGGAGGGTAAAGAGTGCAGCTAGCTGACTGGGAACAATGTAATGTAATCCGATAGAACATAACAAAGTATTTCTTCAAATGTAATCACAGAACATGGACGTTTTGGCATCACAAAGATTAGTATTTGTACAGGTGTTCCTGTTATTGCGTCCACCAGGAGAGCTTTCACTCTATGTGGTGTAGCAGCGACAGAGAAATAAGTTAGTGTACTGAATCACAATGTCAAGGTTACTCCGTCCGTCTGCATTGCTGAATGTTAATAATACTCCCAGCTGGTCTGCTTCTTCCACAAACCCACTGCTCTAACCTTCAGACGGCTGCTGCACAAGTCCTCAGCTTAGCTTGAAGGAAAATTCTCTTCTTATGCTATATTCTTCATTCTAGTCATTTTACTATCCAAACAAATGTATTCAATCTGGGAATGTGGTGACGCCACTAGTCACAACTGTATGTGTGATCTGGACAAATCCACTATTTAGTTATCATCATAAAAAAAGAAAAGAAACATAGTAGTTATTGCCTAAACTTGTTATTGTAAATGTTCTATTAGTGCTTCACCTTTGACCTTCAGTACTCTTTGTGAGTACACTCACAGCAGTATTAGTATGTGAATACAGATACACACTGTATACACAATTGATGTCTGGCGTCATAAGTGAGTATGTTACCAGTCAGCAACCTCCGGGTCTGAAAAGTGATGCCAATGTTAAAGTGCCTTAAAGCTGAATTCCCTCTACTGTCCATCAGGGGGCGACTCCTCTGGTTGTATAGAAGTCTATGAGAAAATAAGTCTACTTCTCCCTCCCCTATTTATTACCTCAGTAAACATTGTAAACATGAGTTTATGGTCTCAAGCTCTAGTTTCAAGTCTTCTTCAATACAACATTGAAGCAGACAAAAAAAGACAAAAAAGGATCGATGGCAGGGAGGAGTAGCAGAAGTTAATATGAGGTGCACCAAGGGGTGAAACACCTTTTGAATGCAAGACTTTAACTCTCTAGCGTGTATTGAACGCCCACACTCGGGTCGTTTCAGAGTTCTCAGAATGTGTGTGACAGAATCTGATGAAATCAATGGTAATTAAACCGCAGATACAAACAGAACGCAATGGACTGTGGGAAGTCGCTTTTGATCTCACCTCCAACTACTGTGTTTTTCTGCATCTTTCTACAGCTGACATGAGTTACAGGTTAATTTGTTTAATGAGCCGCATCTGTCAGACGCCCTGCAGATGATGACATCACTGCAGCTTCTGCGGTTTATCGCTTGAGTCTGGAGTTAAGAGCGGAACAGCTATTATTATCATAGTTTGCCTGGAGCAGGGTTAGGCTGTGGCAGTGAACTCGATATGAAGAGAGAAGCGTCTACTGCTATAAGAGTCAGAGGGCCAATCCCAATGTCCCCCCTAAACCCTCAAACCCTGAACCCTCTGGGACTTACTGACGTCACCTGATGAATGAGAGACGATGAGGGCTTGAAATGGTGTCAATACGAATGGGACAGCACTTTGCTGCAACATATCACGTTACCAATTATTCATACAGAAGAATTTACAGTTGTGTGTTATCCAATCAGAAACATTCTCATCATTATCACTGGTACATTCAACTACTTGTGGGTGATCATGAACGCATTCAGGGTCCCCTCTGAGTTGGAGACCCACCCGCATTAAAACAAGTGCTACCAACTGTAGGAACTGCTTAGAAGAGACTATTTTTGGAGAGAGGGGCAACACATACAGACACATTAGATTTGGGAGTAGATTACATAAATGGTGTAGTACAATCTACAGATTTAGAGTTAGAGAATGTTTAATGGAAACATTTCAGGTTAACTTCTATGGAGGTGTGGATTGAACAAGCAGCACACCTCCACCTGACAAATAAAGGCACACCTAGTATAAGCAGGTATCAGAGCCATCCTACTGATGCTGGATAGATTCTCAGTGGTCACACAATAAATGGAAACATACAAATAACATATATAAAGAGCCAATATAATAAAATCCATGAAACGCAAGCCTGGGATGACAAACATAAATATGCTAGCTGCTAGTGTACGTTCCATAGCAACTGCCTCAGTCAGGAGTGTCTATTATATTGTGAACTTCATCATTTATTACTGACAAATGATCTCTTTGAATTGGAATGTGTCTCTAATTTCACATTGCCATAGTTGATGACCTGTTTAAAAAAAGCAAAAGCTCACTTCAGATATGAATTATATCACAACTGAGGGGATGTCAGGAGCGATTGAACAAAACAACTCTATCAGGAAACACTCATTATGTACTACGACCCAAGTTGTTGTTCCTAATGGTTGAGCAAGACTAAAAGTAAAGAATAACGACTGATGTGATGTGTTAAATTAATCTAATTGTCACTTTTAATACTTTGTTGAAAATCCTTTGCAGTCAATGACAGCCTGAAGTCTGGATTCCATAGACCCCTGGTGATGCTCTGCCAGGCCTCTACTGCAACCGTCTTCAGTTCCTGCTGGTTCTTGGGGCATTTTCCCTTCAGTTTGGTCTTCAGCAAGTGAAATGCATGCTCAATTGGATTCAGGTCAGGTGATTGACTTGGCCATTGCAGAACATTCCACCTCTTTGCCTTAAAAAACTCCTTGGTGAGCTCAGCAACACCAAAAGACCCGGAAGACCACGGAAGACAACTGTGGTGGATGACAGAAGAATCATTTCCCTGGTGAAGAAAAACCCCTTCACAACAGTTGGCCAGATCAAGAACACTCTCCAGGAGGTAGGTGTATCTGTGTCAAAGTCCACAATCAAGAGAAGACTTCACCAGAGTAAATACAGAGGGTTCACCACAAGATGTAAACCATTGGTGAGCCTCAAAAACAGGAAGACCAGATTAGAGTTTGCCAAAAAAACATCTAAAAGAGCCTATACAGTTCTGGAAGAACATCCTATGGACAGATGAGACAAAGATAAACTTGTACCAGAATGATGGGAAGAGAAGAGTATGGAGAAGGAAAGGAACTGCTCATGATCCAAAGCATACCACCTCATCAGTGAAGCATGGTGGAGGTAGTGTTATGGCGTGGGCATGTATGGCTGCCAATAGAACTGGTTCCCTTGTATTAATTGATGATGTGACTGCTGACAAAAGCAGCAGGATGAATTCGGAAGTGTTTCGGGCAATATTATCTGCTCATATTCAGCCAAATGCTTCAGAACTCATTGGACGGCGCTTCACAGTGCAGATGGACAATGACCCGAAGCATACTGCGAAAGCAACCAAGGAGTTTTTTAAAGCAAAGAAGTGGAATGTTCTGCAATGGCCAAGTCAATCACCTGACCTGAACCCAATTGAGCATGCATTTCACTTGCTGAAGACCAAACTGAAGGGAAAATGCCCCAAGAAGCAGCAGGAACTGAAGACGGTTGCAGTAGAGGCCTGGCAGAGCATCACCAGGGACGAAACCCAGCGTCTGGTGATGTCTATGGAATCCAGACTTCAGGCTGTCATTGACTGCAAAGGATTTTCAACAAAGTATTAAAAGTGACAATTAGATTTATGATTATATTAATTTGTCCAATTACTTTTGGTCCCTTAAAAACGGGGTGGCCACATATACATTTGTTGTAGTTCCTACACCGTTCACCTAATTTGGATGTAAATACCCTCAAATTAAAGCTGAAAGTCTGCACTTAAAGCACATCTTGATTTTTTCATTTCAACTCCATTGTTGTGGTGTACAGAGCCAAAATA
Source organism: Myoxocephalus aenaeus (assembly GCA_038501785.1). NCBI lineage: Eukaryota > Metazoa > Chordata > Actinopteri > Perciformes > Cottidae > Myoxocephalus > Myoxocephalus aenaeus. Next base: position 1,465,415 of record JBAMJR010000358.1, on the reverse strand, counting down.
ATGAAAAATGTGTCAATGTCCAAATATTTATGGACCTGACTGCATATGATAGACTGTACAGCGGCCTGCATCTAACCATCCATACTTTCCTGTATTGAATGCATATCCAGCTATCCTGTTAATTTCATGCTGTGCTACGCTGAGCCTCATAATGTCTCTATTTCATGTATATCCTTTTATTTGTGAGATATCGATTTGTTTTGCAATAAAAGAAGTAACTGAACTCTAAAATCAGAATCCAAGTCTTCCTCAGGCAACTAACCCCAGGAAGGACATGAGGGAAATACATATTATTAAGTATTAGGTATTGGGTTTCAAAACGAGAAGCGAACGCAGCATGCTGTGTATGAACATCAGTATGTTGACTCCGTATTACCTGCTGCTGTTGGTGAGCAGCTCCGTCCCGCGGCTCCAGAACAGGCTGGGCTTCGGAGCAGCCCGAGGGCGACACTCGATCGTCACCTGCCCGCCTCTGGCTGCTGGGATCAGCCTCCTTACTGGGTTCAACCTGAAGTCTGGGGCCTGAACTGGAGGGGCAGGTGGCAGGATAACCGCGCAGAGTAGAAAACAAGCAGGTTGATGGATGCGATGCAGAAGGGAAGAGCATGGGAGATGGAGGAAGAGTGGAAGACAGAATGCTAGTAACATGAGGCTAGAGTGTGGTACAATATTAAATCATATTAAAGTTGTATTTGCATAAATACAAGGACAATTTGCAAGCAACCAACAGAAACCTGGTCTAAAGTCAATGGCGCAGTATGTTACTGCCATTTAAATACCGGTAGTAATGCTTTTAAAAAGGAATTGGAGATGACACTGGTTGGTTTACGACCAAAACACCTCAATAATTAAATTAGACTAGTTAACAATATTTGATTAGCAACAATGGACTTTGACACAAACTAAATGCACTTGTGCCATGTACTTTAGACCATGTGCTACAGATTCTTTAAATAGGGCTCTTTTTGTTCTTTAGCTCTCAATGTTTAATTAAGTATAATATGATACTTTCGTTGAGAAATGTAATTTTAATAAATACATTAAAAAAATCGAATACAATATATTGAATGTCATTATAAACGAGGGGAACTAAAGACAGTCCTCCTTAGACGTGTACCTTGCACCCTGAGCTCAGCAGTGGAGTAGACGGTGCCATGTTTGTTCTCAGCGACACACTGGTACATCCCAGAATCCTCCAGGGCCAGATTGTTGATCTTAAGACGAGGCCCGTTCACCTCCACCCGGTCCTGCGGGGGTGGAAGAAGAAAGAGAAAAGAAAGTGAGGGATGGGATATGTAAGCTGTGAAACAAAGCATACAAAGCATACATACATACATACATACATACATACATACATGCATACATACATAGATGCATACATGCATACATACATACATACATACATACATAGATGCCATTACATGTAGTTATTTTATGTCTCTTCACGGTTGTTTTGGTCTTTTGTAGTATTTGTAGTTTTGTATGTATTTTTGCATCTGTGGGTGAATGCCCATTTTTTTAGTTGTTTTGCGTCTCTATGTAGTTTTTGGTTCACTTTGTAGTCTTTTTGTGTCTCTTTGTAGTTCTTTTACGTCTCTTTGTAGTTGCTTTGTGTTGATAACATCCCTGAATGTTTCACAACCCTCATTAATATAATAACTTTGATAGTCATATGCAAACTTAATCAACACATACAAATCAAATCCATTTTAGTGTCAGCAATAGAAGTCAAGTTACTGGCATTAAATACTACATTTATGAGTAATCTTTTACTACATTTACACTCATAATTGTTTAGTATGATATAAGACACTTTTAGAACTTTGAGCTGTTTTTCAGCAGCGTGTACACCAATCTATTCCTTGTACTTTAATGAAAAATGGATTTCCTGTTCCTGTGATTTCCCTCTAGTTTTCTAAGACATGGAAGAAAATATGACCTTATCTGAATTTCATGTACTTTCTAAATCAAAGGAAATGGACTTTATCTGTGTGGAAGTATTCATGTTACTGATATTTTGTATCAATTTGGTGACTGACCATTGACCATTAGTGCTAAAGGTTTGTTGGGGGGGTGTTCCTGTACCGATGTGAGGGTCAATGGACAGATGATGTCGTATGTGAACAGATTGTAAAGCCCTTTGAGGCAAATTTGGGATTTTGACAAAACAGCAGTGCTTACAGTAGAAGGAGAATTTTAACATCTTTGTGTGTGGAGGTACTGTATGTATATATAACAGTGAGACAGCACACTGCATGTGTTACCTGTGTGCTGAGTGGCTGTCCGTTGCGTAGCCAGCGTATGGAGGGGCGGGGTTTACCGGCAGCAATGCAACTCCAGAGAAGATCTGAGCTAATCTCCACCTCTGAGTCGCTCATCACCTGCAACCACTCGGGCTGAGCTGGAGGTTTGGAGGAGAGAGATAAGGGAAATGTAACATAGATATAAAACAGAGACAGTAAATTGCATAAAATGCATATAAATACTTTACGGAAATGCGCTAAAGGTGCATTACAAGACCTTTTGTCTCCTTCAGACGTGAAATACGTGACATTGCTGGTATGTTAAAGTGATGGTTCTTACACTGATGTTCACTATGGCTTCATTCAGACATTTACTGACAGAGCAGAGCTGAAAAGTTATGATAGCGAGGAAGAGGAGTGTTCTCTCACAAGCTGCTTCACTCATGCATTTTAAAACATATTTGCCCTTGAAGCCTTGAGTGTGAAGGACAAACAGTGAACACCAGTGCTACATTCTCACATCAGTTTAACCATTGAAATATCTGATTGCCAATTCTGAGCTGCCTGCTTTATAAAATCTCCAGAGCATAAGGACGTTCAGTTGGCTGCTCACACGCTGAATCTTAAGAGTTATTCATCCACACAAGCTGGATATTCATTTATTTATCCAGGCAGTCGGCACGAATGGACATTGGATATACATTTAAAGACATTTGGCCGGATCAATATTGTAAGAGGCTTTTTCAACCTGGTTGCACTGCAAGGGAAAAATATGTTTTTTAGACTGATCTGATATGAAAAGATGAGTGTTTCATAGTTAATTTAACCCATTGTGTGCATGAGAGACAATGATTGCGATAATAAACTTATTACACCAATCTCAGAAGGTGGCACAAGACATTTCGTCGCCTTCTCTCTCTGCATGTTTTACCTTGTGCTGCTCCTGAGTCTGTCACAATAACTACTTTTGCTGGCCGAGATATTGTCCCAGAAATAATTTTAATTAAGATATTATTATATATATATATATATATATATATATATATATATATATATATATATATATATATATATGTCATTTTAAGACCATTTTATGTCATTGATATGATAATACGATATCATAATAATGCAAAAAGAAAACTTTTAAATCTTAAGAATATTCAGACAATGGAGTTGGATAGGTGAAAAGTTTCTCACATAAAACATCAAGGTTATGTCCATATATCGTATGATAAGTTTATAACCTAAAAAATGATCAAGGTCATGTCCATTATCGTACGATAAGACGATAACGTAAACATGATCGAGGTCATGTCCATATATCGTTGAATAAGTCGATAACCTTATATGATTGAGATCATGTTATAGGGACAGGTCTAGCTGATGGAGCTTTGTCCTTAATCAAATGGAATTCAACTTAGACTTGTGCTGTGTTCAAAGTAACATGGAAATGTTTCCAGTTTACTTTAAGAGTCACAGTTGCTGCCGTAACTCTCAAAGTAAAAGTGACCAGGAATCTTTATTCACACATACCAACATGTTAAACTGGCCTGACATTGCCATCAGAACATCACTAATTAAACTGATACAGTATGTGCTTCACTGCTATTCACAGCATGTCTTCTGTACCTTGCACGTTGATGCGTCCCTGGTATGTGTCACTGCCCTCTGAGTTGTAGGCTTCACATTCGTAAAGACCCTCGTCATCGAAGGAGAGATCTGGCAGGATGAGGGTCGGGGCCTCGGCACTGGAGCCCGCCTTGGACGGCATCAAACCGTCCACCTTCCTCCATCGCAGTTTTGGGACTGGACTATGAGACAAAACATAGAAAGAGACCGAGGTGAAATAAAGGAATAGTTTCACAATGAAACAGCACACGGACCAGATGGGGAGGAAGTATTAAAGACGTTTTAGGGGGAGACATACAAGTAAGAAGTACACACAAGTTTAAAGCTAAAGTCGCACATTTCAATCCAAAATACATTGCAGACATTTTGCATTGACTTCAGGGTGGGAGACTTACTTTCCATAGGCGAAGCACTCTAACTGGGTGGTATGTCCTGCTAGGTCGTAGGTCTCTGCTGGGAAGCGCACTTTGATGTTTGGAGCTGATTTCCTGGGACTGGCTGAAATAAAATACAATTGAAAACATTCACAGGAAATCCCTTTCAGAGTGTATATCTCAATGTTACACACATGCATACGCAAACACACAACTATAGAGACATTTACCTCGTTAATGATGTTGGCTTGTGTTTTTCTCTGAAGCAACATACTGATACATTTACTGGCAAGATATTCATGAGATTATATTCATGATCTCTAGTGGAGGATTACTACCATTACTATTTAAGGGATCATCTGACCTCTCCCCTCATGCTTGAAACTGGTCATGTTTTACACCAACAATAATCGTAAAAAGAAAACGGTACCAATAAACACAAGTGAACACACCAGGTTCTCCAGATGACGCCATTTTGAGCCGCAGGAAAGCTCTAACAATAGCTTGATTCTCAGTATCTTGATCGTCCCATCCAGCATGTTTATATGGTGTGGTGGGATGAACATTGTTTTTTGTAGGATCTGATAGAAGGGCTCAACATTAGTGCTAACACTAGATATATATTGAAGCTCCAATGTCTCTGTGGACAATAGCGGTTGTGTTTCTGAGTACCAGAGTCCCTTTTGAAAAAAAATCTCTTATTTTACTGCAGCAGGGTCTGACAATCTGCCTGGGTCTCCAGCAGCATGGCGCTGTGGTTGGCTCCCAGTGGGGGCCGGCCCGGAAGAGGCCTGAGGCTGCCCTGCTACTATCACTTCAATGCCAGTTTGTCACAAACAAAACATTGGTAGAGAAGTCGACATTTGGAAATGATCATTGGACCAATGCAATGGGATCGGTAATGGGAGGACATCCTCCCTTGGAGAGTCATTTTATGCATTTTAAAGAAAGAAAGTATCCTTTATTAATCCCCTTGGGGAAATTCTTCTCTGCATTTGACCCATCCCTGGTTAGGGAGCAGTGGGCAGCCCTGTGAGGCACCCAGGGAGCAGTTAAGGGTTCAGTGTCTTGCTCAGGGACACTTCGACATGTGAACTATGGGGGGACTGGGGATTGAACCGGCTACCTTGTGGTTGTGGGACGACCACTCATCCCCCTGAGCTACAGCAGTCAATTACATATTAGCAAGAAACAAAATGAAAAAAATTGGCCTAACAGAGGACACCATCCCCTCCCACAACCACCACTTTCTTATTGCTGCCGAAGCATTTTAATCAGAGTTTCAATGATCACGTTTTTTTTACACAGAGAGAAAGAGAAAACCAATTATTTTATAAATTATACAGAGATTTGGAAATAAAAATGGTTTATTTCAACCAATACCAATGATAAGAGATAAAGGAGGAGAAACCTCCTCTTCCTCTATGGGCCAGCCTCCTCTGGTTCACATATTCCCAGCCAATCAAACCTTGGGGTGAAAAGCTCCAGGTTTCAAAACAACAGCTCCAAACAAGCTTGTTGTGAATACACCCTCAGACGGGGTACCACGTATAACATTAACGCCACACCAGATCTTCTCAGCTATCCCCTCTGTCCTCCGTTTTTTTACATTTATTCATCAGTTACACACGTTCTGCATCACGTGGCTGCTAATAGATCAGTCCTGCATACCTTCCGGCAGCACAGTGAGCTGGTTGGCCTTGCTGAAGGTGCTCTTGGTGCTGATGTCCATGTTGATGGTGGTGAAGCAGAAGTAGTTCCCGGTGTCGTTTGGCTCTGCTTTGGCCACGTACAAGTTGCCTGTGACTTGCGACACAAACCAGCGGCCGTCGTCCTTCTTGATGAAGTTGGGGAATTCGTTGATTAACCAGCGGTAGGACAGAGCTGCAGAGGAGACACATTCATTAGTAATGCAGTCGGACCCATACCGGGTTGTAATTACTGCAGTCCTGCTAATACTCAGATTTCAATATGGAAATGATCAGCAGAGTCACCCGTATCCCAGAACAGGTCAAACATAATTCTGCTGATTTAAAACACTGTGACCTATGGACCCTTATCCCACCTGTGAGCTGCGGGTTTTCTGACAGCTGACTCTCTAATTTTTAAAGGTGTCTACCTGTTTCTCTCGTCTTCCGGGTGGTTAAAAATGCTAAATAACTGTCGTAGCACCCTGAAGTAGAGTGGATACCTGGGTAATGTACAGGGGGCTGGCAGGCCAGGAAAGCTCCGATGCCTTCATACGCTGTCTGAGGACTCCTGCTGTCCGGAGGGAAGTCATGGAGGTCTGGAGAAACAAAAGATTACTGGTAAACAGAGGCAGCAATAGTACACAGTTGATAGTAAACAAAGCACAGTACGTAAATCCTCTCTCACGCTTTCTATCTCTTCCACAGGGACCAACTCAGGCAGCTTATACAGGTTAAAAGGTTAAAAGAGCTGCTCTCACTCACAGCCAAATTTGAGGTTCGCTGCCCGGCTGATGATGGTGCCACAGCGGTTGATGGCCAGACATTGATAGGAGCCTGTGTCTCGAATGGACTCGGGACTGCTGATCACCAGGTTGCCGGCCACCAGCGTGTAGCGCAGGTCCAAACCCAGCGGGACCTCTGTGCCGTTCACGAGCCATCTGCAGAGAGACAGAGTGACGAAGACACAGAGTGACGAAGACACAGCGAACAGGAGAGAGTAAACATAACGGAGCATTACAGGGGTGAAGAGGCTGGAAAGAGTTGATGATGTTGGTGGTGAAGCCAGTGTCCTCGTGTGTGGGAGATGTCAGCACATGTGTGTGTGTGTGTGTGTGTGTGTGTGTGTGTGTGTGTGTGTGTATGTATGTGTGTGTGTGTGTGTGTGTGTGTGTGTGTGTGTGTGTGTGTGTGTGTGACCCACCTGTAGGATGCAGCTGGACTAGCTCTGGCCTGACAGCTGAGGGTCACCTTGCCTTCACTCAGGCCTTCTGGGTAGATTAAACTGTTCGGCTGTTCTTCAAACAGTGGCCCGCTGTCATGACCCGACACACACACGTCTCCACCTGGAAACATGTTCAACAACGCTTTGGTTACACACTAAACCCTATGCCAGAGACGTCCCAATGGTGAGGACCTACTGCTGTGTCCTGGACAATTCTATTGTGTACTCTTAGACAGTAATTCCAGCCAGCCATTACTTACATCTTGCCATTTGCAGCTGGTGCAGTGTTCATGCACCAGCTGCAATCATTGTGTAATGATTAACTTTACTGCTGCATACAATAATACTTTTTGCATATACAGTACATATACAATATATATATATATATGATTGCAATAAACATGAATGTTCTTTCTATAATAATCCATTAAAGAACTTTGAATTCAAAAGAGTAAATACAAATATTTCAAGTTGAGGGATATTTGAACAAATGAAACTACGTGATTTAGAGCCAAATAGACCATAAAGCAAAGGATGCTTTAGGGCGGGGCTACTGTGATTGACAGGTTCGCTACCTCAGTGATGTCCGGTCTGAGAGTTGTCCGTATGTTTGTCTTACAACTTAAACCCTTCAGTGTGTTTTCAGTTCATGAAAGTTAATTGCAATATTTTGGTCGCCTATAAATGTCTTCTTCAGTGTAATTAGCTCCGCCCTCTTGTGTCACTTCTGGTTGCAAAAAAAACAAGATGGCGGCAGCGGAAATACCAAACTGGAGGCCTAAAAAACGTCATGTGGAGCCAGAGTCTGCACAGCGGTGATCAGCTGGAGTCGCAGTAGTGAGGTCCCGCCCACACACCTGCCCAAACCAATTGCGATCCGAGCACAGCCACAGCTGGTTAACGTGAGCCACCTAGCTGCTACGTTAGCACCACAGGGGCTGTTTGGCACAACAGCGAACCAAAATATCTATACAAATCCATGTATGATGAAACAGACTGGAGGGGGTGGGGTTTATGACCTATACTGCAATCAGCCTTCCGGGGGCGATGGAGATCATTTGGCTTCACTGTTGGGGAGCTGTCATGTCGTCCATCATTCAAAAGAGTTGTGAGTACTGTTAAAACAGTCACCCAATGTGCAAAGCTACAGACCCCCATCACTCTGTACAGCTTTATGACCCCAATAGGGAATAAGCCTATATTATGCAGTCTGGCTTGAAATGCAGGTCTAATGGAAGACATGCATCTTTATGAGTGTAGTCAGACTGCGGTCTCTTTTTGAAGACAGATGCAAAGAGCATTATTGTCTGCAGCAGTAAAGCTGCCCACAGACACTGTGGGGAGACTGCAGCTTAATCATTACACAATACTTCTGCTCAGCATGAACACTGCGCCAGCTGCAAATGGCAAGAAATGTTTAATACATAACACAGAATGTAAGATGTCCTTGTTTGAAAGCAGGGGATTGTGTGACATAAATCAGATATTTACATTGTTGGAAAAAGGTTTTAGGTGCAAAGTGAAGACTGGAATATTCTGGACATCCCTATGCTTCTGCTGGTCTCATTTGTGTGCCTGAGACTGAGTACAAGTAAGATAACCCACGAAACATTTGTGAATTCAATGAATTTCATTAAAACTTCTGATATTCTCAGGAAATATGAGCTGGGAAAAGAAGAGAGCTCGTCTAAATCCCAAGTCACATTTAGTGTGGTGACACGATGATACATTTCAGAGGGATAACGGGGCTTCTCAGAAATACTGCTGGGACCGTCCAAGGCCGAGTAACAAGGGATTTCCAACCTGAGCTGTATTTCTGTCGAAGGGTAGAGGAGGACAGGAGGGAAGGAAGAGAATAAATCTGTCCATCCCTGAGCTGTGTATCTAATATACACAATTACTGTGACCCAGTGCATTGTGGTCTGATGATGGCAGTCCAACTAGTTCCTCACCACTGGGGCTTTTTGTCAATACATTCTGAAATTCCTGCCACAATTCCCCTCAGCACAGAGGAAAACACTGGACCTTGATTGGTTCAGAATCCCCACGTCGGTTTACCAAACAGCTCAAACATCCCCTCTGGAGTATAGCCCTAAATTCAACATGACAATAATATATTCCCATCCATATGTAACAGAAGTTGTTCAACAAGTTTCCGAAAAGTCTGCAAAAGAAGAAGTTGTAAATAAGAATCCAACGTCTTGTTAAATGTAAATGTCTCTGGGTGAGTCAAGATAACAAACTTACTGCAAAACAGAATCAATAACTCTGGCAGTGGTGGGAAGTACTGTTACTCCAGTACTGAACAGTTGAGAGATATTTGTACTTTACCTGGCAATATCCACTTTATTCTATTTTACACGTACTTCACTACGTTTCAATGAAACATATTGTACTGTACTTAACTACATTTAAGTTGACAGGTATAGATACTGGTTACTTTATTGATGTTTTATACAAAACACATGATCAGGTGACATCCTCAACATTACTGTCTTTCAGAGGTTGCAGTGACGGTATTGGTATCATCCATGGGTACCAATGTTAGCTTGTCAGCTAAATCCGGCTAGGATACTCACAGCCAGATGAAACTTTACAACCACAAACTAGAGACCTAGACCATTCAGAGGATGTGTGGCTTTCCTAGCTATATTGACAAGAAGGGGTACCTGAGCTTCCACAACAGAAGTGCTCGTTTCAATCACCGAAAAATGTAATTCTTACAGAAATCTCCAAATGTCAAATGTTTTAGGTTCCCAATCACAGCATAGATTTTCCCATGGTGTTCCTCAGGGTCTTGGTGTCTTAATGAGGTATTTTGTAGAAATGTATGATCACACCTATCAATTCAAATGATCGATACCAATGAAGTGTTAATTTACCACTGTATAACCAAAAGAATCGACCGAGAATACTTTTTTAATTGCTGTATTGCTCCTTCTACTTGAAGTTTAACTTTTCATCATAACATCTTTTATAAGCAAATGTTGCTCTTTGTCTGTAAATAAGCAACTGCTTGCTGACACGTTCACCATAACTTCATGCAGGCATAATGAGTCAGGGTTGGGTTTACAGCTTGTTCTGCTGCCCCCTAGTGGCCAAACCTGTCTACTATTGCAGCTTTAAAGGTGCAGTGTTGTCGTAGGAGTCAGCATTTCACCTCCACTACGGGGTCCAAACAATGTGTACTTGTATTTTCTGGCTGGGTTTGAGCTAACTACCGTCCACAAGGTCCAGGGGTCAAAACAGCACGTAGGATCCACACTAAATATTTGCGTACGTTCAAAGGAGGAAATGCACGTATCGGCCGAAAGATATTAATATTTATGAAATCTTGCATATACCTGCCAGTGAGCTATTTCCTTTCATAAATCTAAAATCAACCTGTACGTGTGAGCAGCTGGTTCAGCCTCACATCCCTCGACACGCCCACAACAATTAATGATCAATGCAAAGCAGCTCATGAATGTTGATGCATAGAGATGAGCTGCTGATCAGCTGAATCACAGAGACTACAGAGAGGAATAACACTCTTCCATTCATCTATCAGTCTCACCGTAGGATATCCTGTAATTTCCCCACTGAGGGACTAATAAAGGATTATCTTATCTTATCTTATCATTTAAAAAAAAGAAAGTTTGACAGGTGAACACAATTAATTTATTCATATACTTGGGTTTTCTAATGGCATTATGATTAGGACTTATAATGAGGAAATGGAGTGACAGTCCCCATGGTTACTCCTCTGCTCCAGTGAGCTCTGATACATTAGATAGCTGTTTACAGTCTGTCTGTGTACAGTATGCTGGATCTGTCACTATGGAATAAACCATAAATTAATCAAAGTCGTGTTCACTGCAGCGATTTCACTCACAGACACTTTATGAAAACTAAGATTCTCATTTCTTTAACGCTAGTTGATGTTATCTGACAGATGATGATAAATCCATCAGCTGACCACGAGTGTCGGTAGTTCGGTCTCTGAGGAGAGCAGACAACGCTGATGAAATATAAAGCAAAACTTGATTTGAGGTTTGAGTTAGTTCCTATCTTTTATAATAGAAATATGCTCATAGATATGGCTCACTAGTACAAGCATCAACTGGTTTGACTGTTTAGGATAAAGAGAATCTATAAGTGCAAAGTAACGTGAAGTGAAATGAAATGTGAGAAGCATCATTACGCCTCTCACATTTCATTTCTACAGTCCAGCTTCAGTTCCCCCCCTCACCATCTGCATGTGTCTCCTAAATGTTCGTACATGGGTCAGAGTTTCCGTCAGGTTTGTTTTTATATGTTTGCGTGGGAAGTGGCGTCCGCCTCTTTCAGGCCCGAGGTTCATGAGCCCCTTGATCTCACACATCACACCTTTCAGTAAAAGAGCTGAATGCTTATTTCACCACTGAAGATCTTTAACATCTGAAACCTTTTTAGTAAAACACATTTCATTGCTGCTTCAAACCTAATATGGCATTCATGTCCTCACATACATGCATTTGAATCCTCTGTCAACACACAGCACATGCTGTCTGTTTGTCATTGAGTATGATTTGGTTTGTTCTTCCTCGGAGGTCTGCGGGAGCGGAGCCATGGGACAGAGGGTGGCAGCACTCTACTGCTGTGTTTATGCTGCAGGTTATGAAAGTCAATGAAAAAGAACATCTTTGCTTATTCAGAAATATATGTTTCCGTCAGCCTTCAGGAGATCTTTTCTTTATCCGTACACAGACTTTATCAGCCAGCGTGGATTAATATATATAATATATTTTATTAATGAAGCATTTCCAGTTTTCTTTGCTCTATTTTCTTCTATTCCACTATTTAATGGAAACCTTCCTTCCCTCAATTCAAGGCTTAAGAGCAGCTTTTGGTTTGGTCTTTTCAATACTTGCCAAAACAATGTGTGTGCAGAGCGTTGTTACTCCCCATCCAGTGTATAGCTGTATCATTGCACACACACACACAAAAAAAAGATATATATATATATATATAATATATATATATATATGTGGTAGAGCAGTGACTCACTTGCTTGCGAGCTCATATTTTAGTTGTACACTATGTCACCTCAGCAGTTTAGCTTCATGCTGGCTGCAGCTGCATTCTGGAGAATACATTTTGAGGCTTATTTAGCTGCAGCCAAGTATATCGGTTCATGTTGTGCACACATTCAATCAGTGTGGACAGATGAAGACTTTTCACCTGTTATTCAGCTCAGCACTGATGATGATAAAGAGCACTTTTTACGTGTGCTGTGTTCGGGGGGATGCTATTTTATAGTGTTACATGTATTATAATTATTTTTCCCTATCAGCTTAGGCCCCCCCCCTCAGCTGATCAAGACTATGACTCAGACGGCACTGAAGGCACAGGTAGAAAATCCACGGCCCGCCACTGCCATCTACCTGTACCATTCATCAAACCGGTGCAACAGTTCAATGCCACGGCCCGGTCGAGAAGACGGTCTCCATGGAGACAATTGAATCCTCTCCCCCGACTGTGTGAAACAACAATGATGACATTTCAATTCAGCCCACAAGTCCCAAAACGAGCTGCAACCGACACATGTAACTCGCTCTCCATCTCTCACGCACTCAAACTCAAGCGAAAGCAAAACTGAGGGAAAGTATGGCAATAATAGAAGTATTTTTCTTCAACTTATCACTATGAAGTAAATGTTGATTGCACAGTGTAATGGCTATAGAATAATGACACCATCTGAGTTTGGACTGGTTCCCTGTAAGGCTGGCCATCTATATTCAGTTCTGGGTCCATTTACAGCACAGAGGAAGAGGACAGACCTTGAGTTGTGTCTATGCTGATGACGGTAATGACATAGCAACATGGAGGCTCCATAGTCCATGCCATGCTACAGCTACACTCCTTCTGTCCGTACCTTTCACAATAAAAGCCCCGGACAGACATCACTGCTTTACCAGAGAGCATTTCGCTAAGAAAATAGCTTCCAGTAGCTATCCCCAGGTAGTGGAGATGGTAATGGTAATGTTACCGTGTACTGTGGGAACTCTACCTGTTAGCCGAGGAGTCAAAGGAGGCTAAGAGGGAGAGTGAAACATTCTTTATACGAAGCTTGATCACTAAGTGACAAAACCTGCCTACGTATTAATACCACTGGTTGTTTTAGTGAGTTGTCGTGTCTTCTTCTTCTGCAGTGGTTCAACAGCACCCCTCTGGACCATACGCGCCACCAGCAGAATGAACCAATGAACCAACTGCTAATTAGCAGAACAGCAGTTTTTTTAATTATTTGGTTAAAATTTTTACTAAATTAGAGTCCACACTTGTCCACACAGAACAACGTACATTTCTTCAGTGCGTTTTAGCATTCGGATACATTGGGCTGTGTTTTAATTCATTCAAATGAATTATGTGTGACTGATACCGACATTTGGTCGTGAGTTTAATCTGTTCAATGTGCTGACTAGCTCATTAACTATCTATCAGCAACCAGCAAATTGACACCAGAAGACATTCCCGCCTGGTGGATGATGATTTGGTCATTTGTTCAGCAGGCTGAGGTGCAATACAAGACACGGGGCTATGATTGTAGATAAGAAGGAGACACAGAAAGCTAATGTGGGTCTCACTTCAAAGGCTGACGCTGTCTGTCGTGTTGAGACAACGTCTGTTCTGGCTGTTAGTCTCACCGTCAGCAATGACAGAACAAATAGAAAAACAAAATGATCTGATGGCTATATGCACAGGATTCATCCGTCTGCATAGAGGAGTCAGCGTCATTCTGACTGGAACATGCGCCAGCAGGAGGTCATTTACAGAGCAGATGCTGTAGCAATCTACTGTCAGCCCTCATTATCTCCCGCTGTTGCACTATTGTCGATGTTAGCTTTCATGTGCTGTGCTCTCCTGCTTCGACAATGATCACAGCTCCAAAAGAACCAGGTTATTTTGTTGCATTTTGTCAAATCAATGTGCCGACATGACTTGTGTGCATTAAAGAGGAACTTACCGACAGCCTCCTTCAGGGCTACTGAGCTGAGGACCAGCAGGCACAGCAGGCGCTCCATCATTTGGATCCAGCTGGATTACAACAGGATTGTAAACGGATCAGGAGCAGATGGGATCAACACCTGATCACCAAGAGGCGTTCAATCTGGGCCTGTGAAGGAAAAAGACGATTACTTACATGACAGCTCTAGTAGCTCCAATGAATTCATTAAGCATTGATTGCTTAAAATGTTTTTATTAAAGTTGACTTCCCATCCATTAAATGCAGACATCAACCTGAAAAGTAAAGCCAATGCTTCAGGGGGCGACTCCTTTGCTCTTTCTGGGAAGAACATTTTTGTTTTCAGCCTGTTTTTCGCATCACAATCAGCATCACAAAATGCGAGCTAGCTAATGCTAGTATTAGCTGTTAATTAAGTATTTGCTACGCTAACAGTACCTGGGCCCACTCATCGTCTGCTCCACCATGAGCTCCACCCCCTCGTCCAGATATGGTCACTTCTGCCACAAAACAAGATGGCCATGGCCAAAATGACAAATTTGTGACTTCAAACTCGTCGGCCACAAACTAACGGCTAACGTCACAGTGAAGCCCTCAACCTCTTTTACACTATGCTAGTCTATGCTAAAGCCTCTTGGTCCCGACAGTCAAACTCTGCTTGTAACAACACTGTTCGTAGTAATGTACAAATGTTCTGAAAACATTATATTATTCATCATGTATCATGTTGGGATCTAGTCCTGTCTCCCTTTGGAGGCTAACAACATTTCTAAAAGTCTGTCCATCATAAACTCCACCGATGTTTTTGGTTTGTAAATAAATCCTGATAATCAGATTATTTTGGATAACCCCACCATCCATGTGTATTCACAGATCGGTTCAACTTCAGCTACATCTTTTTACCCACAACACCACTCCCACATATGGTCCTGTTGCTGCAAGTCATACTTAAAAGGGTTGTGTCAGTAGCTAAAAGCTTTGTGGAAACCTCCGATTATTTTAACTGCAGTTCCCACCTTTATCTGTTCCTGAACACAGCCCTGTCTACCACTGGCTGCTTCAGGTAAAAGAAAAATACAAAAAGCCATTCAACTCTTTTTGACACGTGGAGGTGGAGGTTGACTGACAGTCAGTCACTAAGTTCTTGAGTCATTAAGTCAAAGTCAGCTTTATTGTCAATTAGTCATTAGTGTTCTGTTCTGAGGCACTACACTCAATAAAAGTCTTACAAAGAACATTATTGTATCTGTTGGTGCTGCGCTCCATACTAGCAATTTACAGTGTGCAATATTTTTCTTTTTCATGTTTCTTTTTCATGTTCAGATCCAGAGGCAGCTATGGATGGAGGCATTATGCCTGAACACTTCAAACACTTTGCGCTAAAGGTTGAATTTGTTATAATTTAGTGGTCAAAGGTCACTGTGACCTCACAAAATACATTTTGGGCCATCACTCAAGAACTGATATGCTAATTATGGAAATTTCACATGACATTTTAGACAGAGATGGATGCAAACTGCATGCTAACATGTTAATAATAGTAAAAAAAAGTTGATTTAGGTGAATACATTTGGAGACAATTTTTTGTCTTCGACCTGTAATTTGCCCTGCAGCACAAAACCCCTTGTGTGTCTGTCACTACAATACAAAACAATCGACTCCTCTAATCCAAAGGAAGTAAACCAGTTTCCCTTTCAACATAAAAATGTGTTTTAAAACAGAGGAGGTGGATTTAATGGGCTGTTTCAACATGTTGACATGAACTACGTGTTGCATTGCTGCATGGCTCTTTGCTGCTGCTCAAATGCTCAGCTCATTTAAATCAGAGCTCCAAACATTGTTGTTCATTGCGGCTTTAAAATAAATTAGATACATAACTTATAAACTCTTTATCTGATATTTCTGAATGCTGCTCTATAAATATAATTGCCTTGCAAACACGGTATTGTTTCTATGAGTTATTGTTTCATCATGGATAGTGAGTGTAGTGATTTAGGAATTGAGCGTCTCAGAGACTTTGTGGCCACATACTGTAGTTCTGAGTAATTAAAGAAAGCTGATTGTTGAGTTTCGATTGTTTCTTTTTCCGACCCATAAGACCCGTGAGGCTTCTTCCTTTATCCAAACCTCACAGCCAAACCTCACGGTCCTTCCCAGGAGACGATCCTGCGTTTCAGGCTCTGATTCGATCCGTATAAAGAAGGATTACAATCCTCCACGCGTCACAAGGCCTGACTGACTTCACCCAGTCAAACACACATCCCTGTCAGTACTCAGCCACACGCTGCTGAGAGGGACGGGATGGCTACAGCATGGGGAGAATGAAACAGGAAGGAGGAGGACAGAGACAGGGGAATCAAAACATGGCAAATCTGAGAATGGAAGAGAAGGAGTCCACGAGAAGAGGAGTAAAAGTGGGAGCGACGCACGACAGAGGCCATGGCGGAGGAACTCCAACTGACCACTCACTGTCCATGCATCACAGCAGAGTACATATCCAAGACAGGAAATGCATTCAATGTTTTGCCGTAGTAAAAGTGTGATGCACAGCTGCTCACTGACGTCAGGCACATCTGAGTGAAATGTCACAACTATCGGATGAATTACGATGTATTGATTTTATTTTGGAGAGGAAATTGTAGCCCTGAAAGAAAAGTACACAAAAAATATTAATATCTGTCGGTCTATGTTAACTGGTAATCAGCTCAAGAAGGTGCCATTTCTCTCTGTCTCAAGACATCCTTTACAGCACACCAAACAATAATTAGTGACGCGACATGAGGAGATAAATATAATTAGCTAAATATAATATATATAATATAAAGTACGCACTGAAGCAAAACGTGAAGATATTTGACGCTGGTGTGTTCATTATTTTGTTGCAGGGAGACGGTTTACCTCATGGTCAGCTTTTCAGCAACAAGACCTCATTGAAAATGAATCAAAAAACTAAATTGTTTTCCTCCTTAATTCCTGTCAAACTGTCTTTTCCTAATAGTACGTTCTACTAAAAAGCTGAAGCATGGAGCTGCTATTGGACCGGCAGTGTAACCTTGTACACATGTACACTTTTCTCAGTCGTCTGAAGCGGCTGCGATCGGTGTCTATCTTCCACTCAGGAGTTAAAGGACACTTAAAGACAGCAGCAGAAAATGTCAAAGGGGCTTCTCGCGTTGACAGCAAAACTGTGGGACACACACACACACACACTCATTCATTTGCTCCTGCTGCACATCACTCTTTTGTAAAGTTAATTTCATAAATCTGACACCAGACACACACACACACACACACACACACACACACACACACACACACACACACACACACACACACTCTCTCTCTCTCTCTCTCTGTCCTTCACCACAATGAGTCTCTCTTCCATCTTCACGCTTCATAAAGGAGAACAACCGCCCAAGGCCGAGGGTCTTTGAGGGCTATGTGGACATCTGCCGATGGAGCGCACGCTCCCTTCAAGGATCACACACACACACACACACACACACACACACACACACACACACACACACACACACACACAGTGTGGAGTGGGTGGAGGTAGAAGGCGTGTAAAGGCTGGGTGGTGGACAGTGTGAGTTGAAGGTCAACCTTAAATGGACTATTTTGATTATTTAAAAAAGGGGGCTTGTGTGAGGTACAGGGACAAAATTATGATCATTGTTATTTTTGATCATAATAGATCACACTTATTCATCATGATTATTTATTTAATTTAGGGACAACATATTTTCTGTTAAACTTTTACATTTAAATAAACAGAGGCCATGTACATTCCTACTAATTCACAAATTAGGGCTGCATAATATTGTAAAAAATATTGGACATTGCAATACATTTTTTCCTGCGATAATGATAAAAATGCAGGAACGTTCACCCTAGATTTTGTAGATTACATCTTAAAGCATCAACACTGAAAGCTAAATGAAGAGGCTGGATCCACAAAGAGCCTTGTGCTAAACAATTTAACCATAAACACATTGGTTGTAGATATGAATATCAATAGATATTGATGACACAGCAAAACAAGTTCTGCTCCTCCCCAAAGATATTTCATATTGTATGAGATACAATATGAAATACATCTACAGCGGTACCATTCTGTGATCCTGTACTAGTACTGCCGTACTCCTGTCTCTACTGTAGCAATACACTGACTGTGGAGGAGTACCTCATACAACCTCACTTCTAAACACCCAAACTATCCCTTTAAGGGATTCCCAAAGGAAGGACTGTGTTTATTTGTAGACGATGGAAGGAAGCTGTGAGCACAACTGGAAAGGTTTCTTGTGTGAATGAAAACAGGTCAATACATCTAATTAGGCAGGAAATTGTAAAGCTATATGGCAAACTTATTTTAAGTGCATTTCAGTGACACAAGACATAACTTCAGGATTAGTTTTTATCTGTGACTGAAGAGCACAGTTCTTCCTTACAACATAATGCCTCTAAGTGGTCAAATGTTCAGCCGTGTAACTCATACGGACGTTGTGTCACGTGTTCATGGACTTTGGATGGAATTATTTACAATGCAAGTACTGGATCCCGCTGTGTCGCGTTGCAGAGTAGAGATGTCCATCGGCTTCACTCATACCTCCTCTCTCTGCTCCGCTATGTTTACGCCTGAACCTCAATTCCCGATAATCTTATAAATTAAGAATGCTTTCGAAGAACGCTCAGTAATTTCTAAACTATTTTCTCAAAGCAGTACTGAAAAGGTCCGTCTGTGGTGCTGAAAATGCTGAATACACTTTAAAGTGTATTTAAGACGTGCTACTTTGTAATAATACATACATCACAAAGCCTTATGAACCATGCAATAGATTATAAGCTTCATTACTAATGAGCGGTCTACAGCTGCTCTTTATGATTCATGTTCCTGGGTGGGAGTCAGTTGCAGAGAGATTTTGTTTGACTTAGCTGCTGCTGGAGGCAGATGATACTCTGAAACTCACATTTAACCTTAAAGGATGTGAAGTGATGCTTCCTGTGGGATTCAATAATATGCACGTCTTTTCTGCATCACACCTGCTGTATGTAAGCATGTAAACATACACACCATATATGACAAGCAAATAGATGACGCAGACGATGAAATATAACGTCAGGACAGCTCCAGTAAGAACAGATGATCATACATTAGGAAGGAGGGAGAGGAGGATGACAGAAACTGTCAGATCAATTCTTGTTGTTTATTTATTTTTATGCTAATTATATTTTTTTTATTCTCGAATTTAAAAGATTTTTGTCATTTTACATCAAACATCACTTAAATGTAAGATACGAGACTTGGAGAATTTCTGTTGCTTCTCAACGGCTCTCAACATGGCGACGCCTGATCCGGCGGCTAGGAGCTAGCGGTGCTAGCAGTAGAAACTGGGAGAAACTCACACTGAAATACACTGAGAGCATGCTCGCCATGTAAACAAAGCCAGGAACCACTCAGTATGGAGATATAAATGGCTCTTTTTATGCTCATGAAAATACTTATTATCAGGTGATTATATACAAAATAAAACACTAGCACAACTTTAGATTCTTCTAAATACTACACACTTGAAAAAAAAAAGCGTAATCATCCACGATCAGGCCGATGCTTTTGGGAAACACTTGTTAAGCGTAATGAAAAATAAATACTAATCTAGGGGAAGAAATATCCGATCAAACAATATGAACTCAATTATTTTCTTGAGAGGTCACTGAAAACCGCCACATAGTAAAAAGCACAATTAGGAAGACATGACAACTAAGAATTCCAACACTCAAACAT
The DNA here is from genome assembly GCA_038501785.1 of Myoxocephalus aenaeus. NCBI lineage: Eukaryota > Metazoa > Chordata > Actinopteri > Perciformes > Cottidae > Myoxocephalus > Myoxocephalus aenaeus. The sequence goes on along the minus strand of JBAMJR010000358.1, from coordinate 1,445,480 downwards.
CTATAACCTTCTGATAAAGTACACACAAACACACCCTCAGGGTTCAGAGAGCATACCAGAGCAACACACACACACACACACGCTCAGAACATTGTGGTGGTCTGGCTCCATCCCGCTGTGTTAAAGACATCATTAGCACGCTCAGTTAGCTGAGCAGCAGACTCTAATTCCCCAGATTGATGTGTAAAATCTCTCGGTGGTGAGCTGTGTGTGTTTGCTCGTATATCAACCCCTCTGTGACTGTGACGCCAGGCCTCTGAGGAGAGGTGGGCTGTATACCAGTTGCATCACCGTCGCCTGACCCACTTGCCCGACTGGGCAAATGGAAAAACAACACATCGACTGTAAACAAAGCAGAGAGAAGCTCTGATGACATCACACACAGAGGGATTTAGATTGGATTTACTCCAATATGTCTTTACAGTTACAAGATTTGTTTTATGCTGTATGAATGCTCTATATATGTAAAGAGAACCTTGAGAAGTACGACCAAATGACCCGACTCCTTCTCATTTTCTTTATTTAATATGAATTCCTGCTCATGTGGTCGGCCTATTTGCACAACATTTTTGTGTGTTTAGAGAATAGAAGCACGGGCACCAGAGTTCAATCCCTGCTGTGGAGCACTGTTGTGTGAAGGCCCCCTCTGGAAAAGCAGAAGAGAAATACTTTGAAAAGTACTACTAGAGGGACTATTTTGCATTCAGACCGAATGTGGGTTCAACTGTGCGTCTGACCCCACCTTGAGCTTTCTATCTGTGTGAGAATATTCAAATACTCCATCTGGAAATACAAACAGGTACCCGGTGCATACTCAAAAATCGAAATGTTGACATTGAAAGATCTGTAAGTGTGTATGTGCAGTGTTTCCCCCACCGTTAGAATAGGGGGGCGGGGCGCCCCCCTGAAAAAACCCTCCGCCCCCCTGTAATTTTCTCGACAGCACCAGATCACAAGTCGTCATTTAAGTTTCTCTTTCCTATAGAACCGGTCTACACCTTGTTCTGTTATTAAACAAACTAAACGGCCGTATTTTATTGATCTTATCCACACACAGCTTGTCATTTCTGTCTCTACATGGTCGCGTTAACACTTCTTTGCTCTGCGTCGCGCACAGCGGAGTTCCGCCCTGATTCGCACAGACACGTGAGCGCTGAGCACACAGCAGCGGACAGAGAGCGTCGAAAAATATGTCGCGTGAAAAGCAGACCTATATCTGCGTTTTACACGCTCCCAGGGTGAAGATGGCAACAGCAGCTCTCATGTGAGGAGCACCGGAGCAACTCTCTGAACCCGGAGCAGCTCTCCTGCTCAGGTGAAAGAGACAAAGTGCTCGTGTCTTCTACCAACAAGCTGCTGGCTTCACATATTACAAAAGTACAAAGTACACGGACATAAAACTAAGTCATTAATAAATACATGGAGAAAAGCCTGTACTTTCAGGTAAATGTTTTGCCGTTAACAGGTTACGCTTGCGCATGCGCATAGCAACTCGCCGACTTTTGGCTCTTTGCCAGAAGTCTCCGTGACGTCCTTTCTGCTGCTGCTGTGTCTCAAAACAGAAAACAGATCTCAGATCAACGTTGAACATGAATTGTATCAAATCTACAACCCCGTTTATAAAGATGTGTAGAGGCTCACTGCTCCACTGATACTGATGCAACCTGATGCTCACATATCTGCACTCATTCTGTTTCGTTTGGCAAAAAAAAAAAATAGCTTATTGTTTTCCACAATGAGCTATTTAGTAGTAACTAAATATTAGTTATTTTTTTGCACAGATATAACTTTATTTTCATTGTTCTAAGTGATTGCAATTTAAAAATAAAAAAATGTCCGATGGAGCAATCTGATTTACTTGAAAGTGATTGCAATTTTCTTTATTCTGTTATTTATAAAAGCACAGATGGAGTCACAAAATGAAGTTATTTACAGAAAAAGTTTGAGAACCACTACTTTAAGTGTTTGTGTTGGTGTCGTCGCCGCCCGCCGCCGTGCCGCCCCCCCCCCCCCCCCCCCCCCGAAGCTGTAAACCTAGGGGAAACACTGATGTGTATTTAATTTCTTCTTCTGATATGTGTACCCTTCAGCCAAATTACACACCATTACTACCAGGACCCTTTCGTTCTTTTTTAAGTATCAACTGGCTGATGTAAAACTGTCCCATGAGCTAAGACGGTCTAGAGGACACTGTAAGGAGACTTTAAAAAGGAGGGTCCTTTACATGTTAACTTTCAACCCGTTTATTATGCAATCAGCTCTGCAGTAACGGGTTAAAAGTCGCCCTGTACCAGAATTTGGCTGTGTGACTACAATCTTGATTGTATACGCCAGGACCAGACAATTAGAGGGCTGCTACAGTTGCAGAGAGCTCAGTGGCATAATGGTCTGATCATGTTGCGTTGTCTGCTTTACTTTGTACAGTGTGCAGTCTTCCTGTTTAGACGTGGTCCTTCCTTACTGTCGCTTTAACCTTCCATGTTTCTTCGGTCATTTCCTTGCTTGCTTTTACAGAAGCTGTTTATCATTCCTAGTCCAAGTCCTTGCAAAATGACCTGACAGTGATCTCTTGGCCTAGTTGGTACACTTCAGATGGCAGTGAGCGCTCTTTATACCAATGTATTTTTAATGGGTGCTGAGTCAAGAGAGTGCTGTGTGTCAGTGCAGTTTGACCTTACTCTGGCCTTTAGCACCAGTAACCATGTCTTTCGGATCGATACACTTCCGACACCGTCTCAGAGCGGCTCTACTATTCTACTATTTAACAGTGTCAGTGGATGAGGTTCTCAGTGGGGTCAGTGATCCTGCAGGATACACCGAGGACTAGCTTGGTCTTCACTGGGATTCTCCTCGGGGAATAGTGCGGATAAGACTGGGCGCCGCAAAAGGTTCAGCATGCTTCAGAAAAACCATGCAAACGTTATTGCACCTGTTCCGAATGACTACACCTGAAGGCGGCGTGAACCGCCTGCAGTCTTAGAGAGGGGGAGACGCAATGAATGGTGCAGATGGGGATAATGGAGCACACTTTTATCCTCTAGTGTTCCGCAATGCAATACAAACTGTATCGGCACACTGACATCGTTATGTTAAATCTTGAAAAGACAGAAATCTGGGACTCATGGGACTTGAACACCTCACCGGAACGTTGATTTTACTTGCAATGAAAATGTTAAATATATAAGTATATATACACTACCGTTCACAAGTTTGGGGTCACCCAGACACATTTTCAGTTTCTTCACAATTTCTCGCATGGAATAGCCTTCATTTCTAAGAACAAGAACAGACTGGCGAGTTTCACATGAAAGTTCTCTTTTTCTGGCCATTTTGAGGGTATAATGGAACCAACAAATGTGATGCTCCAGATACTCAACTAGCTCAAAGGAAGGCCAGTTTTATAGCTTCTCTCACCAGCATCACTGTTTTACGCTGTGCTAACATAATTGCACAAGGGTTTTCAAGGGTTTTCTAATCATCCATTAGTCTTCTATGAGCAAACACAATGTACCATTAGAACACTGGAGTGATAGTTGCTGGAAATGGGCCTCTATACACCTATGTAGATATTATTTCATTAAAAACCAGACGTTTCCACCTAGAATAGTCATTTACCGCATTAACAATGTATAGTGTATTTCTGATTAATTTAATGTTATCTTCATTGAAAAAAAACTGTGCTTTTCTTTGAAAAATAAGGACATTTCTAAGTGACCCCAAACTTTTGAACGGTAGTGTATATATATACACAGTATATACCTTGTCTTTGTATACCAGTAAAGTAGAACTCTACTCTTAGCTTCGGTAGCTGTGGGGCACGATGCCGATCCAAAACATCCTCTCGCTCTTCGCTTTAGTTACGTTTCCAACAGCGAAAATGGCATCCCAAAAGTGCAAAGGATGTTTTGGATTTTTTACATTGTACATTTTGCAGTGATTTAGCTTGAATATTCATCTGCATTCCGATGGAGGCTCATATTGTTAGATTGTAAACAACCAATCCGTGTTTAAATTGCCACGAGGAGAGCAAAGGTTCTGTTCAGTTACAATATGATGCGTTCAGGGTCTGTTCAGAGAAAAGTATTGGGCAAAGGTATACTATTATCGTGATGTGTCCACGTATTTTGGTAAAATGTAGTGTTGGTGAGAAACTTGAATAAATCCAGTAATTTTAAGGAGATGTTTTCATAACATAAATAGGATATATACTTTATTCATCCCCAAGGGGAAATTTGATAAATTGATATTAGAGATTATTTATGAGCAGTTATCAGTAGCTCTAAACAGATTATTAAACATCATTAAAATTACTAATGACAAGATTTGTTTTTATCCATAAAAATTAAATCTTTTATTTGTATTATTTAAATTGTATTTTTATAAAGAAAAAAACCTTTAGATGACTATAACTAAATAAAAGGATAACGTTCATAACTGTTGATGGTTTACAGACTTCAGAGAAGTTGAAATTATTTTTGGGGATGTTTGCAAAAAAAGAGAATTGTGTGGATCCTCGTAGACCAGCTGCTATTATCAAACAACAAAGGGATCTGAATCTGTTAATATGGATCATTAATGATAGGCAATGAGAATACCCGTAAAAAAAAAATGTAATCAGGGATAAAAGTTGCATTTGCTCCATTTTTTCATTTGTGCTGATCTGATTCCTGAGTTTTATGTTGCGTGAGTTTTACGATCCGTTTAAACATAATTAAAAAGATGCAAATCTCGTCAGCCTGAAACACAATTGCAACATGCCAACAAAAAGGTACCATGAAATATGAATATGGATTTAGACCACCAAGCAGATCAAGCATCTAATTAGCCCTCCAGGGTAACTAACGTCTACTCCTACACAGTAAACACCTGCCCCAACACAACCTTATCTTTTTGCAAGTTAGGCATAAATTGAGCGACCACATACAGGGAAAAACACAATTACTGCGGCATTAACGGATGGAAAGAATGAGCCGTCATCTCTTGATGTGCTGAACTGTGAAACTGAAGAGGACGGAGTGTAATGAGGAGTTCTGAGCCGGCACCCAGAGGGAAAGATAAACATCTCCATGCTGCACCCTGAACCAGCTATTAGTTCCCCATCCTCTCACAGGGAGAGCAGGATGACTTCACCAGGACACACAGACACACAGCAATGATGTGTGTGTGTCCGATCATTACAGAACAACAGAGAGTCTGTGAGTCCCCTTCGCCACCTCTGGCCCTGTTGAACAGAGAACCATTTACTGAAGCACAATGACGGATACACGCACACAGCGGCTGACCGCTGCAGCAGCACTCACAGAACACTCTCTAATCACAGTCACTTGACTTGAGAGCAGAAGTGAGTTGACATATGAAGAGGTTCTTTGTCCTCTCTACCTGTCTCCTATAATGTAAAAGGGCACACCTTGGGACCGATTAGTCTGTCGTCGATTCAGCCACTAGGAAAATTAAAACACGATACTAATCAAATCCACGGTTTACCGAGCTGAAACATACAACCGTTAGAGGTGTGAATATTCACCGGCAAATAATAAAAATTGCAGATCATGATTATCAAATCATGATAATGAATAGTTAGTTGCAAACCTGACCCGTCTGGTTCCAGTCTGTGGTACATGTAACCAGGGGAATCAGTGACCTGATGTCAAAATGATACTTTAAAACTACAGTTGGTAAATGTAATAACAAAATAAGGTTTTATCATATTTATTCTAATCATACGTGACAAAAATATAAGTTAACAGTAGTACATGAGGGATATTCTGGTATATAAAAGGTTAGATAAAGAACCAGATTCCCCTGTCAAACTAGGCAACTATAAATTAAGATCCTGTTACTGTATTATCTATTTCTCTTCCAATTGTTTTCATGAACAGTAGTGAAATGAGAAAGTACCGTAAGTTATTCTTTGTTAAAGTTACCGATTGTAGCTTTGATTGATACTTTTTTATTTGTTGGGTCGAAGCTTGTTTTATCTCAAAAAGCTTAAAGAATAGAGAACTAAATTGACTAAATTAGGATTGAATCAAGAAATTTGTGAATACGTTAACAAGCCAACTGTAAGAAGTTGGCGGTCTCAAGGAAAACTTTTAGTGCTCGAGTTCTGTCAACACTATTTGGGACACACAAAAACATAATAATTAAACAAACGTGGATAAACCCAAACACTCACACAAACTACACTTTCTCCTCTCTGCTTCACTGCATTGTTGTTCTACTTTGGTCCTGGCGGAAGGACAAACTCCACAGAGTGTGAGTGTGTGTATTAGCAGATGTGAGGTGTCGTGGCCTATAACCGCCGGACGTGTGACCTCTGACCTCCGATGTAAGTGCTGCCTCTCAGTAATCACCACCACCTCCTCTGACTTCTCTGACTCCCAGCTGACCTCAGGTCAGAGAAGGCTGTTGGTGTGAATAAGGTCAGCGGGGCAGACAGGGACAGCTTGGCCGTTGAAGTTCTGAAGAGACTTTGAAGTTCTGAAGCTTATCCGGGGTCGGGTCGCGGTGGCAGCAGGTTCAGCAGGCTTCCCTCTCACCCGTAACACTTTCCAGCTCATCCTGGGGGATCCCGAGGCGTTCCAAGGCCAGCCGGGAGATATAATCCCTGCAGCGTGCCTGGAAAACCTCTAATGGGAGGCGTCCAGGAGGCATCCTGACTAGATGCCCGAACCACCTCAGCTGACTCCTTTCGACGCTTTTATTTATTACATATCCAAAGTCCGAAAAGTGACCCAATCCTTTCTGAGTGACACATATTTCGTCCTACTTTTAGACATATAAGGAAACTCTTTTTTCCACCTTTCTTAAACTAGAAAAGTCCTCCTTCAGGAGCTATGATCGGCATGAGTCTCTCCGAATCCTCCGCACTCTATTTAGCAAATGTGCTTAGCTGGCATTTGGCAATCACAGTGGTTGCTTGGATCCCTGAAGGTCAGGCAGACAAGTCTTAAAACAACACTCACACAGATAGTACTTAGACACTACATTTGGTTCATTGAAGCCTTCCATACTGGCCGCGAAGAGATCCCAAGAGATCAAAAAAAACTAAACTATTACAACATGGCTACCATAGACTGAATATAAGAAGTGGACATAGTCACCGTGACGTCGCCCATTGGTTTGTGAATTCAAGTTTTGAAGCCTCAAGCAGCCATCTTGTTTGTTATTTTACCAAAAGTGAGAGTGGGCGGAGCAAAGTACAACAAATGCAGGATAAGACATTTATAGGTGACCAAAACCTGACAATGAACTTTCACTGTTTCTGTCAGGAACGTAACTCCTCTTAAATGAGTTGCCAGGTTTGCAGTGCCAGCCAAAGAGTTAATGACACCGCGGGTGGCGGTATCCTTGATTCTGCAGAATGCAAATACAATGTGGGAATTGGTCTGTGAATAGTTCAAAGTATGTCTTTAATTGGAAAATATAGCAATCTAGAAGGAGAAAGGTTTTCTGTAGAGGACACACACAAACACGGGGCAACAGGGACAGGAACACAGAAATAGAGAGCTCCTTGGTAAGCAGATTTTGGGCCGCCATATTGATTAAAGATAGTTTTGGATCTGTGGCTGAGGTAGCGTTATCTTCGACTCGCCTTCAGTAAATCTTTAAACTCCTAGTGTATTTCTGCAGAGCTGCGCTGGCATTGTAAAGCCCTCCTAGAATTCCACTAATACTGTACACTATCAAGACACAAGGGCTATTAACTCCAAATGGATTTTTCTGATACTGCCAGTGATGATCCTGCTCATCTCTGAACCCCCCTCTGTGTGTGTCCAACCAGCCAACATTAAAATAGATAAGTGGCCCCACCCACCCTTTCCATCTGCAGGCACCCAGGCTCTCCCGAGACCCCGACCCAGACACCGTGACTGCTAAAGTCAGGCATCGGCGCCGCCGGAGTCCCAGCGGAGAATCAGCCCTGGTAACATTGGTCTGTCTGTCCCAGCTCATCTGTCACACACTGCACACGAGCAGTGCCAAGAGAGACGGAGCGAGGAGAAGACAGACAGGGACCGGGAGGTGAAAGCTGGGGTTACACTGAATATGAATGATATTAGCCTATCAGAACAATCCGGATCCTAAATCCAGTGTGTTTAGCCAAGCATGGTGGACTCATCTGTGCTCTTGGTTCTGTTTTACTTTCTACAGTTCGAATCCAACAAGATTTGACAAATAAGATGAATAAGAGGGCATGTTAACTAAAGGTTGGCTTCATCTATATTTGGGCATTTTCATCCACTTGGATTTGTTTTATACAGAGAACCACGCTTATACCTGGAACATGAAACATGGATCTACAGACCTTCTCTGGAAGTTTGTTGCCACTCTTTGTTGCCATGAGTTCCATGAGTTTGTTCCATGTGTTCCATGAGTTTGTTCCATTTGTTCCATGAGTTTGTTCCATTTGTTCTATGAGTTTGTTCCATTTGTTCTATGAGTTTGTTCCATTTGTTCTATGAGTTTGTTCCATGAGTTTGTTCCATTTGTTCCATGAGTTTGTTCCATTTGTTCTATGAGTTTGTTCCATGAGTTTGTTCCGTTTGTTCCATGAGTTTGTTCCGTTTGTTCCATGAGTTTGTTCCATGAGTTTGTTCCATTTGTTCCACTTGTTCCATGAGTTTGTTCCATTTGTTCCACTTGTTCCATGCGTTTGTTCCATTTGTTCCTTGAGTTTGTTGCCATAAGTTCCATGGGTTCATGGAAGTCCATGAGTTCCATGAGTTTGTTCCATGAGTTCCAACTTGTTGCCACTGCATAATTTGTACTGACATAGTTTGCTGTAAAATGTCTCATTCAGGACATATTTCAGTCACAATAATTGAAAAACTTCAGGGATCCTCATTGGAGTGGCCATTGAGCGATATATGTTTTGCGAAAGAGAGAGGTCAGACACTAAAGGCCATTTGACCTCCAATGGCACACTGCATGGATCAGATCTGAGATACCAACATCACAGAACCAGTAGTTTTTCTTTTTGTGTAACACAGACAGAGACCCCTTAATTTGTGAACTTGATCTAAATAATGAAGGACCTGGTTCAAAACTATGAAGAGGACCAGATATGATACGTATGAAAGTTTAACTAGATGATGTGACACTGGAAGACGTATCACTCTGTAGTTGTTGGGACTACACAAACACCTATCACACTTAGCTTTTAATTAATTTTAGCCCTCTCAAAACACAAACTGCGCCTGAAGAAAACCACTTTGGTCACTGCGCCCTCATTTAACATTCCTAAAATAAATATATCGAATGAGAGGCGTAAAAGCAGTTGGACGCACCTCATTTCATCTTTTGGTGAATGTTTGGACATGTCAAACAGAAGGTGAACATTAAAATGCGTAGCAGACAGAGATTCAGAGATAGAATTGTAACTTATTAGTTATTAGAGTTTTTGTGGTTGATACATACTTGGCAGTACTCAGAAAACTCCCAAAGTGTTACAGAGGGCATTCTCCAAGGAAGAAAATATTCAAGTAATAATCCCCATACATGTCACCCCAAGAAACTTTGATTCCCACCATATTCAGCATCACAGTTCCTTCTGAGGGTTGGGTTTCAGGCTTGCACAGCTCCGCTTGTAAATACCCATTCATTCTCTTCAATGAGATCCACTGACTGGTGCAGAAATAACAGCCACTACGCCTTCACAAAGTGTAGCTCGAGTCCTCTTTACGGCTCTGTGTTCGGACCAAAATGACGAGGTGACAAAAACAGTCCAACAGCCAATTAAAAACCCAGCTGGGATTGTCCAGTTTGTGACAGAAGCCATGATGTGCAAAGATTGAAAAGATTTCAGAGGAATGCCAGAAGCAAGTGGCAGTGATGGCTGTGGGTTCATGTTCATATCATATCTGATATCTGTTGCGTGTGGATGTTTCCTGTTCGGTGTTCAGACTTAAAGCTTGCACACCCTCATGTTGCTCTGCTTCAATCTAGCCCAGTGCCTGTGTGGAATGGCTCACTGCCTGGTTCCCGGAGCGTGGGCGGCTATATTTACATAAAGCGGAGTTATTAATGATGTCTGAGGTCAGACAGTATTGGCGCTCAGTGAGAAAAGTAATTTTGTGTATGATTACACAAACATCAAACGGTGAAGATCTAAATTGCAGCTTTAATATTAAGTCACCGATGACGTCTTAATATACGTCATGGATTGCAAGTGTAAAAATGGTAATATGAATGAGGCTCCATATGGGAAATATGAACGATCCCTTGGTTATAGGATACATGTGCATCATTAGAAAACAATATTGATGGTGTGTTTACAATGAGTTAACCGTCACAATAATTACCATATCAACTCATCGTACGATATACTGTATGGACATAACCTCGATAATTTTTACATTATTGACTTATCGTACGATATATGGACATGACCTCGATCATTTTTGTTGACCATGGTATTGCACGTTGTGTTTACATGTGTTTGTCACGAACATTTTAGCTAAAATGATTCCAGACTAAACAGCAGGCATAGTACAGTGGGTGGCTGTGTTTTAGACTGAGGATTTGGTGACAACTTTCAGAGCTGTACTATTTGATAGTCTGAGTGGTGGAAACACTTCAGACGGTTCTCATTAAGGCCTGATGTTCCAGACTCAGCATTTGTCGTATGAGCACTTTTGTCAGATTTGTGGTTATTTGTGGTCCATCTAGTTACATCCTGCTCCAATGCAGTTATGTGACACATGTTGCTGATAAAGTATCGCTTCACAGAGCAGACATTATGTCACTATAACAGAAAAGGATGGTATGTGTTCGATTGGCAGACGCCAGCAGCCACAAAAGAGTCAGAGGAGACGTCTCTTTGATCAGCAGCAGGGGAATGAAAGATAGGCCATGTGATACTAAAGAGATAATAAGTACTAAGCCTAAAAGAATAAATGAAGTATAAGTAACCTCCTGTGAACAGAGACATGCAGACGCACAGATTATCTGTGCGGCTCCGACTTCAGCAAAAGGACTGAAATGGATCAAATTGGACGTTTAAGTCATTTTTTCTCCCCAGGACTGATCTTGTTCCACACCTACACTCATATTACCCTTACCCTGTGGGAAACACAACACCAGCGTTTTGTGCCAAGATTCTCAAACTGACTGTGCTTTGATTTCTGTGAACACTTGAAAACCTTGAGTTTACGGTATATTACAATGATCAATACAAATTGTAGAAGGAAGAAAATGTGAAATGTTACTCATTTTTACCTTCAAACTGTCATAATGTTAAACCTGAAATCCATAATAAAGCCTCATCGATACATCAGCCTGGCCAACACGATCAGCTGATTTTGGCTTATTATCTTCCAGATATGTTAATATTGGTGTCACAGATATGTTTCAGGTGAAAAAGTGTCGCTGTTACATAGTTTGTCCACCAGAGGGAATTGACACATTTATTTTCCTGTTCAGTCGGCTACTCACCTCGGTATGAATAACCAAATGACACCAGATGAACTAGTTTAGGGGATCCTTACAAAACATGTATTTTGGTACATTTGGTATTGTTTTGTTGACGTTCAGATGTAATTTACTGAAGCGATGAAGTTACATCGTGGTGCCATTGTCTGCCGGTCAGGTGAAGTGCAACACAACAAACCTGATCAGCATTCCACAACTCTCCAAACAGAAGAAGTTTTAGAGGAGCAGGGTAGACTAACCTTTGACCTCTGGTTATCTACGGTGAGCAGGATGGTACTACACACTTAAGCCCTGTATCGTCAGTGGGCTGGCGCTAGCTTACCTAACATTATCTGTGCACTAGCTCCTGGTGCTGTCCTGCTATTAGCAGTCTGCAGCATGTTCCCATGCAGAGCGCTTCACTGACTTTTAATTTGGACTCAGTGTTGGAAGGCTTCTATCTACAGCCTCAACACTTCCCAGACACCAGGAGGCTTCCAGCAAGTCATCCCTGACTCTGAGAAACACGCACATGCATGACAAAGTGTTCATATGCGCTCTCACCGTATATCAAGCTTCTTCTTTTTTTGCATGACTGGGCCTTTTATAATTTTATGGTAGCTTATTCTCCAATCAGGAGTAAATAGAACCATAAAAAAACAAACATTTTAATGTCATCGTAATTATACTGAAGGCTTTAATTACTGGAGGGTTTGCTTGGACCCACTAAATTATAGAATATATGAATAAATCAGAATGCATGAAACAGTTGCAGAATGTAAACACTTCATGTTGTACAAACAGCGACGTAGTAGTAAAGAACAAGAACGTCAAAATAAGGAAGTATGCCAACAACTTTCTCTTCAAACTACAAATGTTAAGATTATTGTAAAACAGGTGTGTTGTTGCAGAAAAGTGGGCGTTGGTGTTGCTCTACACTGAGCTGTGCAGGAGAGCAGACCCACATCTCAATTCCTCACTACCTACATGAGATCCAGAAGATGCATTTAATGACCACGGAAAAGTGTGTTAACTTCCTAATTCCTACGATTCCCTTCTGTGACTGCTGAGGTCCACTGCAGCTTTTATACACATTGGATCTGAAGTTATTGTGAGCTGTATTTGGCTTCAACACACCATTAAACGACAAAACGGGCACTGAAGTACCCAGCCACAAGCTGATCTCAAAGCATAAATGACAAATGAAAAAAATTATGAAAAGAAAGAAAAGTGGAACTTGACTGTGGAATTTCAGATGTCAGCAGTTGACACTTCCCTTGCAGATGTTCTCCCAGATCAGCTATCAGGATGCTTTCTCTGAGCAGAACAAAGCATTCTCCCTCTAACCAGCTCCATATCTCCACATCTATCCGCCGCAGAGGTTCATCAGTCATGACGGGGCGCTGCGGCTCAAACCTCTCTGAGATGGGGGGTCTGACCTCTCTGGTCTCACCCCGTCCGTCCCTTATGAGAGCACAAAGAGCTGCAGAGCATGCTGGGCACGCTGACAGGGATCTCCTATGAGGGCGGGAGCGGGGGGTCTGAGCGAAGGCTACTGCTCCACTCCGGCTCAAAGCAAGTCACATAGGAACTGGAGTGTCTGGTCCATTCAACTGGTAGCCTTGATGGAGACGTGGAGACTGTATTGATGCAATGAGGGAATAAAAGACATATAAAGCATCTCAAGATCAGCACTTGACTATCTTGGTTAGTCCTAAGATCGAGTCACCATCTCCAGATAACCGATTCATAATGAATTAATAAGAATGAATAATGCCACCATACACAGTACAGACATAAAAACTATGTGGCCAACGTCACTTGTAGCTTTCCACTTCAAGCACTGTATCTGCGTCTACTATGAATATGAAAATATGCTCAATGAAATATAGAGATAGTGTCGCCATTCCATAGTTTGTCCACCAGAGAGCACTGACAAGAATATTGTTGGGTCATTTAATCAGAATTAGATCAAAACATATGTACATTATGATCTTCCCAAATGGATTCCGTCATAGGAGGTAAGTCTAGGCGTGTTACCGTTGGGAGCACCGTTCTCGGATAAGCTAGTAGTCTCACCCTGCTAACAGTCTTTGCGCTGAACAACTCGTCATCGCTGACCGATGAAGCTAATGGATCTGACTCTGGATTTGGTACTTTAGCTCAACAACAAGGATCTAAACCGTCCCTTGTGTCGCCATGACCTAGACTTAGAGCCACTGAGGAGCTGCATAGACAGGCTACTTAATAATGAATGAACTGACGGGCTCGCTGTAGAACCGCTGAGTAGTGTCTCGCCAAATAACAGTCCAACTTCTGCTTTGCCTTTGATGGATAGTCATTGCTCACTGTTCGCGGACCTCAACGTGTTACATGCCAGAAGCATGCATCAATGCAGAGACAGAGCACAGCATGTTGTTTGGCACCATTTCAGCTCAGTGTCCTTACAGCGTTTTGCCGTCATGCTTGCTTGCCTCCTCTGAGGGCGGAGCTTACATACGTAGCAATCGGCAGTCTGCTAGCTTGTTGCTCTCGCTACCAATATTAGCTTCTTTGACTGCAACAATGTTGGGATGGAAAAGAACGCGCATGCAGGCTGACATCAACCGTGGTCACCTAAACCCACACTAAAGTAGTAGAGCTGCGGGTGGGGAAAGTAACTAACTAAAGGCTAATAAATGTAGTGTCAAATAACACAGCGTTTTGTCTTCCAGCTGCTGTGTGAAACCCCTATTTTTGTAGCTTTCAGCACACTTGTAATCCACTGCAGGTGGATTCATGTTGTGTTTTTGTAATGCTGATGTGCTGAGGTGGCTCACACAGATGCTGTTATTGAAAAGATGCAGCTTTTTATATTAAGGGGATGTTGTAGTCTGATTTTCAAAAGCACTTTCCACACTTTGCACTCATTGCCAATGTGTTCTATCAGCAGGTGTTTTGCTTGAGCCTTACCATGATCGGGAGCTGCGTGCTGGCACCAGTCCCTTGGCTGCCCTCTAGTCAACTGTTCCAGGTATTATAAACAATCATCTCGCTGGCCTTCGCCTCCCATCCTTGATCAAATGCTCTTATGAAGGAAATTAACCGCTCTTGCTGGCTTTAAATGTTGTTGTTGGACAAGGGCTGCTGGGCTCAATCTGAATCAGTCCTCTCCTTCGGTTCATTGCTGACTAGCCGTCTGAGGCAGCACAGTGGTAGGTGCTGGGTTACTTGCTGGCTGTGACCAATCATCACTTTGCTGCAGTTGGCTCAAATTTACTGTATGTAATCCTCTGCCATTGTATCGGGCCTGTTTGAAGTAGCTGCCTTTCTTTATTAATTTACCGGGTAGGAGTTTGTTGCATTTGATGATGCTTTGGGGAAACGGTCAAAGGCCTGGAGAACTGCTACTTTAGCAGCAGGTGCTTCCAGCTCAAGTTGCTCTCTTCAGCTTTTCAGCATTTGCTCTTGTTCCTCCGACATATGCTTTCCCCTTAAAGCTGATAGACCGGCAAGCTGCACAGGCCTGTCTGCCTCTGCTTTGATTCCTGCAGAGGACGTGGAGCTAGATGTGCCACTGCATGCCCTCTTTCTGCGTGTGCGTTTGCGAGCAACATTTGAAACACTTTGTCCTCAGACTTAATACCATCATCATCATTAAAAGCATAATGTTCAGAAAAACATCACAAATTAATTCATCATTACACTTTTTGCTTTGAACCGCGTGTCACGCCTTTCCTTTTCATCACCAGGTAATAATCCCATCAAAGAACCGTGCACACCTTTTTCCTCATCACAAAAACTGACGAGATCATCAAGAACACATTGTACCTCGGCTTTTATCCCCTTTTCTGCCTTTTTTTTTTTTTACTTGGTAGGATTATTTAGCTTAGCTTTCCTTTCCTAGCACTCTGCAGCCTTTCCAGCTTTTCTTAAAAGGCTTTTTAGTTAACGTCACTCCATATTTGTCCTTTGTCCTTGGCTATTGCCGTGGTTATACTGGTCGACTCAGTGGGCTTTAGGGCTGTCAAAATTGCAAAAAAATGACGTTCGAATATTCCCTTTAAAAAAACACATATATTCGAACATATTCGAATATATGTGTAAATACAAAATTCTTCAGTTTAGGTGTTCCGGGTCAGAGACTCTGCCCCGAACAGCTCGTCACACACACACACACACACACACAAAGAGGACACTTCATCGCGGCCGCGGCGGGGGTTGCCAGATTCACGATAATTATCCTCCGAAATACTTTTCGAATTTTCACATTCGAAATTATTCTAATATATATTCGAATTTCGATTATTCGTTGACAGCCCTAGTGGGCTTGTCCAGTTTTACGTGCATCCAATAAGTAAATTGTCTCTTTAGCCACCAGCGCTTAGCATGATAACATGGGCTAGCATGATAATATGGTGCTAACGTTAGCATGATAACATGGTGGTAACGTTAGCATGATAACATGGTCCTAACATTATCGTGATAGCATGGTGGGAATGTTGGCATGATAACATGGTGCTAACGTTAGCATGATAACATGGTGCTAACGTTAATCTGATAACATGGTGCTAACGTTATCATGATAGCATGGTGGTAACGTTAGCATGATAACATGGTGGTAATGTTAGCATGATAACATGGTGCTAACGTTAATGTGATAACATGGTGCTAACACTATCATGATAACATGGTGGTAACGTTGGCATGACAAGGTGGTAATGTTATCATGATAACATGGTGGGATTAGAAAGCTAACGCTAGCTAGCTAACGAGCCAGCCACTAAATTAGATTGTATTGATTGATTGTAATGCTACTCAGTGGTTAAAAAAAAAAAAAGAAGCAAAACGTGAAAGCGATAAACGCAGTGTGGAGAGGAGACGAGGGGGATTTATTAGAGGACGTTAACATCAGGCGGAAAAGTCGGGGTCTTCCGAGTAAAGACCATGCAGAAGTGTCTTAAAACCAGCATTGTCTTTACTGACCAGCAGGGGGCGACTCCTGTTGCAAAATGAAGTTAAATCGTATGGAAGTCTAATAAAAAATGACTCTACTTCTCTCTTGATTTATTCCCTCAGTAAACATGGTAAACATGAGTTTATGTCTCAATCTCTAGTTTCAAGTCTTCTTCAATACAGCATGATGTTCATTTAGTAAATTATGATCCATTTAGAGTCAAATAGACCATAAAGCAGGGTATGCTTTAGGGCGGGGCTTACTGTGATTGACAGGTCGCTGCTGCTACCAGACACGTATACGGCGCTTCAAAACATCAGTCCACAAACCAATGGATGACGTCACTATGACTACGTCCACTTCTGATATACAGTCTATGGTTAACATTCTTTTATTTCATGACGTTGGTCCACGACCATGAAATACAGATTTGTTCAAATTTGGTAAGAAATGTCAATATTACCACCAGTATTGATGTGCTTCATCGCAGTATAGTCATGTCATTTAGTTTATAGCTTAAAAAGTATGTTAAAATGTGCAGTTAGCAGTACGCTAAATGTAGAATACTTCCACTAAACCAATGCCGTCAGAGAGCCCCTCCCCGACGGGGACATGATGCACTTATCTACGCTCTCCTCAAAGCCACCAGACTCAAAATATTTGAAAATATAGCGTACACTTAAACTGATATCGATCTTTTTAGGTGTCTAAAATACGACCGCAGCAGTGCATTGCTTTGCTCCTGTCTGTTTCTCCATCTACTGTAGTAATACAGGGACTGTGGAGAGGTACAACCTCACTTCTCAACACTTGAAATATCCCTTTAGAGAGGCACTCTCCAAGATTTTCATTTAAATAAATGTCTGTTAAGTCATTATCCATCCCCCCCCCCCCCCCCCTTCTGCCAGACTGAAGTGATGATGAGTATTGCAATATTGACATATTTGCAGTATTACAAACTGAGTGTATGTGGTGACATTCAGAATAAATGTCTCAGCACAGATAGATGTGTTTAGTATTCAAAATCATGTGGGGGAAAAATTATTGCTCTCTGATTTTAAAGAAACGTTGTAACTTGCATCATTCATGAAATATCTATATCTGACTCATGCATGCAAGCACAGGTGATACTGAATCACCAGCTGCTCTCATCATCAGCATCCACGAATTCCTCGCCTTCGTGTTGCATTCAATGAGGGGAAATTATAATTAGTAATTTGTGTCTTGGAGCTCCAGTCCAGGAGTATTGCCCTCATTTTTGGAGAGCACTGCTGGACCTGGTTCAGTCCGCCAAAAGGAGCCTCAGCAAAAACTGTATAACGAGCTGAGTCTGCATACAAACCCCATTGTGCCAGACTCAACACAGTATAATGAAATGCTCCCAGCTTCAAAACATGAACATGTTTCCTGTCAGGAATATGGGAACACAGGTGTGGAGGAGCAGGACTTAACCCCGCGTGGTCTTCAGCGAACAGCCCGAACCCCTTCAGTAAAATGACCGACACCCTCGCGACACCTTGAACTTCACCTGAATGAAATGCCACTTGTTTTATCCGAGGAGGACCGGGCTCCTTCACGGGCGTCTCGAGGTGGAGCCCACGCACCGGGGCTGCGTTCAATTGCCATATTTAACATGAAGTTTGGCGTGACGTTCCCCGTGGTGCACGGGGCTTTGTACCGGCAACTCCTGGGGGGGCTCCTCCGGGTCTGTCCGAGGCAGCCGAGAGCCGACACTTGTGCTATTGCGTCAAAAAAAAAAAGGAGACTAAAAAGCGGGACACCCCTACTGAAGCTCTCCGCGTTCAACAACATCCCGGAAAAACAAAACCCCGCATCTTGCCGCTGTGTTTTCAGCGCATGTTGCGCCAAAAAGGTGGGCTGAATGAGACACAACCAGACCGAGGAAACGGAGAACGGGGTTTGGTGACAGGTGCGGGTTTGTTTACCTACCTATGATGCGGATAGTCGTCTTCGCGGGCAGCTGCGGGTGCGGAGCCGCGGATGATGCGCAGGAGGCTGGGTGATGCTGCTCGCGACGTCGGTGGAACCAGCACCCGTGTTTCAGATGAAGAAGCACAGCTGTGTTGCTGTAACTCTCCTTCTCCCCGTATTCAAGGACGAGCCAGCTTCTCTCTCTCTTTCTCTCTCTCTCTAATTTCTTCCTCTCCTCCGCATCCCTGCTTTCTTTCGATCACCTTCTGGTCTCCTTTTACCAGTGTCAAGCCCGCGAAAGTACAGCAAGAGCACTTCCGGTATCCGTATGACAAATTAAACGTCTGCCTCACTGTTCTCACTTGAACATCGAGCTAGCATACATGCTACTGTTAGTAGCTACATTAATTAATCAGTGTGGTGTTTAATTTAAACTGATGATGCAAAAACAACATTTATAAACAAATAATAAAAATAAATAGTTTGCGTCTTTACTGTAAATTAAAGATGGTATTGGCTCAGGGCCGGGGGGACGGAGCAACTTCTCAAAAGAGCAGAATCGTTTATGTTTTTCAAATACGTTTGACTTAATGTCACCTTTGTCTCTCTGACTGGACTAAAGGAATGGAGCAAAAGTTATATTACTGTGGAAATACTGACTCAGAACCCATGATGCCCTTCTACTACTACTATGCTATTAACCAAAGAAATCTAATATACTTGAGTAAATGTTATGCCTAATGTTCAATTCAGGGTATCACGACCACAGTCACGTGGCTTTGTTGGGGATCCTCGATTTACAATTAGAGCAGCCAACCTTATGTATTTCATTTGTCAGTTAAACAGTCTGTGATGGTAGGATTTAGCCATTAATAGCATTAGGTATGTTATGTAACTTAATAAAATAGTAACATCACACAACTGTTGCCTCTTTTTAGGTGGCTGAAGTGTAAATAGTAATCCTCAACATGTGTTGTGTTCTGGTTTCAAAATGATGAGGATATAGAACAATTACACATTACTGTTTTACTGTTTATTTATATTACTTGATTTGTATTTACCATGTGTCTCTTGTGTGCACTGCTGCTGTAATCCTGCAATTTCCCCACTGCGGGACTAATAAAGGATGATCTTGTTTTATCTCATCTTATCTTATTAAAGAAGATGTAGGCTGTGCACAGGATGATTTTCTTGGCAAGATTTTAAGGTATTCTGTTATCAAATGGCTTGAAAAATTGTGCATTTAGCTGCCGTAAATAGGTAAACCACCCCCACTTTACCCGAATGTTTACACCATCTGGCTCTACGCCTGGTTAGCCTAATATACGTCCTCTCGCAAAGAGCTTTAATTTTGAAGGCCTACTCGAATGACTTCCGGTATTCTTCTTGCTCCCCGCGGTGAGCTTGGACGGCGCTAGTTTGCGTCTCCTTTTGTTGTGGCTCCTCGCTGCCTGGAAGTGAGGCACAGGGAGCAGGTGCTGCTCGCCTCGCTCCACACCCCGGCTCCCCGGGGACCAGGAGAAAGAGACCCCTCCAGTAAAGCCCTGCGTGGAGATGGATTGGGTGGAGGATATCACACTTACATGATGTTCCTCAAATATAATAAAATATAGTGTGCTGAATTTAATTATGCTTCACTTTACTTTTACAAAATATTATAATAGCAAAACCATATCAAAAAATACATTCAAAAATTAAAAGTGGAAACAAATAAAGTGATTTATGAATAATAATAATAATAATAATAATAATAATAATAATAATGTATTAGTTTATTTTCTTATGACGTTTTTTTTTAATGTAGGTTTATTTCATATGTTCTTGTGTGTTTCTACGACGTTCCATTTATTCAGTACTTGAAGTTAGAAAAGCTTCTAAAATCGGTTGTGATGTTCATGTATTCAGCTTTGTGAAAGTAAAACAAAAAAAAATAATTTGAATCACCATAACACACATCCAATTTATAATGGGATTTAAGTTCAACCGTAAAAATAAATAAATAATGTAATTCTCGATTTGCTTATCAGTCAATCAATAAACAAATTAGAATCCTCAGTTCATATTATTGAGATTCCTATGCGATAGCCAAATGTAAAATGTTGTTTGTTAATCTAGAGTCATTGGTGTATTCTCTCGGATTGTAAAGCCCTCCGAGGCAAATTGGTATTTGTGATGTTGGGCTATATAAAAATAAACTGAATTGAACTAGCTGATTTGGTCAGAATATTATTTATTGGTCAATATTTTAAAGAAGACTAACAGGCCATGTTTCATAATGAAGGTGGGGATGGGGTGATATGCCTCCTTACCGTTGCTAGAGGACAGGAGACACAACTCGTAATGTAGAAACAGTTAAAGCACCATATGAGAGTAACATGACAGCAGAATCTGTCAAGCAATGGATTACTGTGTGAGCAATAAGCTCCGACTCTATAATTTCATATTCCGGCCTCAGGGTCATCAGAGCAGAGCCGGCGACGCACAACGTGCCACCAATTAGACAGACAGGGTCATCTTCTGACGACACGCAGCAGCAGCCGGCATGCAGAGAGCGAGCAGGTCCTCTCTGATTGGTAATTACTCAAGTCACAGTGCCTCAAGGAAGACTGATAATTCACACTCTTGTTTGGCCTGTTGAATAATGAGCCTGCACGCTATGCCCGCCATCTGCAGCGCTGAGACTACACGCTAACGAGTGCAGATTGAGAAGACTGGGCTCAAACGGATTCAGAGTACGTTTTGGAGCAGCGAAGAGGCGGCCGGTGAGGCTCGCTGTGCTGAGAGGCGTTGCAACGGCAAGAAGTGTATTCATGAAATTAAGCTGAAAAAATACACAACATTATGTTGTATATATCTGCATCTCATATCCACTACTGTCTACATTGTATGTATGCACCATATTGCACTGCACTTTTACTGCTTCTCTTTTGCAGTAAAACTGCATTTTGTTGTCCCAGTACTTGCAATGACAATAAATCAGAATCATTTTATCCATGATGAAGAACACAAGGCATGGGAATCAATTTCTTATTTGCAGATATTGTGACTTTGTTTTTAATTAGCTCGACATCCTAGATATAGGCATACAGGTGTTTCTATGTATGCGTTGGTCTGGAATCACTTTTTTCCTTTGCCAAAAATGTTATAATATACCTTCAGTGAGTACAACAGTGTGAAGTGTATATGTGGCCAACACTTTAGTACCTGTAAAAGCAAAATGTTAGCATGTCACCACCCTAAATGGTGAATAGGGTTCACATTGAAGCTACATCACGTTACCATTCAATTCTCCCAATCACCTTGGAATACATTTTTCTTTGTCTCATTTCCAATGACGTATTCAGCATGTGACAATTTATCGTTTATTTCATGCCTGTCTTAAATAACAGGGGTCGTACAGAGGTCGTATTGCAACACTTCCTGTACATGTTATAGAGGTGGTGTTTGAAGAGAGAGGCACATGTGTCACCAGATGCTCTCTGCCTGCTCCAGCTTTAGTCAACTCACAGGCAATTGAGTTAAATGAAGTAAAAGATTACATCAAATACCCTGAGTGGTTGCCATGAAAGGATTTCAAATTAATTTATTTTGGCCTTATTCCAGGGACTTTCATTTTCCCACTTGTCCTTTTACACTCATATTTGATGTGAGTGCTATTTTTCTTTTTCTCTGAATCAATCCCCTCTGAGCCTCTTTGCTCTCAGATTTACTGATTCTCAATTTTCAAAACACCTTGAGGTTCTGAAGCAACACACACACACACACACACACACACACACACACACACACACACGCACACACACACACACACACACACACACACACACACACACACACACACACACACACACACACACACACAACTCCGACAACAGGCACTTAATATTTCCACATGTCTCGAACAAACTCCCAGAAAACTGCAGGTCCGCTGCAACTCTCACTTCTTCTTAATGAAGGCTGTAGACTTTTCTGTTTGCCGCTGGCTGCTTTAATTGCGTTTATTGCGATTACAATTTTTTTACCCGTGTTCTTCTATTTTAGCTTTAATTTTATGTTCTCTGGGGTCTGACATGACTGAAGCTATAATTGTACTTAAATGTCCTTGGTGTATCTTTTGCACTTTAAATTCCCTTGTTGCTGAAATGTGCCGTAGAAATGAACTCCCCTTGACTTTCCACCTCCTCATCCTTCTCTGCTGCGTTCACTGGCCTCGTCCAGAGTTTGACATCAGAGCACCTTTTTTTCAGGGCATTAAAAAATTCTCAAACTTAAGGCATGAATGTCTTATGGCTTTCAGATACTAAAACTCTCCACTAAATGACTCTTTTACCCACTAACTATTCTCTGATCGGCTATCAACTCGGCACTGAAGGGATCTCAAGTGCACCTTCTATGAAAACCATCTTTAATTATTCAGACTTTTGTATACCTCGTATCTCAGTACTAGAATACCTTGTTGAGTTCATATTTACTGTACCATTAGCTACACTGAAGCAGCTCGGTGACCTCAACGGTTACAGCAATGCATTTAGAATATAACATGTCACTAGTTTCACAATAAATATGCGCTGCAAATACAGAACATAGAAATAAATAAAGTGACCACATGGCCACGTATGAGCATGGGTTGGCCTTGCGGTGTCCGCCAATGGCATGGACGCGTCAATCAGCACTGGTGTGATATCATATCACAATAAAATATGTTAATATGAGAACGGAGTAATTCCACTGGCCCTCCTTTGGGTCTTTGGCGACCCCAGACATGCTCTCCAGCTCCCCGTCACCCCGTCTGTGTTTCCCCCGCACCCGCCCGCCCAAACACCACTCCACTGTCTGCCCTCTGTGCTCCCTACTGTCCTATTCATTTTCATTTGGGCTCTGCATGCACACAAACCATCCACCAACTGTCACATGTCGTCTTCCCCGGGCTGGCTGTGTGTGTGTGTGTGTGTGTGTGTGTGTGTGTGTGTGTGTGTGTGTGTGTGTGTGTGTGTGTGTGTGTGTGTGTGTGTGTGTCTGGTGTCAGATTCATGAAATTAACTTTACAAAAGAGTGATGTGCAGCAGGAGCAAATGAATTGAATATGGTAAATGGTAAATGGACTGTACTTGTAAAGCGCTTTTTCTAGTCTTCCGGCCACTCAATAGATGTCGTCTAACCAAATACCACATGACAAATGTATCAAGCGGTCACAGTGAAATGAAGTTTGAAGACGTTTGTTTCCATGTGACAGTAGAAAGAGATGCAGTTCACCTAAGTGTCCTTTACACAGTAGAGCAGGGACGCCTGCTGGCGGACATTTGTCCCACCAGAGAACTGAATTATATTTACTGCACCTTGAGAGTTTAATGCTTTAAAAGGGCTAGTGTGTAGGATTTAGGGTGATCTTTTGGAATATAATATGGAATAATAATTTTACTTCCATGTTTCTAAAGTATCCCAGGATGGACAAACCAAACACTGGCTCTATAGTGGGCCAATCACATGTTCACGTTAGCTGATGGCCACCGTAGTTCTCCGACATGCTTCAATGGGAAGCACACTGGACCTTTAAGTGTTTTTAACTCAAATTAAACTCACTTTTTTTTTTTTTTTTCCAAATTTAGTTTCAAATTATTGTAAAAAAAAAATAAGGAAAAAAGTCAGGCAATCAAATCCCAGGTTTCTTTTGGTTTGGCTCATTGTTGGCAACACCGAGGATGAATTAGCTTGAGACGGACCTCTTGATTGACAGCTCTCTTTGTCGCTCAGACATTTAATTCTTTCATACGCTCAGAAAAAATAGCTCAGCTTTTGTAAAATCTTTTGAACAAGCTTTTAATAGTTGTTAATGAGATTTTCTCCATTCTACCCGGAGAGGTTGGAAGGAGATATACCTTTCTAAAACGTCATGTTCCTACATTAAGAGCATGTTAGCACATCATTAACTAGCATTAGCACTGCTATGCTACGCAGCTACTGAACACACTGTGATCTGTAGCGTTAGCTTCTATCTTTATCTTTTTAAGCTGTTTTCACTGCTGAACCAGTTTGACATCCTGATATGTCCTTCACACACAGATTGTAGACCCTTCTATCTGCTTCTCTCTGAAATTGCTTTTGTGTTTTATCCTTTTAGATAAGATTCTTTCAATGAGTGCAATTTGTGATAGTGTGGGCTCCATGGTAACTCTGACAGCTTGATGGAGTGGCACCAGGGGGCGGGGCATAGCCAAGGCTTAAATATCTGTGGGTGTTTTTCCAGACTTGCATATCGCAGTCCGTCATGAGAATTGAGCTGACGAGATGCAGTCTGACTGTGCTTGCAGCTAAAATAATGTATTATGTATGTGATGTAGTGAGAGAGGCTGGTCTGCTGGTGAACATGTCTCATGTCCCTTTGACCTGGAAATAAGTTGGAATTCATTGAGACGTTAAACAAATGAAATGGAATGGACTGCATGTATATAGTGCTTTTATTCATAGTGCTTTACAATATGCCTCTCATTAACCTGATGAACCATGATGATGATGATGATGATGCTGATGTGGGGGTGATTCGGTAAACAGTTTGTTTCCAATAGTCCGTTTCAGGCTACTGATGGTGTCTTCACTTCTATGTAATGAAACACAGACTCGAAGGCTCTGCTTGACCTGTAGTTTGAGAGAAGTAATGTACGGGAAGATTCTGCTTTCCATGGGCGAGTAAACTATGTAATGTTTGAAGGGGCCATTTTTAGTTTTATATTTACTCTCCACCTTTTATAAGGTGTGCTGCATGAGTGATTTATTTATTCCGTCTCACACACATTCACTGAGCTGTCTCCTTGTCTATTTCATCTTAATGATGATTAGTCAGCAAAGGTCTAGGCGTCACGATGATTGTGGTTGAACTAGAAGTTGTTTTTTCAATCGGGGAAAGGAATTGAGGAAACACTGAGACGGCAGCAAAAGGTTAGCCGTCGTCGAGCCACAAGACACAAGAGGACAGAAACGCTGAGTTATTGGTTTGTCTGTGAACCAGCTAGAGTCCATTATGAGGCTTATGGAGAATACGGAAATAAGGGAATTTGAAAAATGTGACAGTTTGGTTTGTGTCATAACGTGGTAATGAAGCTCAGTAGTAAAATGGAAATCAGCAA
This sequence comes from Myoxocephalus aenaeus, assembly GCA_038501785.1. Taxonomy (NCBI): domain Eukaryota; kingdom Metazoa; phylum Chordata; class Actinopteri; order Perciformes; family Cottidae; genus Myoxocephalus; species Myoxocephalus aenaeus. Next base: position 1,420,082 of record JBAMJR010000358.1, on the reverse strand, counting down.
CAAACCATAAGAGCTCACAGTAAACTGAGATTCACATAAAATGTTTGCTTCCAGAACAAAATCATGGAAGTTCACCATTCATTTAGCAAACGGTGAATCAAACTCCTGACTGATTTTAGCTTGATTTACGTGTGCCTGGTTTTCACCTAGTTTGGACGTGTAACGCTAGCTTGTTTGCCAGCCAGCTGAATTACAGCTAACAGTTAACCCTAAACCTAAGGGAACAGATTGAATCATGACATACATTTCAAGACTTGAAAAATTAAATTTTTTTAAGAACAATGTCGATTTTTCTGACCTTTGTTGTGCCAATAAAAGAGATCAACAAATTACGTTGGGTGAAACGGACACATTCAAAACGTACTCTGGTGTAGAACAGCCAACAACATGGAGGCTCTGTAGGACGAATCAAGACGGCACACTTTATCCCTCCTTTCACCGACCAGATCCAGTTCTTCTCTCCTTTCCTTTCACATAAAAACCCAAGACGTATACACCGTGTAACTGTTTAGAAGAGGCAACTCAAACTCAGTCAGAACATTCCACTAACAGGAAACTCAATAGAAATAGCTTACAGTCGTTCAGGCTAAACAACAATTTACCGGTAAAAATAGGATCCTGGTCGGCCGTCTGGCTGCAAGAATCTATTCTAACCTTTTATTGAAAAAAGTGTCACAACGGTTTCAAATTCACATCACTGCCAGTATGAATAGTGTTAATGCTAAATAGTCACGGACGAGTATCTCACATTTTTAGATGGTTTATTTGTCAATGAGTCAAAGCCTTAAAACTCTCTTTTATTGGCTTTTGTTTTCTGAGACTGTAATTCATACATTTTATGCTCAGACAGTTTTGTCTAAGGAAAGATTTAAAATAATTTCTAATTAGAGGAATAATTTACACACAAAATGACTCAATTACTCACCTTGTGTTACTTTGACTTCTTGGTGAATGAAGAATGAAGATGAGCTATGTTAGAGTTTTTAAACGGATATTTTGATACAGTTTTGCTGTTGGTAAACATTGACCCCATTTACTTCAATTCATCAAGAATTTTTTTAATTTTATTTCAAGGTAACACAAGGTGAGTAAATGATATCCAAACGGCCATTTGTTGGGTGAAATATTCCTTTAATACCATTAATGATGGCTGTGTGTCTTTGGGGAATTCCATAAGCCGTATCAGTGACCCAGCAGGGTCAAGGGTCCTGGAGCTGGACCTCCTAACTGGAATGCCGCCATTTCTTATTTAAGTAATGGCGGCATTTAATGCCTATTCTATGTTGTGGTAACAACTATGCTTTTCAATGAAATGTCAAAGCATCTCCACTGTTTTGCCCGAACAATGAAATAAATGTCTCTTTGTATAACTTTTCCCGGCATCTCCTGAGTCAGTCTTACACCCAAGGCTGATACTCATCCCCATCATTAGCACCTTGTATTGATCAGCCCAGTCCGGCCTTGATCCTGTTTTACACTATATCATCCTGGGTGGTGAATGACAGGCAGGCCAGACTCTGAAACCCTCCTGAGGCTGCGTCCATCTGTTGCTCGGAGCTGCACGATCAATACCGCCGATGTTAATGACGGCTAAAAGCCTGCTAAGAAACCGGAGAGGCTCTTTTAGCACAGGGCCAGCGCTGTCATCCCCGGTGGGCAATCAGTCCTCGCACTGGTCAGCTGAAGACTAACCCAAAGAGGTTGGTGCTGGAATATCAGGGTCTCAGATTCAGCCCCAGGTTGGACCCGGCTGTTGAGACGACCTGAAGACCTTGAAGATGTTTCTGCCGCCATGATGAGCACGGAGGAGAACAGAGTGGGTGGTTTCACACACGGTGTCTATTCTTCCCTCATACCATGATTACCTAAGACCTTAGGGACCAGAAGAAAGCTGAGAGAATGGATGCTGTACCACGTATCCGTGGTTTGCAGAGACGTACAATGCCGACATTGTATTGTGGCGAATGGGTTGCCTCATCCCAATGACTGCCTTCAGGTCAGAGAAATAAACACCGTCTCTATTTGAGAGGTTAGAAAGTACAACTTTGAAAAGGATTTTTAACAAGCGTATTCATAATCCAGACAGACTGCTGGAGTCAAATGTATTATGAGCGTACTTGCTGTCAAAACAAATGTCAACATTCTAATTAATCATTTTATTCATGGGGCAGAAGAGTCTTTGGGGTTTTGTAAAGGTTCTTCAATATCCTGGCACCTTTAAAAGAGCGTAACTTTATTTTTGTCCAAAACATAAACCAATATCTGTGACTCTAATGTAGCCATCAAAGCAAAGCTTTTAAATGCGCAAGACAGCATTACCACACATGGCTGTAGGCCAAAAATAACACCTGCACCGCCACCACTCACTTCTACGGTGAGTGATGTATCCAACGACAAGACACATTGTGTATTTATTCTGTCACCTGAAAGGAAACTGATGTATCCATGTCTATGAGAGCCCAAACATGAAGTCATTTGCAGGGGTCACAGGGCCGCAGTATACCACTGTTGTACAATTGTCATTCCAATTTAAAAGGTGGAACATTCAGTGTTTCTCATCCAAATACAATTCACAGATTTGCGACAGAGGTGTTCATGACCCAGAGTCGCGTTGTGCAGTATCGCACTGCAGAAAGACATTTCACAGCTTCTGTTCCTTTGCACCTGGCAGATTAGATGTACGCAGTTATATTTAATGAAACTGAGCCACACCATATTTTATGCCGTTGAGAGAATTTAGTCAAAACACTGAAGAACTGATGGGTTAATGCCATTTTTTTAAATGAATTTATGATAGAACTATATCTCAGTGCTTTTTTATCTCTCGCTGCCATGGTTACTCCTCACCTGAAACTCTCCCCATTGGACAAACTACAATAGTGCCACACGCTCAGTTAGTCAGGTTAGACTGTGGTAGAGAGACAAGCCACTGATATGAGGCATAACACAGACGGAGCTGGAAAACTGGAAAAAAAGAGGAGACGGAGGTCTGGATGAAAGAAAGTTTTGGTTTTGAAGTATCTGGTTATTTTAACCTTTAGCCAATAACTCCTCCTTCTTCGTATGAAATCCACATCTCTGACCTTATTTTAAAGCTCTCCAATTTCTCAGCTCTATTTCTAATTATTCTGTCTTCTGTCTAAAAGTGTATCTACACCCTTGTATTGCACATAATGGTGTGATTTTACGAGGAGTTATGCTTTACATTTATCCGGGATAACTACTCACATCATTTTATTGTGATACCCGGCCTCCGTTGAAGCTCCGCCTTCAGTGATGTCGGCTCTTCTCTCAGTCGGTCAGTGGCAGTGTCCAGTCCTGGGGTCACAAAATGCTTTGGTGGTAAGAAGACACAAACAATAAGCGGTCCTTTCCCGCAGGAGACCGTTGTTCATGCCCTGTGTGAAACGATTTAACCTCTGGCCTCAGGGTTCTATGCTCTGGCCTCAGGGTTCTATGCTCTGACCTCAGGGTTCTATGCTCTGGCCTCAGGGTTCTATGCTCTAGCCTCAGGGATCTATGCTCTGACCTCAGGGTTCTATGCTCTGACCTCAGCTAGTTCCAAAATGAAGACGAGCCTCAGGACCAGCCCGTCAGCAGCCAGCAAGTGAAGAAATATGGATGTCAAAAAATGGTGACATTGAATGGTCTTCTTGAATAAAGATCTGGGCTTCCTGTGATCCCACTTCCTCATATGCTTGGAACTTACACGTCTACACCGGGAAGCCTGATGGAGGAGCCACTCAAATCAAGGAATGAGAGTTGTCCTGGACATGACTCAGGGACTCAGTGGACACAACATCACATGCGACAATCTTTTTACCTCACAAAAGCTGGACAGGAGCTCCTAAAGAGGAAGCTGACCGTGGTGGGAACGATACAGAAAAAACAGTCTGAGCTCCACCAGACTGCTGACTACACAGAACAGGCCGGTCAACTCTTCAAGTTTGTGTCTCCTGTGTGCCAAAGAAACGCCAGAATGTGGTACTCATGAGTAGACTACACAGGGATGGGAGCCAGGAGCATCACTCATATCTTGATTGTAATCTATTTTCTTTTTTTATTACATTTTATAAATACAAAAATAAATAAAATAAAAGTAAAGGGCAAATATTCACCATACATGCTGTTTATTTTGCTTGTAATTGGGATGAAGTAAACATCTGCTGAGTATTTTAACATCAAATTGTGTGATTGTGATGAATAAAAAAAATAAAAATGCAGCGGGGTCCACCAGACCCACGAACACTGGCTGAATAACACAATTATGAACACCACACGAGGATTAAGATAAACTGTTGTTGGATATGTATAAGGATACGTTGGGGAGAATCAGCTACTGCTTGTTCAATAGAGAGAGAGAGTGCTACCTGAGAAAAGCAAAAGGAGCAAGCATCCCCACCTGTTTTACAAAGCCTTGCTGTGTCTCAGTTAGATTTTGCTGGGAGGAAGCTGTGTTTGCATCTTTGAACGGTCAGCTGCAAAACCTTGATGGTCTGCTTTGGAGATTAAAAGAAGAAGAAAAACAAGAAAAGATGTAGTTTTCCCTGCCGGCCAGAAAGCGAGGCTGTGAGAGCCTTGAAGATGAAAGTTAAAATGAGTTCAAAATGGCCAGAGGAAAACAGAGCAGAGAGTGTGCTACAGCGTTTGGTCCACAATAAGTGGTATTACAGTATGTACCCTCATACAGTATATATAGAGAATGTGAGTCACACATTTACTATATGTGTCCGTCTGTCTTTGTAGAAGTGGTTTGGTGAGCCATAATAAGATATTTCTCTTTATCACTCTTATTTTCCTCCTCTCCTCTGAATCTCTGAAGACAATTAGCATTCATACGAGTTGTGTCCTGTGGTCCTGTTAACCTCACCCACCCATGGGTGTCCAGCACCTCAGGGTGGCCGCTCCTTTCCTGAGCATCACCCTTCCTGTGCTGGAGTCTAATGGGTAAATTATTAGAATCACAACACTGCTAAGTTAACAAAGCAGAAACTATGGATTTTGTTTTCTCCATTTGATTCACTTTTATATGTACTGGACAATGTTGTCTTTCTGTCTTCAATAGTGTTTGATATTTATACTATGGAGTACACTGAACCCCAAATTTATCCCAAAAGCTGCTTCATCAGTGTATGAATGTGAATGTTAATTAGTTTAGGGGGCCCCTCGCATGCTAGCCCCGTCATCAGTGAATGAATTGGTGTGAATGATGACATAAGTAGTGTTAAAGCACGTTGAGTGGTTGGAAGACTAGAAAAGCGTTATACAAGTACAAGTGCAGGAAACATTGTATTTTAGTGAGCTGTGTTGTGTAAAACTTGATAAGAATCTGTGCTGCTGAATAGAGTTTCAATAGAGCTGCAACAGAATGGAGAAATGGTTTGGCACAAAAGGCATGAATATGTCAACATGTAAAATTGTAAATATAATTAATTTGTGGATGTGTTGAACAGTTGGAAATAAATAAGTAATATTCAAAAATAATAATTTTCAAATCTGTTGTGAAGTGCAAGTGCAGCCGAAATGACCACAAGTGTTCTTGCCCTTTTAAAGGACGACACTTTGGGAGCTGACTTGTTTTGAGTAGCCAAGTATCCCAGAGTACGTTTCCTCACCAACTGGTCAAAGCTGTTATTCTGTTGGTAAAAAAAATCTGAAATGGTAAATGGGCCCCTGTGGTCACTGTAAAGTCTGCTGTGTGAGAACATGCACCGTCCTGCTGCCAAAAACACTCACCAGAGCACCAAACATGGACTGTTTAGAACAAGACCAGCATTAGTCTGGAATGAACATAGAACAAGTAAACACCTTCTGTCTTGTGTCACTGTTAACCTTTTCAAAGTTGAACTCAGACAATGATCTTTTTCTTTAAACACAAATGCTTTTATCATCCTTTATTTGTCTGATATCTAGGGGAAAATACAAGAAGTATGTTGTCAGTGAATGCTTTTCAGATACTGCCCATTCAGTGTGAATGTTTTGAGATTGATGTATTCATGAAAGAGGATTTTTGATTAAAACATACTTAGGGTTGTGGGACAGGAAAGTTTTTTTTTAACATAATATTCAGCCTTGTAATGTTATACTGTATAATGTAATGGCTTTCACGCTGTGGCATGTGGTGACACACTGTGGAGCCAGTTTTGCAATTTACCAAACAACTCTGAGAACAACAACAAAAAGTAAAAATAATTACAAAAACATTTTCCCAATAAAAAATAACCCCCCGTCATAAATCTTAAATGTGAATCCATACATATTCAACAGCGTGCTTCTCTGATAATGAATTACATTTGCTGCTCATAATACAATATAAACCCTAGAGTTTGTGCATTGAACTCCACCATAAACATGTAAATGTTCATACATACTTACACATAAGTGACAAACAGAAATCAGTATGGAATGAGCCAGTCAGTGTGAACTATTGAGAAATGTATCCACTGCATTCATGAAAAATTATGTTGATTAAAACATATTCTGTGTGGTGGGAATGAAAAGAGGAAGACAAAAGGTGGATGTTTAACATGTGCTACATTTAGCATTGTAATAGACATCTTATATAAAGTAATGGCATTCACGCTGTGGCATGTGGCGACAAACTGTGCAGCCAGTTTGATAATTTATTTGTTCCTAGCTGTGACGGTTCCCTAGCTTGTTCACTTGTCTGTGTCTGTCTCTTTAAGACAACTGGTACCTGGAGGTGTTGATCCCTTAATTGTAAGCACTTGGGCTCGGTACTCTCCACGTATAAGCTCCGCCTTTCTGACAGCCAGCTCTCTTGCGCAGGTCCTGGGCATTATTGTTTTGTGTCCATCCATGCAACATCTATTAATACCATCCCAGCGTTCCTAGTTGTTTCAGGGTCTATTGCCACCCACCTTATTTGAATATAAATCACTTTATTGTTTGCCTTAAATCTGCGTCTCCCTCTCTTTTGTCATTGCTTTAGAGCCAGGCCGTGACACTAGCACAACTCCGAGAACTGGTTAAAACCTCTTTTCCTGAGTTGTATTTGTATCTGTTGAGCCATCTGTATGTGTAAAGTTCTTTATCACAGTACGAGTTTCACAGTTTCCCTGCATTAAAAAGGAGACAAAGACAAACTGCTCAAGCTGCTGAGAAAAACTGCCAGAGACCCAATGAACCGGGGAAGAAGACAGAAACTATTACAAGGATAACACATGAGGGACACCTTCTTCAGATGGAAGTGGAGCAGTAGAAAGTTGGTTTAGAGTCTATGACATATCATCCACAGTTGAGGAGGAGCGTCATTCCAACACTGGCCCCATTCATCTTCGTTTTCTTTTATCCCATTTTTCACTTGCCAAATGGTTTCTGAGCCATAGTTTCTCATCTCCATCCCAGACAGAGAAACATTCTGCCAACTCAGAATTGGCTTTGGGGCCAGATACCGATGTAATTCACTTTTGCACTTAGTTTCTGCCTTCCATTCTCCCAAGTAGTTCTTTGGCATTGCTTGATAATTAGTTGAGTGGAGTTAGTGTTTGGAAGGCAGTTGACTGATAAGCGTTTCTCTGAGACATCTACAGTGGAGTGAGATATCATGCGGTCCTTTGTGGGTATTAATTCTTGAGGAAAACCAGACTAATCCGGCCCCACCTGCCTCTTCAGGTCTATTGAATAAAGCCGGTGAACAGCTTGCTCTTATTTTTATGAGCTCCGGATCACTTACAATTTCAGTCAAATAAAATGACAAACACAGAGTCTCTCTCCTTAGTTTGCCAGAGTTATATTGTACATATTTGTTATAGTGGTTTTGATATAGTCCATCCATCCATCCATTACCAGCCGCTTATCCGGGTCGGGTCGCGGTGGCAGCAGGCCCGGCAGCCCGACCCAGGATTCCCTCTCACCCGCAACATTTTCCAGCTCATCCTGGGGGATCCCGAGGCGTTCCCAGGCCAGCTGGGAGATATAATCCCTCCAGCGTGTTCTGGGTCTTCCCCGGGTTCTCCTACCAGTTGAGCGTGCACGGAAAACCTCCAGTGGGCCTCCTGGAGGCATCCTGAAGGCAGGAGGCATCCTGATTACATGCCCGAACCACCTCAGCTGACTCCATTCGACATGAAGTCAAAAGGACATTCTTTTGGACCAATATTGCATTTTTAGGTATGTTTCAAGAGAATCATTTTTTCGTGGATTATGTTTGGTTTTAGTGGGTTTTGTGCATGTCACATGTGATTCAAGTACAATAACAAGAGTGGGTTGACCTTTGAGTGACTGGAACACTAGAAAAGTACCAAACAAGTATAAGTCAACTGCTTTTGTTGCCTAATGCTGTGTTCACACCGAACGCGACACGAATTTGCCGCCGGGCGACGCGACTGCCGCGTTTGTGGCGGCGCGAATAGCGCGTTTGACGCGGGGCGAACAGAGCGAAGGCCGCGGCGCGACAAGAGTTGAAATTTCCCAACTCCGGCGACAAAATCGCGTGAGTCATAGCCAATCAGCGTTGAGAATCAGCGTTGAGAAACTCCGCCCGTCACCACCGGCCAGTGGCGGTTTTGGGCACGGGCGAACCGGGCAGCCGCCCGGGGCGGCACTTTTTCATGACACGTGGGGGGCGGCACGACCACTTACCACTTAAAAAAAATCATCTGGGCCGCGAAGCGGTTTTCCATTATCTATCATATCATTGTGTGGGGAATTGGCAAGCCCCCTGCGGCTGACCCTGCTTGCTGGGGGGGGGGGCGTCTGCGGGTCGTGTGTGTGTGTGTGTGGGGGGGTCGCCTCTGGGTCTCCCGGGTGGGGCGGGCGGATCCACTGTGGGCTATAGAGCGATACTCTAATGCAGCGGCCCCCAACCTTTTTTGAGCCACGGACCGGTTTTGTGTCAGACAATATTTTCGCGGACCGGCCTTCACGGTGTGGGCGCAAACTATGACGTAATAAATATGACGTAATACGACCCGCATAAAGACAATTATAAAGTGCATAAAGATACAACTCACCATTACGCTGCATTAGTGAGCCGGTCCCGTCTCGGGGTGACGGGAGAAAAAGACCGATGTGTGTTTATATCCAGTCTACTGACTCTACTCCGTAACTTAAACCTCTATATGCACTCTGTAACTTAATCAAAACCCGCTTCACAAAGACAGGATGTTGAAATGGAGGCAGGGTTTCAGAGCTTTTTTGGCGATCTCAGTAACTCTGCCTTGATTTTAATCCAGAACACTGAGTTGAAATGGACTTTTAAGTTTCATTTTTGGGGCAACGTATCACGTAACCTCTTGACATGTGTCAAGATGTTATGTTTGAGGCTACGCACAGATGGATGTATCCGGTCTTTTTTCAAAATAAAACATTTTTCCGACCTTTTTTTGCCTGGCGGGGGGCGCTCGGAGGGAGATAATTACGTGTAGAACCGCCACTGCCACCGGCGTCTTGCCGTTGCTGAATCAAACTGCTGCTGCTACGCCAGAAGTAGCGCTGGTAGCGCCGTTATTCAGACACTTTAGTGGGACTACGGATAATATTATGAATCCAGACACGATGGAGTTTGATGTTCTGACGTATGTGGAGTTTACACAACAAGTATAAAGCAGAACTAGTGGTTATTTCCATGGTGGATGAAGGAAACGGTATCCGTTTTACGGAGAGAAGCCAGACGCAGTTCCTGGAGGAGTCGGTGAAATTCACCGAGCTGTGTGCGGCTACGGATGGTGTTATGAACCCAAACACGAGGGCGTTTCATGTTCCGACATGTTTGGGACTTCCACAACAAGTATAAAGCAGAACTAGTGGTTATTTATTCCATCGTCGATACCGGAAAAGAAAGCTCTTTTTCACGGAGAGAAGTGACGGCGATAAGCCACGCCCCCTTTGTCGTGGCGTGATTTGTCTTTGTCGCGTTTGCACGACGCGACAAATCGTGTCGCGTTCGGTGTGAACACAGCATAATACTAAACAAGTACTTTAATTGCATTTTTTGTTTTGTTTTGTCTCAATTTTGTAGTCATTCTAAGCCAAATCATGATGTCTTTTTTACGAAACCAAACCAAGTAGTTTTGTAGCGTTAATTATACATTTAATAATACATTTCCATTGAAAGTTAACGGAGACTACAGTTGTATGGGAACATGTATGGGAGACAGGATTCTTTAGAAAGAGAGTCTTTTGGAACTGTCAAACCGGAAACCCATAAACTCCTCCAGTTTGAAAGCAGGGCGACAGGCTCTGCCTGGGCCCTCTAAAACAAATCACTGGTGAAAGAATACATCTGTTCTATGATGTGAGGACACAGTGGTGAATGGTTGGTTTGGTCTAGGCACAAAAACTACTACTACGTTAAAGCAATATTTGATTGGCTGTGAATAAGGTCTCCATCTAGAGGTGGATGGATGCCCAGTGGTATTCCTTTGACTGTGGGCTTAGAGAAATAGTATTTCTCCCTGTGGACTTTCAGACAGAAATCTAATGAGCAGCTCCACTGCGCTTCAAAAAGAGTTCAGTTTTGTGGTGTCTTTCTGATGTAAGACAGAAGATTCTCTGTCTGTCCATTGACTGGAGTAGATATTGATTTCCCGTACAGAGGGACAGAGATCAGTCCATGTGCAGATGGTCTGCAGTGTAACCTTACTCTGATTAATACCCTGTCAATCAAATACGCTGATTAAGTTATGACAGAGTGTCTGTACACTAACTAACACATGACACGCCACCTACATCCTGGAGCATCCCCCCTACCCACCCTGTCGCATCTCATACTGGATGGGTCTCACGGGAGCGGGCCCATTAAACCCCATTATCTGGATAGAGAGAGGATGAGGGGCCGAGGCATTGATCCGTCAGAGTGGCCACATCTTCTAGTGTCACGCACAGAAATGGATGGTCTACAGGCTGAAAACCGGGGATTTATAAAACTTCATTCTTGCTTTCATCACTTCATGCTTGACTGCTTTAATGTGATTGTCTTCTGTCTCCATATCCAGGTGATGAGGTTGTTCACTTTTACACTGTGATCTGTAGCTTTAGCTTCTATCTTTATCTTTAACCAGTTTAACATCCTGGATATACAGAATATCAAACGCATATTATAGACCATTCTGTCTTTGTTGAAATATAAGTTTGATATTGGAAATCCTTCTCAACTCGTCAAAAATAAGCTGCAATGGACTGCAATAGCCTTTGTGACAAAGCTGGCAATAACTTTAAAAGGTTTAAAAAAAATAAGGATGACTTGCCCAGTTGTAAGGGAAAAATGTTGGGACATAGAACAACGAGCAACTTGCAGAGCAAGTGACCTAGTATTTATGTGGTATGATAACAAATATGACAAGCGAGAAAGCATTAAAGTCTTATGTTACAAATGCTTTGTATGGTGGCATTCTGCATTTCTACAACCGTGAGACGAGGATGAAACTTCTCTGTGAAACGTCTTTTTGATTCACAAACGTCGACATTCAAGGTATCGTGGTTTGCGGACATGTACAATGTCAAAAGAACGCCCGCTGCAGAGCTCCACTCACTGCTCCTCTGGTGCCTGCTGGGAGCCAACACCAAGTCCACGCTGCTGGAGGCCCAGGACATATTGCTGCCCGCTGGAGGGAAGGGAGGCACAGGAGAACCAGAACTAGGACTGAGCGGGGAAGACTTTCAAACACCTGCTGCAGTAAAATGAGGTTTTCTAAAGGGATTGCGGCGCTCGTAAACACTCACACTTTCATGTCAGAATCAACACAAAATAAATGTTCCTCGTTGTAACTTGAAGTGGAGAATACTGATGGAATCATAGAACACTGGTTGCATCCTCTGCATTCAGACAAAAGGCGGACAGATTTGAACATTTCCATATTGACTTATTGGTCCAATATGACATTTCATTTTGACACAGACTTTCAATACGGTCCCCCCGAAGTGAGGCAGAGCTTGTGTGTCCGTGTTGTTTTGAAGTCATCATGAAGGCCCTCTAGATTTAAGGAGTCAATACAAGCCATCTTCATTAGGAATTTAAGAGGCAAACCAATAGTTGGGGCCACAATCAATTACCCGTCTGCTGTCAGGTAATTCGGAGTCCATCCACTCATTTGCAGAATGACAGTTCCTAACTAGCAGCTAATCATGTTAGCCTCTTGACCCCTGAACAGGATACCTCCCCAGGGAGAGTGTAGCAACAAGGTTCCCTCTTTCACTTACAACAGAATGAACTGACCAATGATGTAGCTCATTTCCATCTTTGTTCATTTTAGTTTCATATTCTGAAAGCCATTGATTTGTGTTATAGGAGAATACATTTGATTTAACTCTGGCCTTTGTGTGAATACTGCAAACCAAACTTTTGTTACAAAAAGAGATGATTCGGCAAAGACATTCAAAGCACTGCAGTCATATTGGTTTGGACGTCATTTGTCTTTGTGGCATCAGTTCCCCGCAGAGAGACTGAAATGTCAAATATTTATTCCGTTCAAAGGGAGAAATAAATGGAAGCTGTTCTGAGTAGAAACACAAAGTATGGATCTATAATGCAGCAATATGCTGCCACTGATGGACCACAGTGTATTGAATAAACATGGCTTCTTTTTTGAGAGGCCCAACTGTTACAATATGAAGCAGATAACAAAATAAACAACATGGTAGAATATAAAATAAAATTGACTAGTATAGTCCAGCATATGAGTATCATCATCAGCTTGTGTGTGTGTAGACATACATGGAATTTGACTCCGGTTACACGTTGCTCTCGTCGTACATATTATATACAGTATGACAATGACTTTGAATGTCTTTGAATCCCAAACAATACTATTTGTTTTTAATGATTGAATGAATCATGAATTTACTAACCTTAGCCCAGGTGCTTTAACACATTTTTCTACTAAACATTAGTATTAGTAACTGTAAAAAACAAGTATGTTAGACAAATTGTTACTCGACACCGGTTGTAAAATCATTAATCAGGACATGTATTCTTTGCAAAGAAGGAACAGAGTCAGAAATGCAACGTAATGCTTAACAAATTGCACATCTACTGGAGATCAGTTTTTCTTAACAGTAACATAAATATTTTTGTTGGATTTTTGGCTTTACGACTGAACTGAACTGCAACCGTAATCAGGGAGGAAATATGTTGTATCAGTAAGAGATAATTATAAGATAATACAAATAAGTGGAGGACTCTTTCCCAGGATATGAAGCAGTCCACTCCCACCCAGGCGTTCGAAACAAACCCAAAGTGACAGCGGCTGTAAAGAAACGTACGATGTGAATGATTAATAAAGATCACTTAAAGGCTCCACCCAATTAATAAAAGATGCTGCTTGTTTTAACCTCCACCTCCTGCTGTGCCTGTTCTCCTCCATCCTGTCCCAGCTAGACAGCCAGCACACAGTGAAATCCCCCGCTGGGACTCAGTGTTTGGGCTGGGTGTCTGCACTGAGGCTCTGCTAGCCATGCGGCACCGAGGAGCCTGACAGGGATGAGGAGAGGGGGGTGGAGGGATTGGAAAGTAGAGAGGGAAAGGAACAGAAGGTAGTGATTTTACTTTTTAAAAGCCAGAGCCTTCCCCACCCTGTCTGTGGCTCTCAGCCCCAAGCCCACAAAGATGATCTTTAAAAAACCTGATCACAGCATAAAAAAGCCTCAAGCAGCCGGGCACTAGTTTTTATCAAACTTTCTGAAAACAGGAAGAAATAATGCATTTGTTGGGAACTATTTTCTGTTGCGGATTAATCCACAATGGGTTCTTTTTTGAGTAATTGTGGCAGCAGAACGGTGTTTGTGTGTGTGTGTGTGTGTGTGTGTGTGTGTGTGTGTGTGTGTGTGTGTGTGTGTGTGTGTGTTCATGTTAATAAAGGAACATGCAAACTCCTCAAAACCTTACTAAGTAAAATAATTCTGATCAATGACATTTTGGAAACTGGTTAACTGTTAATACGTCCAGCCTCCTCAACTGCAGGAAATGAGTTCACTTTGATGAGTGGTTTGTCACAGTTTAAGATTTACAAAATTGAGGGAGTTCCATCAATTTTGCTCAAGCTGATGTACTATATTTGTACTCTTGCAGTGTGTATGTTACCCAATGCACTATTATGTTCTCTAATGCACTATATTCTTTTATCTAATGTACATTATGTGTTCCCTATTGCACTATATTATTTGCCTAATGCACAATATTTGTTTCCTTATGCACAATATATGTTAACTAATGTGCTATAGTTGCTTTTGTTGTTGTGGTTTTTGTTAATTCAATTTGAAAACTGAGTTGAACGGGGCCATTTCTAATTTTTTTATTTTACATTTTGGAGCAAAACACATTAATTGAAAAATGTGATTAAGCAATAGTGTTGCTAATTGTTGCCGGGTTATTATAATTTATTTTCCTTTGTATCGGACCTGCTGATTAATTTGGCACATTGTTTGTCCACACAATGGGAACAATATGCTCGAGGACACTTTGACAATGACAGTAGACGAGCTCATCATTACTGGCTGATATGCTTGTTTTTCATTTTTAACATCTTATTGCGATGATTTTTTTTCTCTATTTCATGTATTGTCTTGTAGTCATTTTAGTTTTTTTTCATTATAATGGACAGATTGATTGATTCATCCCGTGAATGATAAATCAGCAGTAAAGCATTTCTCATACGTCAGAGTCCTGTGTTTAGATCATTTCATATGTGCCCAGATTGATAATGCTACGACTGAATTAAAGTATAGTAAAACTTAATTATTTATCATTTAATTACTTATTCATCAGAGCCTGGGGACTGCCTCCAGGGCCCCCGAAGTTCCTCTGAGGCCACTTTATGTCTCACTTACGCTCACCTGTTTGTTTTAAGCTCCACAGATTTGATTTTGATCAGCATTTCGATTCAATTCAATTTATTTTGTGTAGCCCAAAATCACAAATTTGCCTCAGTGGGCTTTACAATCTGTACACATGCGTCATCCTCTGTCCCGGGACCTCACATCTGAAAAGGAAAACCTCCCCCCAAAAAACCTTTAACGGAGAGAAAAAGGGAAGAAACCTTCGGGAGAGCAACAGAGGAGGATCCCTCTATCGGGATGGACAGAAGTACAATAGTGTACAGAATGAACATCATAACAGAGTTATAACACATTCAATGCATTTTGATATTTATATCAATTCCAATTTTATTCTAGACCATCGTGAGGAAATGAAACTCAGTCATAGTTAAACTGATGTTAGCTCTTGATCAGCAGGTTTTATAAAGCTGAAATAGATCTTTGCAGCAACTCACTAAAGGGCTTTTTCTGGTCAAGCAAATCAAATCAAATATATTATTTGTCATTGTTTATTGCTATTTCAGCGATCTCATCCATTGTTCTCACACACTGAGACGGTGGGACAGAGGAGGGAGAAGGGAGGGACGGGGGAATGGAGCTGAGTGATGTGGGTGAGAGAAGGTGGGGGTCTCCTCTCTGTGATATGAGCTAATGGCTCTCTGCTGGCATCTGGCTACTGTGTATACATGCAGCTCATTAAAGAGTCACTGTGTAACCCCCGAGAGAGAGCCGGAGGGAGGAAGGAGGAGGGAGGGGTATGATGTTGGGTGAGGCGTAACGCCACGATGACAGCGGCATCAAATTAGCTCCATTTCCTTCTACAGTGGGACATTGTCTCCCATTGATTTGTGTCCCACTGCCTTTTCAGTGAGTACTGCTGTTCCCTGTGGTCCTGATTGGGGTTGTTTGTTGTTTTCTTGTGGAGACCCACAGGCCAAACAAGTGCAGGCAGCGCCGTGCCACCGGAATCATCACCAGTGAATTATAATCAATTATCTATAATTGAGGCGCTCTTCTTGCCAGAGCTTAACTAGTAACGGCTGACTATTATTAAGCCAGTGAACAAGAGTCATCATCAATTAGATGAACAAAAAATTAAAAAATAATAATAATTTAAGTTAAAATCACTTACTTTACACAGACTTTAAAAGTTGTTTAAGCTATAATGTCTGGAGTATGGACGGCCATTAGGAAGTTCAAGACTCTCGAATGGACGATCGAGGCCAAACCTGTGTTTTTATATTTTAAGTTTCTGATGTCAGTCCAGCTGTCAGACCGGGATGGAGTTAGCAGTATAGGTCCAGTGCAGCTGTATGGCCTGTCCAATTCTTTTCGTGAGAAAAAATAACCCCCTCTTTGTGCATATTAATGTGCATAAGATACATCAACCGTGCATGAGGGACAGCAAATGTAAATGGAGAGAAAGCAGACAGAGGGAGGTGGATGAAGAGTGGAAGAAAGAGAGAACAGATGGACAATGAACAGGACAGCACTGCCGCACCAGAAGGAGGACCTCCGCATCCATCTAGATATTCTTTTTCAATGTGAGGATATGCAACGAGGAGACAATGACAGCAAAAGAGGTGTAGAGAGAGAGATGGATGAGCGGAAGATGATGGATGAGAGAGAGCTGGGACCTGCTGCCTAAAGTAAAGTGCTAAGATGGCTCATGATGCATAGGGTCTTGGTGGGAGAGGTTAAGTGCAGGACTCTGGTGGAGCCTCGTGGTGACAGAAAGATGAAGTGGTTTACACTTAAGATTCAACACAGGTTTCTGAGGTAATTCACATGTCCACCTCGCTCACCTCGACTACATCTTCATTAGCATATGTGTGACCTATAGCTTAACTGTTGAGTGGAATAGCATATGGAACACAACAGTTGAGTTGCGGACCCGGCACAGCAGGAGACTGAGCAAGAAATACAGAGTTGAAGCAATGAGCAAAAATAAACCACAAAAATGTCAAACTCTTGCTTTTATTACTTACAGAAACAGGGTCAAATCAAAGGGACAGGGTGGTCCTGGTGGCAGTCACCTTATTGAAGGGAACAGTCACTAAAAGCTCCAAGGGCCTGAGCGAAATAAAAAAGGGAGCAGACGAACAGTCATATGTGTCATTTGTATAATCTGTCATACGTCTTGTGGAAGCCTCACACGTCCAAACATGTCCATGACATCCGGCCAACAGGGCCACCAGAAAACCCAGACATCTGAACTCTGCAAACGCCCTTTTTCTTAGTGAGTCTGGAGGAGTCTGATTATCTTGTTGCGGTCCGTGGAGGGAGCCTGTTACCTCACTTCCCAGGAGAATGTCCTCCCAAGAAGAACAACAGCATCAGCAAAAAGCCCAAGCATACAGGACAGTATGTTTTACCATACAAAGCCCACTAATAGCCATATGAATCTTGACTCTTGAAGACAACATGGACTTTCACAGGGTTCTTCATTCAACGTCAACACTAGTTTCTTTAAGAACAATCCTTCCCTAACATTAACTACCATGTAACCATGGCCATGAAGGTCAACCAATCCTAACAAGTATCCATTTGTACCCCGACCAAGTTGTTTTTGTGCCTTAACCCAGCGGTCCCCGACCACCTGGTCCGTGGTCGGAAATATGTTTTATTTTGAAAAATGACCGGATACATCGGTCTGTGCGTAACCTCAGACGTAACTTCTTGGCACATGTCAAGAAGTTACGCGATACGTTACCCAAAAATGCAAGTCCATTTCAACTCTGCCAGTGTTCTGGATTAAAATCAAGACAGAATTTCCTGAGATCGCCAAAAAGCTCTGAAAACCTGCTTCTATTTCCAACATCCTGTCTTTGTGAATCGGGTTATAAATTACGGAGTAGACTGGACATAAAGGTTTTTAATTAAGGAGTAGACATGACATAAAGAACACACGTTGGGTGTCATTGTCTCCCATCACCCAGAGATGGGACCGGCTCGTAGCAGAGAAACAAGCTCAGGGCTCCCACTAATTAGGCGTAGTGGTGAGTTTTATATGTATGCACTTTATAATGGTTTTATAACGGCTTTATGCCGGTCGTATCATTTTATTACGTCATATTTATTGCCCACACTGTGAAGGCCGGTCCGTGAAAATGTTGTCTTACACGAAACCGGTCCATGGTGGAAAAAAGGTTGGGGACCGCTGCCTTAATTAACCTAATCAAAACATAGCCATTCTCTTGTCAAATCATAAAACAGATTTATTTCTCAACGGTTCTGGAAGGCACTAACACTTATGTTGTCCTGCCGTAAATCGCATCAGATTAGAAAACCCCTTCATGCTTCCTGCCCTCAGGAAACCCAACTCAATGGCCTTCAAGCAGCAATAACAGAATAAGTAGACAAGAGTGTCTATTGAATTGCCTTCACGGTGAGTCACAACAAACTGCAGCTAACTGTTAACTCCTCTTACCTATACATGTTCCCTGTTGCACTACATATGTGACCTAATGTGCTATATTTGTTCCCTTACGCACTATATTTGTTCCCTGATGTACTATATTTGTACTCTTGCAGTGTGTATGTTACCCAATGCACTATTATGTTCTCTAATGCACTATATTCTTTTATCTAATGTACATTATGTGTTCCCTATTGCACTATATTATTTGCCTAATGCACAATATTTGTTTCCTTATGCATAATATATGTTAACTAATGTGCTATTATTGTTACATAATGTACATTATGTGTTCCGTAATGCACAGTATTTGTACATAAGCTAGCTAATGCACTATTCTGCTCCCTAATGCACTAAATGTGTTACCTAATGTACATATTTTGTTCCCATATATGTTACATAATGTGCTATATTTGTTCCCTGGTGCACTAAATATGCTACCTGATGTACTATTTCACCTCCTAATGCACTATACGTCTTACCTAATGCACTATATTTGTTACATATTGCAGTATAATGCCTACTTAATGCACTGCACTTGTTACCTAATCTACCAGATTTGCACTAATTATTATGGCATGATTACTGTAGAAATGTATTGAACCTGAGTGAAGATAGGTGCTGTGTTCTTTCACGTATGTCTGGAATAATTTACTTTTGACAGGGACTGTGTCCTAAATTAATCTCTATTTACTGTATAGTGCACTATGTTTACTGTTTGCCATTTGAGTGTCCACAATCTGAGTGTAAATTGTATTCACTCTGTAGCAGTGTGAATGTGGTATTAACAATTTAGCTTTTGCTGAAGAAGTTTGTATAAAATGAAGCTGAGCGCACAATCAGACTGACAACTTCATGCTCACTATTTGTTTACTTTGTCTCCCTCTCTCTCTGTTTGTCCCTGGACCCAACTCAGTCAGCTGACTGGGTGTTCACTCTTTTAGTTAAACCAATCAGATGTCTCCACAAAGCTGTGTCAGACTGATGCAACTCTCCTCCACTCCATTCACCTCCCGTCTCCATCACAACCAGTCTTCCCAGTTGGTCCTTCCACTGAGCCCATCAAAGGTACCCACTCCATATCACATCCATCCAGGTCTTCATCTTTGCTCTTTATTACCACCACCACCAGTGTCTAGACTCCATTAGGGGATATTACCATAAATAATGTAGCCTTACTGGAGGTATTTCTGTTATAAATAAGGGAAAGTCATAATGAATCAGTGCTAAAGTCACCAATTCAGGAGACTTTAGTTGACTAATTTTCTGTTACATTATTGTTGAGTTTGCCTGGAGAAATGCGACACCTTCATTATATTAAGGACACATCACTTTAACTGGGCTGCTGCACTAAATAGCTGAGAAGAAATAGCCAATTAGCTCAATACTTTTTCCTTTACTCGCCATGCTTGTAAGGAGTCTGCCGACTCACTGGGGATCAACATTATAGATGCTAATGAATGCTACAGACATTACAATTACAGCAGCACTGCCAGTTAAACTGAGGCAGACTGGCTACAGCTTTAGTGCAGGAGGGAAGCAGAATGTTTAACTAGATCATGTCTGCCCAGTCATTCTCCCTGCCTGTCTGACTGTTTCCACTGTCTTTCTTCTCTCTCATCCTCCCATCTGTGTCTGGCTCAGTCCACTAATTCACACTCGCCTTCAGTTTGGAGTGAATTGAACTTTAATCCATCACAATGGAGGAAATGCTGCTGCAGCAATGCAGAAGATAAAACGCTGACTGGCATTTAAAAAAAAAAGGACAGCTGGATTATCACAATGTCACAAGACCACGCGAGAATCGCCGTATCACAAATCACACTAAAATCCACCTTTGCAGGCTTCAGGTAATGCGTTTGTGAGCGCCAATCAGCAACCAATCAGCAGCTAGTGGCAGCTACTTACTTGGCTTAGGTGTGTGTGAAAGCACCGGGAGGAGGCTGTTTGTTCAAGACAACAATTGCGGCTCCCAAAGAGATTTGTGTAGAACAGGGGTGGGCAATTCATTTTTCCAAGGGGCCACATGAGAAATTGGCACTGTTGTGGAGGTCCGAACCAATAGGCTGAACTTAATTCTGCTCAATATTTATTTTATTACATTATATATATTTTTTTATTATAGGCTAATACAGTTTTGAGCTGCTAGTGATAATACATGTTACAATAAGGCTATGAAAATATGTCAAAAATGTAATTTTATTTATTTAAAAAATGTATAAGATGTATGTTAAAGACCAGCAATTGATTAACTTTATACAAACGCAATAAGTGCTTTTGATGTTTTCGAGTTCAGTTCAGTTTTTCTTACTGAGTGAGAAAGAAATCCAGTGTGTCTTGGGCTTGAACAAGTGTATTGAAGTCTGGTTGAATGTCTGATGTGGATATGCGAATAACAGCTGACAGGTGATCATCAGTGAGAGAGGATCTGGATCTGGATTTGTTGAACTTCATCACTGTGAATGTTTGTTCACGTGTGTAGGTAGATCTAACAGAACTAACAGCGTAACTAACGTAACGTAACAGGTGTAGAGGCAACCTGATGTAGCGTAGTTTAGCTTAGCTTAGCGTATTGATTCCCACTCGTTTCTGTATTCTGAGACATGATGAGTTAGATGTTTATCTTATGTCACAGAGAGGCACACATACAGTGGACGAGGTGAGTAAGTGACTGAGATGTGACAAAGAAACATTTACATCCCACTCTGTAAGCCAGGGCGGGATCAGCGGCGGCTTTGTACATGCACAATTCCTTGTCTGTCTGGACGCAGTGTGCGCACATACATAATTCGCCTTCAAAGTAAAAGCAGTGCCGTTTTTATTGCATTTATGGCGTACACTTGATTTTTGATTGACCTGAAGTGGGCTGGACTGGGACAGTCTCTACAGGGCTGTAAAATGCCCAGGTCTGCTATAGAAGCTGCTCCAGCATCGGTTCTATCAGAACTGAAGAGTATTTCTTCAATGAAAGAAGAGTAAAGAACGACACTGAAGGCTTTTCATCATGGAAAAAAAAGCTTGACCGGCTTTGGTAAAAGTTTGATTGACAGGTGGTTCATTCAATCACCTGCCAAGTAGTTTTGAAAGTGGCTGCCCTTTTCCAAACCGTTTTTCAAGGACGGCTTCTCAGACGCTTCACAATCCATCAGGTCAGACATTTTCCACTTGTGGCCTGAATCTTCCACTGCACATAAACTGCAAAGAAACAAACGATGGCAACAACGTTGTCGCGTGTTACTTGCAATGTAGTTGGTGACAGATGCTTTCTTGATTTACTGAGGGCCGCCGTAAAGTTCAGACAATGGATGGAAAATAGAAAGAGACATAGTTGACAGAAGAAGAAGCCCTAGATTGTTATTAAGGCTGCACAATTCCAACCAATGAAAACATACTGAATGCCAAAATAAATAGTGCATTGTTTGATACGCTTTTCACACAGTTTTGGACATCCACCACGATTTTAAGACAAAGTTCTGTGGTTGTGAAGAGACGTTACTTTGAATCTCGTGTGTTACTTAACACAAATGTAAATCGGCAGACATGCAGTACAGTGAGTTTTCCCGCCTGGCCTGTTTCACCTCTCTCTCTCTGTCTGTGACCAGACGTCTTAAGCAACATGAATAATTTAGTCCTGACAGCCTGAGCCTGTGGCGGCTCAGTGACTTTTAAGCCCTGCGAGGGCTGCCATCGCACCACCTTTAAATAGCTCCCCCAATGACAGATGAACATTAATGGCATTACATGCTGTGCCGTGAGACGTTTTATTATTCTCCCAGTGAGTAATGAACATCACACGACAAATAACCCAGATTGATGGCTAAAAGGTTGGCAGATGCATTCATAACCAGGATTGAGCTGGAGTCCTGCTAATCCAGTTTCCCAACGCATGATGAAGTGTCTCATTGGACCAGGATGGACAGAGACGTAGTGGACCTTAAACAAATGCATGACACAAGCCAGATAATTGACTGTTAGAAATGAAACACAGATAGATGGTCGGCTCTGTGGACTGAGATTAATAGAAATATTCTAAAGTTTAAAGAAGTGACAGGAGATCATGCAGGGAAACGAGAGAGACAGCAGGGTGCACCGAGGATGAGGAGGAAGTCTCTTTTTCAAAACCCAATTACTGCCTTTACAAACTAAAATCAAGAAAGACACAGGGAGATAAATAAATCATGATGAACCTGGACCGGGGACGTAAACATGTTTTATGTTGTCGTCATACTGCTGGATTTTGCAGCGTGGTAAAGCAATACTTTTTATTTATTTTTATTGACTTTCATCCATCAACATCGTGCGCTGCCACAGAGCTGCTCCCAGGGCAGCAAGGTAAGACTGATGTATCAGATCGAAGGTCCACTCTGTATGCAAACCCTCCTATCTGAAAGGAGTTATTGATGTCTGTGAAGCATTTCCAAGTAATAACTCCTTGTATTATCTTGTGGGTCCTAAAAATAGCAATGCTGATCGCTCGGTCAGTTGATAGATGGAAATATGCACGACACTGTTTCCAACTCCTTCCTGTAGTTGGCATAAAAGTATGTTATGTATATTGTTTAACCTTTTTAATTCAAAATTCAGGACCATTTTAGTTCCAGAACAAACCATCTTGCGTTTAAAGAGTTGAAGCAGCGATCAATCATGCTGGCTGCCTGTCATTGTAAGGATATGTAGATACTGTAGAGGACCAGGTTCAAATGAATTATGGCTGCTACTATCACTATAGTTTACTCCCTTCCTATCACATCTCTTATTATGGCCCTCTCCATTGCCCTGCAGCCGCTGAAGCCATGCTAAGCAAAGCAACGTGTTGTCATACAATGGTTCTCGAACCACCGATCCTCTGATTCAAGGACGACCCTCAATATGTTGGTAATATGTTTTATACAGGCCAGAGGATTATCCTGCAAAAATATATGTAGTTATTGATTTATTTATTTGAAGTAAAATAGTTCGAACAGGAAATAAACTTGAAGGATCTTTTGTCGGTTAGCTTAGTGGAGTCATTGTCATGACAACAGAGCCAGCAATAAAGTCAAAGTTTATAAAAAAATATATTAATTTAGCTCTCCTAAAATTGGTGTTTGAAAAGGTGCAACTTTTACTTTGAAGGCGAGCTGTCTCTGTTTCTGATTCTCGAGTTCCTTGACTCAATTTTCATTATGAAAGTTGGATAATGGAACAAGCTGATGCTTTGATGACTGGAATAGCATTGCACGTGTTCATTCAATGGACAATAACCGAGACAACGCGTGAACAACGTTTCGGCAGCATCGGCTAACGAACAATGAACTCACACATATCAAAATACATTTGCACAAGTAGAACAATGAAATCAGGGCATAGTCATTGTTCATTATACAACGTGAACAATGGCAAATTAATTATACTTCATGCACGAACCCTTTCCATAGTAATTTCCAACGCCACACAGGACCATATTTATTGGTATATTGCTGACGAGTTGTCTTGTTCATATTGATGTCAAGTTCAGATGTTCAGTGAAACCCAACAGTCCACTAACTGCCATTAAAAGTGTTGAATGTCTCATCTTTCTCCAACTCCTCCAGTTCAGTGCTAACAATCTACATTGGTCAAGGCTCTCAGTCTGTGCTGCACGCCGGTGAATGACTCATGCAGTCCCTACTGTGAGACACAAACACACACATACTGATGCACCTCATTACAGCTCAGCAGATTCCAGGTCTCTCAGTCTGTCGTCCCATCAGCTAAGATTCAGAGAATGGAAAAACTCTAACACATCAGTAATGGTGCAAAACTAATTTTGGAAGAGCTTCATTTTCTCTGTCCACACTGGATACAAATGCAAAATATATCCATTTTTGGAAAACACCGTTTTTTGATGGATGGCAAGCCCAAAACTGAGCGGAATAAATGTTTTTAAATGTAGCTATTAACGCGTGGAAATGGCCTGACTAACACATATGATGCTGTCTTGAGGAGGATGTCACTGAAAGGCCAGTGTGCCTGGTGACGGGTTCATTAACTGAGGAAACCTTCCATGTGTCAGGCTTTCTCACTCAGTGTTTTTTTGGTAAAAGTTGGAGTTGCAACACTGTCAGCTTCTGCTCATTACATGCAATACAGTCTCTTATCAAAATAAACTTCCAGTTTTTAAGTTTACTTACATAGGGTGACCAGACGTCCTCTTTTTCCCGGACATGTCCTCTTTTCGAGACCTAAAAAAAGCGTCCGGCAGGGATTCCAAAAACGTCCGGGATTTTGCTACGTGCGGGAAAATAGTTATTACCCCCTTACAAGTTTTGGAAATGGTATCTCCCTCACGTTCCACCTTCTTGCGCAAGCTCTGACTGTAGAGAGAACTGTCATTGGTCGACCGATCTCAACGTAAATGTAAGTTCACGGCATGCTACACACTACTGCTACCCCCCGCGACGAAGTCCTCTCTCTCTCTCTCCATGCCGTGACTCGCGGTGGTGGGCCCGCGTTCTCCCAGAACTAAAGCGCCCTAAATATGGGCACAAAAAGGATCGATTGTGGGTCTCATTTGACTGGAGAAGATTTATCGGTTGATACGCTAAAAGATATCGAGTACCGATAGCCAGCCCTATTGGTTAGGCTGAGGAAAAGATCTTGGTTTGGGTTTAAATCAGTACGTTCGTTACGTAATATATGCACGTTTTGTTACATAAATGGTGTTAGATAAGTTACATAGCAAAATAACGGCAGTGGGGTATAAAGTACCCAAAAGCCATACTTGAGTAAAAGTAAAGATACCTTACTGGAAAATGACGCCTATTAAAATACTACTTGAGTAAAAGTCTTAAAGTATCTGATATAAAATGTACTTAAGTATTGAAAGTAAAAGTACAAGTACATGCTCTTAATAAAAAAGCAAAGGGTCAGAATTTTGAGAATTATGAAGTTTATTCTTTTAAGTGCTGTGGCTCCATGACCGAGGACAAGGAGTTGTGTTGAAAATAATTGGGTTGGCTGTGATCCATCCATATGTATTATGTTCAACATAATATATTGTACCTAAGTATACTTTTGCATCTACTATGAACTTATCATCATAATTCTCCAAAAAGCAATATGACACTATGAAGGAGTTGTAACAGTGTGGTTATAAGTACTCATTCCGGCCGCACAGAAAGAATGAATGAAACATTTAAATTAAATTAAAAAAATCAAAGCCGGAAAGATGTTTTATTGTGAAAAATGACCGGATACATCCGTCTGTGGTTACTCTAAAAATGAAATTTAAGTCTGTTTCAACTCTGCCAGTGTTCTGGATTAAAACCAAGGCAAAGTATCCTGAGAGATCGCCAAAAAAGCACTAAAAACATGCTTCCATTTCCAACGTCCTGTCTTTGTGAAGCGGGTTATAAATTAAGGAGTAGACTGGACATAACGGTTTAAGTAACGGAGTAGACTGGACATAACGAACACACGTCAGGTGTCGTTGTCTCCCGTCTCCACGAGGTCGGACACGATCCGTCTTTGTCTTCACGTAACCGGTCTGTGGCACAATAAAGATTTGGAAGCGCTGGACTAGAGGATGTAGAGGGAAAATGCATAATAATAGGCTCGTTCGTTAGAGCTGTGCCTCGCCTGGAATCCAGACGAGAGCAGGCGGCAGCAGCAGGAGGCGTTGACAAAAAACTGCGATCAAGTCGGACAGTTTTCAGCTGCCTTCAAAGTAGACAGGAAGTCACAGAAAAAATGACTTCCGGTTAGTTCCGAACTTTTGTGTACTTTAGTTTACAGATCACGTTTGGATTTATTCATATGTGTTTGTAAATATATATATTTATGTAGAAATGTGCGTGTAGCTGCATCCTTTGGTCTTTTTATGTCTGCCTGTGAAATACATTACTACTGGTTTCATGTGTGTTGTATAAATACGATTTGGTATTAACAACCACACAAGATGTGTTTTTAGATCAAACATGAGACGAATAGTCAACAGTCAAGCGTTAAGTATTTTCTACAACACGTGGTGTTTGCTGTCAGATCTAAGAGCCAATCAGCTCTCTGATGTGGCGACAGCCAGGCGTTTCCCCATCATGCACTGGGCCACGCAGTCGTTGGATAGCTACGCCTGGCTCTAAAATCAACGGACGCCTTGCTCTCGGGAGAGTATCGTTGACCACGTGTGCATGACGTCAGAGCAAGTCGGGAGCAAGTCAGACACAAATCTAACCGGCATGCATTGCGCGCCGATCGCCACCGATCGATTCTGCGCAGAACTGGCTCATCTCGAACGAGCCTATTGTGATTCACAAAACCTGCTTCATGGAGTCTGTGTTCCACCACAGTCCCGGATGTGTGTTTTTTTCTTCTAAAGATAGATGTGATTTTGTAGCGGAAATGTATCGGAAATGTATCGGAGTAAAAGTACCAGTAATCTTTGCAAAAGTAAAAGCAAAAGTCAACAGAAATATAAATAGTAAAGTAGCGTACAGATATTCAAAAAAACTACTTAAGTACAGTACTATACACCACTGAATAACGGTAATATAATAATAAGTCTTTGTAGACTTTTGGTTTCACACGAGACATGAACAGCAGTTTCCTGGGTGAAAGTCTTGTGTTTGTTTGACCCATCCAACTTCAACACTGACTTTCTTGCTTTTTATACTGCATCGGTTGCTCTGAGAGTCAAATAATGACACAGGTGGGTTTACATTAGAGTTACTTACTTACTTTAAGGCTGGTTTAAAGCTGAACAGAGTCTCACAACACTGACCTGAGCAGATCAGGTAAGATGCAGTGGACTTTCAGAGTTGTTGTGATCATCATAGAGGCAGATGATCTGCTCATGCAATATTTTTCTAAACCATATATTCTATGCATTGACTCTTAGTATCTCAGCTGGAGGACCTCGTAATATAATCCTCTCTCATTTATCTTTTTAGAGACCATCAGGCTGAGGTAAACTGTCTAGCTTCCAGAAAATGGCCTGTGAAAAAAAGCCAGAATTTTCCTCTCCCCATAGAGTCCATTCAATCCAATGACAATGGACGGTGTGAGCCCATTCATTCTCAATATGGTCTTCAATGTGGGATGCACATGTGTGCCAGGGAGGATGCATTTGCAAAATTAGCTGGTCAGGGCATAAATAATACTTTTAGGACGGAGAGAAGAAGTGTGGCGGGTGATTTTTGGGAATGACCTCACCTCCTAACCCGATGACTCAAATGAGATTCTGTCTTAAAGATATTCATATCTGGAAGTAAACAGGGGAGTCGACCTTAGCACTTCACCAGATTAAATCAGAGTTCCTGCCAGTTGTGTGTGTTTGTGTGAGTGAGTGAGTGTGTGTGGTCCCAGGACAGGTAGCTGATTTGATTGGATAACTGGCGTGAGGCTTGTGCTGACTGCAGAGCATCTGTCTGTGTTCATGAGAACATTTCCCGGTGGAGACGCCAACAGCATCTGTGACCACAAGGGCAGAAGTGTTTGTCCAACACATTGTTTTACGTCAGACTCTATGAAACATTACATTACACCAGAAGTCAATTAATTCTTATGGGAGACATTCAAGAGACAGACATGGGACAGTGAGAAAGACAAAAGTCGTGGGCCTTCATTGCTGGGAGATCACATTAAAACATGAGGCTGGCAAACAAATCTCATGTGCAAACCAACAATAAATGTGCTATCGATGAACAAGTATTGTGTGTTTATCAAAGCCTGATTTTCTTCCTCTGTGCCATAGAACTCCATTAAAAACAAATCAGTGAGCCTCACTGTTGCTCATGGTGGCATGTTCCTTCATTACTATGAACACACTGTAGTTTATTTTGACCCAATGCCACATACGCCGTCCTGCTGCCACAAATACCAACTGGAGCAACAAATGTGGTTTAATCCGCCGCTGAAAAATAGTAACCAACAAATTAGCACTACTTCCTCCTATTTGGGTAACATCTGTTAAGAACTGCAGTGACCAGCTGTTTGAGGACGTTACTGAGCCTTTTTACGCAGGCACAAATAGGTAGTGAAAGTCCTAAAAAGGTAAAGTGTACCAGTGACAATGTAGATCTCAGGGTAGATTTGTATTGTAATTCTTAGGAGATTATATGATCATTTGGTGACAATGAGATTATAAAGTAAGTAATTCCAGCATATACGTTAGGTGTCAAATTGCTCCCTATGGCATGGCTTGTGGAATCCCCCAGGGTTTAGTTCTTGGGCCTCTAATATTCCTCTGATTAATCACATTAATACATTAATTAAAAAGGGGGGGGGTTATCCTGTTGCTGATCGAGGCAGACGGCACTCAATTTAAAAATCTCCCTGTAGAGTCCAAGCGCCAAAGACTCTGTCAAGACTTCATCATCACATATCATCATATTAATAATAAACAATGATCTTTTCTTTGTCCGACTGGTCTCTCCTATTTAAAGTGTAAATATTGTTTGTATTAAGCAACCTATACAACCGTTTTTTTTGCGTGAGGACGGCTTGCATACTTCCATCCCAGATTTTTAAGACTCTATTATTCATCACATTCATGACGCAGCACCTAGGTGGTATCTTTATCAAATCTTATCTCAGCAGCAGATAGAAATGCAAAATGCTGCCAGCGACTAAACCAAAGGCTGAATAATGGTCTGGCCATCCAGGAGTAGATAACAAAATCCATATTTAACTTGACATTTACTCTGAATTTCATTAAAGGAGCGAATGTAAGCCATCTTATTACTAAACTAAGAAACCTGACGCAACACACACACACACACACACACACACACACACACACACACACACACACACACACACACACACACACACACACACACACACACACTATGTAGTAACACAGACTACACATCCCTGCTGTCCGTTGTCAACTCAGATCACAGAGAAATCTCAATTTATTTTCCCAACCTTTGGCTTGGTTGCTGCAGAAACCTGAGGAAGATGTAATAATTACCCAACACTTCCTTTGAGATGGCGGGCCACGGCTGCCTCAGTACACTCCTTTCTGCCGGTCCATGTATTGGGTTGCTAATGGCCTTTACCCGCTTATGCAGAAGGCGGTAGGAACGGTCGTCGATGGAGGGCTAGGCATTAATATTTACCAGCCTAAAGGGGGTCAAGGCAGAATGGATCAGGCCATCTTCAATAAAACATGTCCCCGCCAAAGGGACCACTCCCTTATGCTCTTTCCATTTGTGTCATACCCACAACTAGATTTACTGTCAAAGTGTGTTTTATTAATCTTTGAGCTGGTGATGTGCGTGTAAAATGAGCTCAGCAGTCATGGCAGTTTAATGGGAATGGTGTAATCCACTTTATCCCAGGGTACAGGGGATAAATCAATAGGCTATATAGTTCTGGTTTGGTTACTTTGTGGGCTGAAACATAACTGTAAAAAATGCTCAGTCAAAATATCATAATATATATGATATATATATACAATATCATCATTAAATGTATTTGGCACCAGACAAAAGAAATGCTCACCGCAACCCAAATGTTATGTACAGGGACGTCTGGTGGAGCAGGTCATGGAGGTATTATCATGGATTTCTACTGGGAAAGATGTGAGCAGATCATGCATAATGCAACAGCTAGAGAGAGGTTGACACACACAGTAGGTAAACATGGACATGTCTGTGATGTCTCTGGAGGTCATGAATCCAAATTTTGGGCAAAGTCTGGCTCCGGTTGAGGTGGGAAAAGCAACCTGTAAAACCATGTAATGGGCTGAGATGTCTGTCAATAAAATTTTAATTCCTGTTATTGTACTCAGTCTTGGAGAGTGATACTTCATGCAGCATTTTAAATATGTTAAATAAAGTATTTCGTGCAAAGCTAAACATGAGCCTCAACGTCTGAACGGTGCAGCGAGAGCTTGTGATGACAGGGTGTTGTTTTCCATCTCATTTCAAACTAGTCCATGATGCATGCTGACCTGAATCACAGACCAGTTCACTGGCAAGAAAAAAAAATGCTTCAACAACATGGGAAACTAAAGCACCTGGTAAAATGACGGAAGCCTGCCATGGCTGAATCCAAATGAAATCTTTGCCAACACACTTACTTGATGGCTAATATTTTAAGGCAGCATCTAGAGGCCATACTGCATATTCAATCCTTCTAAATGCAGACCTCTATTCCCACAGCACAGTGAGCATTTTGCCTAAATGAATGAATGAATATATACTTTATTAAATTTGTTGTTAAGTAGCAGCTTACAGACATAAAATAAAATATAATAATAAACAAACAATAGGGAAGTGCAAAAATGCAAAGTATGTATGTGTAAGTATATGAAGTGTGTGAAGTGTAGATAAACATAAATGTCTACAGTGATTATTCAGTCTACAGAGGATCTGACACGAGGGGACTTATTGTAAAGTCTTATTGCCGTGGGCAGGAATGTTCTCCTGTAACGGTCCTTGTGCCAGCGGAGCTGGATGAATCTTTTGGAGAAAGTGCTCCGCTGTCCCTGCAGTAGGTGGTGGAGACACATTTTGTGGCTTTTGTAGCCACATAAACTGCAGAAATTGGACAAAAGGAAACCATGTAATTTTCAAAACTTCTGCAAAGGGTGCAATGCACCCCTAACTGCACAACTAAGCTACCAGCATCTAAGTGCTCCTTTGCCATACGCGCATGTTTAATTTGTAATATGTCGACATTTGGCGCAAAATTGTCCCCCTAATTTGCGAATGAGCTTTATTGCAAAAACAGTCCAATTCACAAAGAACAGTGCTCATGCTCAAACAGTTACAGTGACATTATTACAGCGTCTTCAGAGAGTTAGTGGTAACTGAAGCGGATTTATAAAGGTTGTCATGCCCAGATTTTCCAGTGATCATGGCTAATTAAATCCCAAATAGATATTATGTCACATTTAAATTCCTGTCCTGAAGTTTTGAGGTCAGGATCTGTAGCTAGCTGTTTATTATGTTCTCCTTGCCAAAGTTATGCCTACTGTATTCTTGCAACGGCTACATTAAGACTTTAATTCAATTCAGTTTATTTTGTACAGCCCAAAATCACAAATTACAAATTTGCCTTAGATGGCTTTACACATACGAGATCTTCTGTCCCGGGACCTCACATCGGATCTGAAAAAACTCCCCCCCAAAGAAACTGAGCTGACTGAAGTGCCTGTATGATGAAACAGTTACAACTACCAAAAATAGCAGCAACAGTGGATGAAATAGAATAATAACGATAATAGAAGCAGTAATGCCAATACTAACAGCAATGCAACTAATAATAATAATAATGATAATAGCAGGAGGTGTCAGGCAGGACCACCATCCAGATAACCACGATCCATTTAAACAAAAGGAGATAGAGAGAAGGGGCATCAGTAGGACCATGGCAGGAGGCAGGAGGCAGGAGGCAGGAGGCAGGAGGCAGGAGGCAGGAGGCAGGGCCCAGGAGGCAGGGCCCAGGAGGCAGGGCCCAGGAGGCAGGAGGCAGGGCCCAGGAGGCAGGGCCCAGGACACAGCCACGATCCATGGAAACCTGTGAGGCGAGAATACCCAAAGACTCCGAGGAAGAAGTAAAGTTAGAAATGAGCATTGAAGAGACATTCATTCATCCTGAAGGAGAGAGAGAAGAGGAGAGAGGAGCTCAGTGTATCCCCAGCAGTCCCCCAGCAGTCTAGGCCTATATAACAGCATATAGGGGCTGGACCAGAGCAAACCTGAGCCAGCCTTTAAGCCCTATCAAAGAGGAAAGTCTACTCTTAAATGTGGTGACTGTGTCTGCCCCCCGGACTGAAAGTGGAAGCTGGTTCCACAGAAGAGGAGCCCGATAACTGAAAGCTCTGGCTCCCATCCTACTTTTTAAGACTCTGGGAACCACAAGTAACCCTGCAGTCAGTGAGCGCTGAATTAAGGCATCACTAATTAAGGCTTTGTAGGTGAGGAGAATGATTTTTGGAAACAAGCAGCAGAAATAAGTTTTCCTCCGTAGAGACAGGGTAAGGAGCTTGGACATCAGGAGGGAACTTGGAGTTGAGCTGCTGCTCCTTCGTGTCGAAAGGAGTCAGCTGAGGTGGTTCAAGCATCTAATTCAGGCACGTCCCAGCTGGCAGGAGGGATTATATCTCCCGGCCTGGGAACGCCTCGGGATCCCCCAGAATGAGCTGGAAAATGTTGCGGGTGAGAGGGAAGCCTGGGTCGGCCTGCTGGGCCTGCTGCCACCGCGACCCGACCCCGGATAAGCGGCTGATAATGGATGGATGGATGGATGGATGGAGAAGGATTTTAAATGTGATTTTACAGGAAGCCAGTGCAGATAAGCTACTACAGGAGTAATGTGATCTATTTTCTTAGTTTTTGTTAGTACACAAGCTGCAGCATTCTGGATCAACTGGATATAATGCAGGAGACTTATTACAACAGCCTAATAATAAGGAATTGCAGGAGTCTAGTCTAGAAGTAAAAAATGTGTGAGCAAATTGTTCTGCATCGCTTTAAAACAGGATGTGCCTGATTGTTTAAATGTTAGGTAGAGTGAAAAAAGGCAGTCCTTGAGATTTGTTTTACGAGGGAATTAAAGGATAACTCCGAGATTCTTTACGCCAGAGCGATGCCATCAAGAGAAACTATATCATTAGATAATTGATTGATAATTGATTGATTCAGAGCTCCTAGAGAGCTGCCCTCCCAGAATGCAGAGGTTTTTGTGGTCTCCAAAAGTAGAACAGGAACCAGAGCCTGCAGTTATCGAGCTCCTCTTCTATGGAACAGCTTCCACTTTCAGTCTGGGGGGCAGAAACACTCATCGCATTTAAGAGTAGACTTAAGACTTTCCTCTTTGATAATGTGTATAGTTAGCCTCAAGTTCATAGTTAGGGCTGGCTCAGGTTTGTAGTTAGAGCTGGCTCACGTTTATAGTTAGAGTTGGCTCAGGTTTATATTCAGAGCTGGCTCAGGTTTGTAGTTAGGGCTGGCTCAGGTTTATATTCAGAGCTGGCTCACGTTTATAGTTAGGGCTGGGTCAGGTTTATAGTTAGGACTGGCTCACGTTTATAGTTAGAGCTGGCTCAGGTTTATAGTTAGGGCTGGCTCAGGTTTATAGTTAGGACTGGGTCAGGTTTATATTCAGAGCTGGCTCAGGTTTGTAGTTAGGGCTGGCTCAGGTTTATAGTTAGAGCTGGCTCAGGTTTATAGTTAGAGCTGGCTCAGGTTTATAGTTAGGGCTGGCTCAGGTTTATAGTTAGAGCTGGCTCAGGTTTATAGTTAGAGCTGGCTCAGGTTTATAGTTAGAGCTGGCTCAGGTTTATAGTTAGGGCTGGCTCGGGTTTATAGTTAGGGCTGGGTCAGGTTTATAGTTAGGGCTGGGTCAGGTTTATAGTTAGGGCTGGGTCAGGTTTATAGTTAGGGCTGGGTCAGGTTTATAGTTAGGGCTGGGTCAGGTTTATAGTTAGGGCTGGGTCAGGTTTATATTTAGAGCTGGCTCAGGTTTATATTTAGAGCTGGCTCAGGTTTATAGTTAGGGCTGGCTCAGGTTTATAGTTAGGACTAGCTCAGGTTTGACTGACTTCTCGGGAAGAGAACAGTGTAGGATGTGTGGCAGTAGAGGAGAGAACATATTTTGGTGGTAGAGAACAGGGTAGAAGTGGTAGAATGATTTGCTAGCTGACCACTGGTGGATGTTGCTTTACTTTTTGTAAGTTCTCAAATAGGTCTAATAGGTATACGTACGGTATAAATC
This sequence comes from Myoxocephalus aenaeus, assembly GCA_038501785.1. Classification (NCBI taxonomy): domain Eukaryota; kingdom Metazoa; phylum Chordata; class Actinopteri; order Perciformes; family Cottidae; genus Myoxocephalus; species Myoxocephalus aenaeus. The sequence goes on along the minus strand of JBAMJR010000358.1, from coordinate 1,386,205 downwards.
AACTACACGTTAAAACTTGGAAGAGAATATGAATACTGGTCAAGAACACAACAATTAGACGTACACAGCCACATGTGATTTTTACGTTAGTCACTTTCTTATAAAGTCACTTTCTTATAAAAAACTTTTCTTTTTTCGACCTATACACTGGATTTGATTTAATCCAGGAGAGACTTCAAGATAATATTGGCTAATTGATTAATTAATTATCAAAAAAGTGTGCTGAGCACTTCCTCTCTTGGCTCGATAGGCCCCTGCTTAAACGAGAGGTGAGCAGTAAACCAGTGGAGGTGATTATCACTATAAAAAGGAGCTGCTAAACACTTGGGCCTCACTAGGGCCTGTGTGTTCTCGCTGTTTTGTGAGAGTTTCTTTCGGTTGCTGTAGTTCCTTCTGAACACTGGGAAGTCTGAATAGCCCGTATGTATAGGGTCAGGCATCGCGATGGACCTGTGAAGGGTTTTACCCCGCCTGCCCCTACCATGGTGAATGAATAATATTACTTCAGGGCAATTTAGCATTGGCTTCAGTATTTGGAAATGGCAATGGATGCTAGACAGCAAGACTGTGATGGCTGACTGATAATTAGCTCAAGCTTGCATCTGAAGACAGTCAGGTGTATCGTCCACAGCTGTTCCACTATACACAAGGTCAGACAAACCACAATGTATGCTCTCTGGGGTTTTTCTTTTCTTGTTTAGTTTCTGTCAAGCTACAATACAACGTGTCAACAACATGACAAAAGCTCCGAGATGAACAGAGAGACCAGCCGGCAGGAGGTAGAGAAAAGGAGATAGCTTTACTATAAAGAAGGCGTCGCTAGCAGAAGTTGCAACATCTCATCATACACGCATACATGGTGAATATATTTATGCCATTTTCTGTTGAGTATGTACCTTACAAAAGCTTTTATTTTGCATGTTGAAGCGAGACTTTGACGAGCTGCTCTGATACGTAATGGTAAAAACAAGAAGATACTAACATGATAATTCATATAAAAAAAGCCAAACAGCATGTGATCAATCGTTAAAAAAAAAACATCCAGTTGCAAATCTTGTGTGTGCACCATTCTACACTTTGCAGCATTTTGAAATGAAGAAAAACACAAAGCTGCACATTGACATCTTCTTCTCCCCCATTAAAGGGGAGCTGAGACGATGCGGACAGTAGAAAGAGAGTCAACGTGCACAAATAAAAGGACAAGAAAAAAAGCACTGTTCATCAGCAAATATGCATAATTCTCTTTTTTCTTTGTTATACAGCCAGTTTACAACATTTCCCCACTGTGATCCACTTAATGGGGGGAAAGAGGAAAGGCCATGTGGGAAGAGGGAGGTGCAGGTTTACAGACAAGATCTGAAAAAAAACGAATCCGGTGAGAAAGTTCAGACTTACATGTTCCAACCCAATGTTTGACACCTCAGTGCTTTTTCTTCCTGTTTTCTTCTATTTCAGCAGCGGTCTTCTGTTCTTGTCAAGATGTCTGTGCTCGGTGCCTCAAACTAACAACCCCCTGTGGTCACACCAACATACCGTAACACGAAGGCATCAGATAAAACACCCAGATGATTAAAAGGATATTGCTTTGAGTTTCTGCTTAGAGACAGACGGGAACATGGGTTTTGGAAGAGGGGATTACTGACAGAGAGGTTGTGTTTTTGGAGAATCAGACATCTCTTTGTTTTAAAAAGGGGTGAGAAATACCAGGCCAGAAGTCTTTTCAAAATGGCCGCCTGTCACCAAGACATATGTTGTGATCCATTTTAGGCGCCTCCTCCTTCTGCAAATGGATTAGGTCGGTCCTAACTAGAAGGCTCCTCCAAATGAGCAAGGAATTAAAACCTTCTTTTACCAAAATGTGGCCAATCCATTGTGGGCCAGTCACATATGTTTATTTATTGTGCATTTTGGCAATCCTTGTCAACTTGTAATTATCTCAGATAAAGCGGACTAATATAAGCTAGTGCAGGATTGGAGTCTGCAATGGAACTGGAGCATGTGTCGTCGACATACAGTCCGGTTACATAACAAGTATGAATTGGTCCTGTAAGGAGGCCCCTGAAATGGACGGAGCTATGCAACAATCGGCATGTTAGATGAAGGAGTCTATGCAGTTAAAAGGAGGGGAGTTTCTTTCAATACCTTGATGAACGCATGTTCTTTTAGGCCTACTAGCAGTCTGTGTGCGACAATGCTACAAACAGAATATTGCAGGAGCACTTACGTCTTATTTACATCATAGAGCATCTAACTTGTTCCTCTTTCACGATACAGAATCCAAACCATCATCAAACAAGGGACTACTGATATACTTGCCACAGTGAGTGCCACGTATCACAATGTCAAAGCAAAGGGCAACATTGAGTGAAAGATGATTCTCGATACTTCTTCAGAGTGCAAATGTTAGTCAAAGCTACATTACAAAGGTGCACGACAGACTACAGATGCACCTGTCACATGTCGCTTGGTGGATACAGAATTGTGACTTTTTGTCTCCTTCTCGGATAAAGCATTTTTCTGGGGGAATCGACTTTGAAATATTTACAAATATACGTAAGAGATTTTTTCAGGACCTACATGTACAGAATATATGTCAAATAAATAATAAGCAACAATATTAATTTTCTGTGAGGCGGAAAGGTTATGTTACATGAATCTGAATAACAACACAGAGTAACTGTAATACAACATGAGTACGAGAAGAGCAGTACAATGGACAGATAAACATGACAGGTATGTTGTTTTGTTTACAGCGGAAAAGCCAGCTGCTACAAATATCACAAATATCTGGAACATATTGTGTTTAATGCCTCTTCATGGTGAACAATGACAGATTCTGGAGACATCTTTATTTCTGGCTTGTTTCTGGCGTGAATCAACAAAATAAGTTGGTCAAAAATGTGTATATAACAATTATGAAATTAAGGACTAATAGTAATACTATTCACATAATGTAATAAATAGAAATATAAAATAAATATTTGAAATACAATGTGAACTCCAGTCGCTAACTGCAGTAAAGATCTTTCGGATTTAGCAGTGGAGGGTTTAATAGTGCTGTTGAGTAGCAGGTAACTACAGTATGAGTGCCAAAATGATGCTGTGAACCAAATGTGAACATCTAGTACAAAATAAAGTCCATCCGTCTGCTAACAGAACAATGACGTGACAAATATGGTTGCAGGACGAGTGGAATACTGAGCTTACATTAGTTTCTAAAAGGTTTCTTTTTTCTTTCTTCCTCTGCAAAAAAATAAGTTGATACGTTTCACTTCAAAGGTGGCTGTGAATTCGATGTATATATTTTCATGCTGTAAATCTGGTCATTTAATTCAAGTGTTCTACGCGGCCCTAACGCTGTCTTTTTTCATCTGTAATGATCAGCAAATGAATTGCATTTATAAAACCTAGAGGGAGGGACAGAGGTGGATATCCTTCTGTGGGTTCAGACTACACGCCAAGAGAATGTTGTGATTGCATATAAAGTCAATGCACAAACATGAGAGGGTACAAATTAATTAAACAAATTGAGTCAAAGATATGTCCATGCTGACGCTCACAAAACTATTCGGCTATTCCAAGACTTTATGGCTCCAGTTCATGAACATACAAAGACCACAAGAGTCTGGAGGGAAGTGACTATGAGGTTGGTGGGTATGTTAGTTAGCTAGCTGACAGCTAACGTCTCTATATTGGTTGTTTAAGATCAGACAGAGAGCGTTTTAACAGCTTTTTCTAACTGTTTTCAATGAGAGTGAAGCTTTTTGCACGCTCCTTTTTAACAGAAGTGCCCTGATAACTTGAGCTAAAAAAGAAGAACATACATTTGTGGGCAAAATGAAGGCATTGATGTAGTCTGAACATCCCAAGGATCCAAGCCTCCCGTGCTGCATTCATGTCCCATGGGAGAGAATGTAGACATTTCCAACTTGAAATTATTACATATCTCAACTTCCAGGAGCAAAAAACTAATTTGGGGTTGGGACCCCAAACTTCCACAATTGTGGTGCCACAATTGAGAAAATACATGCAGGTAAGTTGTAGAGGAATATATATCCATTTTGAAAACCCCTTTCTCCCTGTCATCATACGTCATTGTGTGATCACCATGTTGGATTGACGTTGCAATGTCTAGTTTGGTATAAAATGTACTTTCAAAAGTATTGCGTGTAACAATTAATAAACCAAAGTCAAAAGAAAAACCGAAACATCTGTCAACATTTTCGCTGACAGTTACAACCGACAGTTGTTCCTATTGGACATGAATGCAGCATTAGCCTGCATGCTAACTAAGGAATTCACTGGGTTGTGGTCTACTGTTGTTTTTTTAAGCGAAGCTAACATTCCTGTCTGTTGCCTTCCATTTCTCTTGCACTAAGTTACTACCATGCTCCAAAATAATATTCTTCATTAATAACATACTGTAGCAGAGCTTGGTGCTTGTGGCAGAAAACAGCCTTCCTTGTGGCAGCCATTTTGAACATCTGCACATCTGAAAAAGATGTCTAGCACATCGTACAAGGCAGAGTGAATAAAAGCATGTGATTTAGCCTGCGAGGGGTAAAAAAGAAACCCAAAACGTGTACTTTTACTAACCAGGTTAAACCCAGAATGCTATGGAGGGGGTGATAGTGCATAGTTTTGCAGGGCACTAAAATGTGTGCCAGGACTGAATACAGCACTCATTAAGATTCAATGACTCATCTACCAGCTGTGGAAAAACTAAAATCTTTCATTGCGTAAATATCAATATGATAAACATATCTGCCGGCATCCTGTTGAGTTTGATGGTTAGAAGCTGATATGTTACAGGACGGGCCAGTGTGTGTGTGTGTGTGTGTGTGTGTGTGTGTGTGTGTGTGTGTGTGTGTGTGTGTGTGTGTGTACTTTACCGGGATGCTACACAGAGGTATGAGGGAAAGGAGAGCGGGGGACACTGGAAATGTTTGGAGCAGAAACGAACCAAAGAAAAATCTCTAGAGAACGCTTGTTGATGCCTCCAAGTGCTGAAAGCTGCCCCGAAGGCACACTCCAAGTCTGTGTAAGGGCAGGCAGAGAGCCGAGGAAGACGAGCACTGTCCTCTTTGTCCAAACGCCACCTCCAATGGGCCAATTTCTTCGAGCTGGAAACTAAAATAAAGGCTTGTGGTCTAATTCCACTCCCGTGTTTCCGTGACTTTATCTGCAGAAGGAAGCCTACCCAGTCTCCAGACAGGCCCTGCTGCGTTCCTTCTGTTTCATATAGTAATATATTCATGTATGTGTGTGTTTGTGTCTGGTGTGTGGTGCTGTGGTTTGTCGTAACGCCCTCATGTCAGAGGGGGGGGCCGCCGGCGCTACAGCGCTACGCCAGCGAGTAGATGGCATTGACGGGCGAGGTGGCCTCAGAGCTCTCGTTGCCCTCCGTCTCGTCCTTGTCCTTCTTCACCGTGTACTGGCCGATGAAAGAGCCGTCCTCGTTGAACTGGCCGTCACCGCCTTCGCCGTAGTCCACCAGACTGTCGTCACTTTCCTTCACGTTGCCGTCCAGCGAAGTCTGGCTGCCCTGGAGGGGCTTGTTGTCCTCGTCGCTGCTGCAAAGGTGGACGGAGAGCAGAGTTGAAGGTTAAAACGGGAGCAGAATGCTGGTTCAGTGTCGGCAGGAGTTTGGGCCCCTGTCGACCCCATCGGCACGGGTTAAAAGGGGGAAGTGAAAGGTTATGCGGATTGCAGGTAAAGAAAGTATGTTAATTTCATATTTTCTTAGTCACGCTTCGTGACTGAAGTAATTATTTTTCCATTTATTCCTTAAAGGATTGGTTTGATAATATGAATACAGTACTCACATGTTATATGTCATTTGGAAGAGTTCTCTGTAATTATTGCTCCTAAACCGTCCATGAAGCAATTACGTCGTAAAGCGACTACACTGTGAGTGATGGGAACTAAATATGTTCTATGAGGAGATGCATTCTTAAGTTATTAGCCAAAGCTAATACAATTATCCAACTCAAGTGGATAATTGTTTCCTGGTTCATTACTGGTGTTAACTCAACTCAAAATGAAATGACTGATTCCTTTCCTGATGCCCTGATTGGGCTACTTTCTTCAGTCCAATCTGGCAACACTGTTGCAGACTTCTATGAACAAAACAACGTGTGCATCCGTCGGCTGTTATTGAACGAATATGGCAACATGGACACATTTGGCTGATAGCTACCAGTTAACACTGTTAGCAGACACAGGCGTTCTGTTTGTGACGCCGACAGAACTATGTTTACTTTGTGGTCATTAGGTTTCCCTAGTTAGAATCATATTGTGTTATATTCCGCAATAACCCCACAGTTAGTTGATTAAATGTATATATTATTGACCACCGCAGCCCACTAATGTTAGCTAGCTAAGCTAGCAAAGTTTGCCAGTAGAGCAGCTGAGAACTGCTCAGGTTTCTCCTAAACTACTGAACATCATTGTCAAAGTAACGTCACATAGAACCTAAAGGTAAAAGTAGTAGAATTGTACACTTCTTAGGACAGCTTGCATTCTAACGCCTGCTTATTGTAGGCGGACACCACCTCAGCGCTGGCGACTTGTTTACTTCCAGTACTTCTCCAGTAGCCGTGCTTCAGGTAAACAGCATCGGGACCCGAACAGACAGAAGTCATGATTACAACTATGTCAACATTCTTATACCATGTGAGTACTGTATCAAGATAGACTTTAGAGAATCCAAACCTATACTTTAAAAAGACAGCTGCAGTAGCATTTTATACCAAAGATGCTTGTTGATCGAACGTTATAAGTCGATTTTGCAGAACACTATACAGTATTCGCATCTATGTTTTAAAAACAACCCTGTCTCCTGAAAATGACGTTCATATAAAACAAATTTGTTTAAAACAAATAGGTTGCCTGGATTGAGATTTAATCTATCTGCAAACTAGTCACTGCCAATACATTAACACAGAATGAATCTGAAAACAATCACTGTCAACATATTTGTTCCCTAAAGCTAACTAAACATGGGATGCACAGGATATGCCTGAATTATCTGTGATTACCTTGCTTTCTGGGCAGTATAAGAACGTCACATTTACTGGACTGGGACAACAATACTACCAGTGGAATTATTACAAACATACACTTAAGTACATATGGAGTATTTGGTAGGAGACAGGGGTGATTAAAAGAGATAAATACTGTCGTCCAAAATTCAAATGAGACATTTGCATACACATGCTAAATGGTGCCCATATTCTGACCTGAGATCAAAGCAGGAGAACTCCAGCGCACCTCATTTGTGGAGCTGTGCTTGATTTCAGTTCAGAGCATGGCTGCATGTCTCTTTACTCTGATTTTCGGGGGAAGAGAACTTCATGCACAGGGAGAAAGACCTACGGACTAGCATTAGCTTTCTTGTCTCAGATCAAGCCAGCAGCATAACAGCAGGAGGTGCACTCAAAGGATGCAAAGATGAGATATTTGTCTGTTTGATATCTCTTCTCTGCTCAGGTCTGTGTATCGCATTTCAAGGTTATCAAACATTATGTATTCAGATTCACTCTGCAAGGACAGAATCTACAATGTAGCTTCTCAGAATCGTCATGCTCCATGCTGAAACATTTCAGGAACCACAGACATCCCTTAATACATGTTAGAAACCAGACATGTTGATAATCAAGAATACACGGCAGATGCAGCGCAATCACAATCTGACACAATTCAAATCCACCAAATGTGACTCTAATCGAAACCCAAAATCCAGTAGTCGTTCTATATCCACAAAAAGTATGTTACAGAGTAGAGCGAGAGACGGGGAGAGAAGCAGAGATAGTGAAACGATGGATGCGTTTTTAGAACATATGCTGACATGTAACAAGGGGAAGAGATGAAGGGAGTGGGAGTTGAGCATAAAGTGGGTAAATGCGAGTCATGGTTTAATTGATTAGAATATTAAGTAGTCAAGCAGCCCAGTCGCGAGGGAAACATTTCGGCACTGTAGGTTTCTGAAAACCACGGCTTTAGAAAGTCCACTCTGGATGGCTGGATGGATCAAACAAACACAGGATTTCACCCAGAAGACTGATGTTAGTGTCTCTTGTAAAACCAAAAGGAAACTTTGTCTGTGCGTGTTACATAACGTGATGGAATAAAGTCCACAAAGGGCGGTAGTTTTACACTCAAAAACATGATATTATTTCAAACCATAACCAAGTAGTTTTGTTGCCTAAAGCGAACAAATTAATTCAGAGAGATAACCACGTGGCATTGTGCAATGAAACATTTTTATGAAACATATTTATGGTTCAGAAACATCCACATTGTGTGTATCCCATGGTTTTCAGAAATGTACAATGCCAACATTCTTTGTGGCGATTGGGTTGAGTCAAGAATGTCTCCGTTGTATCAGCAGCTTGGGCTGTATGTCAAGAAGCCAGGTCCCAAAAATGACAAAAGCTGCATACAGAGCCAACAAATTAAAAACAATTGTCACTTTCCAAATAGTTACAGACTACAGCAAGTGTGTATGTATTTGGAAAGAAGACCAATAAGTTGTGGATTCCGGTGCGGATGTCCTCATCGCTGATCAATGCAGCAGACTCCGCGTGCCGTAAGGAGTGTGCTCTGTGGTTTCGATATGCTTGGAGAGTGCCAGCAGCAGATCAGAGGGACATCTCTCGATGCACCAGGACCACTGAAGCGCTTCCAGATTTCATCTCTTACAGCTAATTAAATAAATGTGGCCAAGAGGCAGAGCCTTTTTCGTACCGTCTGCCCCGGTCACATTTGCCAAAGCTTGCTTTCATCTGTTGACCGTACTGCACCAGCAGCTTCAGTGAGCCACGGGGGATTCAAGAGAGATCCTTTTATTTCGGTGACTCCAAGATGTCTTCAGAATGAAGGAGGGCAGAGTCGGAATGATTCAATTATCTGATTAGGTGATTTCTTTTTTTTTTACTAGAAGAGCAAAGAAGATATTTAGAGAATGGGAGTGAGTTTCAGATAACCTTCCTCGCCAATCTGCAGCGTCAGATTAACGTGACTATAGAGTCAGGAAGTCAGCTCACTGTGTTTTGTTTTGTTTTTTACTTCTGTTTAACTTCATAGATTTGTATTGAGGCATTGTATGGGTTCGATAATATCCCATATTGGATTAACCATACTTAGAAATGCTGTCATTTGTTAGATAAAACTCATTAGGATGTTAACAAAGTGGAATGGCTCCAACAGACAGTAATCAATTCAAATGCACTGCAAACGAGCAATAAAAGAAACGGTTTTCTTTGAGCGGGATTAAGAGGGTTCGTCTCCTTTCATACAGTACCTTTCAAGAGCACTTTTGGACCAATGAGGAAAATAAATCCCGAAAAGAGACAAAGGACACAGACATAAAGTGGGGAGGGTAGAACAGAAAGACAGTCATGACACAGATGGACAACCAGACATGCATAAATACACAGATACTGAAAAGGGAAATGAGGACAACATAACAACAACAACATTTATATATCTTTAAGAGTGGAGGTTAATACATTCCAATCATCATAACCCTAATGGCATGAAACAGAGTAGATCTTTGAGCTCTGATTAAAATAGTAGTCGTGGGGTAATAATATTTTTTCTCCGTATGAGAAAAGGGCAGCCATAGCATGTGTATCATCTAATTCCAGCTTGCTACAACTTGGGCCTTGTTTTCGTGGGTTATTTTAGTGGCCATTATTCCCATTAGTAACAACACTGATCACCAGTTGCTGAGAAATGGGAACACAATGGACTTCACTACTACAAAGCTTAATGGGGCAAGAACCCACGAGCAGTCAGTGAGTTTGTCTCGGCCCAGTATCTAGTGACTACACATCTGACCGCCTCGTGAGGATGTACGGATCCAATCGTACATATCGATGCTCTGGTCTGGCAGCAGGGTCGGGTTGTAAACAAGCAAACAGTTTGTCCAAACCACTTCATGTGGAGGTAAAACTGAAAGTGAGCTCGTCTGAAAAGCCACTGATGACCCTTCATTACACGGGAAAAGTGTGTGCACACAACTGCAGTGAGTTGTAACTGGAAGTGCATCTAAAATGCTTTTTGTTCCAAATAACTGTGGCTGACCTGGAGGTTTGTTTACAACCCGCACGATGGCGTGATGCTTGCGTTTCTTGAGCCGTCTGACTTTAAAGCGATGTCGCTGCATTCACAGATCTCAGCAATTTATACAATGTCGATGGCCAACTGTGTAAATGAAGACCCAGGTTGTAATAAATTAGATTTATCCTTTAACTACACTATGCAATCTCATGTGTTTTTCATGCAAGTAAAACAGTTTTTTCAAAAAAAAAAGAGTTAATGACGTTTCATTCTTGTCCTACACACTAAAATAGTGAAAAACCTCAGAAAGATAGAATGCAAATCCAGATGAGCCAACAGGAGAAGAAATAGTCCGTCATTCCTGATGCTTTTACTTTAATATATAATTTCAGTAACATTCTCTATGAAGCCCATGTCTATTGTGCATTATTAACATACTTACAGTGTGTTATAATCTGCGTGTAGCACTGTTATCATAGGCCATCATTTTTTTAAACAATTATCATAACACAATATAAAGCATTTTATAATGAGTTTCGAGGTCAACTCATAATAATTCATAGCTGTTTCACTCACTGACAATGATCATCGTGTATTATAATTCCAATAGTTGTAATACATTACAATCATTCTACAATGCATTGTATTAACACTGTTATAATGCATTTTAGAACAAACTATGTTCTTTGCAAAAAAAATGAGTCAATGAGTGACGAGCAAGTATGAAGTATTATGATACTTGACCTTATAAGTGTTATGATTATTGTTATAAAGCATTATGAATGTGTGAGTGTCAATACATATAGTTAAACAGTGCATACGCAGATTTTAACGCAATACAAATTCACGTTTATAAATCCTTATAGACATGGCCTTCAAAGAAAGTGTTACCGTATTTTCTAAGGTCACAACATTTGTTTGTTCAATCTTTTGTCCTCTGAATGTTTGTCCAGTTGTTTGTTGCCTAAACCAGTTTCCTTAAGGGTGTCAAGTCGTCCCAAACGTAGATCATCCTGCCTCCCTGCCCTCACTAAGACCCCAATTGATTTGCCTCTCCATTTCCCACCCCATGCACCTGGTGGCGGATGCTTTTTAAATGTCAGCCGGCGGAGGGAAAAATGCAATTGCAATGCAATTAACCTCTAGAAGGGTGAAAAACATGTTTTTTTTGTCTGGAACAAAAAAGCTTCTGTACTGTTCTCTCTGGCTGCTTTCTGGTATCACGTCCCCTCCTGCTGCTGGAACAGCTGATCCATGAAGAGCCTTTTAAAGTTCCAGACAAGCTCCTTCTGTATTGACTGATCCATATGCAACTCAGGGTAACAGAAATGCACAGGCAATATCCCATAAGGATGAATGCACTCGTGTAATGTTGCTCCAATATTGAGAGCCGCTTCGAGCCGTACAATACAAGAATAAATGGAACTTCTGACTGTGCTGCGGGGGGCCATGTTCTGTGTGTTTTAATTAGCTTGCTAATGTGCTCTTTCCATGTGATAAGGGCTGAACCACAACTGTGATTTACCACAGGCTGTTTATATTCAGTGCTGAACATGAATATAGCCTCAGCAGCTGCTCTGCTGTGTTCTAAAGATAACACATCCTACCTGAAATATAATTTCCCTTCAACTCGGCCTACCGTGGATTGTAATTATGTGCTAAATATGCCAATTTAAAAGCAGAATATTCATCACCGGGGAGGATATTTAGTGATTAATCTGTTTTTATAGAGTATAGAGGACTCAAATGTTAAGAGCCTGCCCCAAGGCTTCCACGGGCTTGTCAAAGTTAGCCTCATGCAAAACAAACCTAAGAAGTGCTCTGTTCCAACAACTGTTGCAGTGATCCCGCCTGATGTCATGTGACCATCATGGAACCAGAATGCTGCAGAGCCAGGGAGCCCTGGCCTTGACGATTAAATGGTTTGGTTGACAGTTTGACACCCATAAAGGAACCAAAGTCTGGCACTCAGTCTGAGTCTTGTTCATCTCTGCTAATCACATTTAATCATATGGTATCCGCTACTTAAAACCCTGTCCGTCACATTGTTCAAGCAGTGCTTTAAAAGCCAGTTGGACTCCTACTGCTTCCGTCTTGAATAAAGTCTGTTTGCAGACTGACCAAAGAGCCAGCCATGCATTTATCAGGCTCATTGTCCCGTTTGGTCTCCTTAAATAAGCTACACCTTATCCAGCCCACGTTCTCCCCAGCTCAGGGAATAGAAACCTGCTACCCCGACATGCACAGGCCAAGAGAGATGCCGTGCCGAAAACCAAAGTACCTGTTCTCGTTTTCGTTCCTGTCAGGGACAGACGACCCATTTCAGCGTGGAGGAGAGAGAGGGACGAGACGTGAGGACACAGGGGAGACAGTGACAGAGAGAGAAGGGGGTGCAGAGAGAGAGAGAAAGAGGAGAGGAGGAGGACAAGCTCCACATGATACATGCATGTAAATCCTCGCATGCACACACACACACACACACAAAGGAACACACACAGAGAGCGGAGTGGAGGGTGGGTCAGAATCAGAGCAAAGCAATGACCTTGACTGTAAGAGAAGGGTTGGGTATTACAGTAACGTTAGACTCATTATTGATTAAAGAGCTAAACAGGATCTCACACACTGGAGATAAAATGAATCACATGGTATTAAGCACAGCAGGTGATAATAAAGGCTGGTCGCGCCTCTTTTCTCATTCACAGCTATCTTTTGAATTCCAGCGCCAGCAGATTCAGAAATTCCATTCTTTTAGCAAAAACTCTTTGCGCCCAGAGCAGAGCTACACAAAGATAAGACATTCCCTAGTGATTTGATTCTGTATGGACCACGGCTAGTCTGTTACAGACGGGACCCTTGCTGTTATGTGTGCTGCTATGGAGGCGTGTGTTCAGTGATAAGAAAGGTTTTAGTGCCACTCTCACACAGCGGAGTTACAACATGACATGTGCAGCTTGAGTTTAGAACGCAGGTTAAATTCAACATGTTTTTAGTCAAAGTGGACGGACAGAGAGCAGACGGACTCATTCTTCATTAAGAGGAATGAAGCCACAGAGATCAGTGGGACCTGGAGGGAGCAAAAGACACATCACTTACCAACACACACTGCACAGAACATACAGTACATCCTCGCTCTACTGTGTATGATCAGTAAACTCATAAAGACCACTGCACAACACACACACACACACACACACACACACACACACACACACACACACACACACACACACACACACACACAGGCCTTCTGTCACATAAGGAAAAGGTTTAAGACCACAAAGGAGGTGTTCGGATGGCGAGTTGTTTGAGCGAGACAGCTATTCAACGCGGTTCAAACAGTCGTTTTTTAAAAGCTAGTCATCCATAAAAACTCCAGAAGGTCAACAGGTTGACAGCAACATTGCTTTGGAATGGTATTTAAGATGTTGGATAACGTTGGCTAGAGGTTATATTGGCTTTCTGTTTCCTTACACTTTCTCTCTGACCCCCTTTTTTATTGCTTCACTTTAGCTAATTACACAATACATCAGACTCTTCCATCTGCACTATCTGCACTTTTTTGGACTACTGTCTTTAATGTCTTTTTTTTATCTTTTTTATATCTATCTTGTTTACTGTATATTGTGTGTGTACAAGTACGAAGAGCAAAGTGAAACCGGAGTCAAATTCCATGTATGTGCAAACATACATCGCCATTAAAGCTGATTCTGATTCTGATCACAAGTCATAAATGCTACCTGCTAATTAATGCTACCTGCTGCGTTGAGACTTTTATGCTTAGTCATCATACAGCATCAACTGAAAGATGTGTTGATAACAAGACCTGTTGCTTTTCAGTGGGTTCTGGACACAGTACAATATGAAACATGTGTCCTTACAGCCTTTTATGAAGGCTTCACTTTGGTAGAAAACAGCAGCTTGAAAAGAACTAGATGTGTTTTCAAATGTGTCTGCATTAGTGTTGGAATGAGCCCTGTTCACCATGATTAATGAACAATCGTTGGGCTGGGTATCATTAGAAAAATGATACGAGTACCCTACGTGAGTACTTCATTTGATACCCGCCATGTGAACGGGAGCTGTGTTTGTGTCCGACTGGCTCGCTAATGGCCGTCGCTCTACACAGTTCTCATACAGAGGAACCGCTGATGAGTTCCCAACCCATGATGGCTGGAAGGTGTCGTGGCGAAGGGACAGCACCCACCCTCTGGTTCCCCTCCCAGGAAAACGTGTGCATCTGTGCCCTAAAACTCCTTCCTAATTGAAGCATTGTCTCATCTGATCTGAATCCCACCCCCTCTGTGCCTGCATGACTTGCTTGTGACAATCCTGCATCTGTCTCTCTGCCATCTCAAGCGGGGTCCGCTCAAGTGTGTTTGCGTGGTTGACTACGCTGTCCATAGTCGAAGCGGGCTCAGGCCCACACCTGGTTCTTGCCTTCATTATTTTTTCAATTGCTGTATTTTCAAAAGTTATAATATTCACTGCAAGGAGCTGGAAATGGACGCCATGTCAATTTGAATATTCAGAACAAGGATTTTTTTCTTCAACAGGAACTCTAAGCTTTCCTGCAGTGCCACAGAGTGGCAGGTCTTTGTGATGTTGCTGTTTTAAGGATATCATGTTTTAAAAGTAAAGTGTGTAGGATCTGGCGGCATTGAGTGGTGAGGCTGCAGATTGCAACCAACTGAAACTTCTCCTGTTGAGCGTGTAGGAGAACTACAGCGGCTGACGGGAAAACACTAGAGGCCCTGTCTAGACAAATGTTTGGGTTTGTCTGATCTGTTTCTGTAATAAAATGTGTAGATATATACATTCTAAGGTAACACAAACACAATTCTTATTTTCAGGTGATTATACACTCAAGAAAACATACTTAATAATCCATTTATGCCAATAGATCCCCCTAAATGTTACACACTGGCCCTTTTAAAGTCATTGAAACTATGTGACCCATCATTTTCATGAATATAGAGTGCTGCAGGGATGACATAAAGTTATCTACAGTCTTTGAAGCCTGAATGCAATCGGCAGAAGTGAAAAGCTAACGTGAGGCGATGAACAAACCACAACGCCATAAAAGGCAGTTTAGTCTGTGTGCTGACATTTTGTAGTGGATGTTTTTTAACGACTTATTAGCTACTGACTTTTTTAGGACACGTAAAAGCTGCAAAATGATTTACTGACGTATTTTATGTCATAGAAAAAAACCTGTGTTAACCACAGACCTTATTAAAGGCATCTTACCAAGAACACATTTAAAAAGCCATTGACTTCGAGACGAGGGAACCTTCATTTCTGTGTTTTAGGACTCATTCCTGCAGCACTCTATTGCTTTAACTGACTGAAATTACACTTAGTCTTCATACGGAATAAAAGATGAGACGATACCACTTCGCAGTACAACCTGATCCAATTCCCTCGATCACTAAAAACTAAATGAACTTCAAATAATTTCAAAGGTCAGCGTTCAAACAAAGATAACCACTGATGAAGGTGGTGCTGATGTTATTCACATTGTGATATATACTTACTGGTAATCGAAGGATCCGTCCTGGTCTTTCTGATCTACTGGGTCCAGGGCCAGATCTTTTTTGTCACGGACTAAGGAAGGAAGAACAACAGTGACATGTTCAGCCTTTTGCTGTTGTGCTTAGATTTGACACACAACACATCCACATGTTGAGGGGTTCCTGGAGTTAGTTTGAACAGAAATTCCTTCTATTAGTCCTCATCTGGTAATTGTCTTTACCTTGTCTTTATCCTCAGCCTTCATTTTATTAACTGTTAACTAACACGTTTGTCTTCTTCACAGATTAAGGTTAGAGTTTCAGTTAAAGTTGTGAATTGAAAAAAAAAAGTACTTGGTTAGGTTTTGTAAAAGAGTTATAGTTTCACTTAAAAGTCAGTTTGTTACGATACTTAAGATACAGTTCTGTACTATGACACTTTAAACGTTTAACGCAAGGTTTCATTTCACACGGGACTTGAACAGCGGCCTCCGAGGTGAAAGTCCCGTGTGGCATGCATGCTTGTCATCAAGATAGGCTCAAATACATTCACATAGAAACGTATTTGTGATACGTTGAAGACAAACATAATAATTCAGGTGAAAAAACATTTCCCTCCAAACATAATTGAGTATGCAGTTTGGTTTAATGTGAGCACATTTGTGTGGGAACCAGGCTGCATGTAATAACTGATGCTATAAAGCAAACAGATGGGGACTGTTGCCGCAAGAAAGGAATGAACTCTACCAAAAGGACACAAACAAGATGCTTGCTGAAAGACTTTAATTAAATTGCTGCCATTTAAAATTGAAAAGGTGAAAACGTGTTTCCACGTGACTGCTTTTGTATTGTTTTCTGCCTCAGTAATTCACGTATTCAGTAGTATACATTAGGAACACAGGGCACTTTTTAAGAGATTTGTAAGACAGTTTTAGTAGCAGTTAAAGAACATTGGGTTGGTTTGTAAGGTGTCAGTGCTTCAAACACTCGTGAGAGCTCTTATTTGACATTATTAGGTGTTAGTTCTTCACTTTTACAGCACCTACCCAGATATTTTGCAAAACCAGTCACGCAACCACCACCTAGACATTATAGAAACTGCAAAACATTAACATGACTCCAACTTCTTTTGTTCCAAAGCATTGAATCATCACATATTGTAGATCAGCATCCATGTTGCAGGACGACTATTTTATAATATTTGTCTGAACAAGGAAAATACAGTTTTTTGTTTTTGTTTTTTGGGGAGTAAAAAATAGATTGACTGTGGTATTAAATCAAATGTTACACAAACATCCTGTTTGTCATGTAAGTGCATCTTGACCTGAAAAATAGCAGCCAGTTGAGTTGTTGTGCTGTTTGCTGTGTCATGACTTTTTCATTTTCTTTGCCAAATGATAAAAAAACGGGTGCTGCCATTTTGACTATTGGTCTGTTGTTTTCCCTCATAACGAATACATCTAGCACGATAATGTTTCAAAACAGTTCATGAACTTAACAACTTCCAAATAAATGCAGTAGTCACCTGGAATGCATGGATCACAGTGGCTTGTAATGGAACAAAGTAGGAAATGAACAAGAGACTAACGCCTAGATATCCCACCACATGTAAGAAGCCATATTTCAAAATTAGGGCCATCATTCTGTTGTTTTTCTTTGGGAGCGGTGGAAGCGTGCAAATGAGCAAAAATAGGAGCAAAGAAACTGATTTTCTCAGATTATATGTCTCATGTACTTCTGTCAGGTGACAGTGACGGTTTGAGCAGATATGATGCAAAGTTATTTTTCATTAAAGTTACAAACTGCAGCTTTATGTTCAAAAGAGAAGGCAGCTCTGCCCATTATTTACTTTGCTATCAAAAGCTCAATTCAGTAATCACTTCAGCGCCAACTACTGAGTTTGGTAAGAAACGTCAATCAGAAAAATTGGAATTCTGCTGCTTAGAGTTTGATTCAGTAAATTAAATCGACTCACTGTTTTAGCAATACATTTTTGAACAATTCAGTGAATACAATGGGATGTTTTGTTCCTGCATTACAGTGAAGAAAGGGTTCTGACTGCTAGAACTCTAGCAGTCAGAGGAATTTAATCTACCAAACTGTCAAAACAATGAGGAATCAAATTAAAATGCAGTATTTATATTCATCGCCATAACACCACCTATAAATATTGGAAAATTATCCTGGAGGTGTACAATGGGAAGAATACTGAGTTCATCCACTTTGCTACTGTGTTGATGTCGCTTCAATCCATTTTATAAGCTCTGTGGGGTTAATGTTGGTCCTCTAGTGGGTGTGGAAGCCTCAGTGGGGGGCCTTACCTGGGTATTTGCCGCCGCGACTCCTCTTGATGAAGCAGACGATGAGGAGGATGAGTATGATGAGGGCGATGGCACACATCAGGCCAATGAACCAGCCTTGAGTGGCTATGTCTACCTGGTCTATGTAGGCTGGAGGCACACACAGAACACACACACACATAACATACACACACACACACACACACAAGGGAAGAGAGAGAAGAGTAGACACACAGTGAGTGCTTTTCTGGACCACAATCAGAGCTAACGCATCAGACAAGCTGTTCTCATCGCAGAGCTCTCGGTAGACGTCAACAAGTCAGAACCAACATCTCATCATTGGCCCCGAACACATATCCAGGATCTATAACAATAATGTGTTTGTCTTCTTTCCAAATTCACAGTGTGTGAATTTGAGGTGGGGTACGAGGGTTTGTGGTATGAAAACAGTTATTGCTTCCCAGAAAGAATTTCAGTACAACCTGAAAAAACACCATAATGCCAGACATTATACTGCTGAAATGTTACAGATATTAGCACTGAATTAGAATACATGCCATTGTCCATCATACTTACCAGAGTATATGTCTCAAGATCATACAAATCTGAAGCTGCACTGCAGTATATACAACTTATTAATATACTCATCACATCCATGCAAACTAATCAAAGAGGAACCTGGAGGTACATTTGTGAACAATATGAGCGTTTACCTGTCAGAAGAGAAAGTCTGATAATTCACAAAGTTCCATCTCACAGGAATGTAACTTTTACTTCCACTCGTACATTAAATATTGTTCATAAAGACAACCAAGTCAAAGTTGATGACATCCAAATATAGAAGTCTTTTCCTGACTCACTTGAGTTTACCGTTGGGAGAACATGCAAAAAAAAACATAGTAACTCACCCAACTTTGACTGAGTTACAGTAGAAACAAATACTGACAGACTTGCACCCAAAGTAGCCCACCTGGCTGGAACCCCGGTTCCACCTGGCCAGGTGGCGCCTCACCTGGAATGGTCTTAAAGATGAAAGATTTGCTGCTGACGCTGTTGAGCTCATGGGAGTAAACCCTCAGTTGGTACGTGGCACCTGCGATCAGATCCGCCACTGTAACAGGGGGCTGCTGTTTCGATACAACTTTCACCGACTTGTCGCCTTGAAGACACAAAAAAGGGGCCAATCACACTCCAGAGGGTGTGGCCTTCGCTCCACAGTAAAGGCTGCGCTGACTCGCAAGAGTCACGGCATCACGATGCTTTGCTGGGAGACTGGCTTCTCTGAGTCAGAGCAGGGTTGCTGAAGTGAATTGAGACCGATAACAATACAGTGCCCATCTCCATAATTAACATCCACCTCTCTACAGTTTAGAAGCATACCCATGGCGTGGTTTAGTACGTCTAGCCGTTAAGTATGAGGTGCAACTTTTTGAAGCTCAGTGCAGCTGACACATTCCGGTATGTCTCTTTTTGTCTAAAATTTTAAAACGGTAAGGGAAGAAGAAGAGGGACCCAAGGAGCAGGTGTTCCTTCAGGCACACCCACTGCACTGGTTTCTTCCTTTTTTCCCTATAAAAGTTTTTTTTCTTCTATTTTTTTGGGGAGTTTTTCCTGATCCGATGTGAGTTCCCGGGAAGCCCTCCGAGGCAAATTTGTAATCTTGGGCTATACAAAATAAACTGAATTGAATTGCACTGTGAACTTCAGACCGGGAAGAATTTAAATTCACCATCGTGGGTAACGTGGGGGTTGAAGGTGGCAAAGCATTGGTTGGTCTCAATCATTTACAGGCCCACACTTATCTCCAAAATAAAATAAAAAACAGCAACCTGCATCTTTCCTGAGGAAAGACATGTCGGTCATGACATGGCCGAGCTATGGGCATGACTCTGAGGTTGCAGTGAGAGGAGGGGCAGCAGGAGGCGGTGACATCATGCACCATGCTGTCAACGATTCGTCAAGGTTGATGTCGTCTAACAGAACTCATTCCAAAGCCATGCTATTATCACCAGCCCAGCAAAGCGGCTAATGCAGACGACAAGACATGCCAGTCCTGTTTTACATACTTAAATATAGTGCTATGAGTGATGCCAAGCCTGAGGTTTAGTATTAGTACAGCATGGTGATCTTATGTTTTTAGGTGACGGCAAAAATGAAATATATGGGCTTTGTAGGTTTCAACTAACGACATGCAGAACAAGTAACATGTATTTGGAGCGACCATTGTTGAAAGTTACATAGTCTGAAGTGAGGTGGTATAATAACAAGTAATACAAGTAAGAAAGCCCACTAAGAGTGGGTGGGAGTGGTAGGACAAACGGGACCTTCACCCAGGAGACCACTGTTTGGGTCTGACTTTACTCTTGTTACGTAGAGTTCTTAATCTAACATAAGAAAGTCTGCTCAGGACGGTTGTTATTTAATCACGCTAGTTGCGTTGTTACGTTGCCTTGTTACATTGCCTTGTTACATTGTTACTTTTATTATTATTTATTACATTGTGTTGTTACGTTGTTACATGTTTACATTGTTACGTTGTTACATGTTTACATTGTTTTGTTGATACATTGTTAATTTGTTACGTTGCGTTGTTACATGTTTGCGTTGTGTTGATATATTGTGCTGTTATATGTTTACATTGTTACGTTGTGTTGATATAGTGTGCTGTTATATGTTTACATTGTTACGTTGTGTTGATATATTGTGCTGTTATATGTTTACATTGTTGCGTTGCGTTGTTACATTGTGACCTTGTTAAATCCTTTACGTTGTTACATTGTGACCTTGTTAAATCCTTTACGTTGTTACATTGTGACCTTGTTAAATCTTTTACGTTGTTACATTGTGACCTTGCGTTGAAATTTTGTTTTGTTATACTAATACTGCCTCACAGAAGGACAATCGGGTAAATACTCAAATTAAAGTTAGTATTCGAACAATGTCAGAGTCTCAATTAAGGGCAGGATAAAAAGTTGAGAATTATGTATATTTCACACAGCCCTAATTCCATCAGTACAGCAGCAGAGTCCTGTCACCACTCTGTTGCTCTCACTTTCTCTTTCAAGCACAAATACTGTTTTCATTCACTAATGAAGCCTTCTCAGCTCTACTTTGCCGCTCTTTTGATTGGTGCTTAGAATGTAACACTGTCTGCAGATGTTTAAGATGTTTAAAGCACACCAGGAACAGGAGGGATTATGCCCTTTGCGCAGCTGGAAGGATATCAATGTTAAATATACATGCAGCAAATGCAGCATCATTTCAGTTTAATTTATGGTAGCTGTGCTGTTGTCATACCAATGGATTAGGCTGTGAAATGACCTTCATACTGAATTCATTAAGAAACAGCCAAACGTGGAGGACGTGTTCAACAGAGCAGTGACTTTGAAATTAGAAATATGTGAAATGCCAGTGATATGTAGCCTGTTTTAGATCAAACACAATTCTCTATTTAGTTGAAATAAAATAAAAAATCCTGTATTATATTATGAGCATACCGTATCGTCTGAAATGCAAATTATGCATCATGGACATCAAATAATCAAAAGATGTACACGAAAGAACTACAAAGTACCAGTATTTTTACCAGTTCATCATGCAAAAAACTGATCGTAAAATTGGTTAAATCTAACTTTAAATTAACTTTGGTGACAATTCAAGAAGCTCACTTTTACTGCTGTTTTATTTTTTTAAATATCAAAGTTGGAATATAATTATGTAACTATATACATGGACACATTACAGCTCCAAGCCCTTAAGATGATTCACTTTTTCTTTCCTTTTGCAAGAATGCTCAAGTCTACCCAGTTGTCTGTTTCATGCCACCGATCATCCTAAACCTTCCTCTGACAGACATGCAGGGACTTCTGGATCCCAGTCAGGGAGACAGGGGGAGGATAAGGGCATGATGACGGGAGGTGGGTCTCAGGCCTCCTGCTGCTCTTCACTTAGAGTCAAAGCTTTCAGATTTGACCTTGGAGAACAGGGGAGGGGTAGAAACCATTAGATCAGTCTCATCATTCCCCTCTCCTCCCTCCCTCTCTCCCTTTCTCTTTCTGTCCACATTCAGACATCATTAAGAATTAAAGCCGCTGCCCAAGTACATGAAAAACACATCTTCCCTTCTTTCCATTCTTGATGAAAGATCACAGGATGTTGAATTGGCAGAGAGCAATAACAGCCTATAAGTGCTGGACTATCCAATCTCAACAAGTCCTGGGATTCCAGAAATGGAGAGATGATGTGTTTTTATAAAAGCAGACTTAAAGACTGCTCAACACCCAGTCCAAAGCAAAAGAAGTGATTATGTAAGCGTGATGGCCAAAGAAGTGACACATTCAAACAGCGGTTCAGACAAAGCAAGCCGAGCAGCTCATTCACAGAGCACAGGAGCATTGGAAGCAGGCAGCGTGTAGAAAGAAACCATTGTGATGAAGCGCTGCACAAGAAAGTAGTGGTGACATGACGGTGATCAACATATCCCGACATATAAAGATCAGACAGAGATACACAGAGAGAAGGACACACTCGAACGCAGACTGTGGTAGGTTGTGGCTTCGGATTTTCTTTTTTACAGATCAAGATTTTTATGTGCAAACACACACATACTTTAATAAAAAGTAAAACAACAGGCGAACGGAGCAGCTGCTGCAGTCAAAGGTTATCTCTGGTGAGATTCTGTGGAATGCCCACCAATAAACCCATTCAATCGGCTGATGACATTTAAAAAAAGTTTTTTTTACTTATGTCCTCTGTTCCCTCTGAATGTTCTGGCCTCATTAGTTGCTTGTTTTGTTGCCTAAAAGAGCTCTCCACTAAGGCTGCTTTGGACATGAATAAGACAAGGAAGCATTTCAGCAAGGAATAACAAAAAGCTGCCAGTGAGGTGTAATTGAAGTCTGTACAAAAAAAAAGGCATCAATTATTTAATGAGAAAGCTCCTAAATCATTCTTTAGTTTTTTCCATTATTCCATATTGTAATATGTGCTGCTAACAGGATTGAATTTCATTCAAGAGGGAAACATAGTTTGGCCAGATAATGACATTTCCGTCTAGTGGGGATTTCTGTGAATAAAATTGAACAGTGAGTGAGTGCTGCTGTAGATCAAGGTGTCTCTCACATCCTGTCACTTCTCTAATCCCCAGCACTGAAAAAGATTAACAATCAAGTCTTTGACAACTGGATTTTGTTAGTCTCTAAACGTAAATTTAGAAATTATCAGCTCTTTTAAAGCTACATTAATCAGGTTGGGTTTATTTGCCACTTTGGGAGAGAACCCCACAACAAGCAAAATATCACGCAAATTTGGCAAATTGCGTGGCGAAGTCTTTTCACGTGCACATTTCACAGGGCTGGATACCAAAGCAGTCGGTTAAAAGGTGCTCAAACGCACTATAGCTGATGGGAACTGCAGAGTCTGGTTCATAACTATAACCAGAAAACTACATTTTTACACAGACATTTGGCCCAATGTTGATAAAAAAGATGTTGATAGTGCGGCTTTATGAGAAATGAGAGCTGGTCAAGTCTAAAACCTAACAAAACTGTAGAGTCTAGTAGATTACCATTAGTGTCTCCATCTTTTCATAGATTCTAGATCTGTTTTGATACAAGTGTTTTGCCTGATCTTTGAAATGTTGTCCACGGTTTTCTCCTGCTCCTTTTGACCTTGTATCACCTGACTGCTCTGGCTGTTTTAGCGTTTGATAAAGAAGTTTCGATCTAGCTCTTGCTTTATCAGCTAAGGCTCGGTCTGGTTTCTTACTGTCCAGTGTGAACTCTAGCACAAACTCGCTGCTGCCGGCCGGGAAGTTGTGTCTCCAGCTGACGTTAACGTAGTTACTGTTAGGCTCCACCGTCAGATTCCAGATCTCCCGCCCATGGACCACTACACAAGGGGGAGGGGTCAAGGGTAAAGGGTTAAAGGTCACGGGCAAAGGGCAAAGGATTGCACAGTTACAACAATCATGCACAGGGCTCTATTCAGACCTATGCATGGTGCTGGCACTAAGGGAGTCTATCTACAAGAATGATGGTCCAGATCATGGTCTGCTCAAAACCAGAAGTAAATGGTTCATGTTCATGGACAGAAAAGTCCCTCATGAGAAGAGTCCAGAGGATTTTTCAGTTCATGAAACATTAAGTTGCAATGCTTACTTCTGGTTTAGAGTGGACTAAAAAATTTAAATAAAATGGTGAGCTATGCCAATAGTACAACCCTCATCACTCTAAAGTGTTGAAGGATACTCTCTCCAAGACCTTTACACTTATCAACATCCATTTAATCATAAAGAAAAGTTTGGATTCTCACTTCCTGACCAGGAGGATAGTTGCTGGCTACATCCCAATATTCTGAAGTAATTCCCCACTCTTTGTACGGTAGGTACAGCACAGCTTATCGGAATGCAGCCCTGATGTGGTCTCCTGTTTAGTCAGGTGGGAGAAGACAATTGTCTTTTGATATCCATGAAGACATTCATGGTCGACTAAAAACAATAGAAAGCTAATAGAAACCACAGTGGGACAACAGCATGTACCCAACACATTCTGATCGGTACGCTTGAAGGTGACCAGCTCAGGAGTCGTGGTGGTAGTGATCGCCTCGGTTGTAGTGGTGGTAGAAGAAGTAGTAGTAGCAGTAGTAGTAGAAGTAGTAGAAGTAGTAGTAGTAGAAGTCGGAGTGGCAGAAGTTGAGGTACTAATGGTTGTAGGAGCGATGGTAGTAGGAGGAAGAGGAGCAAGAGGAGGAGGAGTAGGAGAGAAAGCCGAAGCCAAGGAGGCGTCCGTAAGCTCGACTATAAGGAAGGAGGAGGGAGAGAGCAGAGGGTTAAAGACAAGGCAGCAGCAACATCAAACAGGCACACACACAGTGACACACACAGTGACACACACGGGAGAGAGTCCACGAGGCCCAGAGCAGAATTCCTCACAAGCAGCATCACACGCTTTACCAAGGCACCACGAGTCAATACATGATCACAGTATTCATTTGAGTGTTTCTCACTTCATCTCTGCTGGGATCCACACACACTTCACCAGTGTCCTGCATGGTGAAGCTTCCACTGCCACCAAGGGGACAGGTGCTGATATTACAACGTATCACTGAAAGGGCATACTGTATTACTGTATGTAATGAGAGCTGGTTTGGAGAAGCCCAAAATGTTTCATCAAGTATTTGTGTTGCATTTAAAGCGGCACCCCACTAGTAAAAGTAAACATATGTTAGTTTCCTCATTATGGGATGTACTACTCAGCCTGAGGCAGAGCGAGTTGGTTCGAGCTCTGGAGGAGCCAGAGGAACATGACTAGAATCGACTGGACTTTGTAAAATCTGAGAGAACAACCGCTGGAGATCAACTCAGGTATTTTTTACTTGCTGTCTGATTAGATAGTAAGCAATTTAACTCATAACTTAGGACAAAAAAGAATGCATCCTGGCCTGGTCTTATCTCCTTTGTGACTTTTGTGACACTATGGTGCCCTCTTGTGGGGTTCAGGCTCCCTCACGTTGGGAACCAGCCCACTGCAAGTGTTCACTCCTACTGTACCATGAAGTTGAGGTCATCTCTAGCCAGTTAAAGGATCCATTACTAATCTGATGGCCCCTCCCCGAACATTTCCATCATACAACGGCCCCAAACCCGCGGCCAGCATGCTTGTATCACCAAGCCGGATGCCAAGCATGCCCTCAGACCGCCATGCGAGGGGAAGAGAAAGTACGACGGGATGATGGGAACACCGGCATGTTCAGGAGCCCTCACAGACCCGAGAGGTTAGCCTGTTCAGCCCAAAGCGCCGAACAGCCTTACCTGTCATCCTCAGTACTGTGTGTAGAAACGGACCAAATGAACAGGAGCAGTGGACAAAGATGGCAGAGTGACATGACCTTTGAGAAAAGCTCAGAAGCGAAGGCGATCAAGCCGGTGAGTGAGTGCGCAAGCCAACTGCTGATGGAGTGTTGTTTGTGTGTCATCTCCAGCACACTCAACAGTCACATCATTCATCCTCCCATCCACACACACACACACACACACACACACACACACACACACACACACACACACACACACACACACACACACACACACACTCCCTAAAGAGCAGTGTCATCATGACATTGTATCCAATGACGATGACTGAAAAACTAAACACATGAGCCGCCACGCAAGGCTAAGTTGCGTCTCATGGCAGACAGGAAGAGGCCGTCGAGAGATTATATTGTACAGGTGTGCTATCAGGGATCGGTTCAGGAATCAGAGGTTAAAGGTCAGCATGAATAGAAATGGCTCGAGGCAGGATTCTACAGCAGCTATCAGGGTGATTGTCTAAAAAGAAATGATACCAGAAGATTTGATAAATATGTGTTGTGATGGTTTTGATATGTTTCATTTTCAGATCAGTATGTTTCACTCACTAAGCGTGTGAATCAGAGCGCAAAACCTGAGAACGTTGAGTGTTCTTTAATCCCTGACAGCACACAGCAGCAGGCAAACAGCAGCTTTACACACAGGGGGGAGGATGAAGAGGTGATGAAGATGAAAGGAAGAAAAATGCAGCGTAGACAGCAGTTCAGTCCAAAATTGATTTTGAGTTGTATTGGCTTTTTAAACGGAGTTTAAACTAATCTAAATGGGAAACAATACATGAATCAATTATAAAATAACTATTAGATGCAGTCTTATGTGAGTACTATGTGAGTATCCAATTAGTTTGCAAAGTTGCTGATGTCAACAATGTTTTACAAGCACAAGGTCAAGTTGTTTGAGGACCAACTAAAGGTCCAAAGGTTCATCCCAATAATAAATGTCTGTATATAATGATATGTATTGTATAACTGTTTAACTAGTGAGCCTGCACATCAACATATCTATATCCATAACTAATTTAATTCAGTCTGGTTTTGTCAAACATTTTACACTTTCATAAATCATGAATAACTTAGTTTTGTAAATGTGGTCGTCGTGGTGTTAATATTCAGACATGGAATAGCTTCCTGGAGGCCATACACAGGCCTCGCATGAGTAAAGAAAGTATATATATATATATATATATATATATATATATATATATATATGAGCATGTAAAAGTAGTTAAGCTCTCCCTCTGTTGCCCACCAGTGTGAGCTGCAGGTGGTGGTAGAAGTTCACTTCAGTGGGTAATAGAATGAAGACGGACTGCCCTGCTGCTCAGTGTTAAGATGGACAGATGGACAGACAGAGAGACAGATATGGAGGGAGGGGACAGGCTGCAGGCACACTGCACTTCTCATTCCCTTTTACCTAGAGCTGTAGAGTCAGTAAGGTTGTCTGCCAACAAAAAGAGAGGTGGAGACAGGAGACAGGGGAGAGGTGTGAGAGAGACACAGAGGGACAACAAGCACGAGGCAGCAGCTGGGAGGCTCTCATTCCCCACCAATGGTGCTCAGGTTCAGAGGTGCCGTCCTCAGTCAGACTTCTCTTTGGAACTATACTTTCTACTGAAGGAAACGTCCTGAGGAAAACTGCTCACAGTGGCGCCTGTGAGTTATTTTCGCTTGTGAATTTTTCAAATAAAATTTCGCAACAAAATCTTGTACACAAAAAAAACCAAAATATCTCTCAATAGCAAACGCTTCAATCGAAACAATAAGAATTATTAAAAAAAATAGTTTTGCTGTATCACAACTTTGCACAAAAAACTCCCAAAAAATTGATCTTTCCGCATGCTAACTGCCCACTGATGTGCTGAGTATAAACCACTATTATCTTGAGACTTTGGCTTTTTCATTGCATGCTGTACATTTAGACTATGAACACACATGCAGTGGGTTTATTCTAAATACAGAAGATCTGCAATCTGTGTTTGAAGGATATATCAGGATGTCATACTGGTTCATTTTGAAAACAGGTTTAAGATAAAGATAGAAGGTAAAGCTCAGATCACAGTGTAAAAGTGAACCGCCACATCACCTGGAGATGGAGACAGAAGACATGAAGGAACAACAGTGTTCCTGTAAAGACAAGTAGGTTTTTATTCACTGCTCCAATCTTTAAAAAGCTAAAGCAGCATGTGTACACATTCAGTACCTCCAGTAGCTAGCATAGCATAAAAGTGCTCGATGTGCTAACGTACTCTGCTAATGTTAGCTTCACAGGTTTTTAGGTAGAAACGTACTCTAATTAGCCTCCGCTGTTGTTCACACCAAAGAACAAACCTGAATCCTAATCACAGTGTTCAAGCTCTGCTTTCTAATTGGTGACAGATGTTTTCACAGGTGCATTCTGGGTGCAGGTGATTTATAATCGATTGATTGATAAGTGTGGTCTTTGAATGTTTAGCGAACAACACACAGGCTTTTAGTGTTGAATGATGAGTCTAATGTGGATAACAGCGTGTAGATATTTTAGAATGACAAACGCATGCTTATTGTTACACATGGCTGGTCATGAGGTTACATGCGTTAGTGATTTCTATAACTGTGCCACAAGTTCCATTGTCTACGTCTTGGCAATTGCAAATTGTCAGGTGTAGATTTATTCATGACTGTAAAAAATGTGCAAATGTTAATAACGTAAGTGGCGAATTCTGATCCTCCTCTGATCCAGCTGTGAGTCAATGTGTGTGTCTGTATGTGAGTCATACTGTTGGTGTTCTGATAATGTCATCCATCAAAGAAAGAGCAGTTCTCTCTCCATCTGATACCCTGACAAAGAGGCCAGTGTTCACTAAAGGGCAACGACCTCATTTACTTTCTACTTCTGTGTCTCTGTCTCTCACACACAGTGATTCTCCCCATGTAGACACACTATGAGGGCTGGAAACGGTGTAATTATAAAGTAAAGAACGCAATGCAGCAGAGTGAAGGTTCAGAGTTAGGAGACAACGCTGGACACGCTGTGTGAAAGGGACAATTCCAGTAACTATAGTGGTAAAAGGGGTCAGAAATGGTCCTGTTGAACTTCTAAATATCGTAATCTATTATCTACTTCAAGGCCAATTTCAACTTGATGGGTGTAGTGAAATGTGTTCAAGGAAAAGCATTGACTGTGTTGTAACTCTGTTGTGTTGTTCATTCTGTACACATGACACCTATCCTGATAGGGGGATCTTCATCTGTTGCTCTCTCGAAGATTTCTTCACTTTTTCTCCCTGTTAAATGGTTTTTGGGTGGAGTTTTTCCCGTTCCAATGTGAGGGTCAAAGGTCAAAGGGTGTATGTCTACAGATTGTAAAGCCCTGTGACGCAAATTTGTGATAATGGGCTACACAAAATAACTTGAATTGAATAAGATTGGATTCGTACTGCCTCTCATCACTGTCCAACTCCCCTACTCTGTCTGTAGCTCTCATACCTCATAGCTCATCGTCAAATTGTCAAATGTAGAAAGACTCACCTTCATTGGCGAAGTGAGGGGACTCTTCAGCATAGACCTCCCCTGATCCCACCTGGGTGAGCGCTGACAGGTAGAACTTGTAGCGGGTGGATCGGTCCGGCATGCGGACGTTAAACACTGTCACGTTAGGAGGGAGAGTCTCCAACTGAGGACGACCCACTCTGGAGCCATTGACTGCACACACACACACACACACACACACACACACACACACACACACACACACACACACACACACACACACACAGAATGAGAGAGCGAGACAGATGGGTTGGCTTGAGATCAGAATAATTCCCAATTCATCTCATGGGGGAGTCTGGTACTGCAGCAACTATAGACTTGTCAACAGGGTTAAACTGGTTTGGTTCAATGTGTTGTAGAGCTGCATGTTTCAAAAACACTTTCTCAAATCAAAACTATAAAACAAAACAAATATCCCCCCCCAAAAAAATTAGCCCTAATTATACACTTGTAGTGTTGGGGAAATGCGGCCTGTCTGTGCGATCACAACAAATTGGTGCAAAGCGGATGTCGCGGATATCTTCATGTCGGCCCTGTGAGGAAGACATTCACATCACCTGGAGTGAACTTTGCACACTCACAAGTATAACTTAGGCATTAAAGTTCCTAATGTTTGAGCAAATCATCACCAAGTGGAAGCACCAAGTTAAAAAATGCTTTCTGTGTGAAGGTTTGAAAGTTGGTACCTTTGTGTGAATAGTTTGTGTTTGAGAGCATCAGAGCAGCTCACCTGTTTGGTACTTGAGCTGGTATCCAATCAGAATGCCGTTGGGCTCCAGAGGTTTGTCCCATTCAAGATGGATGGTGTCAAACGTTCTCCGGTTAATCCTGAAAAACTTTGGAGCATCTGGCACTACACACACACACACACACACACACACACACACACACACACACACACACACACACACACACACACACACACACACACACACACAGTTTTACTATTGATTGTTTTCAGCCAATATTCAGTTAAAATCATGTGATCAGGAGATCGACATTAATGCTTTCTAGGTGCTAACGTTAGCAGCACCAGAGCTAACAGCAACACCAGCTCTAAGGAGCTTATAACACATCATTCAAAATACTAATGAAAAAAAATATTTTATTTAGTTAGCATTTGAATTGCGGGTTTGTATGCAGATAACCACGATAGATTACTGAAACAAAGTAGAAGAAGAATATTTAGAATTTGAATGACGGTTTACATTGACTTCGGGGCAGTTGAAATGATTTCTTTGGATGATGGTGAAAAAAAAAAAGTGGGGGCCTTGTAGACCAGGTGCTTATCAAAACAAAACAACTAAAACAATAATTGGCACACCTCTAAAAGTTATGTTTGTTATACTTTTTTCTGATGATCTAATCCGTGACTCCAGACCCTGATACTATCTGAACCATGAGTTTTGTGAGCCACTGCCCCGCTACTCTTGGATGAAATATACTAGTTTGCGAGGGCTGCGTCCTCACCTCCCTCCTTGGTGGTGATCTCCACCGTGTTGCTGGGTGGACCTTCAAAGTCGTTGTTGGCCACAACCAGGAACATCTTGTATTTTGAGTAGGGCACCAGGTCGCTGAGGATGCCGGACGGCTCAGCCACGATGCTGTAGAAACCTTTGGTCTTCTTCTCCTTACTGACCACCAGACCCGGAACCAGGCTGGACTCCCGCCAGTAGTACAGCTGAAAGGCAGAAGGGTGAGAAATGGTTTAATGGGTCAGCAGTGCAGAAGTGGGGCGAGGAGATGAATTAAATAGTCAGAAAACTAAGGATCTACTTTCAGACCATCTATGCAATAACTTCATTATCATTACAAAAACACAGCCAGTCTCACCCTGTACTCCTTGAACTCTCCCATCACAGAGCTCAAGTCCACGGGCTTCCAGTGCAAGTTGGCCTTGGTGCTGTCAACCTTTGACACCCGCAGGTCAGTGGGAGCGTCGGCGGGCTCTGAACACGCAAAATGGGACAAAGTATGTGTGAATAGTGGGAAGGTTATGCAGGAAGAAGAACAAATTGCTTCCAAATCAAAGTGAAAAGATTCACTGATAACATTGTGAGAGGTTTGGTCTGGTGCGGTCTTTCCCAAACGGATACCCATTGAGTCTCTACTCACTGTCCTCTCCAGAGTAGCCAACGACCACATTAGACTCAGGTCCATGTCCAAACTCATTCCTGGCCTGGACTTTGATCTCGTAAGGCATGTAGGTCTCTGTGTTGTGGATGACGTGTTTGGAGTCCTCCGTGGTCACGTTACTCCACTCCTCTCCCAAATCCTTCCGCCTCCACCACACGCTGTAGTGCAGGTTTGGCCCGTTCCTCTCCAGATTAAGCAGAGGCTGGAGAAGAGAAGCTGACTGTGAAATGCACACTGACTGAAAGTAAGATTTAGTTTGGGTTTGTTTGAACTTTTAAGACATGAAAAGAACATAACACCCAACCAATCAGTCACCTGCTGTTAACAGTTCCATCCACGATTGTGATTGATGTATTCATAAATTCAACAGGAATCTCATAAATAGTCATTTCCTGCCTTGTTCACGTCTTACCTCCCAGGTGATCTCCATATTGTCCTTCTTGGATCCCCATCCTCGTAGACCTCTGGGGATGGCATCTGGGGCTGGATGTAACATAACGAAAATTCACTCAGATTGAACAACATTAACTGCAACTAATGCCATGTCCTCGGGCACAGAGTTGTTTTAACACCACCTGATATGCCTAAGGCTTACGGGCCAGTTGTCTTTAAATGTGTGTGATAATGTATGTTGAGATGAGCTTGTATTGATCCCCAGGTGTTATCTGTGCTATTTGCACAGATAATTAGAGAAAGGCCGAAAACTAAAAAGTCAAAAGGACAATATATTATATGAAGTATAACAACATTGATTAAAAATAGAAACTCTAAATGAGCAATTACACTGAACATTATAAGGCAAACAATCATTATCACGTATTGAACCCAGACCAGAGTTGTAAACTCTTAAATTAACAGTGAAATATTGACTCGAGGTAAGAAATTGTGTGATGTGGTTAGTAGCAGCAAAGTCAGCAAATATATATTGTAAATGATATGAAGATTAATATGATACCCAAATTATAACAACATACACCATAATAGTATAGAATATAACGAAGTATGAGCATTGTATAGTATAATATATAACATACATATTTTGAGTAATTCATTTATTTTCTAGCAGGGCTAAAATCTGCTTTTAATTTCAAATGTATGATGGCGTTTGTTTTTTCCTGCTTCCATGTTCAAGTGGCCCCAGCAACAACAATATGGCCCCCAGATCATTTGAGTCCTACAGGGTGAATAGTCCTAGACCTAGTAGTCAGTCCTTCAGTCAACAAAATGATAGTTAAAGTACTAGAAATGTGTCTGGATGTGACAGTATATGTGTGCGCTGCTCCTCACCAGCTCCGTTGGACAGGTACCGAGGCGAGGGCCGGCTGGGCTGACTCTGGCCCACTGCGTTGATGGCGATGACCCTGAACTGGTAGTTGGCGTAGGGGGCGAGCTGCAGGATGACAGAGTTGAGGTCTCCGGGGTACGTGGACAGGTTCTGCCACCGGCCCGGCTCCCAGCGGTTCTCCTCAAACTGGACCAGGAATTCTGCACAGATACACAACAGGCATGAGAATAGGCAGACCCCTTATTGTTAAGCAGTGGAGATCGAGGGGCTTTCATGGAGTCCTTGAATGGGTTCAGCAGGTAGGAAGGTTAGTAGCATCTCCTGCAGCTTCATGTATTCATCCTTTTTAGTTTAATGAGCCTGTTACATTAATTTTACAACCCTTCCTATAAATACAAATTATAATGATTCTTGTATAAGTAATAGGCCCCTTGTTTCTCTGATGGATGACATGGATGGATGACAAAATGTATCTAATTTCTTCCGTAATGAGTATTTCTATTTCTGCATGCCTTCATTATCATATCTTTGCTGAGCTTGGAGACCTGGGACGAACTTCACCCCCTTTTTATCTCTCTTTTAGCCACACAATCTCCCTACAGGAAGCACTTTACTGCTCCAGGCGTGTCAGGCCACTATGAGACAATGAAATGTGAGGATGCAAGTGTAATATAATCCTCTTCCAGGATGTCCAGGGAAATGAGACGTGTATGTGTGTGTGTGTGTGAGAACAGAATATACTGACCCTTGACTGGGCTCCGGTGGTCGTTTTCGGGGATCCAGGTGAGGCGAACGCTGCGGGCTGTGGGGTCTGACAGATCCAGTTCCACGGGAGGGTCTGGACGGTCTGCAGAGAAACAGGGAATAACCGGACTTTAGACATGGAAAAAAGAGATACAAACACACACAACCATAGGCATGCAGCAGCACTCATACTGTACAATGTCATCTATCCTGGACATCAGTCAGTCAATCTTAATTTAAGATTATAACACTTAATAGCACCTCCAAATCTCCTCCCAGTTCACTCTCAGGACATGAAGTGAGAAATGGTTAATACATGCATCGCCCAGTGAAATGAGGATAAATGAGAAAAACTACTCTAATAGTAATATCCACAAACAAATTAGAATGAGTGGGAATGTGGTTCCAAACTGGTCAAAACATCGTCAGACTCACTGTGAGATTAAATGACTTGACGGGATGTTTTGTGGTGCATGCATGTAACAATCCACTCCATATTAAACACTCATTTCACACACACACACACAGAGACAGAATCATCTTTGGCACATAATGAAATAATATCCATTGTAATAAAAAATAGTGTCATACAGCAAAGGCACACGTTTAGATGGAGGCGGAGGACGAAAAGTAAACGGAAGAAAAATGAGGAGACGTGAGTGAAAAGAAAAAGAGAGAATTCCACCCGAGCCGTGTGTTACCTGGAGGCAAGGCACTAGAGGGGTTGAGGGAGGCTTCCTCTGTGGGGCGGGGTCAAGGAGCAGGAAGTGGGTATAAAGGTTAGAGTGTGCAGGTTAGTCGACCAATCAGTCATCAGCAAGGGAGCACAATGGTTAACAAGTCATTTAGTACACACTATTAATATATAAGTCAGCTTCACTAAGCTCCAGTTGTATGAAGCCATATTAAGGTTATTGTTGGTAAAAAAATAAAATAAAAAATGGGGGTGGGGGTAGAAAGGGGAGGGGGTTAATATTCTGAGAGAAAATTTTCAAAAATACAGTGGTACATTTACCAGACAAAACTGATTTCAGAGGGGAAAAAACATTGCATATCTCTCAGATGATAACCTAAAAATACTTGTTTTTGTGTTTGTATGTGTTGCAGGTGTCCTCAACTCAAATGTATCAGTCATCGTAAGGCTTCGTAATTTAGCGGTAGACCGAGTTGGTTTCAAATGGGGATATATTAACTTTTACTTTACTACGTTCAACTGGCAGCTGTAGTTAGTAGTTTCTTTACAGACAAAGCAAAACACACAAACTGATACTGTATCATAGATCATCTAGAATTAAACAAGTACTGTGGTTTATTTGGGCTCAGAGAATATCTTATTCTTTTACATAAAACTCCTTTTGAAAATGAATTCTAAATTAGCCGTTGGCTCCGCAGCGTTCTGCATGTGAGTGTACCTAACACCGTGAGGCGGGCTGAGGCTGAGTCCTGGTCTATCTCAGATGTAACAGTGCAGGTGTAGGTTCCCTCGTCCCCCTCGTTCACATTGGGGATGAGCAGCGACTCGCCATCTTTCCTCAGCCTGGGAGACAAACACAGAGAAAGGATTCAAGCTTTAAAAACACATCTTGAGCTGACATCTGCGTAAAATGAATCAGTCGTTCAATTCTATAATCAAACAACTGACCAAAAAGTGGTATTTCTCATTGTATGACATGTTATAACTCTACTTCCTCTCTCAGATAAATTAGTGTGTGACATGACTCTGAGAAGTACCCTGTCTCCTACTAAATTTCATTCCCAAACAACTAAACTACATTTTCATTCTCTGCTTGTGACATGATCCAGGTTGCATTGAGAGTGAAATAAATAAATATGTTATCCTATGTTTCACTTAAGACCAATTCCATAGATTTTTTCAGAGAAAATGATAAACATTTACTGTTGTTAAATGACAGTTTTGCTTAGATTATTTTTTTGCTTGGATTATTTTGTTTAAATACTGCGTTTTGACTTTACAGGTGCAGGACAGGAGCACCAGAGGTGTTTCAGGGTCAGAGTGTGCCGTTACCTCCAGCCCAGGGACA
Organism: Myoxocephalus aenaeus; assembly: GCA_038501785.1. Taxonomy (NCBI): domain Eukaryota; kingdom Metazoa; phylum Chordata; class Actinopteri; order Perciformes; family Cottidae; genus Myoxocephalus; species Myoxocephalus aenaeus. The sequence continues at coordinate 1,350,729 of JBAMJR010000358.1, read as the reverse complement.
GAGGCTTGTCATCCTTGGTCCAGGCCACGGTGATGGGCAGGCTGGGATCTGACTTCACCTTACAGTCGAAGCGAGCCAGGGAGCCCCTGACGGCCGACCGGTGCTCCGGGACTCGAACGATACGAGTCGGCTCTGAGCGGGAATGAGGTTGAAGGGGTGCGCATAGACACACACACACACACGCACACACACATTCTACGTTAACATCCGGGAAAATCAGTGTGGGATGGGACACACTCTTTTCCAAAACGCTCACTTACACCAACATACTTTCATATGACTGCAAGGCCACGTTCAATTATTCTACCACAGGTCCTACAACTCTCTTTTTCTGCCCCAGGTGAGATGCATGCCTCCACCAACCAGGTCAGTTTACATCCATGTCTGTCCAAAATGTCATCAATTCATTTGTGTGGAATTGTCATGATTCGGATATGAATTCTTGAGTTAGAAACGTGTTTTGACATGATGACATTCCTACACAACTTCTTTGCATTGGCGAATCTGTTTGGAGTAATGTAATGTTATCGGTGTTAAAGTCCTGTGCTTTGTACGTCCGTTCATCCACCGTCCAACTACCTCCTCAATACAACAGAATAAGAGCATCCCACTTCCTGGACCGGAGGAATTGAACGTAATCTCGGGCAGCAGGTTCATTGAACACATGCTGAACTCACGGATGCTCTCTAAAGATGAGGATCTCTACTTGCCGTTTGACTTGACAAAACATACTGAAGAATGAAAAGCTATCACGTCGCCTTGGCAGATGAATGGATCTGTTGAAATTGTTTCAGTTCAGCTCTACCCTGAATGCTATATGGGAATATACTGTATATGTAGTGTGAATACAAATGTAGCTGTTAGTAGGCACAAGTTGAATTAAAGGCACGATTCAACAGTGCAGGCTGTTTGGCACAAGGAAAAGAAATCATTTCACATCTTCCACACACAGTAGTGACATGCAATGGGAACCCATGTAAAACCTGTTGGAGCTGATTGTTGAAGAATGTATGATGTAATAACAACTCAATTTGGAGTTGAAAGATTACTTTAAATTTCAGCTTTGTTGAGAGTCTTAACAGCACGCCCTGTCAGCAGGGATGTAATGACTGACCTTTGACCTCCAGGCGGACCTGGTTCTCGGCCGTGCCCAGCATGCTGTTGGCCACACAGGTGTAGGTGCCCTCGTCCTCTGCTCGGGCCCGTTTGATCTCCAGGGTGCCGTTGATGTAAACGCGGTAGTGACCTCCATCCAGCCCACTGCCCTGTCCGTTCTTAAACCTGCAGGCACAGAAAGCATGGGGGATATGAACGATAAAGTATCGCTGTATGCATGTTGTGCTTGTGGGTTAACAGAGGTTGATGCCAAAACCGGTATTAGAGCTTTCGATGCTCACCAGCGTAGCTCCGGCAGAGGAGACCCGAAGAAGGGACAGTCGAGGAAGGTGCGGTTGTTCTCAATGACTTTGATCAGCTGGTTTTTAGGGCCCAGCATCCTCGGAGGCATGTCTGCAAAGAGAGAGACAGAGGATGACGCCTTCACCAGGACATCACTTATAAGGGCTATGCACCAGTCACACGTTTGTGACAGTCAGCTGGTGTGCACCATACCAGGTACTGAAGCAGCGACATGGAATACAGCCATCTCATGTTATCATCTACTCCTGTGCTTTTCTATCTGCAACATGTTACAATATCCTCTGTGTAAAAGGCTTTGTAGATTAGATTTAATTTGTAATCAATTTCAAAATTGTAAATGTCTGGTTATTTGAACTGGTTACAGTTGAATAGCAGTGTATTCACATACTTTAGGGTAAGTATGTTTGCTTTTTTTCATAGTAATATTTCATAGTAATATTCATTATTAGTATAAATTGAATCTGCTGACATCCAGTACAGGGATGAGTCCATGTTGTGTTTAGCCTAGCTTAGCATAAAATGTAGCCATGAAAGACTGCTAGACCATGAAACCCTGATTTAACAGAATGTAAAAGTGTCAAGAGACTTGATTCTTACTATGAATATGTCCGTGGAAGACTATCGACTTTTGTTGACTCTAATCATTGAAGGAAAACATGCACAAGTTCAGTGCTGGTGGAAATATTCTTAAACCAAACGGCATTCATATTTCCACCGATACTTCAGGAGTAGAGCTAAGGCTTACAGACTGATAGGCGACACATGTATACGTTTCTAAAATCGACCTCCCCTCCGTGTCTTACCGAGGACGCTGACGAAGGCGTTGGCCAGCAGGTAGCCGTGCTGGTTGGAGGCGTTGCACTGGTAGACAGCGCTGCTGCCCATCTGCACCGAGCGGAAGATGATGGTGTCACCAAGCACCTGTCTGCTGGGGCTGTGGGGAGTGCCTGAGGTCAGGGAGGAAGATGGTAAGAAACACATACCAATAATGAGGAACATTACAGAATACATTTTACACAGATGAGAGAAGACGATATTGAATGGATTTGAGTGGTTACTTTTATAGTGCGACAGACTTCAGTAAATAAGATCAGAACAGTACCAGGTCCTGGTTTTCCTTTTCATTTACTCAAATCTGGCAACTCAGAACTGCTGAGGTCCCGGGACAGAGGATGACGTGTGTGCACAGATTGTAAAGCCCTCTGAGGCAAATTTGTGATTTTGGGCTACACTAAAGAAATTGAATTGATTTGAATTTGATCAGAACATTTAATTTGAGAGAGCTGATTGGATAAGATAGTAAACTGGAATCAGCGTGTAATCAAGGCCCTGGTATAGCATAGGCACATGTACTCAGAGCTTTGTGACAGCAACTCTAACATACTATGAATGAATCGCCATCTTCTGAAAAACTGTGGCACAATTGGCAACCTTCAGTTTTATTATATTTTATAATCAAATGGGGTAATGTTTCAAAAGCCCAATAATCACAATAATATATAATGCGTAATACAAATTCAACATAAAAAAAGGAAGGGAAGATAAAAAGAAAGTTTAACTAAAAGACAGATCAATTGAAAGAAAAATAGATATAAAAAAAGAGAAAGGACGATAGAGAGAAAGAAAAATAGAAAGGAGGAAAGATAGATAAAAAAAAGAGAAAGATAGACAGAAAGAAAGAAAAATTATAATGAAGAAAAACTGATAGAAAGAAAGAAAGACTGATAGAAAGACAAAAGAAAGACAGATAGAAAGAAAGAAAGACAGATAGAAATAAAGAAAGACTGATCAAAAGAATATGTACTCTCTATAGGCTGTCCGTTGATCAGCCACTCGATGGTGGGTTTGGGGTTGCCGTTGGCCCGACACACCAGCCGGCCGTTCTCCTCTGGAGCGAACACCAGGTTGGAGGGCTTGTCGAGCCAATAAGGAGCCGCTGTGGAACGCAGGGAGTCAGATCAGCACAATGGACTCAAACACAAACACACATCTGTAGAAACACTTCACCAGTGTAACATCCTCACCTTTGACCTGAACAAAGATGGAGTGGTGGATGCTGCCTAAATGGTTGTTGGCCATGCAAACGTACTCCCCAGCATCCTCCTCTGACACGTTGATGATCTTCAGGGTCTTGTTGTAGTTGTCAAACTTAAGCTTCCTGACTGGCAGGTCCCCGCCCTTCTTAAACCACTTGATGGTGGGCGTCGGACTGGGGGGGAGAAAGAGGGGAAACAAATCCTCATCATCACTTATTGGCAAAAAAGTTGGTCTCGAATTATTGGAACTGGATCAATGAATATCAGGTGAAGATACTTTTCTGGACTGGAAATACAAATTCAACATTCAAGTTCTAAGAGTATCCTCCCTGTCATACCTCACAGGGGGACATGGACTAAATGGAAGTTTGAATCATTTAATTTTTCTTCTATCTCAAAAACACCAGTAAAACAGCTGATTCATAACTGTTAAAGGGTAGCAGGCAGCAACCTCCGGGACTGAAAAGTCCCGGAGGTTGCTGCATTCTCTCTAATGTCCAGCAGGGGGCGACTCCTCTGGTTGTATATAGAAGTCTATGAGAAAATGACTCTACTTCTCACTTGATTTATTCCCTCAGTAAACATTGTAAACATGAGTTTATGGTCTCAATCTCTAGTTTCAAGTCTTCTTCAATAAAGCATGATGTTCATTTAGTAAATGATGGTCCATTTAGAGTCAAACAGACCATAAAGCAGGGGATGCTTGAGGGCGGGGCTACCTTATGACTGACAGGTCGCTACCTCAGTGTTGTCCGGTCTGGGAGACGTCCGTGTTTTCGTCTTAGAATTTTAACCCTTTCTCAGTGTGTTTTCATTGGAACATTTTGGTCGCCTAAAAATGTCTTCAGCGTTCGGTTATACTTAGCTCCACCCTCTTGTGTCACAAAAACAAGATGGCCGTACTCCACAAACCAATGGGTAATGTCGCGGGGACCTCGTCAACTTCCTATATAATCTGTGGTATGCAGTACCCTAGCAGAACTCACTACAATTAATTTCAAATAATTACATTTTATCCGTGTGTGTGTGTGTGTGTGTGTGTGTGTGTGTGTGTGTGTGTGTGTGTGTGTGTGTGTGTGTGTGTGTGTGTGTGTGTGTGTGTGTGCTCACAGTCCAGCAGCAATACACTCCAGCAGCAGTTGATTGTCCCGTAGGACCATCTTTGAGCTCTCGGTCCCCGAGGGTGAGAGGAAGGTCGGCGTGGACTCGGCTACTTTACGGCCTGCAGACGAGGAACAGGGGTTAACACACGCACAAACAAACACACACACACTGCAGTTTATCTTCATACCAGGAGCTGAACATCCTGTTTGCAGGCACTGCCACATGAATCTAACACTATTAGTCTGATCGTTTCCTTGTGGTTGCGCTCCATCTCCGCCAGGCTTCGGCTCTCCCTGCAGTCTGCTGTGAGGCCGAGGCGGCCTGTAAACGGGTTTAACACCCTCTGGCTTGTCTCAGAGGAAGACATTAGGAGATGCAGAAACAACAACGGACTCATTGATCTTGCTTTGCGTTTGCCAAGGGAACAGAGATGGAAAAGATTAGCTTAAATAGAGCAGCTGATAAAACGTTCTGCTGCTGAGAGGAGATTACTTCATCGTGAAGCTGAATATTTAAGTCATGTAGTCGATGGCGTTATTCAACCCCATGTTGAACCTTCCAGCAGGGCTTGGCTAAAGCAAGGAGCAGCATTGGAACTGGAGCCTTAGGACAGAAACTTGTTGTTGTTTGGATTTGGCTTTTAGGTTGTGGAGCATTCATGAATCAAACAGTCAGTTCAGCAAAGCATTCTGGGACGTGAGCAAACTGCTAAGTGCTGTCTTTGTTTGTATACTTCAACAACCAAACGCATGTGGCACTTTAATCAGGCATGTAATTTAGGGTGAACTCACCTTTACTGGTGACAAAACTAAGTGTTTCAAATGTGTACTTTTGTATTTGCATTTTTGGATGTTCATAGTCTGTATTCATGTACCATACAAGGATAAAAAAGTTTCACCAAGTGCATTTATTTAAACTGCTACTTCTTCAATTACTTTAAGTGTTACAATATACAAACTAATAATTCAACTGTCAGCTGTTTTCAGCTCAAACACTTCAGCCGACGCTTCAAATAAAGTATCCTCAACTGCTTTAAGAGCTTCATCTTTCACATGCAAACAGTTAATGTTAAGACTTATTAAACTGCAAACCTTTGATTATCGCCAGCTGTCATTTTCAGCAAGCCACAACAATTTAGTCTCATCTCTTTATTATTATCTACTGTAGATGTAGTTTATTATTACTCTGCACATTTTAAGATTTTAAAGTTAATTTTGAGTAATGGCATTCAAACTTTAAAGCCGTTTTTTAACTTCCTTACACTTAATCTGGAGGTGAAACTGAGAGTTAAATGTCAAAGTTGATGTAGCAAGTGGGTCTGTAAACTGTGATGGATGTTACAACGGACAGTTTAGGTAATAATTGAACCTTCCACATTAAGCCTGACTATATCATGCTTAATGTGTTCGTGTTTATTCCCATGTGAAAATAAGATCCAAGTTGTAATAAAACAGAATTATGAAATCTGTACAGAAATCCTAGTAATCCACTTTGGTTTGGACACATTCAGCGTGGGCTGACCTTGTACTACATCCTCTGTATGCAGCATTGGTTATGATGATTGACTGGTAATAATTTGAAACTACACCACAGAATGAACCAATTAAAAAAAGCTGCTGCTTTTTTAATCTTATTACACAGACTGATTTGTCTGCTTCTTTGATCATTACTTAAGAGTTCTAGAGAGCACATTTCCAGTCTGATCCAATCCCAACACAAATGCTGCCAACAGTGTGGACATAAACTCCAGCCAAGCAGAGAGCTGCAGCATGGCGAGGAGCGTGTGGGCTTGAATTAGCATTAGCCTCCTTTGTGATGCAGATCTGTGTGGGATTAAAGCATCGGTTAGCGGTTAGCTTCTCCAGTGGCCGGCGAAGGAGGATCTGCTATTGTTAGTGACACTGTGTGGAGAAGAAGATTAAGAAGAAGAAACATACAGAGGTCGGTTAGTGGTAACAAAGTCATCATGTGCACAATCACTATAGTGCGCGCTACGGCAATGCAGTGAGCTACCTGGAGATGTGGCGAACATGGCTAACACTCTGCTGATGAGGCTGGCAGTGCTTCCCAGGATGCACTGCAGCTTTAGACTCAATCCCACTCACGAAAAAATGTATTAGATTAGTAATGAATTAGCTAACATGTGTGCATGAGCGTGTTTAGTAGAGGTCTCGTGGCAGCGTTTTGACAGCTGTTACAGTCCCATCACTCCCCCACGCTCACTCAGAAATGTGTCTGAGAGCAGACTTACTTCCATACATATATGACTATTAATGACCACAGCGTGAATCCGGGCTGAATATTCATCATGTGACCTAATCCCTCTCTGTGCTGGAGCCTCGTCAGGGTCTTCGGTCCCACTGGGGCCTCGGAGCCCCCGGCTTGGTCTGTCACTGAGCATCTTCTCCCCTTAGGGACACATCACCCCCCAACATCAGCCACTGACACATATGTTGCCACTTCGGCTAATCTCTTCCCTCCAGCTATGGGCTCATTCAATAGGTGTATGGCATAATGAACATACATTAATACTGTCATTTGTGTGTTGATTAAGGTATGTGTATTCATTACATGTGGTCGTTTAACACTGATTGAAAGGTGGAATAGACTAAATGACATGAAAACGTATTCCTACTGTGAGTGCATATCATCAGGTTCAGAGAGGTGTGGGTATGTCTTTTACTGGAAGTCACATCTGGCCCAGTCGCTCATTCTCCTCGCCGACATTGAATTTGGTTTGATTCTTCATTTAATGAGCAGCTGACTTACACTACACCGATTGAACAGGAGCAATTTCATTCTGCTGCAACATATTGCATGTATTCATCTCTGTCAGTTATATAAGGAGTTTCAGTGGAGAGTTGGCGTGTGCCAAGATGCTCAAAAGGGATTAACATATTTTATTCTCATGGAAACGAGAATAAAAACAAAACATGTTTGATCTCGAGGACTTTTGAGGCGAAGAACATACTGCATGTAGAAACAAAATAAAAAAAACATATCTTAAAAAACTGTGTAAACCTTGTCTTGTGAGGTCAGACTGTTTACCTCACTAGGTTTTGAGATTGATTGACTGCTGCAAGGTTTAATCACATTATGGACAATGCTTAGATAATGAGATGACTCAACGCCTCTTTTAGGTCCTGAAACGCAGATTTTAGAACATACAGTAGTTTAAGCACGGATTAAACTATGTTTTCAGAGTCACCATTGTGTTTTTCTTGTTTGAAAATGGGAAGGAAAATCCAATAAAAAGTTCCAATGATTGGTAAATGTGTTCAATCGGGTGTCAGAGTTTAGCGTTACCATACAACAAAACTGCATTCTAAATTATGTGTAGAGGGAAACACATTTTTAAATGTTTTAACAGGGGCTAAAAGAAGTTTTTACGTTTAGTTTTTTTTTTTTGTCTCACAAATACGTTTCTAATCTAAGTCTGAAAAGGGTAAAAAAAACAACAACAGGACTTTCACCCAGGAAGCCGCTGTTTGTGTCCTGAATAAAAACTAAGTCAACGTTAAATTCTTATTTTAAGTCTGTAAAATGTTTAAGTCTGTAAAATTTCAATAGAGTTGATATATTATTTATATTACTTGTTTCTATTGTATTATTGTATTATTCTTTTATTCACTTGTGAGCAAGGCTGCTGTAATCCTGTAATTTCCCCACTGCGGGACTAATAAAGGATTATTTTATTTTATCTTATTTTATGTAAGTGAATGACAGTAATATGTTATAGAGCCTACGTATAATAGCATTTAAATGACATTAAAACCAATGCTAATCAAGCCTCAATATCGCTAAAAATCATCTTTCAGTTGTTAACTCACAATGGAAAACAGAACAGAAAGAAGCAGTGGCAGACGATGTGATTGAATGCACGATTGTAAGTCGCTTTGGATAAAAGCGTCAGCTAAATGACATGTAATGTAATGTAATGTAATGTCTCTTAAAAACTGTAAATTGAGTCAGCCAATCTTTCCAGAATATACTGTATGAATCCTATGGCCCCCAAAGTGGCCTGATCACATTTGATCCGTATGTAAAAAGCAACAATTCAAGAACGTTCTAATATTGTTGCTCACAAGTCTCATATTCCAGTGTCTCTTCTAAGTTCATGTGATCTTTATTAAATGTAATAAGAGAAATAGTTGTTTTGATAATTTTTTGAAAGATCTAAATATGGTTGAATTAATGTAGATTGTTCTCTCTGCTAAGCATCCAATTTAAAAATATATAATATCAACAGCAATTGAAACTCAGTTATACCTCATAGAAACACACCGACCCACACTCACTTCTCCATCTAAAGCCACACGGTGAATTCTACACATGTAGAGAGCAGTTAGGAGGTTAACTGTGTGTCTAAGGTCAAGCGGAGGTCAGTGATGACTCGGCTTCACTGAGCTAGCGAGGTTAGTGTGCGAGCCGTGTTACTGTCGGGGGGCGGGGACAGGAAGTGACTCACCACTGTAGGGGTCAGTGGTATTGTAAGACGTGTCATTATACGGCTCCTCTGAAAACACACACACACACACATATAAACACACACATACTGGCTCATCAATCCACACACAGGACACATTCACAGAACCTGATGACACACGATCACGTCTGAAGAACATTATTTTACATTATATCAGATGACCCAACATTTCATTCTCTTGTCTTTTCTGCAGCAACCTGAAAAAATAGCATTAAAGGTTTTATGATTGAATGCTTCTCATGTCATGTCATGACATCACCTCTAGATGGGGACATGTCATACTCCATTGGTTGGATCGGTGTGTGATCAGAACAGTGTGTGTGTGTGTGTGTGTGTGTGTGCGCGTGTCTACTCACTCGTCTGGACTTTGAGTGTGAAGGGGTTCTTCTGCTGGATGGTGTGTGTGAAGAGGAAGCGAGCGTTGCAGCTGTAGTCGGTGTGAGCGTCTTTGGTCAAGACGTTGGAGAAGTACAGGTCTCCGTTCAGACCCATGGACACCCTCTTATCCTGAGTGATGGGAGTCATCGCTGGACGACAGAGAGGGGACCAGAGGGAGGCGGAGAGAGAGAGAGAGAGAGAGAGAGAGAGAGAGAGAGAGAGAGAGAGAGAGAGAATGAAACATGAACAAGTGGATCTGATAGAATCTTCAGCGTTAGTAGCAGCTTGTAGCCACATGTTAACATTAGCACAAAGATAAATACATGAGGATTTTATGTTTTAATGTTAAACTTAAATATAAACTTGTTTATATGAATATTTTGTATGGAAATTAATATTTTGCAATACACATAATGTGCAAACAGCGCCTCTTAAATATGTGTAATTAATTTGCCAAAACATTGACAAGAAGCACAATAAACAAAGTTAATGATTTACATCATTATTATAATATTTTAACAAATTTAAAGCGTGAATATATATATATATATATATATATATATCCAGACAAATTCCAATCTGGATTCAAGTTTGAAAGAGAGGAGCAGGGTCTGATGAAAAAAATCTATTGCATTATGGGAAGTGCAGCATCGTTTTGGGAGATTGATCTACCATGTCTATTTCAAGTCCCACAACTTATACTAAAAATGTCTTCATGCAGGCCTATATCAAATGCAATCATCACCATCTCGCTCTCACCTCCTGTATCAAAGAGGCCAACCACTGGCCTGTAGGTCGTTAAATGCCTGTATACTTTCACATACAGTACAACTCAGTGCAGCGTCTGTCGGGTTACCACAGCTAACCCGACTGAAGTGTCATCCTACAGTTGCTACAGGCAAACGTTAACGGTCGCCCCACAAACACAGACGTCCAGACGGACCGTCATCCACACTCTAACTGCTCCAGCTGACGTGGGCCGTATGGTCGTCAAGACAATGCCCGGGGACCAATCAGCAGCCGGGCCAGGAGTCCTCATCAAGCGCTGGCTTGTTAAAGTGTCGGGGCAGCATGACACGCTGATGAACTGTGGTAGATCTGAGTGTACGGTTAGTGTGTGTCATATAGGCTTTTCACTGCGTGGTCAACACATAAGGTCAAAACATGTCCAGGTATTAGTCATTTCAAGTCATTCAGTCATTGTAATGGTTGTTGGACTAGGGTGCTTTTTACGGTGTCTTTGTTTGGCTGTAAAACGGCTTCTGGCTGGACATTGAGGTCTGCAGACACACACACACACACACACACACACACACACACACACACTCACACACACTCAGCAGTACTGTGGCGTAACCCACTTGGGAGAAGGACAATGCAGTGCAAAGAAGAGAGGTGAGGAAAGGATGCCAGACTGGCTCCAGACTCTAAAGTCTCCCTCCAACTGCTGAAAGAGAGAAACTGAGCGAGAATGAGGGATAAAAGCCCAAACTAAAGCAGTACGCTCAGAGGTCACTGGAGACACAGAGTATGAAAAGAGGGACATCAAGCCTGTCTCTGGATGACCTCATAGACCTCTAGCCTCCCACAATGTAAAGGGACTGAAAACAAAAACAAAATGCAGTTCTCAGCACCTAGGTTGCTCTTCCTTGTGGCTGATAATTGATTTGTACTTGTGTCAGTGAACATGAGAATGATGCAGTCAGCATTAAAGCTAATTATCAACAACTCTGTACTAGTGAAATGGCCATGGGAAACAGTTCTACTCCAATTCTATTTCCATCATCAGTGACACACAGCTAAAACTCACTACATATAGAGAAATACACTTAGTGTACTTGTGTGTATATTTGTGTGTAATTGTTGCTCACCGGTGTTCATCCAGAAGGTGAACGGAGGAGGCAGGCCCGGTGGGGGGTTGCAGGCTAGAACCAGCGGGACGCCTTCAGTCACCACCACCGGCTCCAGCACCTCTTTAGGCCACAGAGGAGCCTCTGGAGGACGGGGCGGAAGGGAGTAGAAGGGGGAGGAAAGGGGGAGGAAGGAAGAAAGAGAGACAGAGATGTGAGAAATGATCAATGACAAGAATTTCAGTCAAACACAGGGCGAGGGAGGAATAATAGGAGTAAAGTCTGCAAAGTCTCTTAGGAACTGTTGCCGTCCTTCACGGATGATTGATTGTATTGAAGGGCATTTTTGCTGGTTGTAATTTAAACAAGCATTTAACAATGAATGTAATGTAAGATACCATAATGCTTTCTTTGTAGCCGATGATATGTTAATGTAGCATTATGTCCAAATATTGTGTGTGTGTGTGTGTGTGTGTGTGTGTGTGTGTGTGTGTGTGTGTGTGTGTGTGTGTGTGTGTGTGTGTGTGTGTGTGTGTGTGTGTGTGTGTGTGTGTGTGTGTGTGTGTGTGTGTTCTTACTGGAGACTCGGAGCAGGATTTTGTTGGACAGAGCCACTCCGAGGTCATTGGTGGAGAAACACTGGTACTCCCCCTCATAGTCCTCTGGTCGTCCTCCGCTACGGAAACCGATCTCCAGAGTTCCCGAGCGTTTTCGCATCGTCACCCTGGGATCTTTCCCGATGTTGAAAAACTTCCCGTTCCTTCGCCATGAGAACCTGAGCAGCCAGGAGACAACGGATAAAAGAGTCGGTGTTATCACATCGTTGATGCCTGGAACTGAAGTTCATTCTACTGATGTCCTCTTTATGTGATGCTATTTTTGACTTTGATACTTTTTGGCGACAACCAGACCCTAACCAAGTAGTTTTGAAGTGTAGTGCCGCTCCAAGTGTCAATATTTGGCGATTTGGGAGTGAGAATATGTTGATTATACAGATATGTCACATGTAAAACCTTCCAGCAGCTCAATCATGCCTGCAGGATGATAATTTGAAATATCTATAGGAAAAAATGTTATGCAACAGAGTAGAAGAAGCTGGAATTAAGTGAATGAAAACTGTTTCTGTTAAAGAATTCAGGGTTGTGGTGCATATAGAATGAGTCTAATGATTTTATACATGAAAAAACACCAGCCCCCTTTTTTAGGAGGAGACAATTAAGGCAGGGGAAACATGAAAAGGTTACCTAGGCATGAGATACACCCGCTGGGCTACCACCAGCTCAACATGGACTCCTAATTGTTTCAACAACCGGTAAATGTGAAAGTCCTTCACTTGTCGCTTGGTTGCCATCTTACGTTACTCAACTGCCACATGACAGCAGCACAACAATCCTCCACACGCTCTCCATGTGCTTGTACTGTAGCTTAATCCTGCTCCATGTGGTGTTTCCAGAGGGCTCCCTGATTAGTGAGGAACACTGATATATGCTTACATAACACGGTTTCTATTTTTAGTGATGAGCGAGGATTTACAGAAGATACTTCCTGTCACTTTCAGGCCACTTCCAGTCGAGCTGGGCCTGTTTGAGGTGCAGCACAGCAATGAGCCTGAACAATGGGCCACTATTGAAGCTCTGGAGACCAGATCTGTGTGTGTGTGTGTGTGTGTGTGTGTGTGTGTGTGTGTGTGTGTGTGTGTGTGTGTGTGTGTGTGTGTGTGTGTGTGTGTGTGTGTGTGTGTGTGTGTGTGTGTAGTGAGAGACTGACTGTGAGTGAATAAGTGAACGATCCCTTACGCTGAATGTTTCATGAGCATGAATAGTCAACAGAGTGCATTATTGGAGCACAAAGCCTGTCCTGGGAAGGGGAGCGCCAGTGTGTGTGTATGGGAGAGAGTACCTTATTGTGAGGTTGTGTAAGTGTTTGTGTGTGAGTGTACGTGCGTGCGTATGCATGTGTGTCTTACGTAAAGACAATCTGTCTCCAAATAAACAATGTACCACTGTCCTGAGCTAGTCATACCAACACTGATGTAACCACTGGAGACCCAGTGTGTGTGTGTGTGTGTGTGTGTGTGTGTGTGTGTGTGTGTGTGTGTGTGTGTGTGTGTGTGTGTGTGTGTTGAATACATTTGTGTGTGTGTGTGTTGAGTGTGTGTGCAAAACAGAAGCAGAAAAGAGGAAGAAGAGAGAGGGGAAAAAATCGGTGAATGAGAAAGATGAGAGAGAGAGAGAGAGAGAGAGAGAGAGAGAGAGAGAGAGAGAGAGAGAGAGAGAGAAGTAGAAGACTAATCCCCCGGCTGATTGAGCTCATTATCGATCTTCAATCACCCATTCCTCCAAATTGGCTTTGGGAGAAAGAATTAACATACTACATTTGTCTCAGATGTGGAAGTACTTTGATGCCAGCACTCTAGTAGCACTTTGATGTCTCTTATTGATAGCACTTTTGTAATTTTCTGTAATTTTTGTAATTTAACTCTATTGAAGAAACTGTACTTTAGTGATTATTGATTATTGATTCTTGTTGTTCTGAGTTTGTACTCATGATTGAATGCACTATTGTAAGTCGCTTTGGATAAAAGCGTCAGCTAAATGACATGTAATGTAATGTAATGCCAGGTGTGTATGGATGTGTATACTCATCTTTATGGTCTGTTTGAGTCTAAATGGACCATCATTTACTAAATGAACATCATGCTGTATTGAAGAAGACTTGAAACTAGAGATTGAGACCATAAACTCATGTTTACAATGTTTACTGAGGGAATAAATCAAGAGAGAAGTAGAGTCATTTTCCCATAGACTTCTATACAACCAGAGTGTAGAGAGAATGCAGCTTCAAGGCTGTTCAGCGTAGGCATCACTTTTCAGAACTGCAGTTTGGCGCCTTGTGGAAACCAACTTGCAGTTAGTCGCGGACTCACTCATGTATGTGTGTGTGTGTGTGTGTGTGTGTGTGTGTGTGTGTGTGTGTGTGTGTGTGTGTGTGTGTGTGTGTGTGTGTGTGTGTGTAGCTCCGACGTGCCGGCCGTCCCTTTTATGTTTAGAAACAAAAGCACAACAGACCACTTGTCAGGTTGAGGCTGTGGAGGGGAGGCAGACAGGTGTCACACAGAGTTTATAGGGTTGTTAGAGGGCAGGACAAGAGCTTTAGGGTAGGACATCACTCAACTAAAGAGAAAGAGGGTCAGCGAAAAACAAGCTAACGTGAAAGTGTGTTGTGTGGATGTGTGTGTGTGTGTGTGTGTGAGAGAGAGAGAGAGACGGACAGACAGGGAGACAGGGAGATGGGGGAGTGGGGGCAGAGTGGCACTTTGCATAACCCTCACTGGCAGAGAGACACAGGGCTGGATTGAGAGGGCAAGGAGACACCAAGGACAGATCAGACCGGGGTGACAAAAAGAAGCAGAGGAGAGATAACAAAAAAAGAGAGAACAGAGAAAGACAATGAGCCCGAGAGAAAGGAACGACTGGATAGAGAGTGGGAAGGAGAGGAAGAGGAGGGTAGAGGAATGCTTCACGTTCGGCATCACGTGATTCCTCCCTGGAGCGCTCGGTCCTCAGCTGTGCTGCTGTTTCCATGATTTCTCTCCAGCTGCGTCTGATTGGTGCACACAGTCTGCAGCCGGTCACTTTGGCAAGTTGACGCGTCAATCGCACTGTTTTCTGAGTTACCTGCGAGCTTTTTCAAACTGTCTCGCCGGGTATTCTACGCCTGGTGACTTCAGCCTCTTCATCCTGATTTCATTTCCATGAAACGGTGCCCCGCCGATTTAACACATAGATAGGACTCATCCGGGAGAATTATGGGGACACTTCTTTAGGACAGAGGGTTGTTCTTTTTAAGTTTAGTAATTCACCACCATTATATTGGGGTGGAGGCACATCAGCAGGGGGTGAAACAAATGAATAAAGTACTATTTTTTTCAGATTTTGCAGTCTTGAAGTAAATTAAATGGTAATTCTAAAATAAAATGTGAATATTTCTTTCTTTTTTTTAACTGTACCTCCTTCGACTCCATCATCTGCTTGTGCCTCTACAGCTGGATCTATTGAACTCCAAACAATGAGCAAAGGACACGTGTGTGTGTGTGTGTGTGTGTGTGTGTGTGTGTGTGTGTGTGTGTGTGTGTGTGTGTGTGTGTGTGTGTGTGTGTGTGTGTGTGTGTGTGTGTGCGTGTGTACTGCTTACGTTGGCACTGGGTTGCCCTTGGCCTCACACTCGATGATGATGTTATCTCTGGGGTCCACAATGTAGTCCTTCACTGACTGTTTGACGATGGTGGGGGGCTGCTTCACTGTGGGGGCGGGGACAGAGAGAGAGAAGGTTACAGGGATATAAAGGCTGTGGACACACACACACAGCGCTGTGTGCACTTTAGACAACATGGGTTTTCAATTGTTTTACAGGAAGCTTGTGTTACAGTAACACAACTCAAGAGGAAGGGCGGACATTAGCATACCTCTTGATAGTTCATTTAAGCTGCCAAAGACATTACAATTATTTATTTAGTTTCCAATATGTCCAGTAGCAGCCATTAAAAACATGATATGTTGGGTTTGACTATTTCATTAAGTGTGTCATCATATACTGGAGCTTGAAACATATATTATGTGTCAGTAAAGTTGTCGAACTTAAGAGACAATATTTTACTAACTTTAGAATGACATAATAAAACATGTACAGTTCAAGAGTTTAGGGGAAATCACAAGGCACATTTATCTCTGCAGATTTCAAGGATAAAGCTGGTTTTATTCAAAATAAATTTCACTTTCAAAACAATTAAAAGACAATTTTGAGTGGGGGGATTAACACACATTTGGTGTTACAGTGAATATTTGTGTATTTGAGGACGATGTACAGTATGTAGTATTGATACACACAGTACACAGTTCTATCCAGGGGATTTGTTGATTAGTGAAGTTATAGAATATTCCCCGACCTTTCAATCATCTCCAAGAATTTTTCTTTTTTTTTCTTTTTGATTTATGTCTTTGTCATATATCAATCTGAACCTGCTTTCTGTTCTTATTAAGAGATAAACAGATGATAATTTCCATCTCAGCTGTGTTCAGTCTACTATACATATTTAATGGCTCGTCAAACCCCTCAACAGTAAAGATGCCACGCAGCCAACATTTTGATGCCCTTTTGCATTTCCAGCTCAGTGAGCCCTGCAAGGCTGTGGCTAACACTGTACACAAGTAAACACACACACACACACACACACACACACACACACACACACACACACACACACACACACACACACACACACACACACACACACACACACACACACAGTACACACAAATCAAGATAACAAGCACTTCAGAGGGCCAGCCGCCTGCTGGATTAAAGGAGGGGCTTGATGCTCTGAAAGAAAGCTTTGTGGCTGATACACCAATGAATTCCTGCCTAACAGAGAGGACAGAGATCTGTAATTGAAGCTATTCCAACTAATCTCATCCACCACTGAAAAAGGACTATATCCTTCATGTTGCTATGGCAACCATAGGAGTATTTTCATAGTATGCTTGGTAGTGATAAAAGCCGGGCAATGAGAGATAATTGGTATGGAAATGATTCCTCGGCATATCAGCTTATACGACATCCTCCAGGACTCACATGCTTTAAACGGCCTCTGAGTTATGACTGCTGTATATATATATATAATAATACTGGTGTTCCTCGGTAAATTTCACATGTACATTATTTCACACTGTCTCTTACAACCAATTTTAGGGATTTGAGAGCAATTTATTTTTTAAATCGGAAATGGCAAAGTATGTGTTCCCCAAATGTTTTTATTAGGGATGGCATTCACATTCAAATCAACATAGCAGGATGGTCGGAGCGGCGGCCATTTTCACGGGTATTGATGTCATTGCGATCGTTGCAGCCGGCTAGCTTAACCGTTAACCCGAGATTTCAGGTCTGCTAGCTCCACCATGCTTTAATGCTACACTGGTTCAAGAAAATGAGCCGACTGGTGGTCATATTCTATTTTTATGAGTGTGTTTTGCTTTCAACAAGAGGAGAAATAAATGGAAGATTAGCAAGTGCTACTGTACAGGAGCTACAAGCTATGAGCTGGTTGGACAGAAACATTAGCATGGTTAAAAAGAAACACTTACGGTCTTGCAGGATCTTTGCTGTTAGTCCAATGTAAAGCCAAAGAGGGACAGGAAGAATGGACAAATAGTAATGTGAGTGTTAATCATGTTAGAGACATATACAAATGTATAGACTATTCAGCATGTTATGTTATGTTCAGCTCAGTGGTTCCCAGCTGGAGAAGGTGCATTCTGAGTAAGCAGGTGGTTCAACTTTGTCAAAGAAAAACTTCTTCAAACTATACTTTGAAATGTAGTGAATTTTCCAGAAGTGAATTTATTTTTAAGTACCGTTTCCAGAATGACAAAGACTATACTCAATTGAGTTGTACTGGCACTGAACACAAAAGGAAAAACAGTATTATGAAGTGAAGTACCTGGGACAGGGATGTCGTATGTGTACAGATTGTCAAGCCCTCTGAGGCAAATTTTAACTTGTGATATTGGGCTATACTAGGGTGACCAGATTTGAGTTTGTGAAAAAGAGGACACTTCGTTCCGAGAGAGAGAGGAGGAAGGAGGACACTTCGTCGCGGGGGGGGGGGGGGGGGGGGGGTAGCAGTAGTGTGTAGCATGCCGTGAACTTACATTTACGTTGAGATCGGTCGACCAATGACAGTTCTCTCTACAGTCAGAGCTTGCGCAAGAAGGTGGAACGTGAGGGAGATACCATTTCCAAAACTTGTAAGGGGGTAATAACTATTTTCCCCAACGTAGCAAAATCCCGGACGTTTTTGGAATCCCTGCCGGACGCTTTTTTTAGGTCTCGAAAAGAGGACATGTCCGGGAAAAAGAGGACGTCTGGTCACCCTAGCTATACAAAGAGTCGAAACCTAG